>CM053267.1:11420067-12620067 GCA_028583415.1 Protea cynaroides | reverse complement strand
GATAGAAACTACAGGGTTGGACATTAAGGGTCTGACATACCATCGACCCTCACCATCGACCCTGTACAGAAAAGACAGTATTTTAAAAAAAAAAAAATGAGCTCGAATTGGAATTGATTATTGGTTAACGTGCCTACATGACATATACATGATTTCTCACCTATTTTGATGATTTTCAGGCACCATCCATCTCAAAAGTAATTATGTCTGGCCGTAGAGTGACCCGACAGACCCGAAACACAGTCCCACCACCACCACCGGTGGATGAGACTAGTCAAGAGAACAATTACGCACAGGGTAATCCCGAGCCGGCAAACCCTACAAATTTGCCACCACCACCACCTGAGCTAACAACAGTGGTGATGAATCTGGCACAACAGCTACAACAAATGCAATATGCACAAGCTCAAATGCAGGTTGCGATGGGAGTTATGCTTCAAGCCACTCAGGCTGCAGCCATGCACACTGGGCAAGCCAGTGCAGCACCAGTGGGTAACCACCCAGCTCAACAGACACCTCAACAACCGGCTGCACCAATTCCAGTGCAAGTCCCAGAAGCAGCCCAAGGGAACTGTCAGTATCCACCCCCTATGTTTGGGGCATACCAAAATCAACTGGATCACTCCCGACTAGTAGAGAGATTTTTGAAGATGAAACCGAGAGAATTCAATGGCAAGCCGTCTGATCCACTGTGGCCAGCACACTGGATAGACGAGATGGAAAGGAACTTCCTCATGATGACTATCACTGAGGAAGAAAAAGTGTTATGCGCCACCTTCATGCTCAAAGGCGACACACACCATTGGTGGAAATCTACAAAGACATACATATTGACCAAGCACGCCCTACTGACATGGGCTATATATAAAGAAGCATTCTTTGAGAAGTATTTCCCAAGGAGCTTCAGAGATTCAATGGAGAAAGAGTTCTTGAGTCTGTACCAGTGATAGATGACCGTAGACGCATATCAACAGCGCTACGAAGAACTGTTTTTCTTTGCACCGGCTAGTATGCAAGAAGAAGATACAAAAACTCGTAGATTCGTCGCGGGACTGAGAGGAAGCATCAGGGAACATGTTCTGGGATTAGAAAAGACCATATATAATGAAGCAGTCCAGATCGCTCGAGTGATTGAATCGAGCCAGAAAGAGAGTTATTTCACTCAAAACAAAGGCATAAAAAGGCTAGCTGGGAATTCGTATAACGGAGGCAATAACAGGACGTATAAACCTTTCCGTCCTCAGAATTTTGCAACGGCACCAAAGTCTACTGTAGCAGCACAACCACAGCCAAAGTCAAATTTTGAAGCCCCGAAGTGCTATAATTGCAACCAACCAGGGCATATGGCAAGAGAATGCCCAAAACCCAAGAAGCAACTACATCAAGGACGGGTATATGCCGTTACATCAGAGGATGCTGCCGCATCGCCCGATATAGTCACAGGTATGATCGAAACTTGTAAGGCTATAATTAGAATTGATTGAGCATGTAGACTAAGTAAAAACGAATCACAGGTATCGTACCTATCAATGGCGTACCCGCCAGAGTACTCTTTGATTCAGGAGCTACTCATTCATTAATATCTGTGTCGTTTGGAAAGAAGACCAATCTGCCCATCAAAACATTAGACTACAAATTACTTGTACGGTCACCGATGGGATTAGAAGTGGAATTAGAGAAAGGTTATGGACCATGTCCAGTTCTCATTGGAGAGCAGACCTTGGATGCAACCTTAATACAACTTGAGATGGCAGACTTTGACGTCATCTTGGGAATGGACTGGTTAGTTCGGCACTCTGCAAATCTGTTATGTGCCGAGAAGAAGCTAACGTTCAAAGACAAAGAAGGAGCAGAATTCAGTTTCTCGGGAACCAAACTTACCAGGAGACGCAAGCTCATACTCTCAGCATTAAAGGCTAAGAAGTGCCTTGAGAAAGGAGCGGTCGGATATCTAGTATCAGTGGTTGACCTAACCAAGGACGTGCCACGAATGGAAGATATTGATGTCGTGTGAGATTTTCCTGAGGTATTTTCGGAGGAACTACCCGGATTACCACCCGACCGAGCCACGGAGTTTGTAATAGACCTTATACCTGGAGCCGCACCAGTATCGAAAGCACCTTATAGAATGGCTCCTACCGAACTAAAGGAATTAAAAGTGCAATTACAAGAACTGCTGGATAAGGGTTATATTAGACCCAGTATATCGCCATGGGGAGCACCGGTTTTGTTCGTAAAGAAGAAGGATGGTAGTGTTCGGTTATGTATCGACTATAGAGAGTTGAATAAGCTATCAATCAAGAATCGATATCCACTACCCAGGATCGATGAATTGTTCGATCAGTTACAAGGAGCGAAGGTATTCTCAAAGATCGATCTTCGATCAGGCTATCATCAACTGAAGATTAAAGAATGTGACATTCCGAAGACAGCTTTCAGGACAAGATACGGACATTATGAGTTCCTATTGATGTCCTTCGGATTAACTAATGCACCGACAACATTCATGGAACTTATGAACCGGGTTTTCCACGATATGTTGGATACGTCGGTCATAGTATTTATTGATGACATATTGGTATATTCCAAAGACAAGGAAACCCATGTTAAGAACCTAAACACAGCCCTACAACGTTTAAAGAAAGAGAAGTTATACGCCAAATTTTCGAAGTGTGAGTTTTGGCTAAGTGAAGTCGCCTTTTTAGGCCATGTAGTATCCGCTGAAGGAATCAAAGTGGACCCCAGTATGATCGAGGCTATCGTAAAGTGGGAAGCACCGAAGAGTGTTTCAGAAATTAGAAGTTTTCTGGGTCTAGCTGGATATTATCGGAGGTTCGTAGAAGACTATTCTCGGATTGCCGTAACTCTCACCAGTTTGACCAAGAAAGGAGAAAAGTTCGTATGGACGGATAAGTGTGAAAAGAGTTTTCAAACACTGAAGACCAGATTGATATCCGCTCTAATTTTGACCATTCCCGTTCCAGGACAGACATTTACCTTATACACTGATGCATCGGGATTGGGATTAGGATGTGTGCTTATGCAAGGATAGCAAGTGGTTGCGTATGCATCGAGACAGTTGAAGGTACATGAGAAGAATTACCCCACTCATGATTTGGAGTTAGCGGCAGTAGTACATCTTTGTCAAGATATGGAGACACTACCTATACGGAGAGAAATTTCAGATTAAGTCGGACCATAAAAGTCTTACTTATCTATTTAATCAGAAGGAGTTAAATATGAGACAAAGAAGATGGCTGGAACTATTGAAAGACTATGATTGTGATATCCAGTATCATCCGGGAAAAGCGAACGTAGTAGCAGATGCATTGAGCAGAAAAGCAATGATAAAGTCTCAAGGAGAAACTAGCACAACTGCAGCAATGTATACCAACGGAATGGTGTTTAATCACGGCAACGAACAATATGTGATAGATACAACGGATGAATCAGCTAGCCAAGGGTTTATTCATCGATTTTCAAATATGTTCGCGGCATTGAAGATTATACCGGATATAGTGGACGAAGTGAAGACAGCTATCAAAGCAGTTCCTTATCTGAGAACAGTACAAGAAGATATTGAGAAAGGTAGGACCAACTCTGAGTTCACCTTAGATAACGAGAAGGTACTGAGATATAAAGGAAGAATATGTGTACCTGAAATAGAAAATATGGACATTAGACACCGACTGATGAAGGAAGCCCATACCACCATTTATTCGATACATCCTGGAAGCACAAAAATATATCATGATCTAAAGAAACTGTATTGGTGGAGGGGAATGAAGGCAGATGTAGCCAAGTTCGTGTCTCAATGCCTAAATTGTCAAAAGGTAAAGGCGGAACGACAAAGACCCGCAGGACTGTTACAACCATTATCGGAACCAGCATGGAAATGGGACTGCATCACTATGGACTTCGTCACAGGACTACCATTGACTCCTCGAGTAGTTGACGCAGTTTGGGTGATTGTAGACCGTCTGACTAAAATAGCGCGCTTCATACCGATACGACCCCAGTATACACTGGAAAGGTTAGCAAAGCTGTATGTGGATAATATTGTTCGGCTACATGGTGTTCCAGTAAGCATTGTGTCTGATAGAGATCCACGATTTACTTCCAAATTTTGGGAAGGACTGCAAAAGGCCATGGGTACAACATTGAAGTTCGATCGCATTCCACCCACGAGATAGACGGACGGTCGGAGCGTACAATCCAGATTTTAGAAGATATGCTACGAGCATGTGTGATTGATTTCAAGGGATCATGGGACGAAAAGTTACCATTGATCGAGTTAGGCTTACAATAACGGCTATCGGGGCTACTATACGGATGTCACCTTATGAAGCAATGTATGGCGGGAAGTGTCGAACTCCCTTGTTTTGGAATGAAGTTGGAGAACGTAGTATTGTTGGACCGGAATTTGTTGAAGAGACTTGTCGAGTGGTCGACATAATCAAGGAAAGAGTAAGAGTAGCTCAGAACCGTCAGAAGCAATACGCAGATACTCGACGAAGAGAGCTAGAGTTCGCCGTAGGTGATAAAGTATTTTTGAAAGTATCACCTATGCGAGGATTGAAGAGGTTCGGACAGAAAGGAAAACTAAGTCCAAGATACGTCGGGCCATATGAGATTCTGGCTAAGCGTGGGAAAGTAGCTTATCAGTTAGCACTACCACCATCTATGTCAAGTGTGCATGACGTATTTCACATATCCTTATTGAAGAAGTATGTAAAAGACCCAACACATGTGTTAACAGTGGATTTGCTGGAATTGACTGATGATTTGACATTTGAAGTAATACCAAGGGAAATCACTAGTCGGAAGGTTCAACGTCTATGTAATAGAGATATTTACTATGTTAAGGTCACATGGAAAAGTAGAGACATGGAAGAGGTTACATGGGAAGAAGAAAGTGCTATGAGAAAGCAATACCCTGACTTGTTTGATTCAAAAGGTACGTACAATTTTGAGGACGAAATTTTAATAAGTTGGGGGGAGTTGTAAGACCCGTGTCAATATAACCCGGTCTTACCACCTTGAACCAGGTTTACCCATCATGGTCGAGTCAAATGGACCAAGGGCATGAAGGAGATCGAGATCCCAGGTATAAAATCGACCCAAAAACACTTAATTTTAGGGGAGGGTCGCACACCCAGCTAAGCAGGGTCGGACCTCCCAAAACAGAAAGTCAGACCCTCAGTTTTGAAGGGAGGGTCGGATAGCTTAAGACCCTAGGGTCGACGGGATCATCGACCCTCCCATCGACCCTCGGTTTCTGACGAAACTGAAATTAGGAAATTTCCTAATTTTCGGTTGTGATTCCTTCCAAATCTCAATGGGATTATTATAGGACATTCCTAGTCTATTTAAAGGACGTCCCTAAGCCATATTCACTCCTTTCACAACCCTAATTGAATTGAGAGAAAGAGAGAAGAAGGAAAAGAGGAAGAAAGGAGACAAGGAGGAAGACTTAGCAAAAAGGAGAAGAGTTAGAGAGAAAGATTAATCTTCTCAGGTATGGATACTAATTCTATGAGTTTCTACCGACCTTAGGTTAGATATGGTTGAGTGTAGGATTTCGGAGAAACCCTAACCATCCATTCATGGTTAGGTTTTCATGGAAAAACCTATGATAATGCATGAAAGCCATATAGGAGGATGAATCATGGTTTCAGACCATGGAATGAAGGTTTAATGGAATGAGGAAGCAAGCCAAAGGACCCCAAACATGAGGAATGGATGTAAAAATGAAAATTGGACCAGAGTGCACCAAGGGTCGCACCGAGGGTCGATAGACCATCCGACCCTAGGTGTTTCTGACCATCGACCCTCAGCATTCGGGAAGTTCAGAATGGAGGGAGGGTCGATAGACCCATCAACCCTAGTATCGACCCTAGCATCGACCCTCAGTTGACAGAATGGTTTTTAAATTCTGAATTAATTCTAATTAAATTCTATCGACTTTGTTAGGTTTGCTAGCAATATAATAACATTATAAAGGTGATTCTAAAGCTTGGGAAATATCTATTAGCAAACTAAGGTGAGGAACCTTAACCCCATACTAAATTGGTTAATAATAAACTGTTTTCTATTTCTTGAGTCCTATGCCATGTTTGATTCTATGCGAATATGTTGTAATGTGCATACAGCATGCCATCCAATATTTAATTGTTCATGCATATTTACTTTATTGTTTATAACATGATGATGATGATGATGATGATGATAGGAATAGGCATGTGCTTGTATGTGTGTGGTTGATGTGCTTGATGTGAGCGAGTATCAGGGGAGGTGTGATGAGAACGTTAATAAACGTTAACCTTTGGCGGGTCTCAGCACTTTAGCTCTATCTCTAACTCAAGTCTTGTGCATTGACATCGTCGTATCGCCATTACCTTAGCAGAACTATTATGTCGTAGAGTATCGGGGGCGGGGGCCTTAGCTCTATCTCTATGGATGTTCTGAGGGATGTTGGGGTGAGGCCTTGGATACACTGTTTGGCATTAGGATTGATTAGTAGCGAGCCCAGTTTGCAAGCCCTCGCTAACAGGGGCTTACGTGTTGGTATAACATTATATAGCAATAAACGTTAACCTTTGTTGTATAATGTTATGGTAGGGTGGATGGGGACGACGATAAACGTTAACCTTCGGGCGGGCTTCCACACCCTGTGTATAGAGGCGGTGTCAATAAACGTTAACCTTTGACCACCCAACCTTTCTATTGCACATTGCAAACTATAAACCAAGACCAAAGATATAAATTGATTTTTCTTTGCATGCATATGTATTGTTGCATTGTTTTGGCTACTCACTGAGCCGTGTTGTGTGCTCACCCCTCGACGTCCAATATTTTAGTTGATGATGCAGGTTATACAGTTGAAGATTATATGAACGCGTCGGCGTACGGAAGCATAGCAGCTGTGGAATTTGGAGCTGAAGCCGATACACACGACTCCTCTTGCGAGTGCAACTCGTGTGTATTCGATTAGATATTTTTATAGGTTTCTTTATCTGGATTTATTAAAGACTTGTATTGATATTTACTTATGTCCCGGTTGATACAGAATAATTTTCTATTAAATTATTAATATCATTTTAGTTCTCAGTTCATTTATTTATAAGATTTCCACTATTGTGTATTTACTCTGATTATGATTGTGGATGTGTGTAAGTTTGGATAACGCGGGGATAGCCTTTTTGAGATCCTGGTTGAACCGTTGGTTTGTTAGCGGTTCATCGCACCATTCTGGTTAGACCAAAATTGGGGTGTGACAACTTGGTATCAGAGCATCTCAGGCCTTGCCCGCTGAACTATCATACATTCACAGCAATAGTGAACTCAGATAGGATAAAATGAAAACAGTAATATTAACACATTATAAGCACAAGTGACGTTGAGACCAAATGTAAAAAGAGAATAATACATCTATTAAAAGGAGAAACAAGTTGACATACAATGAGAACGAAACTAAGAGTAAATGTATATCTAAAACAGAGTACAGTCCACAACCCGGACAGTTACTCTGTAGTACGAGGAAAAGTAAAGTACAATCAGGAAGCTGAAGGCGAAGGAGGAGGTGGAGCCTCACGATCTCTGTCGTAGTCCTCAGCATAGACTCTAGTCAACCAGGCTATCTGAGTCTGGGTCGTCTGTAGACTAGCTGTGAGATCGGCTACTCTCCTGTCAGTCGTACGCTGGATCGCCATGAGCTCATCTATCCGCGCATCAGATGTGTGCTGAGCAGCCAACAGCTCATCCACTCTCATGCGCTGAGCATCTAGTAACTCCTCCAGCCTCAGATCAGATCTGCGCTGAGCATCCCTAATCTCCTGCAGCATCTCCATCATATCAGAAGGTGGGCATGAAGGACCAGCATCATGAGAAGGACCGGTCTCGGGTACCGAAGCCGCCGCAGCAGAAGTACCAGCCCTATTCGCATGCGTGGGTGATGGCGGTGGTATCGCATCGACATCCATATATAAGCGATCATCGCCGACCGGATCCCCATGAGCCCTAGCAGCAGCCTCAGCATCAGCCATCTCAACCCGAGTGTGAGGGCGTACCATCGCGTTCCTCTCCTCTTCACTAACCTCCGCATCTCGTAGCCCCATCTTGCAGATAGCCTCCCAATCTAGAGGCGACGAGAAGGTCTTCTCCTCGGATCTTCTCATCTACTAGATCCACCCCCGCACGGGTCGGTAGCATCGTAATCATGCGTCCATAGGGTAGATTACCCCTATGACCGGACAATGTAGCACTAATCATCGTCTGCATGATGATGTAAGGAAGGCAGACCGGCTGACAAGTGCAGATGCAGTAGATCAAGAACTGAGTCAGCTGAGAGACCCTCTCATAGTGTCCACTCTGCGGGATCAGATTATGCTGGATAATCTTGCAGAAGACCCGTGGAGCTGGACGCAAGTAACAAGCTCTCATCTGCCATCTATCGGGACGGAGCAACTGGTTGTCGATCTCAGCTCTCATCTCCATCTCAACAAACTGTGGCTCTCCCGGCGTACAGTACACCATAGGGCCATCATAGGCAATGCCCAACAGATCGGCCAGCTGCCGATAATCAAAGGAGATGTGCACCCCCTTGACGTAGCTGGTGATTTGTAACTCCTGGCCGTGCTCAACATCATTATAATTCCCCACTACCTGGAGATTACAATAAAACTGGCGCACCAAGTCTGGACAGGTGCACGCGTCGTATGTGATGACAGGGAGCCACCCCATATCACCTAATGCTCCCTCTACATTGAACAAGGCTAGCTCAGCGAAGTTCACCATGCGACCCCCTTCCACTTTCTTACGGGCATAGTCAGCATATTATGCCTCAGCTTCATTTGAACGGAAGCGGAGTGGATCACGCAATCTTGGCACTTTGGTACGGCCTTAGTATCTGCAAAAATAAGAAAGAGAAAATAAACCAGGAGTTAGTAGGATAAAATCCAAAATTTGATTTAATAACGACGTAAGTTGACCATAAAGTCCCATTTCTCACCATACAAGTGGGCGTAAGAACTTACGTAGGTTAAAACATATCCTACAATCTAAATGCAGTAGAAAATTTTAATGGATAAGGTCCAATTTGGAGAAATTCAAGAAAAATAAAAAATGTCGACAAATTAAGGCAAAAAGAGAAAAATTTAAGTTTCTCGTTAACCAACCAATGAAACTCAAAATTTTTTGAGGGCTTTCGTTCCTCAAGACCCCAATAACAAAAGCCCCCATAAAAATAGAATTTTTACGATTGGAAAAAGTTTAATTTGGAAAATACGAGCTAAATGAGCAAAAACCTAGAAATAAAAACCTAAAAACAGGGAAAGTTGGGAAATCTTACCTGTAGAGGTGATGTGAATGTCGAAACTCGGACTAAGAATGATCCACAACAGGGAAGTAGCACTGTAGCAACTCGGAGAGAAGAGATGAGTCAAAACGGGAGGGAAATAATAGAAAATGACCCAAAATCGGACTTTAAAAATCTGATTTTGGTCAGAGGGTCGAACAACTCGACCAGGGCCATCGACCCTCTGATCGACCCTCTAATCGACCCTCTGCTCTTGGGAATCTGACAGAAACTACAGGGTCGGACATTAAGGGTCTGACATACCATCGACCCTCACCATCGACCCTGTACAGAAAAGACAGTATTTTTTTTAAAAAAAATGAGCTCGAATTGGAATTGATTATTGGTTAACGTGCCTACAGGACATATACATGATTTCTCACCTATTTTGATGATTTTCAGGCACCATCCATCTCAAAAGTAATTATGTCTGGCCGTAGAGTGACCCGACAGACCCGAAACACAGTCCCACCACCACCACCGGCGGATGAGACTAGTCAAGAGAACAATTACGCACAGGGTAATCCCGAGCCGGCAAACCCTACAAATTTGCCACCACCACCACCTGAGCTAACAACAGTGGTGATGAATCTGGCACAACAGCTACAACAAATGCAACATGCACAAGCTCAAATACAGGTTGCGATGGGAGTTATGCTTCAGGCCACTCAGGCTGCAGCCATGCACACTGGGCAAGCTAGTGCAGCACCAGTGGGTAACCACCCAGCTCAACAGACACCTCAACAACCGGCTGCACCAATTCCAGTGCAAGTCCCAGAAGCAGCCCAAGGGAACTGTCAGTATCCACCCCCTATGTTTGGGGCATACCAAAATCAACTGGATCACTCCCGACTAGTAGAGAGATTTTTGAAGATGAAACCGAGAGAATTCAATGGCAAGCCGTCTGATCCACTGTGGCCAGCACACTGGATAGACGAGATGGAAAGGAACTTCCTCATGATGACTATCACTGAGGAAGAAAAAGTGTTATGCGCCACCTTCATGCTCAAAGGCGACGCACACCATTGATGGAAATCTACAAAGACATACTTATTGACCAAGCACGCCCTACTGACATGGGCTATATATAAAGAAGCATTCTTTGAGAAGTATTTCCCAAGGAGCTTCAGAGATTCAATGGAGAAAGAGTTCTTGAGTCTGTACCAGGGACAGATGACCGTAGACGCATATCAACAGCGCTACGAAGAACTGTTTTTCTTTGCACCGGCTAGTATGCAAGAAGAAGATACAAAAACCCGTACATTCGTCGCGGGACTGAGAGGAAGCATCAGGGAACATGTTATGGGATTAGAAAAGACCATATATATTGAAGCTGTCCAGATCGCTCGAGTGATTGAATCGAGCCAGAAAGAGAGTTATTTCACTCAAAACAAAGGCATAAAAAGGCCAGCTGGGAATTCGTATTACGGAGGCAATAACAGGACGTATAAACCTTTCCGTCCTCAGAATTTTGCAACTGCACCAAAGTCTACTGTAGCAGTTCAACCACAGCCGAAGTCAAATTTTGAAGCCCCTAAGTGCTATAATTGCAACCAACCAGGGCATATGGCAAGAGAATGCCCAAAACCCAATAAGCAACTACATCAAGGACGGGTATATGCCGTTACATCAGAGGATGCTTCCGCATCGCCCGATGTGGTCACAGGTATGACCGAAACTTGTAAGGCTATAATTAGAATTGATTGAGCATGTAGACTAAGTAAAAATGAATCACAGGTATCGTACCTATCAATGGCGTACCCGCCAGAGTACTCTTTGATTCTGGAGCTACTCATTCATTTATATCTGTGTCGTTTGGAAAGAAGACCAATCTACCCATCAAAACATTAGACTACAAATTACTTGTACGGTCACCGATGGGATTAGAAGTGGAATTAGAGAAAGGTTATGGACCATGTCCAGTTCTCATTGGAGAGCAGACCTTGGATGCAACCTTAATACAACTTGAGATGACAGACTTTGACGTCATCTTGGGAATGGACTGGTTAGCTCGGCACTCTGCAAATCTGTTATGCGTCGAGAAGAAGCTAACGTTCAAAGACAAAGAAGGAGCAGAATTCAGTTTCTCGGGAACCAAACTTCCCAGGAGACGTAAGCTCATACTTTCAGCATTAAAGGCTAAGAAGTGCCTTGAGAAAGGAGCGGTCGGATATCTAGTATCAGTGGTCGACCTAACTAAGGACGTGCCACGAATGGAAGATATTGATGTCGTGCGAGATTTTCCTGAGGTATTTCCGGAGGAACTACCCGGATTACCACCCGACCGAGCCACGGAGTTTGTAATAGACCTTATACCTGGAGCCGCACCAGTATCGAAAGCACCTTATAGAATGGCTCCTACCGAACTGAAGGAATTAAAACTGCAATTACAAGAACTGCTGGATAAGGGTTATATTAGACCCAGTATATCGCCATGGGGAGCACCGGTTTTGTTCGTAAAGAAGAAGGATGGTAGTGTTCGGTTATGTATCGTCTATAGAGAGTTGAATAAGCTAACAATCAAGAATCAATATCCACTACCCAGGATCGATGACTTGTTCGATCAGTTATAAGGAGCGAAGGTATTCTCAAAGATCGATCTTCGATCAGGCTATCATCAACTGAAGATTAAAGAAGGTGACATTCCGAAGACAGCTTTCAGGACAAGATACGGACATTATGAGTTCCTAGTGATGTCCTTCGGACTAACTAATGCACCGGCAACATTCATGGAACTTATGAACCGGGTTTTCCACGATATGTTGGATACGTCGGTCATAGTATTTATTGATGACATATTGGTATATTCCAAAGACAAGGAAACCCATGTTAAGAACCTAAACGCAGCCCTACAACGTTTAAGGAAAGAGAAGTTATACGCCAAATTTTCGAAGTGTGAGTTTTGGCTAAGTGAAGTCGCCTTTTTAGGCCATGTAGTATCCGCTGAAGGAATCAAAGTGGACCCCAGTAAGATCAAGGCTATCGTAAAGTGGGAAGCACCAAAGAGTGTTTCAGAAATTAGAAGTTTTTTGGGTCTAGCTGGATATTATCGGAGGTTCGTAGAAGACTATTCTCGGATTGCCGTACCTCTCACCAGTTTGACCAAGAAAGGAGAAAAGTTCGTATGGACGGATAAGTGTGAAAAGAGTTTTCAAACACTGAAGACCAGATTGATATCCGTTCCAATTTTGACCATTCCCGTTCCAGGACAGACATTTACCTTATACATTGATGCATCGGGATTGGGATTAGGATGTGTGCTTATGCAAGGAGAGCAAGTGGTTGCGTATGCATCGAGACAGTTGAAGGTACATGAGAAGAATTACCCCACTCATGATTTGGAGTTAGCGGCAGTAGTACATGCTGTCAAGATATGGAGACACTACCTATACGGAGAGAAATTTCAGATTAAGTCGGACCATAAAAGTCTTACTTATCTATTTAATCAGAAGGAGTTAAATATGAGACAAAGAAGATGGCTGGAACTATTGAAAGACTATGATTGTGATATCCAGTATCATCCGGGAAAAGCGAACGTAGTAGCAGATGCATTGAGCAGAAAAGCAATGATAAAGTCTCAAGGAGAAATTAGCACAACTGCAGCAATGTATACCAATGGAATGGTGTTTAATCACGGCAACGAACAATATGTGATAGATACAACGGATGAATCAGCTAGCCAAGGGTTTATTCATCGATTTTCAAATATGTTCGCGGCATTGAAGATTATACCGGATATAGTGGACGAAGTGAAGATAGCTATCAAAGCAGATCCTTATCTGAGAATAGTACAAGAAGATATTGAGAAAGGTAGGACCAACTCTGAGTTCACCTTAGATAACAAGAAGGTACTGAGATATAAAGAAAGAATATGTGTACCTGAAACAGAAAATATGGACATTAAACACCGACTGATGAAGGAAGCCCATACCACCATTTATTCGATACATCCTGGAAGAACAAAAATGTATCATGATCTAAAGAAACTGTATTGGTGGAGGGGAATGAAGGCGGATGTAGCCAAGTTCGTGTCTCAATGCCTAAATTGTCAGAAGGTAAAGGCGGAACGACAAAGACCCGCACGACTGTTACAACCATTACCGGAACCAGCATGGAAATGGGACTGCATCACTCTGGACTTCGTCACAGGACTACCATTGACTCCTCGAGTAGTTGACGCAGTTTGGGTGATTGTAGACCGTCTGACTAAAACAGCTCGCTTCATACCGATACGACCCCAGTATACACTGGAAAGGTTAGCAAAGCTGTATGTGGATAATATTGTTCGGCTACTTGGTGTTCCAGAAAGCATTGTGTCCGATAGAGATCCACGATTTACTTCCAAATTTTGGGAAGGACTGCAAAAGGCCATGGGTACAACATTGAAGTTCAATACTGCATTCCACCCACAGACAGACGGACAATCGGAGCGTACAATCCAGATTTTAGAAGATATGCTATGAGCATGTGTAATTGATTTCAAGGGATCATGGGATGAAAAGTTACCATTGATCGAGTTCGCTTACAATAACAGCTATCAGGCTACTATACAGATGTCACCTTATGAAGCACTGTATGGCAGGAAGTGTCGAACTCCCTTGTTTTGGAATGAAGTTGGAGAACGTAGTATTGTTGGACTGGAATTTGTTGAAGAGACTTGTCGAGTGGTCGACATAATCAAGGAAAGAGTAAGAGTAGCTTAGAACCGTCAGAAGCAATACGCAGATACTCGATGAAGAGAGCTAGAGTTCGCCGTAGGTGATAAAGTATTTTTGAAAGTATCACCTATGCGAGGATTGAAGAGGTTCGGACAGAAAGGAAAACTAAGTCCAAGATACGTCGGGCCATATGAGATTCTGGCTAAGCGTGGGAAAGTAGCTTATCAGTTAGCACTACCACCATCTATGTCAAGTGTGCATGACGTATTTCACATATCCTTATTGAAGAAGTATGTCAAAGACCCAACACATGTGTTAACAGTGGATTTGCCGGAATTGACTGATGATTTGACATTTGAAGTAATACCAACAGAAATCACTAGTCGAAAGGTTCAACGTCTACGTAATAGAGATATTTACTATGTTAAGGTCACATGGAAAAGTAGAGACATGGAAGAGGTTACATGGGAAGATGAAAGTGCTATGAGAAAGCAATACCCTGACTTGTTTGATTCAGAAGGTACGTACAATTTCGAGGATGAAATTTTTATATGTTGGGGGGAGTTGTAAAACCCGTGTCAATCTAACCCGGTGTTACCACCTTGAACCAGGTTTACCCATCATGGTCGAGTCAAATGGACCAAGGGCATGAAGGAGATCGAGATCCCAGGTATAAAATCGACCCAAAAACACTTAATTTTAGGGGAGGGTCGCACACCCAGCTAAGCAGGGTCGGACCTCCCAAAACAGAAAGTCAGACCCTCAGTTTTGAATGGAGGGTCGGACAGCTTAAGACCCTAGGGTCGACGGGATCATCGACCCTCCCATCGACCCTCGGTTTCTGACGAAACTGAAATTAGGAAATTTCCTAATTTTCGGTTGGGATTCCTTCCAAATCTCAATGGGATTATTATAGGACATTCCTAGTCTATTTAAAGGACGTCCCTAAGCCACATTCACTCCTTTCACAACCCTAATTGAATTGAGAGAAAGAGAGAAGAAGGAAAATAGGAAGAAAGGAGACAAGGAGGAAGACTTAGCAAAAAGGAGAAGAGTTACAGAGAAAGATTAATCTTCTCAGGTATGGATACTAATTCTATGAGTTTCTACAGACCTTAGGTTAGATATGGTTGAGTGTAGAATTTTGGAAAAACCCAAACCATCCATTCATGGTTAGGTTTTCATGGAAAAACCTATGATAATGCATGAAAGCCATATAGGAGGATGAATCATGGTTTCAGACCATGGAATGAAGGTTTAATGGAATGAGGAAGCAAGCCATAGGACTCCAAACATGAGGAATGGATTTAAAAGTGGAAATTAGACCAGAGTGCAGCAAGGGTCGCACCGAGGGTCGATAGACCATCCGACCCTAGGTGTTTTTGACCATCGACCCTCAGCATTCGGGAAGTTCAGAATGGAGGGAGGGTCGATAGACCCATCGACCCTAGTATTGACCCTAACATCGACCCTCAGTTGACAGAATGGTTTTTAAATTCTGAATTAATTCTAATTAAATTCTATCGACTTTGTTAGGTTTGCTAGCAATATAATAACATTATAAAGGTGATTCTAAAGCTTCAGAAATATCTATTAGCAAACAAAGGTGAGGAACCTTAACCCCATACTAAATTGGTTAATAATAAACTGTTTTCTATTTCTTGAGTCCTATGCCATGTTTTATTCTGTGCGAATATGTTGTAATGTGCATACAGCATGCCATCCAATATTTCTATTACTTGTTCATGCATATTTACTTTATTGTTTATAACATGATGATGATGATGATGATGATAGGAATAGGCATGTGCTTGTATGTGTGTGGTTGATGTGCTTGATGCGAGCGAGTTTCAGGGGAGGTGTGATGAGAACGTCAATAAACGTTAACCTTTGGCGGGTCTCAGCACTTTAGCTCTATCTCTAACCCTAGTCTTGTGCATTGACATCGTCGTATCGCCTTTACCTTAGCAGAACTATTATGTCGTAGAGTATCACGGGAGGTGGTCTCGGTCCTTGTAGTCTCTGACTCTACCGGGGGGCCTTAGCTCTATCTCTATGGATGTTCTGAGGGATGCTGGGGTGAGGCCTTGGATACACTGTTTGGCATTAGGATTGATTAATAGCGAGCCCAGTTTGCAAGCCCTCGCTAACAGGGGCTTACGTGTTGGTATAGCATTATATAGAAATAAACGTTAACCTTTGTTGTATAATGTTATGGTAGGGTGGATGGGGACGACGATAAACGTTAACCTTCGGGCGGGCTTCCACACCCTGTGTATAGAGGCAGTGTCAATAAACGTTAACCTTTGACCACCCAACCTTTCTATTGCACATTGCAAACTATAAACCAAGACCAAAGATATAAATTGATTTTTCTTTGTATGCATATGTATTGTTGCATTGTTTTGGCTACTCACTGAGCCGTGTTGTGTGCTCACCCCTCGACGTCGAATATTTTAGTTGATGATGCAGGTTATACAGTTGAAGATTATATGAACGCGTCGGCGTACGGAAGCGTAGCAGCTGTGGAATTTGGAGCTGAAGACGATACACACGACTCCTCTTGCGAGTGCAACTCGTGTGTATTCGATTTGATATTTTTATAGGTTTCTTTATCTGGATTTATTAAAGACTTGTATTGATATTTACTTATGTCCCGGTTGATACAGAATAATTTTCTATTAAATTATTAATATCATTTTAGTTCTCAGTTCATTTATTTATAAGATTTTCGCTATTGTGTATTTTCTCTGATTATGATTGTGGATGCGTGTAAGTTTGGATAACGCGGGGATAGCCTATTTGAGATCCTGGTTGAACCGTTGGTTTGTTAGCGGTTCCTCACACCATTCTGGTTAGACCAAAATTGGGGTATGACATGTACCCCATTACTAATTTAATTTAGAGGAGAAGGTTCCCTTTGTAATCGTTTGCACATCGCCTTGGAGTGACAACAAGACGACGAACAACGACAGAGATAAGTTAAATCTTCTATCGAGATAAGTTTTTCTTATATTCTTTTACTTTTAATTTCGTTTCTTTCTTGTAATAAATCTGTGTTACTTTATGGTTAGTGGTTTCGTAAATTTTCGTACCATTATAAATGGTTATTATTGTTTTTATTGCTTGATTAATTTTTATTTAAAGTGATTAGAGTGTTAATTCAATCATATCCCTTTGGTACGCTTTGCCTTATTTGAGTTAGGATAATAACGATTCCTTCCTGAGATCGACCTGTTACTGCACGATACCGTGCACTTGCGGTTACATACATATTTAATTCACATCAAGTTTTTGGCGCCGTTGCCGGGAAGGCAAACTGTTATTTTTCCTATTTTAAATAGTTCAAAGTGATTTAAAAAAAAAATTGCCAAAAAAATAAAAAAAAATCATTGAATTCTAAGTGATTTAAAAAAAAAATGCAAAAAGTTTACATTGTTCTTTATGCCTTTCTTTGCACCTCCAATCCGTTAGGTTGGAACAGTACAATCGACGGTCCAATCCTGATCATGATATGGTGTTAAGGGATGCTGACTATCGAATTATCAAGAGGAATAACGACCAATAGCTTCGGTGGTAACGGTATTGTTTCTCAAGGTAATTACGGAAATGACCGGTCTCTAAGCCATTGATCGTCAGGAGGTTTGCATTGACCCCGATTCGAAAAAATCCAGCTTTTTGCATCTAATTTAGAGGAAAAAGAAAGAAATTTTTTTTTATCATTTGAAACAGTTTTATGCATGAGCATATGGACTCGTGATTCTAGCAATCGTCTAGTAAGAGTCCCATCATTTACAATGGCCGAACCAAAGATGACACTTAAGGATAGATTTTACCCTGCTAGGGCAGCACAACCTTCATGTATTCAATTGCCGGCTGCCACAGGCAATAACTATGAATTGAAAACTCAATTCATTACCATGCTTCCTCATTTTCATGGGTTATCTTCAGAGGATGCATACTTGTTCCTCCATGAGTATGAGGAGGTGGTGCCTTCATTAAAATGCAACAGCTCAGTGATGATGCTGTCAAATTGAGGTGCATCACTTTTTCACTCAAGGATAGAGCTAAAAAATGGCTTTATGGTCTTCCCACAAATTCCATTACATCTTGGGAAAAATTTACTGTGTTATTCCTTAAAAAGTTTTTTCCTCTTCACAAGACAAATAAACTTCGAGGGGATATAATGCGGTTCAAACAAGAGTCAAATGAGTCTTTTTCAAGACTCATGGAAAGGTTCCAAGCTCTACTCCAAGAGTGCCCTCACCATGGTATTGAAATATGGCAGCTTTGTCAAATTATTTACGAGGGGATAGATTTTCCTACCAAGAAAATGCTTGAGTCTATGTGTCCTCAAGGATTCACTTCCTATGAGGATGCTAACGATGCTTGGAATTTTTTGGCCGATCTAGCCGAAAAAACAAGAGAGTGGGAGTCTGTGCAGGAGACAGATCGAACCCAAAAAGGTAAAGGTTACTTTGTCGATGGCATAGTAGCTAAGGAGGCACACTTAGATAGCCTTATCAAAAGGATAGAAGCCTTAGTTCCTAAAGAACCTATCCAAAAGCAAGTCCTAATGTGCAATTGGTGTCAAACTCCTGGACACACAGTAGAGGAATGCCCTTCACAGGGAAATTCTCAGAATGCTAATGTAAGTGCACTTTACAATCCGTATAGTAACACTTACAATGCAGGATGGAGAAATCACCCAAATTTTTCTTGGAACCAAGGGAACCGTGTGGACCCATCCCAATTTCTAAATCAAGGTCCTCCCGTTCACACCAGGCCATATACTCCCCCTAGACCCAATTTTGTTCCCCAAGGTAATTTTCAGCAACCCCCTGGGTTTTCTAACACGGGTGAGCCGGTTAGACTCAGTGAGTTGGAGAAGAATGTGGTAGCTCTAATGGCAGGGCATACCAGTATGGAGAGGACACTTACCCAATTGGTTACCCTAATGTGTGAAAAGAACAAGAGTATTTTGTCCAGCCAACCAGAGACCAACCCACGCCATCACCTACAACCAAATAGGGCAAACCCTCAAGTGAATGGCATAGAGAGTCAATCAGGGTCCTCCAAACAATGCAATGTAGTCCATGCATTACGGAGTGGCCAAGAGTACCTACAGGATGAAGCACCAAAGAACAAACCCAAAGTTTCTCCTGTTAATGTTCCCTAATCTAAGGCAACTACTGAGCCTCTTTCTTCAGGTTCGTCTGATGTATCTGAAAGACCCAAAGAGACTGTATCAGACAAAGTTTTTACTCCACCAGCCCCATTCCCTAATAGGTTGGTAAACCAAAAGAAGACTGCTTTAGTTGATAAAAGTTTAGAGGTCTTCAAACAGGTAGAATTGAATATCCCACTTTTGGATGCAATTGACCAAATTCCTATTTATGCAAAAGTCCTTAAAGACTTATGCACACAAAAGTGGATTAGTCAAATTCCTAAAAAGGTATTCTTGGCTGTACATTTAAGTTTCCTTCTGAACCATCCTGTGGCAGCCAAATACAAGGACCCTGGCTGTCCTACCATCTCTTGCATCATAGGCAACACTTTTATTGATCATGCTCTGCTAGACTTAGGTGCAAGTGTGAATCTTCTACCTTATCATGTTTACCAACAATTAGGATTGGAAAAGTTGAAACCAACGTCCATCTCACTTCAACTAGCTGATCGCTCTGTAAAAACTCCTAAAGGAATGGTAGAGGATGTTTTGTTAAAGGTAGGAGAATTTATTTTTCCTGTGGATTTTATTGTTTTAGAAATACATCCTGTCTCCAATAGGGATCAAATCCCTATCATTTTAGGGAGACCGTTTCTGGCTACAAGCAATGCACTGATAAATTGCAGGAACGGTCTCATGAAACTATCATTTGGTAACCAAACTGTTGATTTAAATGTATTTAGGCTGGGTAAGCAACCGAATGAGGAAGTACATATGCTCCAAGAATTCCCTGACCATGTAGAGACCACTTTTGACGTTGACTTTGACTCAGAATTCTTGCAGTGTATGGAAGCGTTGGGAGGAGTAGCGGATATTTTCTCATCAGAGGCATGGAGTATCCACACACCTGTGGAACCTCTAGGACCTCTATCCACTTCCATTCTCAAGCCCTCAATGATTGAACCACCTAGCTTAAAATTAAAGGAGTTACCATCCACTCTGAAGTATGCCTTCCTAGGACCTGACCAGACTCTTCCTATTATTATTGCATCTTATTTGACTTCTAATCAGGAAGAAGAGTTAGTCAAACTCTTACAAAATCACAAGGAAGCCTTAGGTTGGACTGTGGCTGACATCAAAGGCATTAGTCCGTCTATTGTTCAGCATCATATACACCTTATGGAAGATACTAACCCCTCAAGGGAACCTCAGAGACGGGCAAATCTTGTGATGAAGGAAGCCATTAAGAAAGAGATTCTAAAGTGCTTAGCTCATGGGATCATATATCCCATATCTGACAGTGAGTGGGTAAGTCCGGTACATGTGGTACCAAAGAAGTCAGGAGTCACTGTAGTTGCTAATGCAGACAATGAATTGATTCCAACTCGTATCCAAACAGGATGGAGAGTCTGCATAGACTACAGAAAGCTAAATACGGCAACGTGGAAGGATCATTTCCCTTTGCCTTTCATTGACCAAATGTTAGAGAGGTTGGCCGGACATGAATACTATTGCTTCTTAGATGGATACTCCGGTTACAATCAAATCCCCATTGCCTTAGATGACCAACACAAGACCACTTTCACATGCCCCTACGTAACCTATGCTTACCGGCGCATGCCTTTTGGGCTATGCAATGCCCCTGCCACTTTTCAAAGGTGCATGATGAGCATATTCTCAGATATGGTAGAACAATATTTAGAAGTATTCATGGATGATTTTTCTGTGCATGGGTCTACTTTTTCTGATTGCCTACATAATCTTTTCTTAGTTCTTGTCAGGTGTATGGAGAAAGATTTAGTTTTAAATTGGGAGAAATGCCACTTCATGGTAAAACATGGCATAGTGTTAGGTCACATCATTTCCAAAGATGGGATCATGGTTGACAGAGCCAAAGTAGAATTGATTGAAAAACTACCTATTCCCAAATCTGTAAAGGACATTCGCTCCTTTTTAGGGCATGCCGGTTTCTATCGGAGGTTTATTAAAGATTTTAGTCAAATTGTTCGTCCTCTCACCTCTTTGCTTGCTAAAGACCAGCTCTTTGATTTTAATGATGCCTGTCTTGAGAGTTTTAATCAACTCAAAAAGAGTTTGACCACTGCCCCCATTATTCAGGCATCCATATGGACAGAGCCCTTTGATCTTATGTGCAATGCTTCTGATTTTGCATTAGGAGCTGTCCTTGGGCAACAGATCAATAAGTTAACCCATGTAATTTGTTATGCAAGTAGGACTTTAAACGATGCACTGCTTAATTACACCACTACTGAAAAAGAATTCTTAGCTGTTGTATTCGCTTTAGAGAAATTTCATGCATACTTGATAGGATCCCATGTCATTGTGTATACGGATCATGCCGCTCTCAAGCATCTCTTGCAAAAAAAGGATGCCAAAGCTCTTAGATGGGTTTTGCTTTTACAAGAGTTTTACTTAGAGATTAGGGATGAATCAGGAATAGAAAATCTGGTTGTTGACCACTTATCCCGACTACCTAATTCTTTGACTGTCGATTCACCAGTCAACGAGTTTTTCCCAGATGAGCAGTTGTTTGCAGTATCTAGTGAGCCTTGGTTCGCTGATATTGTAAATTACTTGGTAACGGGTGCGACCCCTTCCCATTGGTCTGCCCAGGATAGGTATAGATTCCATTCCCAAGTCAAGTACTATTTTTGGGATGATCCATATCTGTTCAAGACTTGCCCTGATCAGATTATCAGGAGATGTGTACCTGACCATGAACAGCAATCTGTGCTGTCTTATTGTCATGATCAGGCATGTGGTGGCCACTTTGGGCCAAATAAGACTGCGGGGCCAAGGTTTTACGATCCCGGATTCTACTGGCCTAGTCTTTTTAAGGATGCATTTAATTACTGTAAGGCATGCCCTTCTTGTCAGTCTTTAGGCCGCATTACCAAACGGAATATGATGCCACTAAACCCAATTCTGGTGGTTGAAGTTTTTGATGTTTGGGGCATTGATTTTATGGGTCCGTTCCCAAAGTCTTTTGGGAATGAGTATATCTTGTTAGCTGTGGACTACGTGTCCAAATGGATAGAAGCTGTTGCTACTAAGACCAATGACCACAAGGTAGTCATTAAATTTTTAAAGGAGAATATATTCTCCCGATTTGGTACCCCTCGAGCTATCATTAGCGATAGGGGAAAACACTTCTATAACAAACCATTTGAGGTCCTTGTTCGAAAATATGGTATTACCCATAAATTGGCAACCCCTTACCACCCTTAGACTAGTGGACAGGTTGAAGTGTCCAATCGACAAATCAAGCAAAATTTGGAAAAAACTGTCAATCCTACTCGTAAGGATTGGTCAATTCATCTCATAGATGCTTTGTGGGCTTATAGAACTGCTTTCAAGACCATTCTTGGTCAATCCCCTTACCGTTTGGTGTACGAAAAAGCCTGCCATCTACCAGTCAAATTGAAACATCGGGCATTTTGGGCAATTAAGAAATTAAATTTTGATTTGTCAGATACTAGCACTCATAGAGGACTCCAACACTCTGAGTTGGATGAATTGAGAATTGATGCCTACGACAATGCCCGCATCTATAAAGACAAGACCAAGGCTTATCATGACAGACATATCCTTCGGAAGTCTTTTACCCCTGGCGACAAGGTTTTGCTTTATAATTCTCGTTTGTATATTTTTTCTGGTAAACTTAGATCTCGTTGGAAGGGTCCTTATATTGTTCAAAATGTTTTCTCATCGGGTGCAATTGAGATTTTAAATCCAGGTACAGGTGCAACCAGCAAAGTGAATGGCCAGCGTTTGAAGCCATTTTTGGAGCTTCCACACGACTCCACTGAAGAGGTCATGGATCTCCATGAGCCTTCTTACACTGATCCTTGATTCATGGAGTTTTTTTTCTTTCCCTTGTCCTTGTCTTTTATTTTTCTGTATACATTGAGGACAATGCATGATTTAAGTATGGGGGAAGGGTTGAGATTTCATAAAAAAAAAAATGAATTTTGAGCTTTCATTGTAAATTTTAACTTTTTAACTTTGGTTTTTGGGAAAGTCAATCACTATTTCTATGGTTTTGACACAAAAGAGGAAGGAGAAAGAGACCTAGGAAACTATCACATAAGAAGTAATGAAACCCTATGTGAGGATAATACTTAGGTTGTATTTTGAGATGGGAATTAAGTTAGAAAATACATCTTACCTCTCCTGAAGGGATAAATATTTTATGGTTATAGTTGGTAATTTCAACCTTTGAATAAAGCTGATACCTCCTTGTACTATAAAAAAATCATAATAAAAAAATACAGGACATTCTGCCTCAAGAAGCGAGGTGTCTTAATTGAAATTCCTTGGATACAGCTCTTGCAAAAAAAAAAAAAAAGTACTCTTTAGCATCAATGTCTTTAAAGATATATGCCAAAAGCGAAGCTACATAGTAACATGGGAATCCATAACCACCTGCACTTCTCAAGCCAATTGTAGTGGAGTAGTTTAAAGAGGAAGAAAGAAAGAAAGAAAAAAAAAAGATACAAGTGTTGAAAGCTATTTTTGGGTCTTGGTTACCAGTATGTTACAAAGGGTTCACCTTAAGGAGAGATATGTTTGGAAGATATAACAAGGTTTCCTAATTGAGATGCAACCTTAGCGTTTGAATCATATGAGGTAGCAATGTTCAAGTATGGGGGTTTCTATGTTTTCTTGATCCCAAGTTGAGTGTCTTGACTAATAAGATATGTGTGTGCTCTCTTTCTTTAATACCAAAATTAAAGTTTGAAATTTCTATATGAATTTTGTGTGTTTATTCTCTGAAAATACTCACGAGACACAACTCGTCCACTAGGGATAACCTAGGGGTTTAAAGGCTTGTTCCACGTGCTAAGTGCAATCGTGATTCCTACGAAAGTGAGTTAGGATTTTATTTTATTTTTATATTTTTCTTTGCTCGAGACTAGCAAAGCTCAAGTGTGGGGGAATCTTATGAACACATTTTATGTGTGAATTTAGGGCATAAAATATACATCTCTTATTCTATTTATGATGCTTCTCAGGTATTTAATGTTGATTTTATGTTTGTTGGGTATAGGTGAAAGAATGGAGAAATTTAAGCTTAAAAATATCATTTTATGAATTTTTGGTGATCCTGTCCAGTTAACTCACCCAGTCAACTCGGCAGCTGGGCATAAGATGAATTTTATGAGGAGAGCCACGAATTTTGTGTATAAGATCAGCCTTGGACCAAGTCAAAGAATAGTCCAATCTCATGTGAAAGATTCCATTCTCTTGAGAAAATATTCCTTAGTTATTTGGAATCAAATTTAGAAGTTTGCCATGGAAAGGAAGAATGGAAAACTCCAATCAATTATGGAAGTTTTCAAAAAGAGATAATGATGCTAAAGATATGATGAGTTGGTGCAAGATTGTTTTTACTCAAGAATCGTCCATATACAATGAACCTACAAGATTGGAATTCGGTTACCAAAATTATCTCCACAAAATCTCTAGTAATTCAATTGTAAAGATTGATTGTGATCTTTACTCTCTTGTATATATATATGATGCTCAACAATAAAAAATCATCCAAGAATTCTATTATGAATTTTTTTTCTTAGTTTTGAGAATTTATGAGAGAGTTCAAGATTCTTATTTTTTTTTTCTTTTCAAGTTGTGTTCTTCTTGCTTAAGTTTATTTTTATTTATTTATTTATTTTATTTTAGTTTTAATTTCAAATTTAGAACTCTGTAGTAGGGTAGATAAATATAGGTTGTACCCCATTACTAATTTAATTTAGAGGAGAAGGTTCCCTTTGTAATCGTTTGCACATCGCCTTGGAGTGACAACAAGACGACGAGCAACGATAGAGATAAGTTAAATCTTCTATCGAGATAAGTTTTTCTTATATTCTTTTACTTTTAATTTCGTTTCTTTCTTGCAATAAATCTGTGTTACTTTATGGTTAGTGGTTTCGTAAATTTTCATACCGTTATAAATGGTTATTATTGTTTTTATTGCTTGATTAATTTTTATTTAAAGTGATTAGAGTGTTAATTCAATCATATCCCTTTGGTACGCTTTGCCTTATTTGAGTTAGGATAATAACAATTCCTCCCTGAGATCGACCCGTTACTGCACGATACCATGCACTTGCGGTTACATACATATTTAATTCACATCACTACACTAGGTGCGACCCTACCTACGACCCTACCCCTGTGGTCGCAGAAACTGCTACCCTAGGTGCTACCCTACTTGCGACCCTACAATTTCTGTTAGTCTAAATATATTAGAATTAATTCTAATTAAAATCTATCAACTTGTTAGGTTTTTCTAGTGATTTAAAAGTGATTCATAAAGCTTGAACGAGGATCTACGCTCAATCAAAGGTGAGGGAACTAGACCTAAACTAATTGGCTAATAATAAACTGTTTTTGTTTATTGAGTCCAATACCATGAATGATTTTTGTTTGTATGATTGTAATGTGCATATCACATGTCATCCACTATTCCTGTTATTACTGTCCATGCATATTTAATTTTTGTTTATTTATAATATGATGTTGATGATGATGCTAGGAATAGGCATGTGAATGTTTGTGTGTGGTTAGTGTACTTGATGCGAGTGGGGCATCAGGGGGAGGATGTGACACTGTGGTTCATCCTGGTCACCAGACTCTAGCTCTATCTCTACTCAAGTCTTGTCTACTAACATCGTCGTATCGTCATTACCTTAGCAGAACTATTACATCATAGGGCATCAGGGGAGGTGGTCTCGGACCATGTAGTCTCTGGCTCTGCCGGGGGGCCTTAGCTCTATCTCTATGGATGTATTGAGGGATGCTGGGGTGAGGCCTTGGATACACTGTTTGACATTAGGATTGGTTAGTTGCGAGCCCAGTTTGCAAGCCCTCGCCAGCAGGGGCTTACGTGTTGGTATGGGTAGAGCATCAGGGGAAGTGTGATGTGGTGCGGTCCTAAGCACTTTAGCTCTATCTCCATTCCATGGTGGGTGCATGTGGGGGCGGCAATGGTGTTTGATCCATTGGGCGGTTCCACATATTCATGTATAGAGGTACGGTGGCCACCTATCCTTTCTATTGCACATTGCAAACTTATGAACCAGACCAAAGATATGAATTGAATGCATGCATATGTTTGTTGCATTGTTTTGTTTACTCACTGAGCTAAAGTTGGAGAGTTGACCCTCACGCGTAATTCTTTTTAGTTTCTATTGTTGCAGGTATTATGATTGAAGATTAGGTCAACATGCCAACCTATAAATGGGTGGCGGCTATGATGAGCAAGCTATGGAGGACTATTGTGATTCGTTAAGCGAGCGTTTCAACTATGGATACGCTTAGTATTTAACTTTCGTATTTGGATATTTGTAATATGTATTGAATTATGTTTTGGTTACTTGGTGATAAATGAAATATTAATTATTTATCATGACTAGACCTCAGTTTATTATTTGTAAGACTTTCGCTATTTACTTTATTATCTTTGATTAATGTGGAATGTGTTTTGATTTAATATGGTGGGGATAGCCTATTCGAGATCCTGGTTGAACCGTTGGTTTGTTGACGGTTCATCACACCATTCTGGTTGGTGCAGAATTGGGGTGTGACAACTTGGTATCAGAGCTCTCAGGCCTTGCCTATTAAACCTGAATACTTCCACTGGAGTCCATGAACTGAATTAGGATAAATTAAAAGCTTTAATACAAACACATAATAAGCACCTGTGTTGGTTGAGACAGAACTTAAACAAGAAAATAATGTACATATTAAAGGTGGAACCATATATATACACAGACAGAAAGAGAAAACTCAAAACTTATCCTGATAAACAAATAATATAGGGTACTATCTATAAGTCGGGCAATTGCCTAAGTATACAAAGAATATAGTACAGTGGCAAGAAGGGAGCATCTGTAAAGCAGAAAATTAGAATATCGAGTTGGTATTCACAAGATGTGAAACTCGATGTATGATTGGAAAAGAAGGAAAATGGCTAGTAACGCCTAAATCTCTACAAAGGTAAAGGGAAAAGATCTCAGGCTGAATGTAACAGAGATAGGAGAATAATAGCTATACACCAAAAATTGAGATTAACTATAAAAGAAGATAAAGCTATACTCTTGGGTGACGTAGAGACTCAGAGTGAGATCCATCATACGCTGATCCATTGCCCACTGAGCATTAAGAAGAGTTTGCAACTTGACCCCACCACTATCTGGGTCGAGAACGGGTAGTGAAAACTCATCTGAGCAGATGCTAAATAATGATAATCAGATTAGAACAAATCAAAGGAGGTAAACAACTAGGCCACTCCAGCCAATGTACCTTGGCCACGGTTGTAAAAAATTTACCCTGACAAAATACAAGAGCAACAACAGATGAGACCGACTATGCAAGTTGCTATGTGAATCATTATTTAAGTTTCCAATGCTACATCAACACCTCTGGGTCAAACCAAGTACGGTACCAATTGGTAGCAATACTGTACCCCCAGCACCTGTTAGCTATAACATAGTGCCTACCATACAACAAGTCCCAGTAATGCACACCCCAGTGCAGAAGCTTGGTGCACAACAACCAGTGTATCAAGGTGGTTAACCTTATCAGCCACCGATGTATGGGATAGCTGCATCATGGCAGAATGATCCAACAAGGATTTCTAAAGATGAGGCCTTAAACATTTTCAGCAAAGGATCAAAGATATTGTAGCCATATAACTAGATAGGTTATATAGGATGCAATGCATTATTGACTTACTCTTATGATTATAGAGGATGCACATACCTGATTTTAAATTCTCATGTCTTGACAGATTACCTTCTTGATTCAACCTGTCAATTGGAGTTATATATATTGTTTCTTTAGTATTAGTCCTGATTTTACCAATCTGAGCCACTCTCATGATCGACAACATGAACAGAGATATGAACTGAATGAACAGTTAAATGTTTAATCATGTTGAGCGTACATCTTTTGATTTAAACCTGATTTATTGATGTACCAAAACTTCCTCCAGATTTATTCTTATAGTGCCTTGACCAATGACATTATATACTCGATAGAACTTGTAACCATGAGGATAAGAATTGTAAAACCTCTATTTTTTTTTATATATTTGGACCATCGTGCAACTTGACGATCTTTTGATGCCGGTTGGATTACCATAAATTTTCTCCTGATCCTTTAAACCTAAGTTCATTAGATAAAGTAAGTGTTCGTCATTACCCTGAATTCGAAAGAAGAAAATGAATTTCTTTTGGATAAACATTCTGATTCTTACATTTCTCGATATCCATTGATAAGATGTTTAGTGAGTAAGGAATTATGGGAAGTAAGATGATTAAATTCAGATTAGATTCTATAGCCAAGGAACCTCAGATGAAGAAATTGAGGATTTGTTTCGAGATTGCTAAATAGATGGATATGGTCATGCTTATAAAAGAGTGCATGAGCAAGAAAGTAAGTAACAATCACAAGATATTTTCGAGGTATATGAAAGAGAGATCAGGGTAGAACAACAATGATAAAGAAGGTGTAAGCTAATGATTTTTTTTGGGATATATGAGATTTTAAGCAATAGTCTTTGAAAAACTAGGAAATTAAGGAGCTAGATGTGCTCTTAAGACCTTTATATCAGATTTTGCTAGTTCAAGCCCTTTTGGACTAGATGTTGTAGTAGGTAAGTGTTATGAACATTGTCTGAATCATATGGATGGATGGAATTTGGATGCAACCTAAATCAACTTGAGATGGCAGACTTTGACGTCATCTTGGGAATAGACTGGTTGTCTCAACACTCTACAAAGTTGTTATGTGCATAGAAGAAGTTATCATTCAAGAGTAAAGACGGCATATTAGTTTTATTGGAAGCATGTTGCCTAAGAAGTGAAAACTGATCCTCTCTATGCTAAAGGCGAAGAGATGCTTTGAAGAGAAAGAAGCTGGATATATGGTATCTATGGTATACATTACCAAAGAAGCACCACAAATGAAAGATATTGATGTGATGCATAAATTTCCTGATGTGTTTTCAGGAGACTTACCTGGGTTACCATTTGATCATACGACCGAGTTCGTCATCGATTTGTTACCAAGGATGATACCTGTGTCAAAGGCACCTATAGAGTAGTTCCTATGGAGTTGAAGGGATTAAGACTCAACTACGGGAGTTATTAGACAAGGGTTCTAATCGGCTAAGTATTACATCATGGGGAGCGCCAATTCGTGAAGAAGGACGGTAGTGTCAGATTATGTATAAACTACCGGGGACTAAACAAGCTCACGATCCAAGAATCGATATCTACTACCTCAGATCGATGACTTGTTTAAACAATTGCAAGGAGCAAAGGTATTTCCTAAGATTGATCTTCGGTCGAGATATCATCAGTTGAAGAATTTGGACAGCAATATTCCGAAGATAGTTTTTAGAATCCGGATTGGACATTATGAGTTCTCGATTATGACGGTTGGATTAACCAATGCCCTTACATCTTTTATGGAGCTGATGAACTGGGTGTTTCATGACATGTTGGACACGTTGATCATAGTTTTCATAGATGATATTTTAGTTTATTCCAAGAATGAAGCAACTCATACAATGGATCTTGGAACAACTTCACAACAGCTGAGAAGGGAAAAGCTTTATGCCAAGTCCAAGAAATATGAGACCTAATTAAACAAAGTGATCTTCTTAGATCACGTAACATCATAAAAAGGGATTAAAGTAGACCCTATTAAGATAGAAGTAATCTTATGGTGAGAAACACCTAAAGAATATTGCGAAGATCAGAAGTCTCTTGGGTTTAACTGGTTATTACAAACGATTCATGGAGGACCACTCTAGGATCGCAATACCTATTACCAAGCTAACCAGGAAGGGAGAGAAGTTTAATTGGATTGACAAGTATGAAGAGTGTTTCCAGACTCTAAAGCTAGAGTGATATCTGCTCCCATCTTGCCTATTCCTATCCCAGGACAACCATTTACCTTATACACTGATGCGTCTGGATTGGGTTTAGGATGTGTACTTATGTAAGGAGAACAAGTAGTTGCGTATGCATCAAGACAACTGAAGACACATGAGAAGAACTATCCCACTCATGACTTGGAATTAGCAGCAGTAGTACATGCTGTCAAGATATGGAGACAATATTTGTATGGAGAGAAAATTCAGATTAAATTAGATTATAAGAGTCTTACTTCTCTTTTTAATAAGAAGGAGTTAAACATGAGACAAAGAAGATGGCTAAAATTATTGAAGGATTATGATTGTGATATCCAGTATCATCCAAGAAAGGCTATTGTAGTTGCTGATGTGCTAAGCAGAAAAGCAATGATAAAATCCCAAGGAGAGGTTAACACGACTGCGGCAATGTGTGTTACGGGAAAAGTATTCAATTACGATAATGAGCAGTTTGTGATAGATGCACCGGGTGGACAAACCAACCAAGAGTTTATTCATCAATTTTCAAATATGTTCGCGACATTGAAGATTGTACCTGATATAATTGATCAAGTGAAAGCCGCTATTAAGTTAGACCCTTATCTAAGAACGGTACAAGAAGACATCGAAAAAGGTAAAACTATTTCTGAGTTCACCTTAGACGATGAAAAGGTACTGAAGTACAAAGGAAGAGTATGTGTTCCTGAAACAAAAAACTTGGACATTAGACACAGACTAATGAAGGAAGCTCACACCACCGCTTATTCGGTACATCCTGGAAGTACAAAGATGTATCATGATTTGAAGGAATTATATTGGTGGAGAGGAATGAAAGCAGATGTAGCTAAATTCGTGTCTTAATGCCTAAATTGTCAGAGGGTGAAGGCTGAATGGCAAAGACCTGCAGGACTGTTGTGGCCACTGCCAGAACCAGCATGGAAATGGGACTGCATTACCATGGACTTCGTCACCGGATTACCATTGACTCCTCGAGTAGTTGACGCGGTCTGGGTGATTGTGGATCGTCTGACTAAGACAGCTCGCTTTATAGCTATACGACCACAGTATACCCTGGAGAGGTTAGCCAAGCTAAATATGGATAATATTGTCAGATTGAATGGTGTACCTAAAAGCATTGTGTTCGATAGAGACCCACACTTTACTTCAAAGTATTGGGAAGGATTGCAAAAGGCTATAGATACAACGTTGAAGTTCAGTATTGCATTCCATCCTCAGACAGACGGACAGTCAGAGCGTACTATTCAGATTTTAGAAGACATGCTTCGAGCCTGTGTTATTGATTTTAAAGGCTCATGGGATGAGAAACTACCATTGATCGAGTTCTCTTATAACAACAGCTATCAGGCTACTATACAGATGTCACCCTATGAAGCACTGTATGGTAGGAAGTGTCGAACTCCTCTGTTTTGTAATGAAGTTGGAGAACGTAGCATCGTTGGACCAGAATTTATTGAAGAGACTTGTCGAGTAGTCGACATTATCAAGGAAAGAGTTAGAACAGCTCAGAATCGTCAGAAACAGTATGCTGATACTCGAAGCCGAGACCTTGAATTTTCCGTAGGTGATAAAGTATTCTTGAAAGTATCACCTATGCGAGGTTTAAAACGATTCGGATAGAAAGGGAAGCTAAGTCTGAGATATGTCGGGCCATACGAGATTCTAGCTAAACGTGGAAGAGTGGCTTATCAGTTAGCACTACCACCATCTATGTCAAGTGTTGTATTTCATATCTCATTGCTAAAGAAGTACGTCAGAGGCCCAACGCACGTTTTGACAGTGGATCCACCAGGTCTAATTGATGATTTGACATTCGAAGTAGCACCAACTGAAATCATTGGCCGAAAGGTTCAACGTCTATGCAACCGTGACATATACTATGTTAAAGCCACCTGGAGGAGCCGAGATATAGAAGAGATCACATGGGAAGAAGAGAATGCTATGCGAAAGCAATATCCTCACCTTTTCGACTCGGAAGGTATGTACAAATTTAAAGGACAAAATTTTTAATAAGAGGGGGGAGTTATAAGACCCGTATTGAACTAACCGGTCTTACCACCTTATACCAGGTCTACCTATCATGGTCGAGCCAAGTGGACCAAGTACGTGAAGAAAATCACAAGACCAGGTATGAGGCTAACCCAAAAACAGTAAATGTGAGCGTAGGGTCGCATGCCTAAACAGGTAGGGTCGACCCCTCCTCAACAGAAGTCCAACCCATGACTTTCTAGTCGTAGGGTCGCATGACTAGAAAAACGTAGGGTCGACGGATTCTGCGACCCTACGTCCGACCCTATGATGATAGACAAAAACTGTAAATTAAGAAACTTTCCTAATTCCAAGGGGTTCTTTCCTAAACTCGATGGGACTTATTTTGGAGGGTTTTTCTCTATAATAGGGCATCCCTTAGCCTCTTTCACTCCTTTTAGAACCCTAATTAAAAGTAAGAGAAAGAGAAGAGAAGGAAAAGAAGAAGAGAAGGAAAATTGAAGAAAAGATTACGGAAGAGAAGGAAGTTCAGAGGAACCTCTGAATCTCAGCCAACCTCAGGTATGAACCGAATTCCCTTCATAAATTAAGAGCCTAGAATAGATTATGAAGAAGTTAGGATTAAGAGAAACCCAAATCATCCATCCATGGACGAGTTCCAAAGGAATCCATGGAAGTAATCATCATAGGCAATGGAAAGTGTGTAAAAATCATAGATATGAGCCATAGAACAATCTTAGAATGGACCTACAAGACCACAGGATCGATCACATGCCCTCGGGAAGTCCCAGGGACGGTGTGGTCGCACGTAGGGTCGAATGGTGTCCGACCCCACGTCCGACCCTACACCCTAGGGTTGTAGAAACTGCTACACTAGGTGGGACTCTACCTGCGACCCTACCCCTGTGGTCGCAGAAACTGCTACCCTAGGTGCTACCCTACCCGCGACCCTATAATTTCTGTTAGTCTAAATATATTGGAATTAATTTTAATTAAAATCTATCGACTTGTTAGGTTTTTTTAGTGATTTAAAAGTGATTCATAAAGCTTGAACGAGGATCTAAGCTCAATCAAAGATAAGAGAACAAGACCTAAACTAATTGGCTAATAATAAACTGTTTTTGTTTATTGAGTCCATTACCATGAATGATTCTATGTTTGTATGATTATAATGTGCATATCATATGTCATCCACTATTCCTGTTATTACTGTTCATGCATATTTAATTTTTGTTTATTTATAATATGATGTTGATGATGATGCTAGGAATAGGCATGTGAATGTTTATGTGTGGATAGTGTACTTGATGTGAGTGGGGCATCAGGGGGAGGACGTGACACTATGGTTCATCTTGATCACCAAACTCTAGCTCTATCTCTACTCAAGTCTTGTCCATTAACATCGTCGTATCGCCATTACCTTAGCAGAACTATTACGTCGTAGGGCATCAGGGGAGGTGGTCTCGGACCGCGTAGTCTCTGACTCTGCTGGGAGGCCTTAGCTCTATCTCTATGGACGTATTGAGGGATGCTGGGGTGACCTTGGATACATTGTTTGACATTAGGATTGGTTAGTTGCGAGCCCAGTTTGCAAGCCCTCGCCAGCAGGGGCTTACGTGTTGGTATGGGTAGAGCATCAGGGGAAGTGTGATGCGGTGTGGTCCTAAGCACTTTAGCTCTATCTCTATTCCATGGTGGGTGCATGTGGGGGCGGCAATGGTGTTTGATCTATTGGGCAGTTCCACACATTCGTGTATATAGGTGCGGTGGCCACCTTTCCTTTCTATTGCACATTGCAAACTTATGAACCGGACCAAAGATATGAATTGAATGCATGCATATGTTTGTTGCATTGTTTTGTTTACTCACTGAGCTCAAGTTTTAGAGCTAACCCTCGCGCGTGCAATTCTTTTTAGTTTCTGTTGTTGCAGGTATTACTATTGAAGATTAGGTCAACATGCCAACATATAAACGGGTGACGGCTATGATGAGCAAGCTATGGAGGACTATTGTGATTCGTTAAGCGAGCGTTTCAACTATGGATACGCTTAGTATTTAACTTTCGTATTTGGATATTTATAATATGTATTGAATTATGTTTTGGTTACTTGGAAATAAATAGAATATTAATTATTTATCATGACTAGACCTCAGTTCATTATCTGTAAGGCTTCCGCTATTTACTTTATTATTTTTGATTAATGTGGAATGTGTTTTGATTTAACATGGTGGGGATAGCCTATTCGAGATCCTGGTTGAACCGTTGGTTTATTAACGATTCATCACACCATTCTGGTTGGTGCCGAATTGGGGTGTGACAGTCGACCTCACCAAGGAAGCACCACGAATGGAGGATATTGATGTTGTGCGTGACTTTCCGGATGTATTTCCTGAGAAACTACCAGGACTACCACCTGACCGAGTGACAGAGTTCGTTATAGATCTTATACTCGGAGCCGCACCAGTATCTAAAGCACCCTATTGAATGGCTCCTACTGAACTGAAGGAACTAGAGGTACAATTACAAGAATTACTGGATAAAGGTTATATCAGACCCAACATATCACCATGGGGAGCGCTGGTTTTGTTTGTGAAAAAGAAGGACGGTAGCGTTCGACTGTATATAGACTATCGAGAATTGAATAAGCTTACAATCAAGAATCGATACCCGTTGCCTCGTATCGATGACTTGTTCGATCAGTTGCAAGGTGCCAAAGTATTTTCCAAAATTGATCTTCGATCAGGATACCATCAGTTGAAGATTAAGGAAGGTGATATTCCGTAGACAGCATTCAGAACAAGATATGGACATTATGAATTTTTGGTCATGTCTTTTGGGTTAACCAACGCCCGTAACTTTTATGGAACTCATGAATCAGGTATTCCATGATATGTTGGATACGTCAATTATTGTGTTTATTGATGACATATTAGTCTACTCCAAGGACAAAGAAACTCATGACACAAATCTAAGAGCCGCTCTGCAGCGACTAAGAAAAGAGAAGTTTTACGCCAAATTTACAAAGTGTGAGTTTTGGCTAAATGAAGTCGCTTTCTTAAGCATGTTGTATCCGTTGAAAGAATTAAAGTGGATCCTAGCAAGATTGAAGCCATTGTGAAATGGGAAGCACCTAAGAATGTTGTAGAAATCAGAAGTTTCCTAGGTTTAGCTGGTTATTACCAACGATTCGTGGAAGATTACTCTAGAATCGTCGTATGTATCACCAGTTTGACTAAGAAAGGAGAAAAGTTTGTTTGGTCCGACAAGTGTGAGGAGGGTTTTCTAACATTGAAGGCTAGATTGATATCAGCTCCCATCTTGACTATTCCGATCCTAGGACAACCATTTACCTTGTACACTGATGCATCTGGGTTGGGTTTAGGATGTGTACTTATGCAAGGAGAACAAGAAGTTGCGTATGCCTCAAGAGAACTGAAGACGCATGAGAAGAACTATCCCACTCATGACTTAGAATTAACAGCAGTAGTACATGCTGTTAAGATATGGAGACATTATTTGTATGGTGAGAAATTTTAGATTAAATTAGATCATAAGAGTCTTACTTATTTTTTTCAATCAGAAGGAGTTGAACATGAGACAAAGAAGATGGCTGGAATTATTGAAGGATTATGATTGCGATATTCAGTATCATCCAGGAAAGGCTAATGTAGTTACTGCTACGCTAAGCAGAAAAGCAATGATAAAATCCCAGGGAGAAGTTAACACGACTAGGGCAATGTGTGTTATAGGAAAAGTATTCCATCATGGTAATGAGCAGTTAGTGATAGATACTCCGGATGGATCAACCAACCAAGGGTTTATTCATCGGTTTTTAAATATGTTTGCCACATTGAAGATTGTACCTGATCTGATAGACGAAGTAAAAACCGCTATTAAATGAGACCCTTATCTGAGAACGGTGCAAGAAGACATCGAAAAAGGTAGGACTACTCCTGAGTTCACCTTGGACGTTGAAAAGGTACTAAAATACAAAGGAAGAGTATGTGTTCCTGAAAATGAAGACTTGGATATTAGACACAGATTAATGAATGAAGCTCTCACCACCGCTTATTCGGTACATCCTGGAAGTATGAAAATGTATCATGATCTGAAGAAGCTATATTGGTGGAGAGGAATGAAGGCGGATGTAGTTAAATTTGTGTCTCAATGCCTAAATTGTTAGAGGGTAAAGGCTGAAAGGCAAAGACCTGCAGGATTGTTGCAGCCACTGCCAGAACCAGCATGGAAATGGGACTGCATCACTATGAACTTCATCACCGGGTTACCATTGACTCCCAGAGTAGATGACGCGGTCTGGGTGATTGTGGATCATTTGACTAAGACAACTTGTTTCATAGCTATACGACCTCAGTATACCCTAGAGAGGTTGGCCAAGCTATATATGGATAATATTGTCAGATTGCATGGTGTACCTGAAAGCATTGTGTCCAACAGAGACCCACGCTGTAAGACCAGTATCGAACTCACCGGTCTTACCACCTTGTACCAGGTCTACCTATCATGGTCGAGCTAAGTGGACCAAGTGCGTGAAGAAAATCACAAGACCAGGTATGAGTCTGACCCAAAAACAGTAAATGTGAGGGTAGGGTCGCAAGCCTAAATAGGTAGGGTCGACCCCACCTCAACAGAAGTCCAACCAATGATTTTCTAGTCGTAGGGTCGCATGACTAGAAAAACGTAGGGTCGACGGATCCTGCGACCCTACGTCTGACCCTACGATGACAGACAAAAACCATAAATTAGGAAACTTTCCTAATTCCAAGGGGTTCTTTCCTAAACTCAATGGGACTTAATTTGGAGGGTTTTCCTCTATAAATAGGATGTCCCTTAGCCTCTTTCACTCCTTTTAGAACCCTAATTGAAAGTGAGAAAAGAGAAGGAGAAGGAAAAGAAGAAGAAAAGAAAAATTGAAGAAGATACTAAGGAAGAGGAGGAAGTTCAGAGAAACTCTGAATCTCAGCCAACTTCAGGTATAAATCTAAGTCCCTTCATAAATTAAGAGCCTAGAATGGATTATGAAGAAGTTAGGATTAAGAAACCCAAATCATCCATCCATGGATGAGTTCCAAAGGAATCCATGGAAGTAATCATCATAGGCAATGGAAATGTGTAAAAATCATGGTTATGAGCCATAGAACAATCTTAGAATGGACCTACGAGACCACATGATCGATCACATGCCCTCGGGAATTCCCAGGGAGGGTGTGGTCGCACGTAGGGTCGATTGGTAATCGACCCCACGTCCGACCCTACACCCTAGGGTCGATTGGTAACCGACCCTAGGTGCTGCCCTACCTGCGACCCTATGATTTCAGCTCGTCTAAATTTGTTGGAATTAATTCTAATTAAAATCTATCGACTTGTTAGGCCTTTCTAGTGATTTAAAGGTGATTCATAAAGCTTGAACGAGGATCTACACTCAATCAAAGGTGAGAGAACATGACCTAAACTAATTGGCTAATAATAAACTGTTTTCGTGTATTGAGTCCAATACCATGAATGATTCTATGCTTGTATGATTGTAATGTACATATCACATGTCATCTAATATTCCTGTTATTACTGTTCATGCATATTTACTTTCCGTTTATTTATAATATGATGTCGATGATGATGCTAGGAATAGACATGTGAATGTATGTGTGTGGTTAGTGTACTTGATGTGAGTGGAGCATTAGGGGGAGGACGTGACACTGTGGTTCATCCTGGTCACCAGACTCTAGCTCTATCTCTACTCAAGTCTTGTCCACTAACATCGTCGTTTCACCATTACCTTAGTAGAACTATTACGTCGTAGGGCATCAGGGGAGGTGGTCTTGGACCGTGTAGTCTCTGACTCTACCAGGGGGCCTTAGCTCTATCTCTATGAACGTATTGAGGGATGCTGGGGTGAGACCTTGATTACACTGTTTGATATTAGGATTGGTTAGTTGCGAGCCCAGTTTGTAAGCCCTCGCTAACAGGGGCTTACGTGTTGGTATGGGTAGAGCATGAAGGGAAGTGTGATGCTGTGCGGTCCTAAGCACTTTAGCTCTATCTCTATTCCATGGTAGGGTGGATGTGGACGACAATGGTGTTTGATCCATTGGGTGAGCTTACATACCCTGTGTATAGAGGCGAGGCAGCCACCGAACCTTTCTATAACACATTGTAAACTTATGAACCAGACCAAAGATATGAATTGAATGCATGCATATGTTTGTTGCATTATTTTGTCTGTTCACTGAGCCGTGATGTGTGCTCACCCTTTCGACATCGAATACTTTTAGTTGATGATGCAGGTACCACGGTTGAAGATTATATGAATGCTCCTATGTATGGACATGCGGCGGCGATGGATGCCAAAATTATGGTGGAGTCGCATGATTCGTCATGCGAGTATAACTCTTGTGTTTTCGATTAGAATTTTATTCAATTTATACAGACGATTTAATTAATTAAATATTTTATTTTATATCTTAGTCAATGGAGAATAATTGGATAATTTATTATTTTATAATTGTTAGACTCTCAGTTCATTAGTATAAAGACTTCCGCTATTGTGTATTTACTCTGATTATTGTTGTGGATGTGTATGGTTTAAGCAAACGGACATAGCCTATTCGTGATCCTGGTTGAACCATTGGTTTATTAGCGGTTCATCACACCATTCTGGTCAGTGGATAATTGGGGTGTGACAACTTGGTATCAGAGCTCTCAGGCCCTGTCTATTAAACCAGTATATTTCCACAAAAGTTCGTGAAATGAGTTAGGACAAAATTTAAAAGCTTTAATAAGAACACACTATAAGCACCTGTGTTGTTTGAGACAAAAATTATGAAAGGAAATAATGCATATATAAAAAAGGAGAAACATGTTTTATATATATCAAATAAAAAACACGTTTATACATATCCAAAGCAGAGTATAGTTCATAACCCGGACAGTTACTCTATAGTACAAAAGAAAAAGAAAAAATGAAAATATACATCATGGAGCTGGAGGTGATGGAGGAGGAGGTGCCTCGTGATCTCTGTCATAGGCCTTAGCATTCACTCTAGTCAACCAGGCTACCTGAGTCTGGGTCGTCTAGAGACTAGCTGTTAACTCAGCCATCCGCTGATCAGACGCACGCTGAGCATCTAGAAGCTCGCCCTAGAAGCTCTCCCACTCTCAAGTCTGTCACGCGCTGAGCCTTCCTGATCTCACGCAGTAATCCCATCATATCATCAGATGGTGGGTGTGAAGGACCAGTCATGTGTGAAGGAGCCCGAGATGGACCAGCTCTAGTAGAATGTGGAGGTGATGGAGGAGGTATAGCGTCTACATCCATATACATGCGATCCTCATCCTCAGCATTCACCCCCGTGAACCCCTGCTTCAGCTGCTGCTGCTGCTGCCGCCTCAGCATTTGCTACCTCTACCCGAGTACGAGGACGCACTAGAGCATTCCTCTCATCATCACTAACCTGAGCATCCCACATACCCATCCTACAGATGGCCTCCCAGTCCAGAATCGATGAGAAGATCTTCTCTTGAATCCTTTCATCCACTAAATCAACGCCTAGGCGGGTGAGCAGTGTAGTGATCAGACGTCCGTAGGGCAGGTTGCCTAGCTGACCAGGCAGTGTAGCACGGATCATCGTCCTCAGGATAATGTAAGCTCGGCAGACAGGCTGCCTAGTACAAATGCAGTAGAGGACATACTGGGTCAACTGGGAGATCCTCTCATAGTGCCCACTCTGGGGTATCAAGTTGTGCTGGATGATCTTGTAGTACACCCGAGGCTCTAGACGTAGGTTGATCGCTTTCATCTCCCAGCGATCATATCTGATAAGCTGACTGTCAATCTCAACACGCATCTCCAAGGAAAGGAACTGGGGCTCCCTGGGAGCACAGTACACCAAAGGGCCGTCATTTGATATGCCCAAAAGATCAGCCAACTGCTGGCAATCAAAGGAAACCTCTACCCCTTTGACGTAGCTCGAGATCCTGAGCTCCCTACCCCTCTCTGTGTCATTGCGATCCCCTACTACCTGGAGATTGCAATAGAACTGTCTCACCAAATTCGGATGGGTACAAGCGTCATAGGTGATCACAGGGAGCCAGCCCATGTCACCAAATTCCCCCTCCACGTTGAACAAGGCTAGACTAGCCAAGTCCACACAGCAACCCCCATCTACTTTCTTACGCTCATAGCGAGCATACTGAGCTTCGGCCTCATTGGAGCGGAAACGAACTGGGTCATGAGCCCTAGGCACCTTGGTACGAGCCATATTATCTGCCAAAACAAAGAAAAACAAATAATAGATCAGTAATGGTGAAAAACCCAAAATTTTTGGCATTATAACGCCATAAATTGGTCAAAAGCCTCACTTTTCACCCAAACACTTGGGCAGGAGGACTTACATAGGTTATAAACCATCTTGCAAGGCTCATACAGTTGGAATTTTAATCTAGAAAGATCGAATTTGAAGAAATTTCAATAAATTTAAAAAATCTCGAAAATTAGGTCAAAAATGGAAAATTTCAAGTTTTTCGATAACCAACCGATGAAACTCGAATATTTTTGAGGGCTTTCGTCCATTGGGTGACCAATAGAAAAAGCCCCCAATAAAAATTAAATTTTTACGGTTAGAAAAAGTTTAATTTGAAGAAAACAAAGTAAATTGGCAAAAACCTAGTTTAGAAAGCTTTAAAAATGTGAAACAGTAGAGAGCATACCTGAAGAGAAGGAGCGGTAGTTGCGAACGGAAGATATGATCACCAAACACTAGGGGTTGATACTGTAGCAACTTAGGGAACCGGGTTGAGTTGGAAGGAAGGAGAAAGAATGGGAAATGAATCCAAAATCTGGTTTAAAAACCTGATTTTGGATCGTAGGGTCGCACAATTCGACCAAAATATGCGACCCTACGTCAGACCCTACCATCGACCCTAGCCTCTCGGTGATCTGACAGAGAACCAGGGGTCGGACCTAGGGTCAGACAATTACCGACCCTACCATCGACCCTAGGCTCTCGGTGATCTGACAGAGAACCATGGGTCGGACCTAGGGTCGGACATATACCGACCCCACGATCGACCCTAGGCTCTCGGTAAGTTGACAGTGTTTTTCGGGGTCGCATATCCTAGGGTCGCATAAGGACCGACCCTACCATCGACCCTACGATGGAAAATACAGTATTTTGTCAAAATGATCTGAAAATTTTGAAATTTATATTGATTAGTTGGATTTTTGATTTGAGAACAACTTATATTGATTGCCCCACATGTGCTATGATTGTTTACAGACACTACCACCACCAGAACAGGAAATGGCTGGGTGAAGAGTGACCAGACAAAGCCGTAACCCAATTCCACCACCACCACCTGTGGAGGAAGACAGCCATGTAAATCCTAAAGCACAGGATAATCTAAATACGGCACCACCAGTAGCTAGTGGCCAGGCAAATCCTACAAACTTGCCAGCCCCACCTACGGATTTGGCTACAGCCGTAATGAACTTGGCACAACAGCTCCAGCAAATACAGCAGGTGCAAGTCAATATGCAAGCTGCTATAGGGATGGCTTTTCCAGCTGCCCATACAACACCTATGCCAGCAGGGCAGGCCAGCACAGTACTGGGGGGAATAACACGGTACCCCACGCACCTCAAACACAGTCATGCAGGCCCTAGTACAGAATCCTGAGGTAGCTCAAGGCAGTTACCAGTATCAACCCCCTATGTATGGGGCCTTTGCTCCGTATCAGCTGGACCACTCCCGACTGATCGAGCGTTTTCTAAAGATGAAGCCCAAAGAATTAATGGTAAGCCAGCAAATCCTTTGTGGCCAGCACACTGGATTGATGAAATGGAAAGAAATTTTATGATGATGACGGTAAATGAGGAGGAAAAAGTACTGTGTGCATCCTTTATGCTGAAAGGAGATGCACACCACTGGGGGAAGTCCACTCGGACTTATCTGTTAACAAAGCACGCCCAATTGACCTGGGCTATATATAAAGAGCATTCTTTGAGAAGTATTTCCCTAGAAGTTTTAGAGATTCTATGGAGAGAGAGTTCCTGAGTTTATATCAAGTGCAAATGACCGTGGATGCATACCAACAGCGTTATGAGGAGCTGTTTCTCTTTGCACCCGCAAGCATGCAAGAGGAAAATACTAAGACCCGAAGGTTTGTCATGGGACTCAGGGGGAGCATCCATGAGCATGTTCTAGGATTGGAAAAGAAAGTTTACAACGAAGCAGTACAGATTGCTCGAGTAATAGAGTCGAGCCAGAAGGAGAGCTACCTTGCTCAAAATAGGGGTATTAAAAGGCCAAACGAAAATTCATACAACAGAGGGAATACAAGGACATTCAAACCCTTCCATACTCATGGTTTTGATGCTGCAGCCAAGACTACTCCAGCAGCTCAACCGCAACAAAAGCAAAATAATGAAGGAGTAAAAAGCTATAACTGCAATCAAGTGGGACATTATTCCAGAGAATGTCCTAAGCCCAGGAAGCAACTACAGCAAGGAAGGGTTTATGCTGTTACATCTAAGGATGCTGTCGCATCGCCTGATGTGGTCACACGTATGACCTGAACCTTTCATTTTGTGTTACATTATGTGAGCATGTAGACTAAATTAAAATAAATCACAGGTATCGTACCTATTAATGGCATACCTGCTAGAGTACTCTTTGATTCTAGAGCTACTCATTCTTTTATATCTGTGTCATTTGGAAAGAAGTTGAAACTACCCCTCAAATATTTAGTCTACAAACTGCTTGTACGATCGCCTATGGGATTAGAAGTGGAATTAAAAAAGGGTTATGGACCATGTCCAGTTCTTATTGACGAGAAGACTTTGGATGCAACCTTGATTCAACTTGAGATGGCAGACTTTGACGTCATCTTGGGAATGGACTGGTTAGCTCGGCATTCTGCAAACCTATTATGTGCAGAAAAGAAGCTGACATTTAAAGACAAGGAAGGAGCAGAGTTTAATTTTGTGGGTGGGAACCAAACTTCCCCATAAACGAAAACTCATCCTCTCTACATTAAAGGCTAGGAAATGCCTCGAGAAAGGAGGAGTTAGGTATTTAGTATCAGTGGTCGACCTCACCAAGGAAGCACCACGAATGGAGGATATTGATGTTGTGCGTGACTTTCTAGATGTATTTCCTAAAGAACTACCAGGACAACCACCCGACCGAGCAACATATTTCGTTATAGACCTGATACCCAGAGCCGCACCAGTATCTAAAGCACCCTATAGAACTACTGAATTGAAGGAATTATAAGTACAGTTACTTGAATTACTGGACAAGGGTTACATCAGACCTAGCATATCACCATGGGGAGTGCCAATACTGTTTGTAAAGAAGAAGGACGGTAGTGTTTGATTGTGTATAGACTACCGGGAACTGAATAAGCTGACAATCAAGAATTGGTATCCATTGCCTCGGATCGATGACTTGTTTGATTAGTTGCAAGGTGCCAAGGTGTTCTCCAAGATCGATCTTCGATCAGGATACCATCAGTTGAAGATTAAGGAAGGTGATATTCCAAAGACAGCATTTAGAACAAGATATGGACATTATGAATTTTTAGTCATGTCTTTTGGATTAACTAACGCACCCGCAACCTTTATGGAACTCATGAATCGAGTATTCCATGATATGTTGGATACATCAGTCATTGTGTTTATTGATGATATATTGGTCTACTCCAAGGACAAGGAAACTCATGTCGTGAATCTAAGAGTTGCTCTGCAGCGATTAAGGAAAGAGAAGCTTTACGCCAAATTTACAAAGTGTGAGTTTTGGTTAAAGGAGGTCGCTTTCTTAGGCCATGTTGTATCCGCTGAAGGAATTAAAGTGGATCCTAGCAAGATTGAAGCCATTGTGAAGTGGGAAGCACCAAAGAGCATTGCAGAAATTATAAGTTTCCTAGGTCTAGTTGGGTAATATCGACGATTCGTGGAAGACTATTCCAGAATTGCCGTACATATCACCAGTTTGACTAAGAAGGGCGAAAAGTTTGTTTGGACTGATAAATGTGAGAAAAGTTTCCAAACATTGAAAGCTAGATTGATATCTGCTCTAATCTTGACTATTCCTATTCTAGGACAGCCATTTATCTTGTATACTGAAGCGTCGGGCTTGGGTTTAGGATGTGTACTTATGCAAGGAGAATAAGTAATTGCGTATGCCTCAAGACAACTGAAGACACATGAGAAGAACTATCCCACTCATGACTTGAAATTAGCGGCAGTAGTACATGCTATCAAGATATGGAGACATTACTTATATGGAGAGAAATTTCAGATTAAATCAGATCATAAGAGTCTCACTTATCTTTTTAATCCGAAGGAGTTGAACATGAGACAAAGAAGATGGCTAGAATTATTGAAGGATTATGATTGTGATATCCAGTATCATCCAGGAAAGGCTAATGTAGTTGCTGATGCACTAAGCAGAAAAGCAATGATAAAATCTCAAGGGGAAGTCAACACAACTGCAGCAATGTGTACTAGAGGAAAAGTGTTCAATCATAGTAATGAGCAGTTCGTAATAGATGCAGTGGGTGAATCAACCAACCAAGGGTTTATTCATCGGTTTTCAAATATGTTCGCAACATTGAAGATTGTACCTGATATAATTGATGAAGTGAAAACAGCTATTCAGTTCCTTATCTGAGAACGGAACAAGAAGACATCAAAAAAGGTAGGACTATCCTTGAGTTCACCTTAGATGATGAAAAGGTACTGAAGTACAAAGGAAGAATATGTGTTCCAGAAACAGAAAATTTGGACATTAGACACCGACTAATGAAGGAAGCTCATACCACTGCCTATTTGGTACATCCTGGAAGTACAAAGATGTATCATGATTTGAAGAAATTATATTGGTGGAGAGGAATGAAAGCAGATGTTGCTAAATTCGTGTCTCAATGCCTAAATTGTCAGAGGGTGAAGGCTGAATGACAAAGACCTGTAGGACTGTTGCAGCCGCTGCCAGAACCAGCATGGAAATGGGACTACATCACTATGGACTTCATCACCGGGTTACCATTGACTCCTCGAGTAGTTCACGCGGTCTGGGTGATTGTAAATCATCTGACTAAGATAGCTCGCTTTATAGCAATACGACCAGTATATCCTGGAGAGGTTAGCCAAGCTATATGTGGATAACATTGTCAGATTACATGGTGTACCTGAAAGCATTGCGTCCGACAGAGAGCCACGCTTTACTTCAAAGTTTTGGGAAGGATTGCAAAAGGCTATGGGTACAACATTGAAGTTCAGTACTGCATTCCATTCTCAGACAGACGGACAGTCGGAGCGTACCATTCAGATTTTAGAAGACATGCTTCGAGCATGTGTAATTGATTTCAAAGGATCATGGGATGAGAAGCTACCATTGATCGAGTTCGCCTATAACAATAGCTATCAGGCTACTATACAGATGTCACCTTATGAAGCACTGTATGGGAGGAAGTGTCAAACTCCTTTGTTTTGGAATGAAGTTGGTGAACGTAGCATTGTTGGACCAGAATTTGTTGAAGAGACTTATTGAGTAGTCGACATTATCAAGGAAAGAGTTAGAATAGCTCAGAATCGTCAGAAACAGTATGCAGATACTCGACGCAGAGACCTTGAATTTGTCGTAGGTGATAAGGTATTCTTGAAAGTATCACCTATTCGGGGTTTAAAATGATTCAGACAGAAAAGGAAGCTAAGTCTGAGATATGTCGGGCCATATGAGATTCTAGCCAAAAGTGGAAAAGTGGTTTATCAGTTAGCATTACCACCATCTATGTCAAGTGTGCATGATGTATTTTATATCTTCTTATTAAAGAAGTACGTCAGAGATCCAATGCACGTTTTGACAGTAGATCCACCAGATCTAACTGATGATTTGACATTTGAAGTGGCACCAACTGAAATCACTAGTCGAAAGGTTCAACGTCTACGCAACCGTGACATATACTATGTTAAGGTCACCTGGAGAAGCCGAGATATAGAAGAGAACACATGGGAAGAAGAGAATGCTATGCGGAAGCAATATCCTCACCTTTTCGACTCGGAAGGTATGTACAAATTTCAAGGATGAAATTTTTAATAAGAGGGGGGGAGTAAGACCCATATCGAACTAACCGGTCTTACCACCTTGTACCAGGTCTACCTATCATGGTCAAGCCAAGTGGATCAAGTGCGTGAAGAAAATCACAAGACCAGGTATGAGTCTGACCCAAAAACAGTAAATGTGAGGGTAGGGTCGCATGCCTAAACAGGTAGGGTCGACCCCACCTCAACAGAAGTCCAACCTATGATTTTCTAGTTGTAGGGTCGCATGACTAGAAAAACGTAGGGTCGACGGATTCTGCGACCCAACGTCCGACCCTACGATGACAAACAGAAACCGTAAATTAGGAAACTTTTCTAATTCCAAGGGATTCTTTCCTAAACTCAATGGAACTTATTTTGGAGGGTTTTCCTCTATAAATAGGACATCCCTTAGCTTCTTTTACTCCTTTTAGAACCCTAATTGAAAGTGAAAAAAGAGAAGGAGAAGGAAAATAAGAAGAGAAGGAAAATTGAAGAAAAGACTAAGAAAGAGGAGGAAGTTCAGAGAAACCTCTGAATCTCAGTAAACTTCAGGTATGAATCTAAGTCCCTTCATAAATTAAGAGCCTAGAATGGATTATGAAGAAGTTAGGATTAAGAAACCCAAATCATCCATCCATGGATGAGTTCCAAAGGAATCCATGGAAGTAATCATCATAGGCAATGGAAAGTGTGTAAAAAATCATAGTTATGAGCCATAAAACAATCTTAGAATGAACCTATGAGACCACAGGATCGATCACATGCCCTCGAAAAGTCCCAGGGAGGGTGTAGTCGCACGTAGGGTCGATTGGTAACCGACCCCACGTCCGACCCTACACCCTAGGGTCGATTTGTAACCGACCCTAGGTGCTGCCCCACCTACGACCCTACAATTTCAGCTAGTCTAAATTTGTTAGAATTAATTCTAATTAAAATTTATCGACTTGTTAGGCCTTTCTAGTGATTTAAAGGTGATTCATAAAGCTTGAACGAGGATCTATACTCAATCAAAGGTGAGGAAACAAGACCTAAACTAATTGGCTAATAATAAACTGTTTTCATTTATTGAGTCCAATACCATGAATGATTCTATGCTTGTATGATTGTAATGTGCATATCACATGTCATCCAATATTTCTGTTATTACTGTTCATGCATATTTACTTTTCGTTTATTTATAATATGAGATTGATGATGATGCTAGGAATAGGCATGTGAATGTATGTGTATGGTTAGTGTACTTTATGCGAGTGGAGCATCAGGGGGAGGACGTGACACTGTGGTTCATCCTGGTTACCAGACTCTAGCTCTATCTCTACTCAAGTCTTGTCCACTAACATCGTTGTATCGCCACTACCTTAGCTGAACTATTATGTCGTAGGGCATCAGGGGAGGTGGTCTTGGACCGTGTAGTCTCTGACTCTGCCGGGGGCCTTAGCTCTATCTCTATGGATGTATGGAGGGATGCTGGGGGGAGGCCTTGGATACACTGTTTGACATTATGATTGGTTAGTTGTGAGCCCAGTTTGCAAGCCCTCACCAACAGGGGCTTAAGTGCTGGTATGGATAGAGCATCAGGGGAAGTGTGATGCGGTGTGGTCCTAAGCACTTTAGCTCTATCTCTATTCCATGGTGGGGTGGATGTGGACGACAATGGTGTTTGATTCATTGGGTGGGCTTACACACCCTGTGTGTAGAGGCAAGACGGCCACCGAACCTTTCTATAGCACATTGTAAACTTATGAATCAGACCAAAGATATGAATTGAATGCATGCATATGTTTGTTGCATTGTTTTGTTTGCTCACTGAGCCGTGATGTGTGCTCACCCTTTCAACATCGAATACTTTTAGTTGATGATGTAGGTACCACGATTGAAGGTTATATGAATGCTCCTATGTATGAACATGCGGCGGCGATGGACGCTGAAGTTATGGTGGAGTCGCTTGATTCGTCATGCTAGTTCAACTCTTGTGTTTTCGATTAGAATTTTATTCAATTTATACAGACGATGTAATTAATTAAATATTTTATTTTATGTCTTAATCAATGGAGAATAATTGGATAATTTATTATTTTATAATTGTTAGACTCTCAGTTCATTAGTATAAAGACTTCCGCTATTGTGTATTTACTCTGATTATTGTTGTGGATGTGTATGGTTTAAGCAAACGGACACAACCTATTCGAGATCCTGGTTGAACCGTTGGTTTATTAGCGGTTCATCACACCATTCTGGTCAGTGAAGAATTGGGGTGTGACACACGCTTTACTTCAATGTTTTGGGAAGGATTGCAAAAGGCTATAGATACAATGTTGAAGTTCAGTATTGCATTCCATCCTCAGACAGACGGACAGTCAGAGCGTAGTATTCAGATTTTAGAAGACATGCTTTGAGCTTGTGTCATTGATTTTAAAGGATCATGGGATGAGAAACTACCATTGATCAAGTTCGCATATAACAACAGCTATCAGGCTACTATACAGATGTCACCCTATGAAGCACTGTATGGTATGAAGTCGAACTTCTTTGTTTTGGAATGAAGTTGGAAAACGAAGTATTGTTGGATCAGAGTTTGTTGAAGAGACTTGTCGAATAGTCGACATTATCAGGGAAAGAGTTAGAACAGCTTAGAACCGTTAGAAATAGTATGCAGATAATCAACGTCGAGACCATGAATTTGTCGTAGGTGATAAGGTATTCCTGAAAATATCACCTATGCGAGGCTTAAAACGATTCGAACAGAAAGGGAAGCTAAGTCTTAGATATGTCGGACCATAAGAAATTCTAGCTAAACATGGGAAAGTGGCATATCAGTTATCACTACCCCATCTATGTCAAGTGTGCATGATGTATTTCATATCTCATTACTGAAGAAGTACGTCAGAGATCCAACACACGTGATAACAGTGGATCTACCGGATTTAACTGATGATTTGACATTCGAAGTAGCACCAACTGAAATTACCAGTCGAAAGGTTCAACGTCTACGCAACCATGACATTTATTATGTTAAGGTTACTTGGAGGAGCCAAAATGTAGAAGAGATCACATGGGAAGAAGAGAATGCTATGCGAAAGCAATATCCTCACCTTTTCGACTAGGAAGGTATGTGCAAATTTTGAGGACGAAATTTATAATAAGAGGGGGGGGGGAGTTGTAAGACTTGGATCTCCAATGTCGTGATGGTCCCAAAAAAGATAACAAGTGGCAGATCTGCATCGATTTTTCAGACTTAAACAAGGCATGCCCCAAAGATGGCTTCCCTCTCCCGCGCATCGACCAATTGATTGACGCCACAGCAAGGCATGAGCAACTCAATTTTATGGATGCCTACTCAGGCTACAACCAGATCCGAATGCCCAAGGCTGACACTAAAAAAACCGCATTCGTGACCAACCACGGTCTATTTTGTTACGTCATGCCATTTGGGTTAAAAAATGCCGGTGCGACATACCAAAGGCTAGTGAACAAGATTTTTGAGAAGCAGATTGGTAGAAATGTCAAAGTCTAAGTCGATGACATGCTGGTCAAAAGTCTGGCGGCAAATGACCATCTGAGGGATTTAGAAGAAGCATTCGGGATACTTCGGTTGTAAGACCCGTATCAAACTAACCCGGTCTTATCACCTTGAACCAGGTTTACCCATCATGGTTGAGTCAAATGGACCAAGGGCGTGAAGGAGATCATGATCCCAGGTATCAAATCGACCCTAAAACACTCAATTTAAGGGGAGGATCGCATACCCAGCAAAGGAGGGTCGGACCCCCCAAGACAGAAAGTCAGACCCTCAGTTTTATAGGGAGGGTCGGACACCTTAGGAACCCTAGGGTCGACGGGATCATCGACCCTCCCATCAACCCTTAGTTGCCGCCGAAACTGAAATTAAGAAATTTCCTAATTTTCGATTTGGATTCTTTCCTAATCTCAAAGGGACTTATTTTAGGATGTTTCTACTCTATTTAAAGGACGTCCCTAAGCCTCTTTTACTCCTTTTACAACCCTAATTGAATTGAGAGAAAGCGAAGAGAAGGAAAAGGAGAAGAAGAGAAGCAAGGAAAAGAAGATAGCAAAAAGGAGAAGAGTTGCAGAGAGGGAGTAATCTTCTCAGGTATGGATACTAATTCCATGAGTTTCTATAGACCTTAGGTTAGATAATGATGAGAGTATGATCTCGGAGAAACACAAACCATCAACCCATGGTTAGGTTTTCATAGAAAACTATGGGAGATTACATGAAAGCTATCTAGGTGGATGATTTATGGTTCTAGACCATGGAATGAATGTTGAATGGACTGTAGGAGAAAGCCATAGGACCCCAAACATGAAGGATGGACTAAAAGGAGAGAAATTGACCAAAACCCATCGAGGGTCGCACAGAGGGTCGATGACCATCCGACCCTATGTGATCTTGAGGATCGACCCTCAGTGTTCGAGAAGTCCAGATTGGGGAGGGTCGCACCCAGGGTCGATCATGACTCCGACCCTACCTCCGACCCTCAGTTAACAGAATGGTTTTTAAATTCGGAATAAATTTTAATTAAATTTTATCGGCTTTGTTAGGTCTTTTAGTAATATAATAACATTATAAAGGTGATTCTAAAGCTTGGAAGAGTATCTATTAGCAAGCTAATGTGAGGGAATAAGAGCTAAACTAATTGGTTAACAATAAACTACTTTTATTTTCTTGAGTCCAATGCCATATTGATTCTATGCGTGTATGCTTGTGTGTGCATTCAATATGCCATCCAATTATTTCTATTAATTGTTCATGCATATTTACTTTACTGCTTATAACATGATGATGATGATGATGAGTAGGAATAGGCATGTGAATGTCTGTGTTTGGCCAGTGTATATGATGAGGGTAGGGATGGTATCAACCGGTACAACCATGACCATTCTTCATGGGGTGTATATTGTGCCATGGTCTACTTAAGTCATGTCCACTGATGTCGTCGTATCACCATTACCTTAGCAGAACTATTATGTCGTAGAGCATCAGGGGAGGTGGTCTTGGTCCTTGTAGTCTTTGACTCTACCGGGGAGCCTTAGCTCTATCTCCATGGATGTTCTGAGGGATGCTGGGGTGAGGCCTTGGATACACTGTTTGGCATTAGGATTGGTTAGTTGCGAGCCTAGTTTTCAACCCTAGCCAGTAGGGGTTTATTTGTTGGTATGGTATCAACCGGTACAGCCATGCCGTTTTCATGGGGTGTATATTGTGCCATTTTGGGTGCTATGGGCGACAGTGTAGGAGTCATTGGGCGTATCCACACACTTGTGTACAGAGGTGCGGTGGCCACCTATCCTTTTTATAGCACAGTGCAAACTTTAAACCGAACCAAAGATATAAATTGATTGCATGCATATGTACTGTTGCATTGTTTTGTTTGCTCACTGAGCCATGATGTGTGCTTACCCTTCGACGTCAAATATTTTTAGTTGATGATGCAGGTTTAACCGTTGAAGATTATACAAATGCTTCAGAGTACGGGTACGTTGCAGCGATGGTAGCTGAAGATGAAGTGGATATACATGACATCTCTTGCGAGTGCAACTCATGTGTATTCGATTAGATTTTTAGTTTATTTATTTAGATTTATTAAAGACATGTATTGGATATTTATTTATTTATGTCCTAGTTGATACAGAATAATTTCGTTATTTAAATATTGATATCACAATAGATTCTCAGTTCATTTTATTATAAGACTTCCACTATTTGTTTTATTTACTCTGGTTATTTATGAGGATGTATGGAGTTTAGATAACACGGATATAGCCTACTCGAGATCCTGGTTGAACCATTGGTTTGTTAGCGGTTCATCACACCATTCTGAATAATGCGGAATTGGGGTGTGACAACTTGGTATCAGAGCATCTCAGGCCTTGTCCGCTGAACTAGCATACATTCAAGACAATTGTGAACTGAGATAGGATAAAAGTAAAAACTTTAATACAAACATACTATAAGCACAAGTGATGGTTGAGACCAAATTTAAAAAGAGAATAATGCATCTATTAAAGGAGAAACAATTTTACATACAATATGAGAGACACAAATGTATATACATAACTAAAGCAGAGTACAGTCCACAACCCGGACAGTTACTCTGTAGTACAAGGGAAAAGATACAATCAAGAAGCTGGAGGTGAAGGAGGAGGCGGTGCATCGCGGTCTCTGTCATAGTCCTCGGTATAGACTCTGGTCAATCAGGCCACCTGGGTCTGAGTCGCCTAAAGACTAGTTGTAAGATCAGCCACCCGCTGATCAGTCCGGCGCTGGGCGTCCAGTAACTCCTCCATCCTCAGATCAGATCTACGCTGAGCCTCTCTGATCTCATGCAACATCTCCATCATATCAGAAGGTGGGCGTGAAGGACCAGTCGCATGAGAAGGACCAGTCTCAGGTGCAGGATCTGCCATAGAAGAAGTACAGGATCCGCCGCAGAAGAAGTACCAACTCCAGCCGCATGCGTAGGTGAAGGTGGTGGTATCAAGTCGACATCCATATACATGCGGTCATCATCATCGGCAGGATCCGCATGAGCTCTAGCAGCGGCAGCAGCTGCCTCAGCGTCAGTAATCTCGATGCGAGTGTGAGGGCGCACCATCTCGTTTCTCTCCTCGTCACTGACTTGGGCATCCCGCGTACCCATCTTGCAGATAGCCTCCCAATCTAGAGGCGACGAGAAGGTTTTCTCCTGAATCTTCTCATCCACCAAATCAACCCCCAGGCGAGTAAGCAGAACAGTGATCATACGTCCATAGGGTAGATTACCCTTATGACTGGGCAGTGTGGCACTGATCATAGTCCGCATGATGATGTAAGGAAGGAAAACGGGCTGCCTAGTGCATATGTTGTACAACAGACACTGGGTCAGCTGAGAAACCCTCTCGTAATGGCCACTCTGCGGAATCAGATTATGCTGGATAATCTTGCAGAAGACCCGTGGAGCCGGACGCATATAACAAGCTCTCATCTGCCAGCGATCAGGTCGTAGCAGCTGACTATCAATCTCAGCCCTCATCTCCATGGAAACAAACTGGGGCTCTCCAGGCGCACAGTATACCATAGGGCCATCATAGGGAATGCCCAGTAGATCGACCAGCTGCCGATAGTCAAATGAAATGTTCACTCCCTTTACATAGCTAGTGATGCGTAGCTCGTGACCCCTATCCACATCATTGTAATTCCCCACCACCTGGAGATTACAATAAAACTGTCGCACTAAATCTGGGCATGTGCACGCGTCGTAAGTGATGACAGGGAGCCACCGCATATCACCAAATGCTCTCTCCACATTGAACAGGGCTAGCTCAGCCAAGTTCACCATACGACCACCCTCTACTTTCTTACGAGCGTAGTAGGCATACAGTGCCTCGGCTTCATTGGAGCGGAAGCAAAGCGGATCACGAACTCTGGGTACCTTAGTACGAGCCATGGTATCTGCAAAGAAAAAATAGATAATGAGTTAATAGGATAAAAATCCGAAATTTGACATTATAACGACGTAAGTGGCCAAAAGCCTCACTTGTCACCCATACACGTGGGCAGGAGGACTTACGTAGGTTCTAACATATCCTACAACACACATACAGTAGGAAATTTTAACTAATGAGGTCCAATTTGAAGAAATTTCAAGAAATCAAAAATTTCGACAAATTAGGGCAAAAAGAGCAAAAAATCCAAGTTCTCGATAACCAACCGATGAAACTCAAAATTTTTTTAGGGCTTTCGTTCCTCGAGACACCAGTAACAAAAGCCCCCAATAAAAATTGAATTTTTACGGTTGGAAAAAGTTTAATTTGAAAAATACGGGTTAATTGGACCAAAACCTAGAAATGGAAACTTAAGAACAGGTAAAATGAGAAAACATACTTGTAGGGATGATGTTGATGTTGAAACACGGATCCAAATTGACCAAAATAGTGGAGTGGCACTGTAGCAACTCAGAGGTGAGAGACGAGTCGAAACGGGAGGGAAATAAGAGAGAATGAACCCATAATCGGATCTTAAAGGTCTAATTTTTGGTCTGAGGGTCGGACAATTCGACCAGGACCATCGACCCTCGGATCGACCCTCCCATCGACCCTCGGCTCTCGGGAATCTGACAGAAAACCCAGGGTCGGATACTGAGGGTCGGATACCATCGACCCTCACATCGACCCTCAGCTCTCGGAAAGAACAGGTCATTCTCAGGGTCGGATACTGAGGGTCGGACATACCATCGACCCCCACCATCGACCCTGCATAGAAAAGACAGTATTTTTCATAAAATGAGCTGGAAATTTTATAATTTTACATCAGTTAACGTGCCTACATGAAGTATAAATGATTGTCTCACCTATTTTGATGATTTTCAGGCACCACCAATCTCAGAAGAAATTATGTCTGGACGTAGAGTAACCATACAGAGCTGAAATGCAGTTCCACCACCACCACCTGTGGAGGAAACTAACCAGGAGAAGATATATGTACCAGAAAACCCAGATCAGGCAAATCCTACAAACTTGCCACCTCCACCACCAGAGTTAGCAACAGTGGTGATGAATTTAGCACAGCAGCTGCAACAGATGCAACACGCATAGGCTCAAATGCAAGTTGCAATGGGGATTATGTTCCAAGTCGTACATGCTACACCCATGCAGACGGGACAAGCCAGTGCAGCACCGGTGGGTAACCACCCAGCACCTCAAACACCTCAACCACCAGCTGCACAGATTCCAGTACCAGGTCCGGAAGTAGCTCAGGTTAACAATCAGTATCCACAACCCATGTTTGGGGCATACCCCCAAAATCAGCTGGATCACTCTCAACTGGTTGAGAGATTTCTGAATATGAAGCCCAAGGAATTTAACGGTAAACCGTCGGATCCATTATGGCCAGCACATTGGATCGACGAGATGGACAAAAACTTTCTTATGATGACTATCACTGAAGAAGAAAAAATACTATGTGCCACCTTCATGCTAAAGGGTGACACACATCATTGGTGGAAATTTACTAGGACTTACCTATTGACCAAGCACGCCCTACTGACTTGGGATATCTATAAAGAAGCGTTCTTCGAGAAGTATTTTCCCCGAAGCTTCAGAGACTCTACGGAGAAGGAATTCCTGAGTATATATCAGGGACAGATGTCCGTGGATGCATATCAACAGCGTTACGAAGAGCTGTATTTCTTTGCACCACTCAGCATGCAGGAAGAAGACACTAAGACCCGTAGGTTTGTCACGCGAATGAGAGGAAGCATCAGAGAGCACGTTCTGGGCTTGGAAAAGAAGATATATAATGAAGCTGTCCAAATTGCTCGAGTCATAGAATCGAGCCAGAAGGAAAGCTACTTTACACAGAACAGAGGCATAAAAAGCCAGCCGAAAATGCCTACAACCGAGGGAACAACAAGACATTTAAACCCTTCTGTGCTCAAGGCTTTACTGCTGCATCCAAGACTACCCCGGTAACGCAACAGCAACCAAAGCCAAATTCAAAAGGTCCGAGATGTTACAACTGCAATCAAGTGGGACATATGATAAGGGAGTGTCCTAAGCCCAAGAAGCAAGTACATTATGGACAAGTATATGCTGTTACATCCGAGGATGCTGTCGCATCACCCGATGTGGTCACAGGTATGACTGAAACCTTTTTAGTTGTAATTACATTGTATGAGCATGTAGAAAAAGTAAAAATAAATCACAGGTATCGTACCTATAAATGGCGTACCCGCCAGAGTACTCTTTGATTCAGGAGCTACTCATTCCTTTATATCTGTGTCATTCGGAAAGAAGTTGAATCTACCCATCAAAACATTGGACTACAAAATACTTGTACGGTCACCGATGGGATTAGAAGTGAAATTAGAGAAAGGTTATGGACCATGTCCAGTTCTCATTGGCGAAAAAACCTTAAATGCAACCGTGATACAACTTGAGATGGCAGACTTTGACGTCATCTTGGGAATGGACTGGTTAGCTCGGCATTCTGCAAACCTATTATGCGCCGAAAAGAAGCTAACATTCAAAGACAAAGAAGGAGCAGAATTCAGTTTTTCGGGAACCAAACTTCCCCATAGACGTAAGATTATACTCTCAGCACTGAAGGCTAAGAAGTGCCTTGAGAAGGGGGCAGTCGGGTATCTAGTATCAGTGGTCGACCTAACCAAGGAAGCACCACGACTGAAAGATATTGATGTAGTGCGGGACTATTCCGACGTATTTTCGGAGGAACTACCAGGATTACCACCCGACCAAGCCATAGAGTTTGTGATAGATCTTATACCCTGAGCCGCACCTGTAAGACCCCTTGTCAATCTAACCCGGTCTTACCACCTTGAACCAGGTTTACCCATCATGGTCGAGTCAAATGGACCAAGGGCGTGAAGGAGACCGAGATCCCAGGTATCAAATCGACCCAAAAACACTTAATTTAAGGCGAGGGTCGCATACTCAGCCAAGGAGGGTTGGACCCCCAAAACAGAAAGTCAGACCCTTAGCTTTGAAGGGAGGGTCGGACAACTTAGAGAACCTAGGGTCGACGGGATCATCGACCCTCAGTTGCCGCCGAAACTGAAATTAGGAAATTTCCTAATTTTCAATTTGGATTCTTTCCTAATCTCAAAGGGACTTATTTTAGGATGTTCCTACTCTATTTAAAGGACGTCCCTAAGCCTCTTTCACTCCTTTCACAACCCTAATTGAATTAAGAGAAAGTGAAGAGAAGGAAAAGAAGAAGAAGAAAAGCAAGGAAGAGAATTTAGCCAAAAGAGAAGAGTTGCAGAGAAGGAGTATTCTTCCCAGGTATGGATACTAATTCCATGAGTTTCTACAGACCTTAGGATAGATATTGATGAGAGTGTGATCTTGGAGAAACCCAAACCATCAACCCATGGTTAGGTTTTCATGGAAAACCATAGGAGAATGCATGAAAGTTATTTAGGTGGATGATTCATGGTTTCAGACCATAGAATGAATGTAGAATGGAATGTAGGAGCAAGCCATAGGATCCCAAGCACGAAGAATGGACTAAAAAGAGGAAAAATTGACCAAAGTACATCGAGGGTCGCACCGAGGGTCGATGACCATCCGACCCTAGGTGATCCTGAGTATCGACCCTCAGTGTTCGGGAAGTTCAGATTTTGGGGAGGGTCGCACCCAGGGTCGATCAGGACTCCTATCCTACCTCCGACCCTCAGTTAACAGAATGGTTTTAAATTCAGAATTTATTTCTAATTACTATCGACTTTGTTAGGCCTTCTAGCAATACAATAACAATATAAAGGTGATTATAAAGCTTGGAAAAGTATCTATTAGCAAGCTAAGGTGAGGAAACAGAACTCTAAACTAATTGGTTAATAACAAACTGTTTTCTCTTTTGTTGAGTCCAATGCCATGCTTGATTCTATGCGAATATGTTTGTAATGTGCATACAAAATGTCATCCAATATTTCTATTATTTGTTCATGCATATTTACTTTATTGTTTATAACATGATGATGATGATGATAGGAATAGGCATGTGATTGTATGTGTGTGGTTGGTGTACTTGATGCGAGCGAGTATCAGGGGAGGTGTGATGAGAACGTCAATACACGTTAACCTTTGGCGGGTCTCAGCACTTTAGCTCTATCTCTAACTCAAGTCTTGTGCATTAGCATCGTCGTATCGCCATTACTTTAGCAGAACTATTATGACGTAGAGTATCAGGGGAGGTGGTCTCGGTCCTTGTAGTCTCTGACTCAAACGGGGGGCCTTAGCTTTATCTCTATGGACATTCTGAGGGATGCTGGGGTGAGACCTTGGATACACTGTTTGGCATTAGGATTGGTTAGTTGCGAGCCCAGTTTGCAAGCCCTCGCCAACAGGGGCTTACGTGTTGGTATGACACTATATAGCAATAAACGTTAACCTTTGTTATATAATGTTCATGATTAGGGTGGATGGGGACAATGATAAACGTTAACCTTCGGGCGGACTTCCACACCCTGTGTATAGAGGCGGGGTCAATAAATGTTAACCTTTGACCACCCAACCTTTCTATTGCGTATTGCAAACTATAAACCGGACCAAAGATATGAATTGATTGCATGCATATGTAATGTTGCATTGTTTTGTCTACTCACTGAGCCGTGATGTGTGCTCACCCCTCGACGTCGAATATTTTTAGTTGATGATGCAGGTTATACCGTTGAAGATTATGTAAATGCTCCTGCGTACGGGAACGTAGCAGCGATGGAGGTTAAAGCTGAAGTGGATACACATGACTCCTCTTGCGAGTGCAACTCGTGTGTATTCGATTATATATTTTTCTTAGGTTTCTTTACTTAGATTTATTATGGACATGTATTTGATATTTACTTATGTCTCAGTTGATACAGAATAATTTTCTGTTTAAATATTAATATTACAGTAGATTCTCAGTTCATTTTATTATAAGACTTCTGCTATTGTGTATTTACTCTGATTATGATTATGGATGTATGGGGTTAAGATAACACTGATATAGCCTACTCGAGATCCTGGTTGAACCATTGGTTTATTAGTGGTTCATCACACCATTCTGAATAGTACGGAATTGGGGTGTGATAACTTGGTATCAGAGCATCTCAGGCCTTGTCCGCTGAACTAACATACATTCAAGACAATTGTGAACTGAGATAGGATAAAAGTAAAAACAGTAATATTAACACATTATAAGCACAAGTGATGGTTGAGACCAAATTTAAAATGAGAATAATGCATCTATTAAAGGGGAAACAATTTTATATTCAATGAGAGAGAAACAAACGTATATACATAACTAAAGCAGAGTACAGTCCACAACTCAGACAGTTACTCTGTAGTACAAAGAAAAATAAATACAATCAAGAAGCTGGAGGTGAAGGAGGAGGCGGCGCCTCACGGTCTCTGTCGTAGTCCTCGGCATAGACTCTAGTCAACCAGGCTATCTGAGTCTGGGTCGTCTGTAGACTAGTAGTAAGATCGGCTACCCTCCTATCAGTCGCACGCTGAACCTCTACGAGCTCTCCCATCTGCGTGTCTGATATGCGCTGGGCGGCTAGCAGCTCATCTACTCTCACACGCTGAGCGTCTAGTAACTCCTCCATCCTCAGATCGGATCTGCGCTGAGCCTCCCTGATCTCCTATAACATCTCCATTAGGTCAGAAGGTGGGCGTGAAGGACCGGCCGCATGAGAAGGACCAGTCTCAGGTGCGGGATCCGCCGCAGAAGAAGTATTAACTCCAGCCGCATGAGTAGGTGAAGGCGGTGGTATCGAGTCGACATCCATATACATACGATCGTCATCATCGACAGGATCCACATGAGCTCTAGCAGCGGCAGCAGCGGCCTCAACATCAGCCATCTCAATGCGAGTGTGAGGGCGTACCATCTCGTTCCTCTCCTCATCACTGACTTGGGCATCCCGCATGCCCATTTTGTAGATAGCCTCCCAATCTAGAGGCAACGAGAAGGTTTTCTCCTGAATCTTCTCATCCACCAAATCAACTCCCAGGCGGGTCAGCAGAACAGTAATCATACGTCCATAGGGTAGATTACCCCTATGACTGGAAAAGGTAGCACTAATCATGGTCCACATGATGATGTAGGGAAGGCAGACTGGCTGTCTAGTGCAGATACTATATATCAGAAACTGGGTCAGCTGAGAAACCCTCTCGTAATGGCCACTCTGCGGAATCAGATTATGCTGGATAATCTTGCAGAAGACCTGTAGAGCTGGACGCATGTAACAAGCTCTCATCTGCCAACGATCAGGACGTAGCAGCTGACTGTCGATCTCTGCCCTCATCTCCATGGAAACAAACTGGGGCTCTCCAGGCGCACAGTACGCCATAGGGCCATCATAAGGAATGCCCAGTAGGTCGGCCAGTTGTCGATAGTCAAATGAGATATTCACCCCTTTGACGTAGCTGGTGATGCGCAACTCTTGACCCCTCTCGACATCATTGTAATTCCCCACCACCTGGAGGTTACAATAAAACTGTCGCACCAAATCCGGGCAGGTGCAAGCGTCGTAAGTGATGATAGGGAGCCACCCCATATCACCGAATGCTCTCTCTACGTTGAACAAGGCTAGCTTAGCCAAGTTCACCATACGACCACCCTCCACTTTCTTACGAGCATAGTCGGCATACTGTGCCTCGGCTTCGTTGGAGTGGAAGCGAAGCGGATCACGAACTCTGGGTACCTTAGTACGAGCCATGGTATCTGCAAAGAAAATCAGATAATGAGTCAATAGGATAAAAATCCAAAATTTGACATCATAACGACGTAAGTTGGCCAAAAGCCTCACTTTTCACCCATACACGTGGGCAGGAGGACTTACGTAGGTTCCAACATATCCTACAACACTCACACAGTACGAATTTGGAACTAATGAACTCCAATTTGAAGGAATTTCAAGAAATCAAAAAATTTCGACAAATTAGGGAAAAAAGAGCAAAAATCCAAGTTTCTCGATAACCAACCGATGAAACTCGAAAATTTTTGAGGGCTTTCGTTCCTCGAGACACCAATAACAAAAACCCCCAATAAAAATCAAATTTTTACGGTTGGAAAAAGTTTAATTTGAAAAATACGAGTTAAATGGACAAAAACCTAAAATAGAAAACCTAAAAACAGGGGAAAATGGGAGAACATACCTGTAGGGATGATGTGGACATCGAAACCCGGACTGAAACTGACCAAAAATAGTGGAGTGACACTGTAGCAACTCAGAAGGGAGAGACGAGTCGAAACGGGAGGGAAATAACAAAAATGACCCAAAATCTGATCTTAAAAGTCTGATTTTTGGTCTGAGGGTCGGACAATTCAACCAGAACCATCGACCCTCGGATCGACCCTCCCATCGACCCTCGGCTCTCAGGAATCAGACAGAAAACTAAGGGTCGGATACCCATCGACCCTCGCATCGACCCTCAGCTCTCGGGAAGAACAAGTCATTCCCAGGGTCTGATACTATGGGTCGGACATACCATCGACCCTGCATAGGAAAGAGTAAATTTGTTATAAAAATGAGTCGAAATTTGAAATTTTACATCGGTTAGCGTGCCTACATAAAGTATAAATGACTTTCTCACCTTTTTGATGATTTTCAGGCACCACCAATCTCAGAAGAAAATATGTCTGGACGTAGAGTAACCAGGCAGAGTCGAAATGCAGTTCGACCACCACCACCTGTGGAGGAGACCAGTCAGTAAAATATATACGAACAAGGAAATCCTGATCAGGAAAACCCTATAAATTTGCCACCTCCACCACCTGAGTTAGCAACCGTAGTGATGAATTTGGCACAGCAACTACAACAGATGCAACATGCGCAGACTCAAATGCAAGTTGCAATGGGAATCATGTTCCAAGCTGCTCATGCTACACCCATGCAGACGGGACAAGCCAGTGCAGCACCGGTGGGTAACCACCCAGCACCTCAAACACCTCAACAACCTGCTGCACAGATTCCAGTACCAGGTCCGGAAGCAGCTCAGGTTAATTATCAGTATCCACCACCTATGTTTGGGGCATACCCCCAAAATCAGTTGGATCACTCTAGACTGGTTGAGAGATTCTTGAAGATGAAGCCCAAGGAGTTTAATGGCAAACCGTCTGATCCTTTATGGCTAGCACACTGGATAGACGAGATGGAGAGAAATTTTCTTATGATGACTATCACTGAAGAAGAGAAAGTACTATGTGCCACCTTCATGCTAAAGGGTGACGCACATCATTGGTGGAAATCTGCTAGGGATTACTTATTAACCAAGCACGCCCTATTGACTTGGGCTATATATAAGGAAGCTTTCTTTGAGAAGTATTTTCCACGAAGCTTCAGAGATTCTATGGAGAAGGAGTTCCTGAGTTTATATCAGGGACAGATGTCAGTGGATGCATATCAACAGCGTTCTGAAGAGCTGTTTTTCTTTGCACCACTTAGTATGCAGGTAGAAGACACAAAAACTCGTAGGTTTGTCACGAGACTGAGGGGAAGCATCAGAGAACATGTTCTGGGCTTGGAAAAGAAGGTATACAATGAAGCTGTCCAAATTGCTCGAGTCATAGAATTGAGCCAGAAGGAGAGTTATTTCACACAGAACAGGGGTATAAAAAGGCCAGTTGGAAATTCATACAACGGAGGCAATAACAGGACATATAAGCCTTTCCGCCCTCAGAATTTTACTGCTGCAACCAAGACTACCCCAGTAGCTCAACCTCAGCAAAAGCCAAATTCTGAAAGCCCGAAGTGTTATAACTGCAACCAATCGGGACATATGGAAAGTGAGTGCCCTAAGCCCAAGAAGCAGTTACATCAGGGACGGGTATATGCTGTTACATCCGAAGATGCTGCCGCATCACCCGATGTGGTCACAAGTTTGACTGAAACCTTTTAAAGTTGTAATTACATTGTATGAGAATGTAGACTAAGTAAAATAAATCACAGGTATCGTACCGATAAATGACGTACCCGCCAGAGTACTCTTTGATTCAGGAGCTACTCATTCCTTTATATCTGTGTCATTCGGAAAGAAGATAAATTTACCCATCAAAACATTAGACTACAAATTACTTGTACGGTCACCGATGGGGTTAGAAGTGGAATTAGAGAAAGGTTATGGACCATGTCCAGTTCTCATTGGCGAGAAAACCTTAGATGCAACCTTGATACAACTTGAGATGGCAGACTTTGACGTCATCTTAGGAATGGACTGGTTAGCTCGGCATTCTGCAAACCTATTATGCGCCGAAAAGAAGCTAACATTTAAAGACAAAGAAGGAGCAGAATTCAGTTTTGCGGGAACCAAACTTCCCCGTAGACGCAAGCTCATACTCTCAGCACTAAAGGCTAAGAAGTGCCTTGAGAAGGGGGCAGTTGGGTATTTAGTATCAGTGGTCGACCTAACCAAGGAAGCACCACGAATGGAAGATACTGATGTCGTGTGGGACTACCCTGACGTATTTCTGGAAGAACTACCAGGATTACCACCCAATTGAGCCACAGAGTTTGTGATAGATCTTGTACCTGGAGCGGCACTAGTTTCAAAAGCACCTTACAGAATGGCTCCTATTGAACTGAAAGAACTGAAAGTGCAACTACAGGAACTGCTGGACAAGGGTTATATTCGACCCAATATATCACCATGGGGAGCACCGGTATTATTCATAAAGAAGAAGGATGGTAGCGTTCGATTATGCATCGACTATCAGGAGTTGAATAAACTGACAATCAAGAATCGATATCCACTACCTCGGATCGATGACTTGTTCGATCAGTTGCAAGGAGCAAAGGTATTTTCTAAGATCGATCTTCGATCAGGCTATCATCAATTGAAGATTAAAGAGGGTGATATTCCTAAGACAGCTTTCAGGACCAGATATGGACATTATGAGTTCTTGGTCATGTCTTTTGGATTAACAAACGCACCATCAACTTTTATGAAACTTATGAACCGGGTCTTCCACGATATGTTGGATACGTCGGTTATAGTATTTATTGATGATATATTGGTATACTCCAAGGACGAAGAAACCCATATCAAGAACCTAAACGCCGCCCTACAACGTTAAAGGAAAGAGAAGTTATATGCCAAATTTTTAAAGTGTAAGTTTTGGCTAAGTGAAGTCGCCTTTTTAGGCATGTAGTATCCGCTGAAGGAATCAAAGTAGACCCTAGCAAGATCGAGGCTATTGTAAAGTGGGAAGCACCAAAGAGCGTTTCAGAAATTAGAAGTTTTCTGGGTTTAGCTAGTTATAATCGGAGATTCGTGGAAGACTATTCCCGGATTGCCGTACCTCTCACCAGTCTGACTAAGAAAGGTGAAAGGTTTGTGTGGACAGATAAATGTGAGAAGAGTTTCCAAACATTGAAGACCAGATTGATATCTGCCCCAATTTTGACTATTCCTATTCCCGGACAGACATTTACCTTTTACACTGATGCGTCGGGACTGGGATTAGGATGTGTGCTTATGCAAGGGGAGCAAGTAATTGCTTATGCCTCGAGACAATTGAAGATACATGAGAAAAATTACCCCACTCATGATTTGGAGTTAGCAGCAGTAGTACATGCTGTCAAGATATGGAGACATTACCTATACGGAGAGAAATTTCAGATTAAGTCGGACCATAAAAGTCGAATGTAGTAGCAGATGCGTTAAGCAGAAAGGCAATGATAAAATCGCAAGGAGAGGTTAGCACAACTGCAACAATGTGTACTACCAGAATGGTATTCAATCACGGCAATGAGCAATATGTGATAGACGCAACGGATGAATCAGCCAACCAAGGGTTTATTCATCGGTTTTCAAATATGTTCGCCGCTTTGAAGATTATACCGGATATAATGGATGAAGTGAAGATAGCTATTAAATCAGATCCTTATCTGAGAACAGTACAAGAAGATATCGAGAAAGGTAGGACTAATCCTGAGTTCACCTTGGACGAAGAGAGAGTACTGAAATACAAAGGAAGAATATGTGTACCTAAAACAGAAAGTATGGACATTAGACACCGACTGAAGAAAGAAGCCCATACCACCATCTATTCGATACATCCTGGAAGTACAAAAATGTATCATGATCTAAAGAAACTATATTGGTGGAGGGGAATGAAAGCAGATGTAGCCAAGTTCATGTCTCAATGACTAAATTGTCAGAAAGTAAAGGCTGAACGACAAAGACCCGCAGGACTGTTACAGCCATTACCGGAACCAACATGGAAATGGGACTGCATCACTATGGACTTTGTCACGGGACTACGTTACAGTTTTGGGAAGGATTGCAAAAGGCTATGGGTACAACGTTGAAGTTCAGTACTGCATTCCACCCACAGACAGACGGACGGTCAGAGCATACAGTCCAGATTCTAGAAGATATGCTACGAGCATGTGTAATTGATTTCAAGGGATCATGGGATGAAAGATTACCACTGATCGAGTTCGCTTATAACAATAGCTATCAGGCTACTATACAGATGTCACCTTATGAAGCACTGTACGGCATGAAGTGTCGAACTCCTTTGTTTTGGAATGAAGTTGGAGAACGTAGTATTGTTGGACCAAAATTTGTTGAAGAGACTTGCCGAGTGGTAGACATTATCAAGGAAAGAGTGAGAACGGCTCAGAACCGTCAGAAGCAATATGCAGACACTCGACGCAGAGATCTGGAGTTCGCTGTAGGTGATAAAGTATTTTTGAAGGTATTGCCTATGCGAGAATTGAAAAGGTTCGGACAGAAGGAGAAACTAAGTCCAAGATATGTCGGGCCGTATGGAATTATAGCTAAGCGTGGGAAAGTGGCTTATCAGTTAGCACTACTACCATCTATGTCAAGTGTGCATGACGTATTTCACATTTCCCTATTGAAGAAGTATGTCAAGGATCCAACGCATGTTTTGACAGTAGATTTGTCGGGATTGACTGATGATTTGACATTTGAAGTAACACCAACAGAAATCACTAGCCAAAAGGTTCAATGTCTACGCAACCGAGATATCTATTATGTTAAGGTCACATGGAAAAGTAGAGACATGGAAGAAATTACATGGGAAGAAGAAAATGCTATGCGGAAGCAATACCCTCACTTATTTGATTCAGAAGGTATATACAATTTCGAGGACGAAATTTTTATAAGTAGGGGGAGTTGTAAGACCCATGTCAATCTAACCCGGTCTTACCACCTTGAACCAGGTTTACCCATCATGGTCGAGTCAAATGGACCAAGGGCATGAAGGAGATCGAGATCCCAGGTATCAAATCGACCCAAAAACACTTAATTTAAGGGGAGGGTTGCATACCCAGCCAAGGAGGGTCGGACCCCCCAAAACAGAAAGTCAGACCCTTAGTTTTGAAGGGAGGGTCGGACAACTTAGAGAACCTAGGGTCGACGGGATCATCGACCCTCCCATCGACCCTCAGTTACTGCCGAAACTGAAATTAGGAAATTTCCTAATTTTCAATTTGGATTCTTTCCTAATCTCAAAGGGACTTATTTTAGGATGTTCTTACTCTATTTAAAGGACGTCCCTAAGCCTCTTTCACTCCTTTCACAACCCTAATTGAATTAAGAGAAAGTGAAAAGAAGGAAAAGAAGAAGAAGAAAAGCAAGGAAGAGAATTTAGCCAAAAGAGAAGAGTTGCAGAGAAGGAGTATTCTTCCCAGGTATGGATACTAATTCCATGAGTTTCTACAGACCTTAGGATAGAAATTGATGAGAGTGTGATCTCGGAGAAACCCAAACCATCAACCCATGGTTAGGTTTTCATGGAAAACCATAGGAGAATGCATGAAAGTTATTTTGGTGGATGATTCATGGTTCCAGACCATAGAATGAATGTTGAATGGAATGTAGGAGCAAGCCATAGGATCCCAAGCACGAAGAATGGACTAAAAAGAGGAAAAATTGACCAAAGTACACAGAGGGTCGCACCGAGGGTCGATGACCATCCGACCCTAGGTGATCCTGAGTATCGACCCTCAGTGTTCAGGAAGTTCAGATTTTGGGGAGGGTCGCACCCAGGGTCGATCAGGACTCCGACCCTACCTCCGACCCTCAGTTAACATAATGGTTTTAAATTCAGAATTTATTTCTAATTAAATTCTATCGACTTTGTTAGGTCTTCTAGCAATACAATAACAATATAAAGGTGATTATAAAGCTTGGAAAAGTATCTATTAGCAAGCTAAGGTGAGGAAATGGAACTCTAAACTAATTGGTTAATAACAAACTATTTTCTCTTTTCTTGAGTCCAATGCCATGCTTGATTCTATGCGAATATGTTTGTAATGTGCATACAATATGTCATCCAATATTTCTATTATTTGTTCATGCATATTTACTTTATTGTTTATAACATGATGATGATGATGATGATAGGAATAGACATGTGATTGTATGTGTGTGGTTGGTGTACTTGATGCGAGCGAGTATCAGGGTAGGTGTGATGAGAATGTCAATAAATGTTAACCTTTGGCGGGTCTCCACACTTTAGCTCTATCTCTAACTCAAGTCTTGTGCATTAGCATCGTCGTATCGCCATTACTTTAGCAGAACTATTATGTCGTAGAGTATCAGGGGAGGTGGGCTCGGTCCTTATAGTCTCTGACTCAAACGGGGGGCCTTAGCTCCATCTCTATGGATATTCTGAGGGATGATGGGGTGAGGCCTTGGATACACTGTTTGGCATTAGGATTGGTTAGTTGCGAGCCCAGTTTGCAAGCCCTCGCCAACAGGGGCTTACGTGTTGGTATGGCACTATATAGCAATAAACATTAACCTTTGTTATATAATGTTCATGATTAGGGTGGATGGGGACGATGATAAACGTTAACCTTCGGGCGGACTTCCACACCCTGTCTATAGAGGCGGGGTCAATAAACGTTAACCATTGACCACCCAACATTTCTATTGCGCATTGGAAATTTTAATTTTGACCAAAGATATGAATTGATTGCATGCATATGTAATGTTGCATTGTTTTGTCTACTCACTGAGCCGTGATGTGTGCTCACCCCTCGACGTCGAATATTTTTAGTTGATGATGTAGGTTATACCGTTGAAGATTATGTAAACGCTCCAGTGTACGGGAACGTAGCAGTGATGGAGGTTGAAGCTGAAGTGGATACACATGACTCCTTTTGCGAGTGCAACTCATGTGTATTCGATTAGATATTTTTCTTAGGTTTCTTTACTTGGATTTATTATGGACATGTATTTGATATTTACTTATGTCTCAGTTGATACAGAATAATTTTCTATTTAAATATTAATATCACAGTAGATTCTCAGTTCATTTTATTATAAGACTTCCGCTATTGTGTATTTACTTTGATTATGATTATGGATGTATGGGGTTTAGATAACACGGATATAGCCTACTCGAGATCCTGGTTGAACCGTTGGTTTATTAGCGGTTCATCACACCATTATAAATAGTGCGGAATTGGGGTGTGACAGCACCAGTATCAAAAGCACCTTATAGAATGGCTCCAACTGAACTAAAGGAATTGAAAGTGCAACTACAAGAACTGCTGGACAAGGGTTATATTCGACCCAGTATATCACCATGGGGAGCACCGGTATTATTCGTAAAGAAGAAGGACGGTAGCGTTCGATTATGTATCGACTATCGGGAGTTGAATAAACTGACAATCAAGAATCGATATCCACTACCTCGGATCGATGACTTGTTCGATTGGTTGCAAGGAGCAAAGGTATTTTCTAAGATCGATCTTCGGTCAGGTTATCATCAGTTGAAGATTAAAGAGGGTGATATTCCTAAAACAGCTTTCAGGACCAGATACAGACATTCTGAGTTCTTGACCATGTCTTTTGGATTAACAAACGCACCAGCAACTTTCATGGAACTTATGAACCGGGTTTTCCACGACATGTTGGATACATCGGTTATAGTATTCATAGATGATATATTGGTATATTCCAAGGACAAAGAAACCCATATCAAGAACCTAAACGATGCCCTACAGCGTTTAAGGAAAGAGAAGTTATATGCCAAATTTACCAAGTGTGAGTTTTGGCTAAGTGAAGTCACCTTCCTAGGCCATGTAGTATCCACAGAAGGTATCAAAGTGGACCCCAGCAAGATCGAGGCTATTGTAAAGTGGGAAGCACCAAAGAGCGTTTCAAAAATTAGAAGTTTTCTGGGTCTCGCCGGTTATTATCGGAGATTCGTGGAAGACTATTCCCGGATTGCCGTACCTCTCACCAGTCTGACTAAGAAAGGGGAAAAGTTTGTGTGGACGGATAAATGTGAGAAGAACTTCCAAACATTGAAGGCCAGATTAATATCCGCTCCGATTTTGACTATTCCTGTTCCAGGACAGACATTTACCTTATACACTGATGCGTCAGGACTGGGATTAGGATGTGTGCTTATGCAAGGAGAGCAAGTAATTGCTTATGCCTCAAGACAGTTAAAGATACATGAGAAAAATTATCCCACTCATGATCTGGAGTTAGCGGCAGTAGTACATGTTGTCAAGATATGGAGATATTACCTATACGGAGAGAAATTTCAATTAAGTCGGACCATAAAAGTTTTACTTATTTATTTAATCAGAAGGAATTGAATATGAGACAAAGAAGATGGCTGGAACTATTAAAGGACTATGATTGTGATATCCAGTATCATCCGAGGAAAGCTAATGTAGTAGCAGATGCGTTGAGCAGAAAGGCAATGATAAAATCTCAAGGAGAGGTTAATACAACGGCAGCAATGTGCACTACCGGAATGGTATTCAATCACGGCAATGAGCAGTATGTGATAGATACAACGGATGGATCTGCCAACCAAGGGTTTATTCATCGATTTTCAAATATGTTCGCTGCATTGAAATTATACCGGATATAATGGATGAAGTGAAGAGAGCTATCAAATCAGATCCTTATCTGAGAACAGTACAAGAAGATATCGAGAAAGGTAGGACTAATCCTGAGTTCACCTTGGACGAAGAGAAAGTACTGAAATACAAAGGAAGAATATGTGTACCTGAAATAGAAAGTGTGGACATTAGACACCGACTGATGAAAGAAGCCCATACCACCATCTATTCGATACATCCTGGAAGTACAAAAATGTATCATGATTTAAAGAAACTGTATTGGTGGAGAGGAATGAAAGCAGATGTAGCTAAGTTCGTGTCTCAATGCCTAAATTGTCAGAAAGTAAAAGTTGAATGACAACGACCTGCAGGACTGTTACAACCATTATCGGAACCAACATGGAAATGGGACTGCATCACTACAGACTTCGTCACGGGATTACCACTGACTCCTCGAGTAGTTGACGCAGTTTGGGTGATTGTAGACCGTCTAACTAAAACAGCTTGCTTCATACCAATACGACCTCAGTATACACTGGAAAGGTTAGCAAAGTTGTATGTGGATAATATTGTTCGATTACACGGTGTACCAGAAAGCATTGTGTCCGACAGAGATCCACGATTTACTTCCAAGTTTTGGGAGGGATTGCAAAAGGCTATGGGAACAACATTGAAGTTCAGTACCGCGTTCCACCCACAGACAGACGGACAGTCAGAGCGTACAATATAGATTCTAGAAGATATGCTACGAGCATGTGTAATTGATTTCAAGGGATCATGGCATGAAAGACTACCACTGATCGAGTTCGCTTATAACAATAGCTATCAGGCTACTATTCAGATGTCACCTTATGAAGCACTGTATGACAGAAAGTGTTGAACTCCTTTGTTTTGGAATGAAGTGGGAGAACGTAGTATTGTTGGACCGGAGTTTGTTGAAGAGACTTCTCGAGTGGTTGACATTATCAAGGAAAGAGTGAGAATATCTCAGAACCGTCAGAAGCAATATGCAAATACTCGACGCAAAGATCTTGAGTTCGCTGTAGGTGATAAAGTATTCTTGAAGGTATCGCCTATGCAAGGATTGAAAAGGTTCAGACAAAAAGGAAAACTAAGTCCAAGATATGTCGGGCCATATGAGATCTTAGCTAAGCGTGGGAAAGTGGCTTATCAGTTAGCACTACCACCATCTATGTCAAGTGTGCATAACGTATTTCATATTTCCCTATTGAAGAAGTATATCAAGGATCCAACGCACGTGTTGACAGTAGATTTACCAGAATTGACTGATGATTTGACATTCGAAGCAACTGAAATCACAAGCCGAAAGGTTCAACGACTACGCAACCAAGATATCTACTATGTTAAGGTCACCTGGAAAAGTAGAGACATGGAAAAAATTACATGGGAAGAAGAAAATGCTATGCGAAAGCAATACCTTCACTTATTTGATTCTGAAGGTACGTATAATTTCGAGGACGAAATTTTTATAAGTAGGGGGGAGTTGTAAGACCCGTATCAAACTTACCCGGTCTTATCACCTTGAACCAGGTTTACCCATCATGGTTGAGTCAAATGGACCAAGGGCGTGAAGGAGATCATGATCCCAGGTATCAAATCGACCCTAAAACACTCAATTTAAGGGGAGGGTCGCATACCCAGCAAAGGAGGGTCGGACCCCCCAAGACAGAAAGTCAGACTCTCAGTTTTATAGGGAGGGTTGGACACCTTAGGAACCCTAGGGTCGACGGGATCATCGACCCTCCCATCGACCCTCAGTTGCCGCCGAAACTGAAATTAGAAAATTTCTTAATTTTTTATTTGGATTCTTTCCTAATCTCAAAGGGACTTATTTTAGGATGTTTCTACTCTATTTAAAGGACGTCCCTTAGCCTCTTTCACTCCTTTTACAACCCTAATTGAATTGAGAGAAAGAGAAGAGAAGGAAAAGGAGAAGAAGAGAAGCAAGGAAAAGAAGATAGCAAAAAGGAGAAGAGTTGCAGAGAGGGAGTAATCTTCTCAGGTATGGATACTAATTCCATGAGTTTCTACAGACCTTAGGTTAGATAATGATGAGAGTATGATCTCGGAGAAACCCAAACCATCAACCCATGGTTAGGTTTTCATAGAAAACTATGAGAGATTACATGAAAGCTTTCTAGGTGGATGATTCATGGTTCTAGACCATGGAATGAATGTTGAATGGACTGTAGGAGAAAGCCATAGGACCCCAAACACGAATGATAGACTAAAAGGAGGGAAATTGACCAAAACCCACCGAGGGTCGTACAGAGGGTCGATGACCATCCGACCCTTGGTGATCCTGAGGATCGACCCTCAGTGTTCGAGAAGTCCAGATTGGGGAGGGTCGCACCCAGGGTCGATCATGACTCCGACCTTACCTCCGACCCTCAGTTAACAGAATGGTTTTTAAATTCGGAATAAATTCTAATTAAATTTTATCGGCTTTGTTAGGTCTTCTAGCAATATAATAACATTATAAAGGTGATTCTAAAGCTTGGAAGAGTATCTATTAGCAAGCTAAGGTGAGGGAACAAGACCTAAACTAATTGGTTAATAATAAACTACTTTTATTTTCTTGAGTCCAATGCCATATTGATTCTATGCGTGTATGCATGTGTGTGCATTCAACATGCCATCCAATATTTCTATTAATTGTTCATGCATATTTACTTTACTGCTTATAACATGATGATGATGATGATGAGTATGAATATGCATGTGAATGTTTATATTTGGCCAGTGTATATGGTAAGGGTAGGGATGGTATCAACCGGTACAACCATGATCATTCTTCATGGGGTGTATATTGTGCCATGGTCTACTTAAGTCATGTCCACTGATGTCGTCGTATCGCCATTACCTTAGCAGAACTATTATATCGTAGAGCATCAGGGGAGGTGGTCTCGGTCCTTGTAGTCTCTGACTCTACCGGGGAGCCTTAGCTCTATCTCTATTGATGTTTTGAGGGATGCTGGGGTGAGGCCTTGGATACACTGTTTGGCAGTAGGATTGGTTAGTTGCGAGCCCAGTTTGCAACCCTAGCCAGCAGGGGTTTGTTTGTTGGTATGGTATCAATCGGTACAGCCATGCCATTTTCATGGGGTGTATATTGTGCCATTTTGGGTGCTGTGGGTGACAGTGCAGAAGTCATTGGGCGTATCCACACACTTATGTATAGAGGTGCGGCGGCCACCTATCCTTTCTATAGCACAATGCAAACTTTAAACCGGACTAAAGATATAAATTGATTGCATGCATATGTATTGTTGCATTGTTTTGTTTTCTCACTGAGCCATGATGTGTGCTCACCCTTCGACGTCGAATATTTTTAGTTGATGATGCAGGTTTAACCGTTGAAGATTATACAAATGCTCCAGAGTACGAGAACGTTGCAGCGATGGTAGCTGAAGATGAAGTGGATATACATGACATCTCTTGCGAGTGCAACTCATGTGTATTCGATTAGATTTTTAGTTTATTTATTTGGATTTATTAAAGACATGTATTGGATATTTATTTATTTATGTCTTAGTTGATACAGAATAATTTTGTTATTTAAATATTGATATCACAATAGATTCTCAGTTCATTTTATTATAAGACTTCCGCTATTTGTTTTATTTACTCTGATTATTTATGTGGATGTATGGAGTTTAGATAACATGGATATAGCCTACTCGAGATCCTGGTTGAACCGTTGGTTTGTTAGCGGTTTATCATACCATTCTGAATAGTGCAGAATTGGGGTGTGACATCGACAATACCACATGCGGCTGAATCCTGCCAAGTGTGCATTCAGTGTCACGTCTAGAAAATTCCTTGGCTTCATGGTATCCAGCCGCAGGATAGAGGCCAACCCTATCAAAATTTAGGCCATACTCACTATGCCGGCCCCAACCAGTGGAAGACATGTCTAGGAGCTGATGGGAAAGATCGCTGTGCTAAGCCGTTTCATGTCTAGGGCCTCCGACAAATGTCTACCATTTTTTCAAACTTTGAAAGGGAACAAAACGTTTGAATGGACAGATGAGTGTAGGAAGGCCTTCGAGGAATTGAAAGTATATCTGGCATCCCGCCCTTGCTCACGAAGCCTTAGACAGATGACATTCTCCAGCTATATCTGGTCGTATCCTCACATGCAATCAGTGTGGTTCTCGTTAAGGAATTTGAGAAAACGCAAAAACCTATATACTACGTAAGCAAGGTCCTACTGGATGTTGAAACTCATTATAAGTTCATCGAGAAGACCGCCTGTCACACCCAAATTCTGAACCAACCAGAATAGTGTGATGAACTATCTATGAACCAACGGTTCAACCAGGATCTCGTATAGGTCGTGCCCATTTGATTAAACCAGATACAACCACAACCATAATAAGAGTAAATAAAAAATAACGAAAGTCTTTAATATTAATGAACTGAGTATCTAACAGTATAACATAATTAATTATCCAATTATCTCCAAATGACTAAAGACATAAAATAAAATAAAGTAATCAATTACATGTTTTGATAATCCAACAACTAAATCTAATCGAAAACACAAGAGTTGCACTCGCACGACGAATCATGCAACTCCACCATAACTTCCACATCCATCACAGCAACATGTCCGTACATTGATGCATTCATATAATCTTCCACGATAGGACCTGCATCATCAACTAAAAATATTCGACGTCGAAAGGGTGAGCACACATCATGGCTCAATGAGCAAACAAAATAATGCAACAAATATATGAATGCATTCAATTCATATCTTTGGTCTGGTTTATAAGTTTGCAATGTGCTATAGAAAGGTTTGGTGGCCGTTGCACCTCTATACACGAGTGTGTGAAGCCACCCAATGGATCAAACACCATTATCGTCCCACATGCTCCCACCATGGAATAGAGATAGAGCTAAAGTGCCCGGATCAAACACCGCATAACACTTCCCCTGATGCCTTACCCATACCAATACGTAAGCCCCTATTGGCGAGGGCTTGCAAACTAGGCTCGCAACTAACCAATCCTAATGCCAAATAGTGTATCCAAGGCCTCACCCCAGCATCCCTTAATACGTCCATATAGATAGAGCTAAGGCCCCCCGGCAGAGTCAAAGACTAAACGGTCCGAGACCACCTCCCCTGATGCCCTATGACGTAATAGTTCTACTAAGGTAATGGCGATACGGCGATGTTAGTGGGCAAGACTTGAGTAGAGATAGAGCTAGAGTCTGGTGATCAGGATGAACCATAGTGTCATTGTAAGATCCGCACTCCATGAACCCGATCTAAACCTTTCATTCATGTTGTAACAGGCCTTCCAATCATCACCGGGCCAGACGGGATGAGTAGATGACAGTCAGGTACGAAAATGGACCTCAAAGTATGAAATATTTCATATCGGTCGATGGTACTGGTCGATCGGTATGGCCTACGCAGCAGACCACTTAGATCCAGAAACGGATCTCTACGGGTCCCACTTTCCAAATTTTGAACCGAAGGACTTTCCTAATGTTAAGAGGCTTCCTAAACTCAACCTTAGCCTATGTAAGGACTCCTAAACCTCCTAAAATCCCTTTCATTGATCCTCACAAACCCTAGAGAGGAGAAAGAGATTGAAGAAGGAGAAGAAACTAGGAAGGAGAAGAGAGAGCTGCCATTGCCGTTGGACGAAGAACACGTTACCACGAACCAACGGTAAGTGCTTAAACCTTCCTCTACTTTAATCATTCTAGAATGGTTAGTCATGTTTGGATCAATACCATGCAAATGAGGTATTGATCTAAACCATATTTTTGCCATCAAACCCTAATCTAGTCGGTAAACCCTAGATTCAAGTTCTAGGTTGAAAATCATCGAAACTAGGACTTGAATGTGTAGGAGAAACCCTAGAATCAATAAGGGGTGACCGACAGAAGGCAAGAATCGGATGTATGGTCTTCTAGAGACATACCGGTCGCACCCTATGCAACCGGTATCTGTGACCGGTATCTCCCGGAGGCTGGTCTGTAGGGACCGGTCGACCATACTGGTCGCACCTTTCCCCACAGTGCCGCAGCCGGTACCTGTGACCGGTACCTGCGACCGGTTTGCTCTGTGAGGAGTGTTTTGACCTTGTTGGTTTTCCGACCAACAAAAACCCTAAGAAAAACTATTCTAACTTAACCCTAACATCGTGTAGGACCTTGTGATAGCAAGTTTGGACTCTGTGACGCGGAGCAAGCTATCAATCAAGCGTCAGGTAAGGGAATCGGACCTAAACCCTAATAATTTAATAACAGTAAAATGTTGTTAATAATTATGATTCTATTGACTGATGTTTGTGCATAATCGCATGCCATCCTTTACTTTCATTTATTATTATTGTTCATGCATACTCGCTATGCTAGGATGTGACTGTTAGGCATGTGATTGTTTTCGTTGGTGTGCGGAATGGGAATGGCCTAGGGTCTGGGATCATTCCTCACACTAGCACCTTTTCGTATCGTTCTGTCTTAGCATGCTTGGTGCAGGTAGGGTATCAGGGGGAGGAAGTGGCACTGTGGTCTCCGGCCTGGCCACTAGACTCTAGCTCTATCTCTATGCCGTAGGGAGCTGTGCTGGGATAGGGCCTACTGTGATGACATATAGGATTGGTTAGTTGCGAGCCCAGTTTGCAAGCCCTCGCCAATAGGGGCTTACATGTTGGTATGGGTAGGGTATCAGGGGAAGTGTTGGCAGTATTTGATCCAGACACTTTAGCTCTATCTCTATTCCATGGTGGGTGCATGTGGGATGATAGTGGTGTTTGATCCATTGGGCAGCTTCACACACTCGTGTATAGAGGTGCGGTGGCCTCTAATCCTTTCTATAGCACATTGCAAACTTAAAACCAGACCATAATGTGAATGTTACTCATGCATATATTTGTTGCATTGTCTGATTGTCTCACTGAGCTAAGTTGTGAGCTCACCCTTGTGTACACACTATTTTTAGATGTTGATGCAGGTTATACTATGGAGGACTATATGGATGCTCCGGCGTATGGAGGTGTTGCTGCTTTAGAAGTGCAAGCAAGAGAGGAACGAGCATGACGCTTCATGCGAGTGCCCTTTCTGTGTGTACCTCTAGGATTTGTTTAGTTTATTTATTTATTTTCAGTTGGATTTATAAATTGTTGTAAGGATACTTATTTACGTTTTGGTGTGAAGAATAGTTGGATATTTTATTTAAATTATCAATAGAGAATTCAGTTCATTTAATTTAAGACTTTCGCTGTATTTTATTATATTCTGATTATGGTTATGTACAATGGTTTGTATGAGTAGACACGGTCTTATTGAGATCCTGGTGTGAACTATTGGTTCAGTGACGGTTCACTCACACTTTTGGTTCAACCGAAATTGGGGTGTGACAGTCACATCCTCCCCCCGATGCTCCACTTGCATCAAGCACACTAACCACATACATACATTCACATGCCTATTCCTAACATCATCATCATCATTATGTTATAAATAAACAGAATTAAATATGCATGAGCAGTAATAGCAGGAATATTAGATGACATGTGAAATGTACATTACAAGCATACAAGCATAGAATCATTCATTGCATTGGACTCAATAAGTAAAATAGTTTATTATTAGCCAATTAATTTAGGTCTTGTTCCCTCACCTTTGGTTGATGATTGTTCATCGTCCAAGCTTTGTAAATCACTTTTAGACCACTTGGAAACCTAACAAATTTATAGATTTTAAATTAGAATTTATTTCCATCAATTCAGACTTCCAGAAGCTGAGTGGTCGCAGGTGCAGTTGCACCTGTGGTCTCAGTTTCTGTGACCACACCCTCCCTGGAACTTTCCCGAGGGCGTGTGGTCGATATGTGTGGTCGCATACCATGCGACCACACATGCGACCACCACCCTCCCTGGAACTTTTTTGAGGGCGTGTGGTAGATCATATGTGTCTCGTGTGGTCAATCAAACTGCGACCACACGAGTGATGGTCGACTTTTCCACTCTCAACTCAATTCCTTCGTGTTTGATTCTTTGGCTTATCATCATGATCCTTCCTATGATTGCTCTATGGTTTAAAATCTATATTTTTACATAATCCATCATCCTAATAGATTTTCTCCATGGATCTCTTAGAATTTGTCCATGATTTTATGATTGGGGTCTCATTTTGAATCACTATCTCCTCCATGATTTATTTTAGGTATTCAACTGATGTGGAGAATATTTTCATATCTTAAACTTGTTGAAGAATCAGAGTTCTCTCTGAATTTCTTTCTCTTAGTCTTCCTCTTCAATTCTCCTTCTCTTCCTCCTCTTCTCTTTCTCTCTCTTTCAGTTTGAGTTCTAAAAGGATGAAAGAGGCTAAGGGACGTCCTATATATAGAGGAAAACCCTCCATATAGAGTCCTACTTAGATTAGGAAAGAACCCATTTGGATTAGGAAGGTTTCCTAATCACGGAGTCAGTTTGACTTCGTGTGGCCGCCCGTGGGGTCGCAGAACCTGTTGACCACACATCCAAAAACTGCGACCACACGTCCCAGACTCCAGTGATCGCATTATTCTGAGGTGTGGTCGACCCCACCTATTTAGGTATGCGACCACACACTCCTAATTAGATGATTTTGGGTTCAATTTCATACCTAGCCTTGTGGTTTCCTCACGCACTTGGTCCACTTGGCCCAACCATGATAGGAAGACCTGATACAAGGTGGTAAGACCGATTAGTACGATACGGGTCTTACCCCACCCTAGCTCTTGTAATGGCGGCGAGAAAAATCCATCCCTACTTTCAAGAGCATTCCATAGTCGTTCTCATGGACTAGCTACTGAAGAAAATTCTCACCAAGCCAGAGGTGTCGAGGCGAGTCGTTAATTGGGCCATTGAGCTGGGTGAGTTCGACATCATATATAGGTCTTGGACAGCCATCAAGGCACAAGCCTTGGTAGATTTCTTGATTGAGTCATCCCCCCCAGAGGAACCAGGGTCCGATGGACATGCAGACCTAGTGGCTGAGGCACCCCAGCTCCCATGGATCCTGTTCGTAGATGGAGCCTCCAACAAGGAGGAATGTGGAGCTGGCCATATCTTAACAAACCCTGAGGGGTTCCAAATCTAGTATGCTTTAAGATTCATGTTCTGGGCTTCAAACAACGCGACAGAATACGAGGCACTCCTCGCCGGCCTGTGGTTGGCCAAGGCCGTTTATGCCAGAAGGATCGAGGCATCCAGTGACTCGCAGCTGGTAGTCAAGCATGTTAACGGGGAATACAAGGCAATGAAGCCAATATGATGGCATACCTAGCCAAGGTAAGATAGCTGACATCAACTTTTGACGGATTTACCCTGAGGCACATCTCAAGAGAGCAGAACACACAAGCGGACACACTGTCCAAATTGGCGACGTCAGACTTGTCGGATCTGAGCCATTCGGTCTACATAGAAACCTTGGACAAATCAAGTATTGACCCAAACGTAGACATCATCTACCTTACAGAGGTAGAACCTTCATGGATGGATCCCATCCGCTCATATTTGGAAAGCGGAGCACTCCCAGATATGAAAGCAGAAGCCCGATGGATCCTGTCAAAATCAATGCACTATGTATTGGACTAGGGCATCCTGTACAAGAAAGCCTTCACCTTCCCATTGCTAAGATGTCTATGGCCTTCTGAGGTAGCCCTGGCAATTAAGGATGTATATGAGGGAATCTGTGGCTCCCACCTAGGCGGTCGATCCCTAGACCAAAAGATTCTTCGCGAGGGGTACTACTGGCCTCAAATGAGAGAAGAATGCTTGGACTACGTCAAAAAATATGAGAAGTGCCAGTTGTACGCCCCAGTCCTTTACCTACCTGCAGCACCTCTATGGCCAATCTCCTCACATATCCCATTTGCTCCATGGGGAATGGACATCATGGGCCCCTTCTTGCCAGTCCGGTACCAACGAAAATACGTCATCATTTTGGTGGATTACTTCGCCAAATGGGCCAAGGCCGAAGCAGTATTAAGCATCCTCGAAAGCATGATCCGGGAGTTTTTTTTAAGAAATCAGTAGTTTATCGTTACAGGATCCCACGTGTGTTGATTACTGATAATAGCGCACAATTCACCAACCAACCCTTCCCCGAATTCTGCTCAGAACATAACATTGACCACAGACACGATGCTGTGAAGCATCCCCAGACCAGTGGACAAATAGAGTTTACCAATAAAATCCTTGTGCAAGGGATTAAGAAGCGTTTGGAAGGAGCTAAGGGAAGATGGTTGGATGAGCTACCACACATCTTATGGGCCGATCGCACCACCCCTAAGGTGGCCACAGGCGAGTCGCCCTTTATGCTGGCATTTGGAACAGAAGCAGTAATCCCATTGGAGGTCTAGGTTCCGTCCCATAAGGTGACACACTATGATCCGGCAACCAAAGACGAAGACCTCCATGCAAATCTTGATCTGCTGGAAGAAGTTTGGGGCCACACACTTATCAAAATTTCATCCCAACAATAGATGTTGGCTCGGCACTATAATAGGCATGTCCGCGAGAGGACATTCCACGTTGGTGATCCTCTGTAGCACCCTAGCCTCAGATCCCACCAACCAGGGCAAGTTGGACCCCAACTGGGAAAGGCCGTACAGGGAAACCTAAAAACTTCTGGGCGGTGCTTATCATCTTGAGGATATGGAAGGCAACGCCCTACCGCGGGCTTGGAACGCAGAACATCTTCGCCATTTCTACCGATAGCTACCACATTATCAAGTGCCATACTGTTTAGCCAGTACTGTTTTGTTTTAAAAGTTTCCACAATGTACATGACTATAGTTAATGAGAACTCCACCTTTCTACCAGTGCATCTTCTTTAAACATAGTGACCCATGAGACCAACTGAGTTCCCTCCACGAACATCTTTGGTCGAGAAGGGTAGATAAAACTCCACAAGTGACCCATGCAGCCAAATGAGTTCAATTCCACAAACATCTTTGGCCAAGGAGGGTAGATCGAGCTTCACAAGTGACCCATATGGCCAACTGAGTTCCCTCCACGAACATCTTTGGCCGAGAAGGGTAGATCGAGTTCCCCATGTGGCTAAATGAGTTCGATTCCACGAACATCTTTGGCCAATGAGGGTAGATCAAGCTCCACAAGTGACCCATACGGCCAACCGAGTTCGATTCCACGAACATCTTTGGCCGAGGAGGGTAGATTGAGCTCCACAAGTGACCCATGCTGCCAAATGAGTTCCCTCCACGAACATTTGTGGCCGAGGAGGGTAGATCGACCTCCATAAGTGACCCATGCGGCCAAATGAGTTCCCTCCATGAACACCTTTGGCCGAGGAGGGTAGATCGAGCTCCACAAGTGATCCACACGGCCATCTAAGGTCGAGTCCACAAACATCTTTTGGCTAAGGAGGGCAGATCAAGCTCCACTGGTAACCCATGCAGGTGAATGAGTTCGCTCCAACAACTAAGGAGGACAGATCAAGCTCTAAACACCTAAGTTTGACCCATTCAGCCAAATGCATTTAGTTCTACAACGCGCTTGGCCAAGGAGGGTAGCCCTATCCCAGTCAGCCTAGCACACATGAGATAAATCCAATTGAACAAGTCCGCTGGGCACTACATAATTCTAAACAAAGAACAAACACAAGGACCGAGACAGGAAATACAACCAATAAAAGACAGTGACATGTATGTGTTCAAAAACTAGAGATGTGGCGGTTACAATGTTGTAGATAGGGCCCCTCTTACAAAACCCAACACGAGGTGCCCTGAAAATACTACAAAAAAAGAGAGTTCATTACATAGCAAATATAAAAGATCATTGGCCACCGTCTCCTTCATGCGCCAATCCACTACCGCTACCAGAAGTAGCGCCGTCCTGGGGGAAAGAGTTGCCAGGAGTTATAGGAAGACCCGTGGCTGGAGAAATACCAACCCATAGAGTGGAAGGAGACTCTTCCCCTGCGTCGAGAGAGGTGGAGGATCTTTCCCCTCGAATACCTCTGCCAACTGTCGAAAGATCTCTGGGTCATCTCCTTCCTCAACTTCCATCGACACCATTACAGGCTTCAGGCACTCGACGTCAGCATAGTCCACCCCTGGGACCCTCTCATCTATATAATCCTTCAACGCCTCAGCTCCTTGGGTCAAGCTATGTAGTGAGTTTTTCCCCACCAGCTCCTTAAATGCCTCAGATTTCTCGTATTGTCGGACGGCCCCAGCAGCAATAGACTTGGCCTTGTAAAAGGCATCCTTGTACTTGGTCGCCCGATTCCTGGAAATCTCGCTAATTAACTTTATCTTGGCGATACGTTCCTTGGTCAACCTCTCTGCCTCCTACCGGCCGGCTCTCTCCTCCCACAAAGCCTCTATCTCGGCCCAAAGTTGAATGCTCTCAGCTGCCATTGAGTTGATCTCTTGCTCCTTGGAGCGAAACTGCGCCCTGGCATCATCCTGCTGCTCCTCCACCTGATGCAGCCTCCTGTCCGTCTCACTCAAATCCTTCACCATTTTTTCCCAACGCTGCTTCAGGGTTTTTATATACACCCTGAGCTACAAAAAAAAAAAAAAAACTTTTATTACCAACGGTCGATGTCAAAAACACAAGTTTGAGCTACTAGAAAATGGGGATAAAGAGGGACAACGAAGATTGAAACTCACCAATGCTGAGAGCGTATCTGCACCCGATATCAAGGATGGAGTGGGCAGCTCCTGCTCCAACTCCCAGTCATGAGGGAGGATGGCACCCTTCATCAGTTCACGTGCCGTGCGTATGTCACCCATGGCCGTATCGTCTTTGGTCAAAGCCCAATCTGGACGAAAGACCTACTCATCATCAGTCTTTTTTCTAGGCAAGGGGCCAATCAATGGAATCCATTGAAATTCGCTCATGTCTTCGCCCAGCCCTAAACACTCCCTCGACATGGATGATTGCGGCGTAGGTTAATGTTGCGAACGCTGAGGGGTAGTATGCCTCTCCACCCCTGTGCCAGCCAACTTTGTGAGGGCAAGCACAGCCTCAGGAGTGGTCAAAGTTGTCCCTTTCCCTGAAAAATCAAGAATATGGTACTGAGGAATCAGGGGCATGGCATAGATACGCACCGCGTTGGTGAGAGCTGAGTCAAGAGATGTCTTACATGATCTCTTTAAAGTCTTCCTAGTGGGCTCACCCTCGACCTCATGCCTCTCCTGGAGCCTCTGCTTCTCCTGCTCGGCCCTCATCCTCTTCTCCTCAGCCTCCCGCTCTTTGGCCTCCTCCTTCCTATGCAGCTTCATCAGATACTCCTTCGACAACATCACTACAGTGGGCAAAAACAGAATCAGCCAAGGGTTAGTATACGGATAAAAACATGAACATCAACAAAAAATACTCGTGAAGCTTGCTTTCATGTAAAAATAAAGGGTTTCTCAAGTTGGAGGCATGAATCGGGGTGCCCTCCGATCGATAGGCACGCTGCAGGAGCTCAAACTTGAATGGCTAAAGTGGCACATCGGCATTGAGAGATTCGGCATCCAGTTTAACCCAAACATTTTTTAACACTATTGTCTTGCCTCATATATAAAAGAATTTGTTCTTCCATAACTTAATGGACGTGGGCTTATCCGCTAGGATATCTCTGAAATCAGGCTTCTTCGCAAAGTAGTACCACCTTGACTTATAGTAGTCGTTGAAGGTGAACGTGGCCCTGAACATGTTTAAAGTTGGCTTTTGCCCCAACCTCTTAAAATATACTATGAAGGCCATCATATTCTTCCAAGAGTTCGGCATCAGTTGAATCGGCATGACCTTATAATATCCCATGATATGGGCCACCAGCCATAGTATTAGGACGCCAAACCCGGCCTTAAACATCTCCAAATTCACACATAACTCTGACCGGCGATTCCAACAGGCCCTATCACCCAGGTCGGGCATCCTGATCTCCACATCAGTAGGTATCTGATACCGTTCTCGAAGTTTAGAGAATTCAGCCACTGTGAGGAGGCAAACTTCCTCCCTCGCATCAAATTCAGGGGGTGGGTCAGCCTCTTTTCAGGCCTCATAGATCACCTCAGCGCCCAATTCATGGGTGGACATGCCAGCCGCCTGTTCCTGCCTAGATAAACCAGATGAAGGACCAACCCCGGTACTTCTCCGAGACAGGTCTGGAGTTCGATCGGTGGAGTCTTCGTTCTTAGCTAGATCTCGACCCCCCCTTGGATGCACGGCCCACAGAAATGTCCTCCGATGATGTGCTAACACTAGACCAACTGCTGGACGAAGTGGAACTACTACTGGATGAGGAAGACTCTAAATCCTGTCCTGCTTCAAAAGTCTCAACATCTACCTCCATATCAGTCTCTCCCCCGCTACTAGACATCGGTTACTGAAATTTAGAGAATGGACCAACAAACTGAGTTAGGGAAAGCAACACTTACTGCAAACAATACGAACAGCTTGGACCAATGTCAAAAACGCCCTTTGTATGAGCCGATACCGAGACTTCCGTCCGCGATCTTGAGGAATGGAAATTGTCACACCCCAATTTTGGTCTAACCAGAATGGTGTAATGAACCGCCAATAAACCAATGGTTCACCCAGGATCTCGTATAGGTCGTACCCACCATATCAAACCACATACACCTTCCACATTAATAATCAGAGATAATAAACAAATAAATGGAAGTCTTAGAGATAATGAACTGAGAGTCTAACAGTGATAAATAAGTATTCAATCCAATTATCTCCAAACCATAAGACATAAAAATAAATAATCAATTACATATCTGATGTTCAAATTATAACTAAACTTAAGCAAAAACACATTGGTTGCACTCGCATGATGAATCATGCGCATCTTCTTCAGCTTCTACGTCCATCGCAACAACTTGTCCATACGTCGGCGCATTCATATATTCTTCCACAGTAGGACCTGCATTATCAACTAAAAATATTCGACGTCGAAAGGGTGAGCACACATCACAGCTCAGTGAGCAAACAAAACAATGCAATAAACATATGCATGCATTCAATTCATATCTTTGGTCTGACTTATAAGTTTGTAATATGCTATAAAAAGGTTTGGTGGCCACCACACCTCTATACACGAGTGTGTGAATCTGCCCAATGGATCAAACACCATTACCGTCCCACATGCACCCACCATGGAATAGAGATAGAGCTAAAGTGTCCAGATCAAACACCGCCAACACTTCCCCTGATGCCCTACTCATACCAACATGTATGCCCCTATTGGCGAGGGCTTGCAAACTGGGCTCGTAACTAACCAATCCTAATGCCAAACAATGTATCCAAAGCCTCACCTCAGCATCCCTTAATACGTCCATAGAGATAGAGCTAAGGCCCCCCGACAAAGTTAGAGACCACACGGTCCGAGACCACCTCCCCTGATGCCCTACGACGTAATAGTTCTGCTAAGGTAATGGAGATACGACGATGTTAGTGGGCAAGACTTGAGTAGAGATAGAACTAGAGTCTGGTGATGAGGTCGAAGATCACCATGCCATGTCCTCCCCCTAATGCTCCACTCGCATCCAACACACCAACCATACACATACATTCACATGTCTATTCCTAGCATCATCATCATCATGATGTTATAAATAAACAGAATTAAATATGCATGAACAGTAATAGCAAGAATATTGGATGACATGTGAGATGCACATTACAAGCATACAAGCATAGAATCAATCATGGCATTGGACTTAATAAAAATAAACAGTTTGTTATTAACCAATTAGTTTAGGTCTTGTTTCCTCACCTATTAGCAATACTCAATCTCCTTCCAAGCCTTGAAATTCTCTTTGAATTGATTTAACAACCTAAAAGTTATATGAATTTAAGTTAGGGTTCATATGTGACATGTTACAGTAGTCGAAAATCAAAACAGCGAACTGATAGGTGTCTGATTGGTCCTATGGTCTCATACTGTATCGACCTTACTGCCTACGATCGATACCCTACGGTCGCATATGGTGCAACCGTAGCTGCGACCATATGATTTCTAAAATCTTCCTAAATGCCAATGGTCGATCCTTTGGTCATGCTGGTCATGCTATGGTCGACCGTAACTGCGACCTTGAGATTACTGGTCACAGACTACATGCAATTCGAGTTCTTCCTGTGTCAGTTCTTCTGATCTTCAATGAGGTTTATTCTAAGTGATCCTATGGCTATCATTAGTAGTTTCCTATCAATCCTAATCATCAAATTCACTCCTCATGGTTCTCCTTGGGATTTTCTCAAGGAAATCACATAGATCATAATAGGTTGATATTGCCTATCTTCTATAAAAGTCTTATTCCTTAAATTTTACATCTCCAGAGATTCTTTTCATACCTTTGCTTGTGATAGAGAGCCAATCTCTTCTCAGTAAATTTCTCTCCTTAGCTTTTTCTTCTTCTCCTTCTCTTCCTTCTCTTCCTTCTCTTCCTTCTCTTTTTCTAGGGTTTACTAATGTTCTAAAAGAGTGAAAAAGGGCTGAGGGACGTCCTTTATATAGAGGAAAAATCTCCATATAGAGTCATCTTTCAATTAGGAAAGCAATCCCTTAGTTTAGGAAAGTTTCCAAAACTCGGAGTCTGATATGGGGTTTCACGGTCGATCATACGGACGCATAAACCGTCGATCGTAGGGTCAAAATCATCGACCGTGGGGTTCTGGATTTGAGATTTTTGTTCCCTTCCTTATGGTCGACCATACTTACCCAGGTATGCGACCTTAGGTATGTTTTCAGTGTTTTTAACTCGATTCTCATACTTGGTTTGTGATCTATCTTCACACGCTCGGTCCACTTGGTCCAGGAATGATGGGAAGACCTGGCACGACACGGTTAGACCAAGTTAGTGGAGTGCGGGTCTTACAGAAATCCAGGGTGAGGGTTACTCCCCCCCCCCATGTTTAAATAACAGCCCAATGGGAGGCACCTCATACGAGGAAGGTCGGATCCACGTGGCACCTGTAGACAGGATCATTCGAAAATAGCATTTATTACCTACAATGAGCATCGGGTCCCGCTTTGCAGTATCCATGGCCCCAACCCGAGCTCTTAACCCGAATCCAGAATCCATGCCGCCAACCTCGACCCAACCTCATCCGTCAGATATGTTGCAAAAATGGGTCTCGCGCGGACCACGTGATCCACAACTGTCAAGCATCCATGGAAACACCGATGTGTATCTACAGCGGTGGCCACCTCCAACCCAACACATCGGTCGTCATCCAGCAAACGTGGATCACGTGCAAATCCCATGACTGACGTCGGTTGCAAAATTGAGAAACACCGATGTGTATTTGCCGCACCACCCATATCGGCCACAGCCTGACATTGCACCTCTGCCCCAGTCTCCCACCTCACAACGGCTTTGGAAGACCGTCCCCGCATATGAAGATAGGAGTCATGTGCAACAGCATGACTTACATCGGTCGAGACTTCTGAAATGGCCGATGTGTATTGACCGCGCCGCCCACATCAGCCACGACCTGATTTTGCACATCGACCCCAATCTCCCACCTCACAACAGCTTTAGCAGACCATCCCCGAAAATGAAGCCAGGGGTCACGCACAACGCACGTGACCCACATCGTTCGAGACTTTTAAAATGGCCGACGTGTATTGGCCGCACCGCCCACATCGGCCACGACCTCCATTTCCATGTCTGCCCCAGTCTTCTACAGCACGAAGGGCTTGGAAGAGCATCACCACATGTAAAGAACAGGGGTCATGAGTAACATACGTGACCCACATCATTCTAAATTTCGAAGGGACAATGTGTGTTGGCCATCCTGCCCACATCGACCACGGTCCTGATCCTCACATTGGCTACAACCACGTCCCCCACATCGCCCCGGGTGAAACTACATAGAGCAACGAGGCAAGTGATTGGGATGAATTTCTACACTCAGTCAAACCTTACAGATTCAAAAGAGCAACGAGACAAGTGATTGGGACGAATTTCTATTATATTCTCTACTCAGCCGAACCTTACAGATTCAGCAAAGCAACGAGGCAAGTGTTGGGGAAATCTGCCACGTCATCAATAAAACAACAACACTTAGGACTCAATTAATCACATATACGTTCTTGCATGGATATAAGAATGCATCCCCATAAATCCAATCATATGGGTAGAGGGTAAAAAACCATCATTTTCAAGCTATTTCAAGGACATTTCAGGTATCAATAGCTACAAAGGGCAAAAACAGCATTAACGAAAAAAGCATTATTTACTATAAATAGATCAAATCCTGAGAATTCAGGTACGCAAACATTAATTACTCATTCTTGGGATTCTTGCACTGACACTTTGGACTCGGGATTTCTCTCTTTCCCCACCACACAAAAAGTGGGCTCGAATCCCGGGCCCATTGACCCTTCACAGATTCCTATCGGCATCGGAGTAGACCCGGAGCCATAAGCCCCGCCCCTCCAGTCACACCCCAAATTCTGCTCCAACCAGAATGGTGTGATGAACCGTCAATAAACCAACGGTTCAACCAGGATCTCACAATAGGCTATCCCACATATGATAAACCAAAACACATTCCACATTAGTCAGAGGTAATAAAATAAATAGTGGAAGTCTTACAGATAATGAACTGAGGTCTAATCATGATAAATAATTAATATTCTATTTATTTCTAAGTAATCAAAACATAAGTTAATACATATTACAATATCCAAATACGAAAACTAAACACTAAACGTATCCACCGTTGAAACTCTCACTTAACGAAACATGTTCGTTCTCCACAACTTGCTCATTCATAGCCTCCACCCATTCATATGTTGACGTGTAGACAAAATCTTCAATCATAGTACCTGCAACATCAGAAACTAAAAAGAATTGTGCGCGCGAGGGTCAGCTCTCCAACTTGAGCTCAGTGAGTAAACAAAACAATGCAACAATACATATGCATGCGATTCAATTCATATCTTTGGTCTGGTTTTACGTTTGCACTATGCTATAGAAAGGATAGGTGGCCACCGCACCTCTATGCACGAGAGTGTGGATACGCCCGATGAACCTCTCACTGTCGCCCACAGCACCCACAATGAACATTGTACAACGAAGGTCACGTTTATCAATGCACAACTCCATACCAACAAATAAACCCCTGATGGCTAGGGCTGCAAACGGGGCTCGCTACTAACCAATATTAATGTCAAACAGTGTATCCAAGGCCTCACCCCAGCATCCCTCAGAGCACCTGTAGAGATAGAGCTAAGGCCCCTCGGTAGAGTATAGGACTCAAGGACCGAGACCCTCCTTGATGCCCTACGTCGCAATAGTTCTGCTAAGGTAATGGCGATACGACGATGCTAATGCACAAGACTTGAGTTAGAGATAGAGCTAAAGTGCCCGGATCAAACACCGCCCAACACTTCCCCTAATGCCCTACTCGCATCAAGCACACTAACCACACACAAACATTCACATGCCTATTCCTAGCATCAATCATCATCATCATGTTATAAGTAAACAAAATTAAATATGCATGAACAATAATAGTAGGAATATTGGATGACATGTTGAATGCACATTACAAGCATATTCACATAGAATCAAGCATGGCATTGGACTCAAGAAAATAAAAGTAGTTTATTATTAACCAATTAATATAGGTCTTGTTTCCTCACCTTAGCTTGCTAGTAGATCCTCTTTCAAGCTTTAAGAATCACCTTTATATTGATATTATATTGCTAGAAGACCTAACAAAGTCGATAGAATTTAATTAGATTTTATTTTAATTTTTCTAACTTGCTGTTAACTGTAGGGTTGATGCGAGGGTCGATGGGTCTATCGACCCTAGGTGCGACCACCTCTTTTCTGAAGTTTCCCGAATGCTGAGGATCGATGCTAGGGTCGGATCTGCCATCGACCCTAGGTGCGACACCCAATGGTTTGAGTCGAGAATATCAGATTTCGTCCCCTCTTTCATGTTTGGGTCCTATGACTCCCTTTTATAATCCATTCCATACATGTGCTATGGTTTAGAACTACTCTCTATTCACCTACATGGTTTTTATGATCTCCTCCATGGTTTCCCATTGAAACCTAACCATGGATGGAAGATTTGGGTTCCCCCTAAACAATCCTCCCTTCATTATCTACTCTAAAGTCTTAATAATCTCGTGAAAATAATATCCATACCTAAGAAGTAGACTCCTCTGCAACTCTTCTCTTTTCCTTCTTCTCTCATTTCCTTCTCTTCTTCCTCTCTTTCTTCTCTTTTCTTTCTCTCAATTCAATTAGGGTTCTAAAAGGAGTGAAAGAGGTTTAGGGACGTCCTTTATATAGAGTAGAAACATCCTAAATAAGTCCCTTTGAGATTAGAAAAGAGTCCCAACTGAAATTAGGAAAGTTTCCTAACTCTGTTTTCGACGGCAACTGAGGGTCGATGAGGGGGTCGATGATCCCGTCGACCCTGATATCGACCCTATGTTAAAACTTCAGGGTTTTACTATTTATACTGGGGGGTCGACCCTCTTTAGCTGGGTATGCGACCCTCCCCCTATTTTTTAGTGTTTTTGGGTCATTTTGATACCTGGGATCACGATCTCCTTCACGCATTTGGTCCATTTGGCTCGACCACGATAGGTAGACCTGGTTCAAGGTGGTAAGACCGGGTTAGTTTGATACGGGTCTTACAATTCCACCACCCTTAAAAGAAATTTCGTTCTCGAAATTTGAATGTACGGATCTTACACCTCCCTTGTCTCTTCTCTTTGTCTTGTAGGCCTCGTCAACATCACGAACCTTAGAGATGGAATTTAGCTGAAACAATATGATTCCACTATTTATTTAATATCTCTGAATTGTTGTCGTTATTTGATAAATTTGGTTGTAAGTATAAGCATTGTGAACGGATCTTGATAGATGTACTTGCGTTGTGAGAGATCCATGCTCATACCAAAACATCGGGGTTTTGGGGTGTGACAATGAATGTGTAGTTTGGTACTCTTAAAAAGAAAATATGCTTACATATATTTAGACATTGCTAGTGTAGATAAATTGTATGTATGAGTCTGTTGTTATTCATCAGTTATGTGATATGGTGTTTAGACTCATATGGTAATATATATATATATATATCTCAAGATGGCTGTCCCATAAAGTTTGTTAGTTTCTATTTCCTCTTATTTTGGGACAAATTATAAGAGATGATATGAAAAGTTAGAATCTAGTCAAAGATTATTTGACCTAGATGTATCCTTTACAGTAGTGTTCTCTGGTTGTGAGATATTTTATTATTGAGTAGTATTCTCTGGTTGTGAGATATTTTATTATTGAGACTATGTTGTAGTATTTAGATAAAGAATATTGCAAAGTGATTCTCTGGGAGAAATCCTAGGGGAAATTTTTAATATTTCTGAAAAGGGATGGAGGTAGTTTAATGACTCAGCTTACTAGTACTAGTTTTGATGATGTTGGTAGTGTGAGGGAGCACCTTTAGGAGTTATCAGCTATTGTCAAAAAAACTCAACGACTTGGAAACCAATATAGATGATACATTAGGCACCTATTCTTTGCCAAAAAAATGTTTTTAGATTTAGGTGGCTTACATTACCCAAAAAAGAGAAATAAAGCTAGTAATGTGGCATGCTTTTAGTTTAAGTCAAAAGGTGGATTGACCAAAGATTTTTAAGTTGTATAGGCTTGCCTAAAAAAAGGGAAAAGATTCTGGGACTTCTGAGTAGGAGGATTCTGAGGATTGTTGACTTGAGTGCTAGTTTGAATAATTATGCTTCTTTTTACATTTTCAGATGGTTTTGCCTTTCTTTTGGTTTTATCTATTTACTTTGTTTTTATCTTCTGTTGTTTTACTTGACATGTTGGTCTCCTATGTTGAAAATGTGATTGATGAAAAAGTATATGTTTATCTTTATAAAGTATGCAATTGAAATGATGAAAATGATGTTGCTTGAAAAATCTACCATGAAGCTTTTAACTAAATAGGAAGTTGTAACACCTATTATGATGCATATAATGTTGCAAAGTAAATGGATATAAATATATGTAATTTTGATTGGATCCACACTTCCTAAGACTATGACCTTTTGTTGCTCTGCATCTATGTTTACTGCGAAAACACCTGAAACCAAGCAACAAAAGCAAGACAGGAGGCAAAATAAATAAATAAACAATAACGGTTAAAGCAAAACACAAGAAGAATAGAAGCAAGGCTGGGATGAGGAGATGAAACAATATTTTGATGTTAATTATCGAAAAATTTTCATATACACCTCAACAAGGATTGCTAACATCATTTACCCCTACAAGTTTCCAAAAAATCAACCACACCCACTTAACTGATGGGAATCACTTAAAATGTTGATATATATTTTTACCATTCATATTATAAATTGAAAATTTTAAAAATTAGGCAGAATTACTAGTTTAACCTTCTATTGAACCCTTTCATTTTCACTCTTTTCTTTCCTTTTGTGACACTACCACTGCAACCATCGACCAGGCCACCACCAACAGCGACCCTGCCGTCGCCGTCTCTATCACCGCCTCCTTTTACCTCACCGTCGCCATCTCCGTCACCGCCTCCTTTTGGATCCTGATGAAGGCAATCACCTTTACAAGAAACTAATAAACTCTCTGATAGTGCCGTTTATTCTTTTTTGATTGATTAGTTCCGAAGCTCTTTGTATAAGCCGTCTCCCATTGGAAGACGAGTGATGGCAGTTTTTCTTCTTGGCTCTCTTCCTCCATTTCCCCAACTTCTGTCACTGCCCATTCTAGTGAATCAAGCTGTGATATCCGGGTCAACCATTGTGGCACCCGAATACATCCAAGATCCCTACCACAATAATTACAAAATAAATCTCATAATCTACACATGGAATGACCACAATAATTAAGAAGCAATAATAATATAAGTGGAAGCATTTAATATTGACAGATGCATCTAATGATAACATATCCCATACTATGTATTAAATTCTCTCTTACAAATCAGTTGTGCTCCACAAAATACTATAATATCCAAATACACATACCCAAAAACAAAAAGAGTAAATCTGTTATATTGTTCTTGATGGATATCTTTATCTACCAATAAAAAGAATTGAATCATAATAATCCATAATGTATCAGGGAAGGGAGAAAATAAGGGGAGGGCTACATCATGCATAGACACAATCGCTGCAGGTGCAGCCCTCGCCGTGCTCTCCACCAACATCATCGGTACCTGCAACCATGTTAATAAGAGGAGACTCCATAAACTCAGTGATAGAGAAGTCACCTGTAGAAGAATCTGAAAAGAAGTATCGACACAAGACTGAGCTCACATCCCAGCTAAATGAGAAATCTAGTATTACATGCGTGCAATATACAACATCAAATGATATGAAATGCAATTCATTTTATATTAGGTCTTAGGTTTATGTTTCTACATCCTGAGTGAAGATAGAAGCTGAATAAACAATTTCGGGCCATTAAACAACTTCTATAGGTAAACTCTCCCCTTGGGGACACCCATCCTTACAAGGTTCGTCACCTCCCATTATAGATCAACGAAAATTTCCCATAGTGTAAGAAGATTAGTTTTTCAAATTTTAGAGAGTAAATAAGGAGGGATGATATTCTCCCAATAAAATAAAATAAAATTGAGGGATGATAATAAATATTCCATATCTAATCAGACTAATAAATGGGGGTGAAAGTTTTGCCCTGACGGCCCGAGCCCGCCCAAAACCGCCCTGAACCCGGTCAGGGTTTAGCCCGGCCCGTACCCTGATAGGGTCCAATCAGGGTACAGGGTAATTTTTACCCTGTCAGGGTAAGGGCGGGTAAGGGTTGAGGCCTCGGGTGGAGCCCGGCCCGACCCTACCTGACCCTGACTTATATATATATATATATATCAGAAATCATTTTTTATTCCATTTTCTAAATAACCCTAATCCTTACGACTCCTCTTCTCTCATTCTCTCTTTCAGTCTTTCTCCTACCGCAGCTGCCGGCCATTTCTCAGTTTCTCTCATTCTCTCTTTTTCTCCTACCGACGGCTCCTACAGGCTACCACTCTCGCTCTCTATTTCTCCTATCGATGGCTCGCCTCTCTATTTCTCCTACCGCCAGCTACCGTAGCTGACGGCGAGAGCGTCTCTCACTCTCTCTTCCTCCTACTGCCGACGACACTGTCTAGAGAGTAGAGCCACCATATCCGATTCACGGATTGAGCCCCATCGAATCATCTTCTTCCTCTTCGGCCTGATTTTAGGTATTTATCTCTCTCTCTCTCTCTTTCCCTCTCTCTCTCTATATCTTTCTGAATCTTTGCAGTTTGCACATGATTTTAGGTTTCCATCTAATTGTTTACGAGAGTTTTAATTTGGTATGAAAAATCTCTTATTTCATGTTCCAGAGCATCTACTATCCTTGTGTAGGAGTTTCTTTAAATAGAAAGTCCTCAAATGAACATTGTAGCTCTGAAAAGGGGTTTCAATAAAGATAGGCTTGTTGATCAGCATGTTTAATACCAGCATCAGGTTTTCCTGTAATTTGGACTGTTGATCAGCTTGCACCTTATTCTCTTCCAGGTTTCACATTATGCTGTTTATGCTGAGCCTTTTTGTTGTTCTTATTCTGTTCTTGCTTGTATCAAATTTATGACCCATGAATGGCATAAGATACAATATAGTAATGAATTATGTACTTTTTCTTTGACTTGCCATGGAAATTAGCAAATTTCTGAACCAATGCAACTTGTTATAATAATTTTATACTTTATCAAATAAATGGCATGGGTACAGTGTTAACATTTAGTTTTTCTTTTCCTGGTAGAGTTGGGAGCTTGGATATTTGTTCTCATTAAAAGATCAGATAGATCATAAGGTAATGTTATATTTGTGGATAATTGGCCTCCTTGGACAGGGAAAATGAGACCTGGTTATCCAAAAATATCGAGAATTATAAAACCCAATATCATTTTAATATACCTAAGTTTCATGTCCCTTTAAATCTCTGATGGAATAGACTCTATTAGACTCTTAGTTCAGGAGATTTGTGTACATTGAGAAAAATGGTCTATGGCATCTCATGAGAATCTGAAAAATCTAAGATTGCTCTTTTTTTTAGTGAATTGGAATTATTGACACAATAGCAATAATTTAAGTCAAGTGGCATGTTTGAGTTTTAACTCATGTATTTTTAAATTATACAGGTGTCAATGGCAGAGGAAGTCCAATCAGCCAACTCAATTCCTAGTGCGCAGCAAGTGCCTACATCATTAAGTGTCCCATCAACCAACTCAACTCCTGATCAGCAAACCTCTACTCCAATAACTAGCACTGAATGTGAGGTATCATCTGATTCTAAACTACCTCCATTACCGCCATCTAGTGTTTGGAACCACTTTAAGAAGATTATACCTCCTGATGGTTCTAAAGTTAAAAGATGTAATTGCAACTATTGCAATAAAGAACTTGCATGTGCAAGTGAACATGGGACAAGCTCATTGAAACTTCATTTAGATAAATGTTGGTTATTTCCATATAGAGGAGATAAGAAACAAAAGCTCTTGAATTTTCCAAGTGATAAGGGTGATGATAGTTCGAGCATCGTTTGTCCCAATATGTTAGCTTGGAAGTTTGACCAAGAATATTGTAGAAAGATGCTTGCTCGTATGATTATCATAGATGAGTTGCCTTTTAAAGCTGTAGAGCGGGAGGGCTTTAGAGTATTTTGCAATGCTATGAATCCTAGGTTCAATCTTTTGTCATGTATCATTGTAGCAAAAGATTGTTTTGGGTTGTATGAGGAGGAGAAAAAGAAATTGAATTTTTTTTTGGAGAAATCTTGTCAAAGGGTTTGCCTAACTACTGATATGTGGACTTCAAACCAAAATCTTGGTTATATGTGCGTCACAGCACATTTCATTGATGAAAATTGGAAATTGCAAAAGAGGATAATTAACTTTTCTGTAGTTCCATCAACACACACTGGTGATGTCATATGTAATGTTCTTGAGTCATGTCTACTAAGCTGGGGTTTAGACAAAGTAACAACTATTACAGTAGATAATGCAGCTAATAATGATGTGGCAATCCGGAGTTTGAAAAGGAGACTTAGCAAGAAAAATGGGTTGTTGTTAGATGGTGACTTCCTTCATGTGACATGTTGTGCTCATGTTCTGAACTTGATTGTTAAGGAAGGTCTCAAATATTTTGAGAATTCTTTAATTAAAGTTCGTTCTGTAGTGAAATATGTGAGGAGTTCCCCTGCAAGAGGACAATAGTTTCTGTTGTGTTGTGAGCAAGAAAAAATTCAATGTAAGAAAACCTTGTGTCTAGACTGTCCTACTCATTAGAATTCTACATTTCTCATGGTAGAAACTGCTTTAGAGTTTCAAAAGGCTTTTGAATGCCTAGAGGAGCAAGACATGAACTTTAGAATGGAATGCAAGGATATTATAAGTGAACAAGAATGGGAAAATACAAAAGTTATTTGCAAGTTTTTAGAAGCTTTTTACACAGCCACATTAAAATTGTCTGGGTCTCTTTCTGTCACATCAAATATTTATTTTAAAGAAGTTTTTGCAATTAAGTCACTATTGATGAAGTGGTCAAGAAGTGACGATCCCACATGTCATAATATGGCAATGGCCATGATGGAAAAGTTTAAAAAGTACTAGGATAATGCAGATAGAGTTAACATCTTTTTTATTATTGCTGCTGTTCTTGATCCTCGAAAGAAGATGAAATATGTGAAGCTTTGCTATTCCTATTCAAATCTATATCCTCCATCTGAGGTTGATGCGAAGGTTGCAAATGTTAGGAATGTCTTGGAATCTCTTGTTTATCATTATCAATTACATGAATCATCTTCTTCTCGTACAATGGTAAATGTTTCATCTTCATTTGATGCTGATACTCTATCAAGTAACAGTGACATATTTGACATTGAGATAGAAAGACAGTTGGAAGAAAATGAAAATTTAGAAGTTGGGACAGAGATAGATCAGTATTTGATGGAAAACCTTGTGAAGAAAACTAATGATTTCGACATCTTGGGATGGTGGAAGTATAATAGCTCAAGATTACCAATTCTTAGTAAGGTGGCTCAAGATATTTTACCAATTCCTGTCTCAAATGTTGCTTTAGAGTCTGCATTTAGCACTAGTGGTCGGATTCTAGACCAATTCCGTAGCTCATTGACACCACGTGTTGTAGAGTCTTTGCTGTGTGCACAGGATTGGCTACGAATCTCAAATATTCCTCTTAATAATGAAGAAGAATTCATGAACGAAATTGATAAGGATTTATCAGGTACAAAGTTTAATGATATAACTGTTATTAAGTACATGAATTATGAATTGGATTATATTTACTCATTTTTTTATTATATTAATTGTAGTTTCAGGATTGACCACAGCTTGACGTAAAGCATGGTGTGTTGCATGTTTAGAGCCTGGTGTTGCATGTTTAGAGACTTCGAGTTGGTTTTGTAACTAATTTACATAACTTTAATTTATTTTTCATTAAATTCTAATTGTGTTTTTCACCCTTTTTTTGTGTGTAGGAAATATGATTGTAGATTGTGGATGGAATTTGAACTCACTAGACTGTGGAGAATGAGAGAGAAAGAGAGACTATTAGTTCTCATACTTTTGGCCTTTTGCTAGTTTTCAGCTTTGCTACATTGTTGTTTCATTTTATTTCATAATGAATGTTATTGTATTAGTTTCTCTATATTCCTAGCAGAAGAGGAATATTAACAATTTAACATTATCTTTTATGTTACTATTTTGAATTCTCATGGAATATTTTTACTTTTTATATTACTCTATATTTCTATTATGTGCTTTATTTTATTTTGATCCTCTCTATTAAGTTATTATTAATCTTGTTACTGTATTCTTCTTTTTGATAATCATTCATGTCTTATACTTGTAAATATTTGGCATTTATATATTAAATGTTGAGTTCATGGTAAATCAGGGTAAACCCTACCCTGATGTAGGGTCAATCAGGGTAAACCCGACTTGGCCCGACCCGATCAGGGTAAATCAGGGTAGGGTAGGTTTGGTAATACCCTGCCAGGGTAGGGTAAGGGTTGAGGTTATGTAATACCCTGACAGGGTAGGGTAGGGTTTGGGTTAGCATGAAATTTTTTTGGGTAGGGTAGGGTTTGCAAATACCCGGCCCAACCCGATCCTGTTTCACCCATACTAATAAAGAGGAACAGTGCAGCCGTGCACTGTGATTTTTGCTGCTCCGCTTTTTTCGTGATTGAATTTTTGCATGAGCTGGTTCTGGTTCAAACTTTAATTAACTGAGGCTCTGTCCTCTTTCAGGCTCAGGCTCAAAGCTCCAAAAACTTTTATTATCGCTTGGCCTAGTCAAGGCCTAAATGAACGGTTGACATCTGTGTTGGTCATTCATCCGGGCTGCCATCTCTTCTGTTAAATCTCACGCAAGAGAAGATTTCTCCGCATCCTCTTCTCCTAGTGGTTTTGAGAGAACAATGGCAACCTGTCCTGATGGCTGCCACATGGCTCTCGGTGAATCTGAGAGCCACGTTCGAACTGATACTTAATCGATAAGCCAAACCGACAAGGGATGTCAACTCGTACATGAATCTCGAATTCAAAGACCACGTGATGGCCATCCGAGATAGACCGCCGCGTCCTCCCATAACCATTGGAGGAGACGATGTGAATCCGGATTTCTATACCCCAGTCACTAGCTTCACCCTCGGGATTTGGGAGCGGGCGTCCTTGTCTTTTATCTCCTGCTCGCTCTTTCTCTTGAAAATGGCATTTGCTTTGAGTTGTTAGCGGGCTTGTGAGGGGTTACTTTGCTCTGAGCTTGAAGGGATGGAAGCAGAGGACTATAGGAAGAAAGAGAGAGTTGGGTTGGTGGTCATTGTTGTCCTTGCAACTTTATCGTTGGTCTCATTACTGTTTGCCTTCAGCTACTACTGCTATATCCGTAACAAAGTCTCCAAACGCTTAAAGTTGAAGACCCAGATGAGTAAAAACCTTCTCTTGTCCTCATAGGGTGTTATCTCATTTTCTCCTGAAATTTTCTTTTATTTATTTTTATTGGTTTAAAAGGTAGTGATCAGGGAGAAAGAGCTGCCTTTGCTGACCTGCAAATTGCGACTGACAAAGGGCTACAAGTGTTCACATTCAAGCAGCTTCATTCGGCGACCGGTGGTTTTAGCAAGTCGAATGTCGTTGGTCATGGAGGGTTTGGGTCCGTCTACAAAGGAGTGCTTTCGGACGGAAGGAAGGTGGCGGTTAAGTTGATGGATCAGGCCGGAAAACAGGGAGAGGAAGAGTTCAAAATGGAGGTTCGATTGGCGGTTTTTACAAATCATATTTTGCTTCTTTCCTTTTTCTCTCATATGGGTTTTCTTTAATTAGCTTTAGAATGACAGGTGGAGTTGCTGGGTCGTCTTCGTTCTCCATATTTGTTGGGTTTGCTTGGGTATTGTTCAGATGGTAACCATAAGGTGCTGGTTTATGAGTTTATGTCCACTGGAGGTCTGCAGGAGCATCTCTATCCCCCCGGTGGTAAGTGGTTTTCCCATTTTTCTGTTTCTGTTCTCATTTTCCTTTGTTGTCATCTGCTTTCTCTAAATATATAAAAGACGTGTTATGTGTGTGGAATTATAGGGGAAATTTTGACAATTCTTACAGTACAGTTCCAAATTGTAGGGAATTTAAGAATGCTAGTATGTAATTTCCTCCATGAGCAGTTCATTTTCTCTCTCTAAAAGATTCAAGCAACTTATGAAATGAAAATTTGTCTCTATTTGTTGATGGACTTGTGTTTTCCATATTGCCCATTTAAGTGAAAGATAGATATATCAAGTATCTTAATTGTGAGATCTTTGAGTAGGCCATGAAGGGTAGAGGGTGAGGGACTTAATAGGGCAAGCATGGTGCAGGTGATCCAATTGCCACTTGAATGGAGCAATTAATTTATTTCTTATCAAGGGAACAATAAGATTTGAGAATTCAATGTTTTAATCTCTTTTTAGTCCGTTGATAGGAGAACTGTTAAATTTCTGAAGTCACAACACTAAAAAATAATTAAATTTCCTAAAACCAGACTCTATAGTTGTAATCAAATATGGATTTAATTTGGAGCCAAAAACTAAAACATCAGTAGACAAATTAGAATTACGAAAACGGATCAAGACCTTGGCCTAAATTTGTTGCAATCATGTCTACATGCATGACATTAGGATCACTGCATTGTACTCTAGTAGGCATCTCAATTGATAAATTTTGGTATTTGATTGCTTACATTGTTTTAGATACAGAATTTTAAGGTTGATTGCAACTTTTTTTTTTTCTCCGGAGGGAGGGAGGGAGGGGGAGAGAGTATCACCTAACTGACAATGGCTGCAGGAGAAGACAATCTTCCACCATGCAAAGATCACAATGAACAAAATCCAACCCTAAAGGCCTGTGACCATGACATCTCCAAGTAATTTTTGCAAATATCACTACCTGGAAACCCAAGGATTTGGTGTTTATGCTACTGCAAAGAAACCTCCACTGAGGAGTTACAGTGCAGATCTAGTGACAATAATGCACTACCACATAAAAAATGGCCACAAGTGATGGGATTCAGACTATTAATTGGTTAGAAATTCAAGGGAAGTTACATGGAAAGATTTATAAATAGAATGTGTGACAAAATAGAAAGAAAAAGAGAAAACAAGAGGAGGGAGAGAGAGTAATTGGGAGTATGATCTTCTCTTCCCCCCCACTATTTATTAATGATGAAAGAAAATAGATGCAACCCTATTAGAACTGTAGAAAGTAATTATAATGAAACTCTAATTACTCTAATGACGGCTTTATACCGTGCTATGCTGCTCTATACTTCACTAGTGTAGTCAGTCATTGTGCTATACGTCTTTCACTATTCAAGTCAAAGGCGTTTAGCTCCTTAGGAGCTCAAGGGCCTTTGATCTGTTTGAGTCAGTCCTTCGTTCAGATTCGCATATCAAGACCGAGTGGGAAAGGCACTACCCACTTTCTGGTGGACCAATTCAAAAAATCAGACACCTTATGATAAGACTAAACACAATAGAACTCTATCGACACCACATAATGGATATCGACTCTGCTATCTCAGCACTCCTCCTCAAGCTGGAACATGCTCTAGATTGGAATATACAGACAAACTTAACAGGATGGTTGATATCTTTTTCAATCAATCTGGAAAGTAGCCTGCTGTAGATGGGTACACTTGTTGGCCATTTATTAGTTGATAAATGTGCACCATTGGTGTGAACATTAGTAGTATATAAAAGGTTGGAAAATGGTTCAAAAATCTCAAATGCATGTAGAGAAGCCTAAGACCAATACTTTTTCACCTACTCAAATTGTATGTAGTTGTGGGCAGTTTGTTGTGTCTGATCTGGCCCAAATTTTAAAGAGCCGAGTAATGGAAATATCAAGATAGGACACTGGTCATGCTGTAGATGGGTACACTGGTCATGCTTTTCATATTTTGTTCTTTTATGGGGGAAAGAGGTTTGTCATTATTAGGCACTTACCAAATTCTGGGTATGTTGTTTATTCATTAACTGTGATATTCAGTTGCCATGTGAAGATGACCATCCTTCACTTTATCACAGTTGAGATTCTGAGTTCAGTGTATTTACACGTGGGGGTGGCAGCAGCAGCCGCAGTATTGCTATAGAATTATAGTTATTGTTGTCCTTGTTGCTGTTATTGCTGCTGCTTCTACAAGCTTGCTGAGTGAGACACCTGGATATAAAACCTATTGACCAAGAAATCTTCCACTTGGCAACTCTTGGTACTAAAGGCTGTCATCTTGGCCTTGCTGAATTCTGTCAAAGCACATTACACTTGGCAAATAAAGCCCCTGTTCTCAGGCATCTTTCTTCAGAATTAACTCTGATGGGTGGTATTACAAGGACAAGTTGCTTCAAGCCTTCAATCCAACCTCCCCTCCTCTTAACCCCCAAAGGAAAAAAGGGAAAAGGTAGGCCATCCAACAGGGGGACTGGAAATACGTCCTATCCAGAGGATCTGCTAACCAATGGATAGTTTAGATCGGCAACATCGTTTCTCCAATTGGCTGCAATGAACACAAACTGATGCAGTAGCAGTGTCATGGATGGATCGACACAAGCCAATTTGGCTACCCAAGCCAAATCTGAACCGGCTCAAACCCAAACCAACCTTTTGGTCTGGAAAGGGTTGGTAGATGATTAATTAGAATAGTAAGTTTCAGTATTAGGGTTTTCCTTATTTATTATTTCTATTTTATGCCATAGAGATTAGATTTGATTTTATAAAGATGTTATTTACTTTCTAAGTTTATTTCACAGTAGTTTAAGAATGTTATTTCTTTTATAAAGAGACATGTAATAGAGTAAAGAGTAGTGAAGAGTTGAAGAATCAATTGAAGAATAGTGTTTTGGTGTGTGCGTGACCAGTGAAGCTGTGTGAGTTGCTAATCCTTCCCCTTCTTCTCCTTCTTCCTCTCCCTCTCTTTCTGTTTCCTCCTTCCTCACCCTCCCCTGTTTTGGGCGACAATCCCAGCCCAACCGAAAGTCTCCCATCTCCCTCATCCCTTCCTCTTTTCCCCTGAAATTCTGGGTGAGTTCACCTTCCATAGGTGACCTAGTATGACCAGAAATACCTCCTATAGTGAGTACTGAGACCTGCAATTTGGCTGCTACAGTAACTTTGCCCAGATCTCTTTCAGGTAGTTCTTATAGCTTGAATCCTTGCTACTTGAAATACTGGTCATGTGGATTTAAGAGACCTATCGTTTAGCACCCTTAGTCTGAAATTTGGGGTTGAACTAATTTGTTTTGAGTAAGTTCTCTCCATTGGAAGAGGATTGGTTTACCGTATCCTGTTTCTATCGAAGGTTGAAGAAGAAAGTCTGATTTAGAATTTCTTTTATTCCACTTCTCATTCTCCTCAATGAATACCCTCCAATCTCCTAGTTATTACAATTTTACCATTCCTTATTGTTTGCCTCCTAATTAACCACTATCTTTAATTCTAATTCTCCTCCCATGTCCTAAGGTCTTGTTTGGGTTTCTACAAATTATTAGAAAAGTCTGATTTATTACCGAATCTGCCATTACTGGTTGAGTTTTGAGTTTATTTACAGTTCTGCCACTGTTTATTGAATCAATCTTTTTATTGTTTTGGGTGGGCCTACTAGCGGATCTAATTAGGGTTTTCTCAACCAGGATCCCGCATCAATTGGTATCAGAGCGAATATCCTGCAGTCATGGTGAGTAACAATGAGCTCCTAGCACGTGTTAACGTCGACAAAGAGGAAACTATCACAGCCATTGGTGATATATCAAACCGACTTGATGGGATAGATGCTTCTATTTTAATTTTTCAGGATATGATGACAAAAATACAGACGTCCATTGACTTGTTGTCACAAGCTATAAAAGGTAAGAATCCCATACTTGGGGATTTTTCCAACTCCGTCTCACATGTTCCACCTCCCAATGCATCCCCACCACCATCACCATCACGACACGTACCACCACCACTACCACCACCATATGGAGTTGGTCGACATAGAGAAATTTTTGGTGCTGACAAAGGAGCACGACTGGATGTGCTTGATTTTAATGGAGACCAAAATCCTGAGGAATATCTTGACTGGATCTATAGCTTGGAGATATTTTTCAAATGGTATGGATTGTCAGAACCTAGAAAATTGATGTTTGCAGAAGCTAAATTGAAGGGCACGATACGAGTTTGGTGGATTAAATATCAGAAACAAAATCAAACTCGCGGCATTGGTGAGATAAATACTTGGGCTGAGATGTATGCGGCAATGAACCGACGATTCCTACATCTTGATTACAAGCAACGGACGCATCTCAAGTTTACTCAATTACGGCAAGACAATATGACTGTTGAAGAATATGTGGCCCGATTCTATTATTTGGCTACCCGATCTGATTTTGATTGGGATGAAGATGTTTTGGTCGCACAATTCTGTAATGGTTTGCACCCACAGATTAGTGTTTCATTGTCTTCCAATCGGTTGCATACAATGGAGGATGCTGTATAAGTGGCCTATCAGGTAGAGGAAAATTTCAGGCGGCCATACAATCAGAGAAGCTTTCCAGAGACGTTCTCTAAAGGTAACAATTTTGTCAAGCAAGCTCCACCACCAGAGAAGTCTTTTAGCAAGCCCCAAGAAAGTGGTTATAGTATGGCATCTTCACGGCCGACCCGTCCATATTCTCCGCCTCGGCGTGGTTATGATAGACCTCCTTCAAAACTGAGGGCTGAGATCCAATGTTACACCTGTAAGGGTTTCGGTCACTTTGCTTCTCGTTGCCCAAATCGCTCCATTGCTTTTGCCGATAAAGAAGAACTCATGGCTACTGCCACAGAGGAGCAACGTAAGAATGAGATCGTATACTTGGCAGCCGAGCATGATAGTGATGATAGTGACAGTGATGTTGATCAGTTGCACCAACCTTTTATGGTCCTTTGCCCTCTCTTGGGTACACAGATACCTGAAGATGATGATTGGCGACGTGATAATATTTTTCAGACACGGGTACGATGCAACAGTTCCCTATGCACCATGATTATTGACGGCGGCAGTTGCACCAATGCAGTCTCTGAAGATATGGTTAACAAGTTGGGTTTGAAGACAGATCCCCATCCGTATCCCTACAAGGTTGGATGGATAAATAACAATAATCTTAAGGTTCATGAGCAGTGCTTGGTCACGTATTCCATCGGCGAATTGATCGACACTGTTCAATGTGATGTGTTACCCCTCAAGATCTGTCACCTTCTCCTTGGTCGTCCTTGGATGTTTGACAAGAAGGTTCAGCATGATGGGTACGAGAATACTTACACCTTCAAATTCGGTGGGCTCGATATGCAACTTCTTCCGGCGAAACACCTTCCTACCATCAAGCTTAAGAAGAATGATAATTCGCTTTTCCTCAAACACATTCCATCCAATGGTATTCTTGGTCCTTATCCAGACTCGACGGAGTCGAGTTCTTTTGAGAAGCGGAGAGTTGATGCAGTAGTAGTGTCATGGATGGATCGACACGAGCCAATTTGGCTACCCAAGCCAAACCTGAATCGGCTCAAACCCAAACCAACATTTTGGTCTGGAAAGGGTTGGTAGATGATTAATTAGAATAGTAAGTTTCAGTATTAGGGTTTTCCTTATTTATTATTTCTATTTTATGCCATAGAGATTAGATTTGATTTCATAAAGATGTTATTTACTTTCTAAGTTTATTTCACATTAGCTTAGGAATGTTATTTCTTTTATAAAGAGACATGTAATAGAGTAAAGAGTAGTGAAGAGTTGAAGAATCAATTGAAGAATAGTGTTTTGGTGTGTGCGTGACTAGTAAAGCTGTGTGAGTTGCTAATCCTTCCCCTTCTTCTCCTTCTTCCTCTCCCTCTCTTTTTGTTTCCTCCTTCCTAACCCTACCCTGTTTTGGGCAACAATCCCAGCCCAACCGAAAGTCTCCCATCTCCCTCATCCCTTCCTCTTTTCCCCTGAAATTCTGGGTAAGTGTTCACCTTCCATAGGTGACCTAGAACCCCCAAACCTATGACCAGAATTACCTCCTATAGTGAGTATTGAGACCTGCAATTTGGCTGCTACAGTAACTCTGCCCAGATCTCTTTCAGGTAGTTCTTATAGCTTGAATCCTTGCTACTTGAAGTGCTGGTCATGTGGATTTAAGAGACCTATCGGTTAGCACCCTTAGTCTGAAATTTGGGGTTGAACTGATTTGTTTTGAGTAAGTTCTCTCCATTGGAAGATGATTGGTTTACCATATCCTGTTTCTATTGAAGGTTGAAGAAGAAAGTCTGATTTAGAATTTCTTTTATTCCACTTCTCATTCTCCTCAATGAATACCCTTCAATCTCCTAGTTATTACAATTTTACCATTCCTTATTGTTCGCCTCCTAATTAACCACTATCTTTAATTCTAATTCCTCCCATGTCCTAAGGTCTTGTTTGGGTCTCTACAAATTATTAGAAAAGTCTGATTTATTACCAAATCTGCCATTACTGGTTGAGTTTTGAGCTTATTTACAGTTCTGCCACTGTTTATTGAATCAACTTTTTTATTGTTTTGGGTGGGCCTACTAGCGGATCTAATTAGGGTTTTCTCAACCCGGATCCCGCATCACAAACATTTCTTAGGCCACCATTCAAAGAAGGACCATAGGCGATTTCTTGCTTGTGAATGGCTGATATGTCCATTCCTGCAACTGGATCTATGTACTCTTTGGATTATATGTGCCACTTTAACCATACTCCCCAAGTCTATTCTCTCTTGTACTTGGCTACCAGGCCATTTTTCAAAAAAGATTGGGTGTTCTTCTTATGCACATTCCTACAAGATTTATTTTGCCAATGGCGGCATACATTTTACATGAAACTTAGTTGCCAGTAACATTTTCAACATATCCACAGTGTTTGAGCACCAACTGAGCCGTCCAGTATCAAACATGGGGAAAAAGTTTACTTTGTTACCCACCCAAACCAATAAAGGTGAGTGGCCTCTTTTTGAGTAGGTTTGATGTGGCATTTCCAGCCACCCAGCTATCAACTTCTCAGGTGAAACATGCTAACAAAAGTAGGCCTTTGTTTTTGCCATGTTGTGTGTGCTTTTGGATTGAAACTTATCCCATGAAAAATGTGTCACATATTTACCTTTTGTGAGTGCTTATTGAGCTGCTTGGTGACAGATGTCTGGGCCACCATTGAAGCTTGGGTGGGTAGATCACCCATAGAACCGGTACTCCTTTAAATATGTTTCTGTGGAATATGTTGTTTGTTAAACTAGTGTTCTCTGTTTGAATTCTACAGGTTCCAGTGCTGGTGTGACAAATTTGGACTGGGAGACCAGGTTAAGAATTGCTCTGGAAGCTGCAAAAGGGCTGGAATACCTCCATGAACATGTTAGCCCCCCTGTGATCCACAGAGATTTTAAGAGCAGCAACATCCTCTTGGACAAGAACTTCCATGCCAAGGTTTCTGATTTTGGGTTGGCCAAGCTTGGATCTGAAAAAGCTGGTGGGCATGTTTCAACCCGTGTATTGGGCACCCAGGGATATGTGGCCCCTGAGTAAGAATTAGAAAACGTTTAATCTTCATTAGTTTTCCCCCTCCCCTGCACACACACATGCATACACATGCATATACACACAAACGAAATTTTCATGGATCCATTTGTTTCTCTTTGAAATGGTTGTAAAAGAAAAAAGTTTGTGGGGCCAATGTGGTTTCCAGCTATAAGGAAGTGGAAGAATGTTGCCCAAAATGCATAACTAGCATGGAGCCACCATTTCATCCTTTTTCTCATGATGGCCAAATAAACTGCTGAAAAAGGGGACTGCAAATCCAACTTGGTTTAGATCCGAAAAGAAGATTTTTAGGCAAACGAATCAGCATTGATATATATTGGATACTAAATGAATTGCTGTTTGTATAAGCCTGAATTGTTTATTTTATGCTTTGCTGCCTAAATTGAAAATCCAAATTTGTTTCCTGTATAGGTATGCATTAACTGGGCATCTGACAACAAAATCAGATGTTTACAGCTATGGGGTTGTGCTCTTGGAGTTGCTCACAGGCAGAGTGCCAGTAGACATGACAAGGCCTCCTGGGGAAGTTGTGCTTGTAACTTGGGTAGGCTCTCATCTCTCATTCCTCATTTGGCTTGCTGAGAAAAGGAAAAAATAAAAAGATAAAAAGATAAACAAAGAGATGAAGATAGTACAGAGACCACTCTGTGTGGCTGAAGACGTCTGCTTATTCATTGCCCCCTTTTTCTTCAGCAGCTGCTACTTACAACCATGCATGATTGATTACAGTAGACGGTTAGCTTGACTTGGATTTTGCCATGGGGCAACTCAGATGGGGCTTAATTTGTGGACAGATAGATCTTGTCGTCTCTTCACGTGTTAAGTTTCAGACCAGTCAGACTTCGCCCCATGGCAAAATGATATTCAGGACTACAAGAGGGTGTATAGGACTACAGTTGTGGGTTACATGGACATACACAAGAGGGTAATGGCATTAGATTAGTGGGTAAATGATTGATTTGAATCCATAATTTGGCATGTGACCAAGACAGGTCATTTTGGAGATATCCAACTGTTGGAGTTGCCACATATTCTTCCACATGGAAGAATCAGAGTCATGGTTACAGTTGCAAATAGATTTTCCCATTGCAGTTACAATAATGTTGCAGTAAGGATTTGAACCCTTATTGTCCACCGTCTTTCTTTTCCATCCCCCACTCCCAACGGTCCGGGGGCTTTTTAACTGGCTAGTGTTGTTTCAAGGAATTTGTCTCCAATAAGATATCAAGTTATCCGCCCCGCCGAATGGAGGGATATTCCCATGGATATATTAATTGGTATCACCCCTGGCCGATACCAACTGATCCGGATCAGTTGGTACCGGTTGACCCAGATTGGTTGGTATCGGCTGGATCAGGCTTATATCTAGATTGGTAGGTTTTGGGCGAAATCAGTCTGGATCAAGCTAATACCGACCTTTTTAGGGTTGGACCAATGGATCACTTTGGATCGGTTTTTTCATATTAAAATTAATTAATTTTTTTTTAAAGTTTAGATGGTCGACATGTGGCAACTGATCCATTCGATGGTTGGCATATGTCATGATAAGATTAAAAAAGAAAACACAAAGTATCAGATCAGATGATCCAGTCCAAGATCTGATAACTCTGACTGATCCCAAAAACAGGGCAATACCAATATGAATCGGCAGATTTGATACTGCTTACTAAAATCCTGGATTTTCCCTTGTTTTTTTTCTCGATCTATCTAAGCGGACTAAGAATTTCTGTGAAGTTTCCAAAATACTTGAGAATTAACACAGATTGGATGCTTAGTCATCTAATCAAGCTATCTACCCCACCCCACCAAACCAAAAATAAGTGTCCAACTAATTTTGTCTGAAGTCTATATGGGAACAATCCAACTGTAGTTTTTTTTTTTTTTTTTACCTACCCAAAAAAAAAAAACAATCCAACTGTAGGTCCTGATTTTCTGAACCTGATACATGCTGAGTAATTGGGCCCTAGTCTCAACATGATCCGTTTCCTTTGTCTTGAAGCATTCTTATTTTGCTCTTCGTTTTCTGCTTGTATGTGTGGAAGGCTCTTCCCAGGCTGACGGACAGAGAGAAGGTGGAACAGATTATGGACCCGGCACTGGTAGGGCAGTATTCTATGAAGGAGGTCATTCAGGTGGCTGCCATTGCTGCCATGTGTGTGCAGCCTGAGGCGGATTACAGGCCTCTTATGGCGGATGTTGTGCAGTCACTTCTCCCTCTTGTGAAGCACCATAAGACAACTTCCAAAGTTAGCAGCTGCTCTAGTTTCCATGCTATCAAATCTCCTACCACCAGCGAATTTGGTAAAGCCAGTGCATGAGAATAACATAACCTGACTATACTTACAGGTTTTTTTGCTGATTTAGTGGTGGTGTAGTCCTCAGGCCTTAGGTCAGACATTCACAGTTGTGCTCCCAAAGTTTTAGAATTTGGGTTTGATCTATTTAATTAAGCCTTGTGATAGAGATTTCAGGAAACTAGTACTTCTGCTGGGATTTCTTAAATGAGAGATTGAAACTAGGAACTTAAGTGTGTAATTTTCAAATAATTTTGGTGTAATTTAGTAAATCAAGAACTTGGTATGGATATGTTTAACGGAGGTTGTTAGATGCTCCTGTACGGAGGATTAATTTGATTCAGATTGAAGGATCTTAAAGACCTATGGACAGACCTGAGATGACTTTAGGGGAGGTGGTGAAGGACATGCATAGTTTAAGTCTTGTTTCAAGTATGATATCTAACAGAGTTGATTGTAGGACAATAATTTATTTAATTGACCCTATTTAGTTGGGATAAAGGTTTTGTTATTGTTGTTGCTGTAAGAACTTGAAAATTTCAAGTCTTAGGATTTCTGAAAAAATAAATGAAAGTAGATAGAGGAAGATTGCTAGTTGTGAGGACAAATGTTTACCCACGCTGAATGGACGGTAAATGATTTGGAGTCGCCACTTAGATTAAGGTCTAGGACCTAAAAATGTAGTCTCATCCTGAGATAAGATTTCTATTGACTCATGACCCAATGTATTGGCTTTGGTCTATCAGATAACGGATAAACATTCAAGGTACAGTTTGGGAAGGTGTTAGGCACCAAAAACTGTCCGATCAGAAAATCGGCCTCCTATGTGATTCTATTTTCCTTAGATTCTATGGTTCTGACTGTTCATGGTCGATGGATGATGATTAGGGCTCATGGGGGATCCTATGCTAAGTTGTTAAGTTCTTCTAGCCTAAGTTTAGCCAAACATGTCCTCAAAGTAAAAACAAATAAAATAATATATAATGAACCCAACCAAAAATGGTTCGGTGATGGACTGAATCTGAGATGTTCAAAATGTCTTAAATTGCTTACGTATTCTAATCCTGGAAATCAAGTCCAAAACGTAGTTTGAAACAGAAGATGATTAAAGTTTATGGATGTGAATTATGATTAAGCTTCCTTAGATTCAATTGTTCAAGTTGAAGTTTATGCTTGATGATGATTGAGATTGAATCTAAAGATGGCCTAATGGATCGAAGTGAATATGGATAATGGATATGGATATATGGACGACCTAAAAAGACTAAGGTGTGGTACCGTATTTGGAGAGTCCTCCAAGTTGCCTACGTATTTCAGAGGTCCTGTAAATCAAGTACAACGTAGTTCGTTGTTAGGTGGATTAGGTAGCCTCAGGGATTAAGATATACAAGCACTCTCAAGGAGTGAAGTATGTGTACTTTCAGGGAGTAGGATGTGCCTCTCAGGGAGTAGGATGTGCCTCTTAGGGAGTAGGGTATGTTTCTCAGGGAGGAGGGTATGTCTCTTAGGGAGTAAAGTTTGTCTTTTAGGGAGGAAAGGTTTGTCTCTCAGGGAGTAGGGTATGTCTCTCAAGGAGTAAAGTATGCCTCTCAGTGAGTAAGGTTTGTCTTTCAGGGAGGAAAAGGTTTGTCTCTCAGGGAGTAGAGTATGTCTCTCAGGGAGTAGGTGTATGTCTCTCAGGGAGTAGGGTATGTCTCTCAGGGAGGAAGGTATGCCTCTCAGGGAGTAAGGTTTGTCTCTCAGGGAGGAAAGGTTTGTCTCTTAGGGAGTATAGTATGTCTCTCAAGGAGTAGGTGTATGTCTCTCAGGGAGGAAATGTCACACCCCAATTCCGCACTATTCAGGATGGTGTGATGAACCGCTAATAAATCAACGGTTCAACCAGGATCTCGAATAGGCTGTGTCCGTTTTATTAAACCATATACCTCCACAACCATAATCAAAGTAAATAAACAATAGCAGAAGTCTTATATATTAAATGAACTGAGAGTCTAAAGATGATAACATAAATAAAATATTCAATTATTTTCAAAAATACTAAGACATAAAATAAAATAATTTAATCAATTACATCGTCTGAATAATTTAAAGGAAAATCTAATCGAAAACACAAGAGTTGCACTCGCATGACGAATCATGCAACTCCATCACAACTTCAGCGTCCATCGCCGCCGCATGTCCATACATCGGAGTATTTATATAACCTTCTATGGTGGTACCTGCATCATCAACAAAAAATATTCGATGTCGAAAGGGTGAGCACACATCACGGCTCAATGAGCAAACAAAACAATGCAACAAACATATGCATGCATTCAATTCATATCTTTGGTCTGGTTTATAAGTTTGCAATGCGCAATAGAAATGTTTGGTGGCCGCCGTACCTCTATACACGGGTGTGTAAGCCCACCCAATGGATCAAACACCATTGTCGTCTACATCCACCCCACCATGGAATAGGAATAGAGCTAAAGTGCTTAGGACCGCACCGCATCACACTTCCCCTGATGGCCTACCCATACCAACACGTAAGCCCCTATTGACGAGGGCTTGTAAACTGGGCTCGCAACTAACCAATCCTAATGTCAAACAGTGTATCCAAGGTCTCACCCCAGCATCCCTCAATACATCTATAGAGATAGAGCTAAGGCCCCCCGACAGAGTCAGAGACTACACGGTCTGAGACCACCTCCCCTAATGCCCTACGACGTAATAGTTCTGCTAAGGTAATGGCGATACGACGATGTCAGTGGACAAGACTTGAGTAGAGATAGAGCTAAAGTGCTTAGGACCGCACCGCATCACATCTCCTGATGCCCTACTTGCATCAAGTACACTAACCACATACAAACATTCACATGCCTATTCCTAGCATCATCATCATCATCATGTTATAAATAAACAAAATTAAATATGCATGCACATTAATAGCAGGAATATTGGATGACATGTTATGTCACACCCCAATTCCGCACATTTCAAAATGGTGTGATGAACCGCTAAATAACCAACGGTTCAACCAGGATCTCAAATAGGCTATCCCCGCGTTACCTGAACCTTCATATACTCACCATCATAATCAGAGTAAATACACAATAGCGGAAGTCTTATAAATAAATGAACTGAGAACTAAAATGATATCCATAAATAATAGCAAATTATTCTGTGTTTAATTGAGACATAAATATTTAAGTACCAAATACATGTCTTATAAATCCAATAAAGAAACCTATAAAGATATCTAGTCAAATACACACGAGTTGCACTCGCAAGAGGAGTCGTGTGTATCATCTTCAGCTCCAGCGTCCATGGCTGCTACATTTCCGTATGTAGACGCGTTCATATAATCTTCGACTGTATAACCTGCATCATCAACTAAAAATATTCGACGTCGAGGGGTGAGCACACAACACGACTCAGTGAGTAGCCAAAACAATGCAACATTACATATGCATGCAAAAAAAATCAATTTATATCTTTGGTCTTGGTTTATAGTTTGCAATGTGCAATAGAAAGGTTGGGTGGTCAAAAGTTAACGTTTATTGACACCGCCTCTATACACAGGGTGTGGAAGCCCGCCCGAAGGTTAACGTTTATCGTCGTCCCCATCCACCCTACCATAACATTATACAACAAAGGTTAACGTTTATTGCTATATAATGCTATACCAACACGTAAGCCCCTGTTAGCGAGGGCTTGCAAACTGGGCTTGCTACTAACCAATCCTAATGCCAAACAGTGTATCCAAGGCCTCACCCCAGCATCCCTCAGAATATCCATAGAGATAGAGCTAAGGCCCCCCGGTAGAGTCAGAGACTACAAGGACCGAGACCACCTCCCCTGATACTCTACGACATAATAGTTCTGCTAAGGTAATGACGATACGATGATGTCAATGCACAAGACTTGAGTTAGAGATAGAGCTAAAGTGCTGAGACCCGCCAAAGGTTAACGTTTATTGACGTTCTCATCACACCTCCCCTGATACTCGCTAGCATTAAGTATATCAACCACACACATACAAGCACATGCCTATTCCTATCATCATCATCATCATCATGTTATAAACAATAAAATAAATATGCATGAACAAGTAATAGAAATATTGGATGGCATGCTGTATGCACATTACAAACATATTCGCATAGAATCAAACATAGCATATGACTCAAGAAATTGAAAACAGTTTATTATTAACCAATTAGTTTGGAGTTAAGGTTCCTCACCTTAGCTTGTTAATAGATATTTCCCAAGCTTTAAAATCACCGTTACAATGTTATTAGATTGCTAGCAGACCTAACAAAGTTGATAGAATTTAATTAGAATTAATTCGAAATTTAAAACCATTCTGTCAACTGAGGGTCGATGCTAGGGTCGATGCTAGGGTCGATGGGTCTATCGACCCTCCCTCCATTATGAACTTTCAGAATGCTGAGGGTCGATGGTCAGAAACACCTAGGGTCGGATGGTCTATCGACCCTCGGTGCGACCCTCGATGCACTCTGGTCCAATTTCCACTTTTAATCCATTCTTCGTGTTTGGGGTCCTATGGCTTGCTTCCTACATTCATTCAACAGTCATTCCATGGTCTAGAACCATGTATAATCCATCTAAATAGTTTTCGTGCCTCCTATGGTTTTCCATGAAAACCTAACCATGGATGGATGGTTTGGGTTTCTCCAAAATCCTACACTCAACCATATCTAACCTAAGGTCTGTAGAAACTCATGGAATTAGTATCCATACCTGAGAAGATTACTTTTCTCTGCAAATTCTTCTCCTTTTTGCTAAGTCTTCTTCTTTGCCTCCTTTTTTCCTCTTTTCCCTCTTCTCTCTTTCTCTCAATTCAATTAGGGTTGTGAAAGGAGTGAAAGTGGCTTAGGAACGTCCTTTAAATAGACTAGGAATGTCCTATAATAATCCCATTGAGATTTGGAAAGAATCCCAACCGAAAATTAGGAAATTTCCTAATTTTAGTTTCGTCAGAAACCGAGGGTCGATGGGAGGGTCGATGATCCCGTCGACCCTAGGGTCTTAAGCTGTCCGACCCTCCCTTCAAAACTGAGGGTCTGACTTTCTGTTTTGGGAGGTCCGACCTTGCTTAGCTGGGTGTGCGACCCTCCCCTAAAATTAATTGTTTTTGGGTCGATTTTATACCTGGGATCTCGATCTCATTCATGCCCTTGGTCCATTTGACTCGACCATGATGGGTAAACCTGGTTCAAGGTGGTAAGGCCGGGTTAGTTTGACACAGGTCTTACAACTCCCCCCAACTTATAAAAATTTCGTCCTCGAAATTGTACATACCTTCTGAATCAAACAAGTCAGGGTATTGCTTTCTCATAGCATTTTCTTCTTCCCATGTAACCTCTTCCATATCTCTACTTTTCCATGTGACCTTAACATAGTAGATATCTCTGTTACGTAGACGTTGAACTTTTCGACTAGTGATTTCCGTTGGTGTTACTTCAAATGTCAAATCATCAGTCAATTTCGGCAAATCCACTGTCAAAACATGTGTTGGGTCTTTGACATACTTCTTCAATAAGGATATGTGAAATACGTCATGCACACTTGACATAGATGGTGGTAGTGCTAACTGATAAGCTACTTTTCCACGCTTAGCCGTAATCTCATATGGCCCGACGTATCTTGGACTTAGTTTTCCTTTACTCCGAACCTTTTCAATCCTCGCATAGGCGATACTTTCAAAAATACTTTATCACCTACGGCGAACTCTAGATCTCTTCGTCGAGTATCTGCATATTGCTTCTGACGGTTCTGAGTTACTCTTACTCTTTCCTTGATGATGTCGACCACTCGACAAGTCTCTTCAACAAATTCCGGTCCAACAATACTACGTTCTCCAACTTCATTCCAAAACAAGGGAGTTCGACACTTCCTGCCATATAGTGCTTCATAAGGTGACATCCGTATAGTAGCCCGATAGCCGTTATTGTTAAGCGAACTCGATCAATGGTAACTTTTCGTCCCATGATCCTTTGAAATCAATCACACATGCTCGTAGCATATCTTCTAAAATCTGGATTGTACGCTCCGACTGTCCGTCTGCCCGTGGGTGGAATGCGATCTTGAACTTCAATGTTGTACCCATAGCCTTTTGCAGTCCTTCCCAAAATTTGGAAGTAAATCGTGGATCTCTATCGGACACAATACTTTCGGTACACCGTGTAACCGAACAATATTATCCACATACAACTTTGCTAACCTTTCCAGGTATATCTTGGGGTCGTATCGGTATGAAGCGAGCTGTCTTAGTCAGACGGTCCACAATCACCCAAACTGCGTCAACTACTCGAGGAGTCAATGGTAGTCCTGTGACGAAGTCCATAGTGATGCAGTCCCATTTCCATGCTGGTTCCGGTAATGGTTGTAACAGTCCTACGGGTCTTTGTTGTTCCGCCTTTACTTTCTGACAATTTAGGCATTGAGACACGAACTTAGCTACATCTGCTTTCATTCCCCTCCACCAATATAGTTTCTTTAGATCATGATACATTTTTGTGCTTCCAGGATGTATCGAATAAATGGTGGTATGGGCTTCCTTCATCAGTCGGTGTCTAATGTTCATATTTTCTGTTTCAGGTACACATATTCTTCCTTTATATCTCAGTACCTTCTCGTTATCTAAGGTGAACTCAGAGTTGGTCCTACCTTTCTCAATATCTTCTTGTACTGTTCTCAGATAAGGATCTGCTTTGATAGCTGTCTTCACTTCATCAACTATATCCGCTAACTGCCGATAGTCAAAGGAAACCTCTACTCCCTTGACGTAGCTCGTGATCTTGAGCTCTCTACCCCTCTCAGTATCATTGTGATCTCCCACCACCTGGAGATTACAATAAAACTGTCTCACCAAATCTGGACGGGTACAAGTGTCGTAGGTGATCACAGGAAGCCAGCCCATGTCACCAAAAACTCTCTCTACATCGAACAAGGCGAGACTAGCCAAGTCTGCACTACGACCTCCCTCTACCTTCTTACGAGCGTAGCGGGCATACTGCGCCTCAGCCTCGTTAGAACGGAAACGAACTGGGTCGTGAACCCTAGGTACTTTGGTACGAGCCATATTATCTGCAAAAACAAAGAAAAACAGATAATGGCTTAGTAAAGATGAAAAACCCAAAAATTTTGACATTATAACGACATAAATTGGTCAAAAGCCTCACTTTTCACCCATACCCGTGGGCAGGAGGACTTATATAGATTCTAATCTATCCTGTAGGACTCATACAGTTGGAAATTTTATCTAAGAAGATTGAATTTAAAGAAATTTCAAGAAATTTCAAGAAATTCAAAAATCTCGACAAATTAGGGCAAAAAGGGAAAATTTCAAGTTTTTCGATAACCAACCGATGAAACTCAAATATTTTTGAGGGCTTTCGTCCATTGAGTCATCAACAACAAAAGCCCCTAATAAAAATCGAATTTTTACGGTTGAAAAAAGTTTAATTTGAAGAAAACGATATAAACGAGCAAAAACCTAGTTAAGAAACCCTAAAAACATGAAACCGTAGAGAACATACCTGTAGAGGAGGAGTAGACGTCGAAAAGAGAAGCAAAAATCACCAATGGGTCGGAGTTGTCACTGTAGCAACTCAGAGGAATGAGCCGAGTCAGAAAGGAGGAGAAGGAATGAGAAATGGTTCCAAAAATCGGGATTAAAAACCTGATTTCAGTCCTAGGGTCGGATATTTCGACCAAAACATTCGACCCTACCTCCGACCCCCTCATCGACCCTAGCCTCTCGGTGATCTGACAGAGAACTAGGGGTCGAACCTAGGGTCGGACACCCATCGACCCTACCATCGACCCTAGGCTTTCGGTAAGTAACAATGATTCTCAGGGTCGCACACCTTAGGGTCGGACATCCATCGACACTACCATCGACCCTACGATGGAAAATACAGTATTTTTGATAGAATGATCTGAAAAATTTGAAAATATCATTGACTAGTGGATTTAAATATGAGAATGAAGTATATGATGATTGCCTCTCGTATTCTATGACTTTCAGGCATTACCACTACCAGAGCAGATAATGGCTGGACGCAGAGTGACCAGACAAAGTCGTAACTCTATTCTACCACCACCACCTGTGGAGGAAGACAACCATATACATCCTGAAACACAGGAGAATCCGAACACGGAACCGTCCGTAGTTAATGGGCAGACAAATCCTACAAATCTGCCAGCTCCACCTACAGACCTGGCTACAGCCGTAATGAATTTGGCACAACAGCTGCAGTAAATACAATAGGTACAAGCTACTATGCAAGCTGCCATAGACATGACTTTTCCAGCTGCACAGACGACACCGATGCCCACAGGACAGGCAAGCACAGTACCAAGGGGGAGTAATACAGTACCCCACGCACCTCAGACTCCCATCATGCAGGCTCAAGTACAAAACCCTGAAGTAGCTCCAGGTGGATATCAATACCAACCAACCACCTATGTATGGGGCTTATGTTCCTCATCAACTAGACCACTCCAGACTAGTTGAGCGTTTTCTGAAGATGAAGCCCAAGGAGTATAGTGGTAAGCCAGCTGATCCGTTGTGGCCAACACACTGGATCGATGAGATGGAGAGAAATTTCACGATGATGACAGTGAACGAAGAAGAGAAAGTATTGTGTGCAACGTTCATGCTGAAAGGCGATGCACACCACTGGTGGAAGTCCACACGAACGTATCTGTTGACAAAGCATGCCCAACTGACCTGGGATATATATAAGGAGGCATTCTTTGAGAAGTATTTTCCTAGGAGTTTCAGAGATTCTATGGAGAAGGAGTTCCTGAGTTTGTATCAGGGACAGATGACTATCGATGCATATCAACAACGTTATGAGGAGCTATTCTTCTTTGCGCCAGTCAGTATGCAAGCGGAAGATACAAAAACCCAAAGGTTCGTCATGGGACTTAGGGGAAGCATACGTGAACATGTTCTGGGACTTGAAAAGAAAATCTACAATGAAGCTGTACAAATTGCTCGAGTGATAGAGTTGAGCCAGAAAGAGAGCTACTTTGCTCAAAATAGAGGGATAAAAAGGCCTAATGGGAATTCTTATAATGGAGGGAACACCAAGACATTCAAACCCTTCCATACTCAAGGCTTCAATGCTGCTGCCAAGACCACTTCAGCAGCCCCACCGCAACCAAAGCAAAATGGTGAAGGAATAAAATGCTTTAACTACAATCAATTGGGACATATTGCAAGGGAGTGTCCTAAGCCCAAGAAGCAACTACAACAAGGAAGAGTTTACGCTGTTACATCTGAGGATGCTACCGCATCGCCTGATGTGGTCAAAGGTATGACCTGAACCTTGTCATTTTGTGTTACATTATGTGAGCATGTAGACTAAATCAAAATAAATCACAGGTATCGTACCTATTAATGGCATTCCCGCCAGAGTACTCTTTGATTCAGGAGCTACTCATTCTTTTATATCTGTGTCATTTGGAAAGAAGCTAAATCTAGCCCTCAAATCCTTAGACTACAAACTCCTTGTACGATCGCCGATGGGATTAGAAGTGGAATTAGAAAAAGGTTATGGGCCATGTCCAGTTCTTATTGACGAAAAGACTTTGGATGCAACCTTAATTCAACTTGAGATGACAGACTTTGACGTCATCTTGGGAATGGACTGGTTAGCTCGGCATTCTGCAAACCTATCATGTGCCGAAAAAAAGCTGACATTTAAAGACAAGGAAGGAGCAGAGTTCAGTTTTGCGGGAACCAAACTTCCCCGTAAACGAAAGCTCATACTCTCTGCATTAAAGGCTAGGAAGTGCCTTGAGAAAGGAGTAGTTGGGTATCTAGTATCTGTGGTTGATCTTACCAAGGAAGCACCACGAATGGAAGATATTGATGTCGTGCGTGACTTTCCAGATGTATTTCCTGAAGAACTACCAGGACTACCACCTGATCGAGCTACAGAGTTTGTTATAGATCTGATACCTGGAGCCACACCAATATCTAAAGCACCTTATCGAATGGCTCCTACTGAACTGAAGGAATTAAAAGTACAACTACAAGAACTACTGGACAAGGGTTACATCCGACCTAGCATATCACCATGGGGAGCGCCAGTATTATTCGTAAAGAAGAAGGACGGTAGTGTTCGATTGTGTATAGACTATCGGGAACTGAATAAATTGACAATCAAGAATCGATATCCATTACCTTGGATCGATGACTTGTTCGATCAGTTGCAAGGTGCCAAGGTGTTCTCCAAAATCGATCTTCGGTCAGGCTACCATCAGTTGAAGATAAAAAACGGTGATATTCCCAAGACAGCATTCAGGACCAAATATGGACATTATGAATTTTTGGTCATGTCTTTTGGATTGACAAACGTACCAGCAACTTTTATGGAACTTATGAATCGGGTATTCCATGATATGTTGGATACGTCGATTATTGTATTCATCGATGATATATTGATCTACTCCAAGGACAAGGAAACTCATATTAAGAATCTAAACGCTGCTCTGCAGTGATTACAGAAGAGAAGCTTTACGCCAAATTTACAAAGTGTGAGTTTTGGCTAAAGGAAGTCGCTTTTCTAGGCCATGTTGTATCCGCTGAAGGAATTAAAGTGGATCCTAGCAAGATCGAAGCTATTGTGAAGTGGGAAGCACCGAAGAGCGTTGCAGAAATTAAAAGTTTTCTGGGTCTAGCTGGTTATTATCGAAGATTTGTGGATGACTATTCTCGAATTGCCGTACCTCTCACCAGTTTGACTAAGAAGGGTGAAAAATTTGTTTGGACTGAGAAATGCGAGAAGAGTTTCCAAACATTGAAGGCAAGATTGATATTTGCTCCAATCTTGACCATTTCGATTCCAGGACAGCCATTTATTTTGTACACTGATGTGTCAGGATTGAGATTAGGATGTGTACTTATGCAAGGAGAACAAGTAATTGCTTATGCCTCAAGACAATTGAAGACACATGAGAAGAACTATCCCACTCATGATTTGGAATTAGCGACAGTAGTACATGCTGTCAAGATATGGAGACATTACTTGTACGGAGAGAAATTTCAGATTAAATCAGATCATAAGAGTCTTACTTATCTATTTAATCAGAAAGAGTTGAATATGAGACAAAGAAGATGGCTGAAACTATTGAAAGATTATGATTGTGATATCCAGTATCATCCGGGAAAAACTAATGTAGTTGCTGACGCGCTTAGTAGAATGACAATGATAAAATCTCAAGGAGAGGTTAACACAACTGCCGCAATGAGTACTACCGGAAAAGTGTTCAATTACGGTAATGAGCAGTTTGTAATAGATGTACCGGGTGAATCAACCAACCAAGGGTTTATTCATCGGTTTTCAAATATGTTCGTCACATTGGGGATTGTACCCGATATAATTGATGAAGTGAAAACAGCTATTAAATCAGACCCTTATCTAAGAACGGTATAAGAAGACATCGAAAAAGGTAGGACTATTCCTGAGTTCACCTTAGACGATGAAAAGGTACTAAAGTACAAAAGAAGAATATGTGTACCTGAAACAGAAAGTTTGGACATTAGACACCGACTAATGAAGGAAGCCCATACCACCGCCTATTCGATACATCTTGGAAGTACAAAAATGTATATTGATCTAAAGAAATTATATTGGTGGAGAGGAATGAAAGCAGATGTAGCTAAGTTCGTGTCTCAATGCTTAAACTGTCAGAAGGTGAAGGCTGAACGACAAAGACCTGCAAGACTGTTACAGGCGTTACCAGAACCAGCATGGAAATGGGATTGCATCACTATGGACTTCGTCACCGGGTTACCATTGACTCCTCGAGTAGTTGACGCAGTTTGGGTGATTGTAGACCACCTGACTAAAATGGCTCGATTTATAGCTATACGACCTCAGTATACACTGGAGAGGTTAGCTAAGTTGTATGTGGATAATATTGTCAGATTACACGGTGTACCTGAAAGCATTGTGTCCGACAGAGATCCACGATTTACTTCAAAGTTTTGGGAAGGATTGCAAAAGGCTATGGGTACAACATTGAAGTTCAGTACTGCATTCCATCCTCAGACAGACGGATAATCGGAGCGTACCATTCAGATTCTAAAAGACATGCTCCGAGCCTGTGTAATTGATTTTAAAGGATCATGGGATGAGAAGTTACCACTGATTGAGTTCGCTTATAACAATAGCTATCAGGTTACTATACAGATGTCACCCTATGAAGCATTGTATGGCAAGAAGTGTCGAACTCCTTTGTTTTGGAATGAAGTTGGAGAACATAGTATTGTTGGACCAGAATTTGTTGAAGAGACATGTCGAGTAGTCGACATTATCAAGGAAAGAGTAAAAACGGCTCAGAATCGTCAGAAGCAATATGCAGATACTAGACGTCGAGACCTTGAATTTGCCGTAGGTGATAAGGTATTCCTCAAAGTGTCACCTATGCACGGTTTGAAACGGTTCGGACAAAAAGTGAAACTAAGTCCGAGATATGTCGGACCATATGAGATTCTAGCTAAACGTGGAAAAGTGGCTTACCAGTTAGCACTACCACCATCTATGTCAAGTGTGCATGATGTATTTCATATCTCCTTATTGAAGAAGTATGTCAGAGATCCAACGCACGTTTTGACTGTAGATCTACCTGATTTGATTGATGATTTGACATTTGAAGTAGCACCAACTGAAATCACCAGCCGAAAGGTTCAACGACTACACAACCGTGACATTTATTATGTTAAGGTCACCTGGAAAAGTAGAGATATAGAAGAAATCACATGGGAAGAAGAGAAGGCTATGCGAAAGCAATACCCTCATCTATTCGACTCGGAAGGTATGTACAAATTTTGAGGATGAAATTTTTATAAGCAGGGGGGAATTGTAAGACCCGTATCGAACTAACCGGTCTTACCACCTTGTACCAGGTCTACCTATCATGGTCGAGCCAAATGGATCAAGTGCATGAAGGAAATAGCAAGACCAGGTATTAAACTGACCCAAAAACAGTAAAATAGGGGGTAGGGTCGCATACCTAAACAGGTAGGGTCGATCCCACCTCATTAGGAAGTCAGCCCCTGATTTCTAGACCTAGGGTCGACGGGATCTCCGACCCCCTCATCGACCCTAGGATTATCGACAGAAACCATAAATAGGAAACTTTCCAAATTTCAAGGGGATTCTTTCCTAATCTCAATGGGACTTATTTTGGGAGGTTTTACTCTATAAATAGGATGTCCCTTAGCCTCTTTCACTCCTTTTGAAACCCTAATTGAAAGATAAGAGAAGGAGAAGAGAAGGAAAGTTGGAGAAGAAGACTAAAAGGAAGAAATTTAGAGAAACCTCTGAATCTCAGCAAACCTTAGGTATGGATATGCTTTCCATAAGTGATTTAAGACCTTAGAATAGTTCATGATGAAGGTATGATCTAGGAAAAACCCAAATCATCTATCCATGGGAAGATTTCAATGAAATCCATGAAGGGAATCATGGTAGACAAAGTAAGGAAGTAACCTGGAGTTTTAAGCCATAGAATAAGCATAGAATGGACGGTGGAACTAAGCCATAGGACCCAAACTTGAAAGATTAGATTGTAGAATGAAAAGGTCGACTCAAACCACGTGCGGTCGCACGTAGGGTCGATTGGGAATCGACCCTATCAGACCACAGGATCGACCCCTAGCTCTCGGGAAGTCCAGGGAAACTACGGTTGCACTTAGGGTCGATGGAACATCCCACATCCCACCCGAGCATCGACCCTATACCCTGGGGTCGCAGAAAACTGCTACCCTAGCTGCGACCCTAGCTTAACAGCAAGCCTAAAATTGTCGGAATGAATTTTAATTAAAATCTATCGACTTGTTAGGTTTTCCTATTGATATAAAGTTGATTCTTAGAGCTTGAAAGAGGATTTACACTCAAGCAAAGGCGAGGGAATAAGACCTAAACTAATTGGTTAATAATAAACTGTTTTTATTTCTTGAGTCCAATGCCATGACTGATTCTATGCGTGTATGCTTGTAATGTGCATTCAACATGTCATCCAATATTCCTGCTATTAATGTTCATGCATATTTAATTCTATTTTATTTATAACATGATGATGATGATGATGCTAGGAATAGACATGCGAATGTATGTATGTGGTTAGTGTGCTTGATGCGAGTGGAGCATCAGGGGGAGGACGTGATATTGTGGTGTGTCCTGGTCACCAGACTCTAGCTCTATCTCTACTCAAGTCTTGTTCACTGACATCGTCGTATCACCATTATCTTAGCAGAACTACTATGTCGTAGGGTATCATGGGAGGTAGTCTCGGACCGTGTAGTCTTCGACTCTGCCGGGGGGCCTTAGTTCTATCTCTATGGACGTATTGAGGGATGCTGGAGTGAGGCATTGGATACACTCTTTGACATTAGGATTGGTTAGTTGCGAGTCCAGTTTGCAAGCCCTCGCCAGCAGGGGCTTACGTGTTGGTATGGGTAGAATATCAGGGGAAGTGTGATGCGGTGTGGTGCTAAACACTTTAACTCTATCTCTATTCCATGGTGGGTGTATGGGGGACGACAATAAATGTTATCTTTGGGTGGCTTCACACACTCGTGTATAGAGGCGAGGCGGCCACCGAAATTTTCTATAGCACATTGCAAACTTAAAAACCAGACCACAGATATGAATTGAACTGCATGCATATGTTTGTTGCATTGTTTTGTTTGCTCACTGAGCCGTGATGTGTGCTCATCCTTTTCAAATTCGAATATTTTTAGTTGATGGTGCAAGTACCATTGTGGAAGAATATATGAATGCTCCTACATACGGGCACGTTGCTGCAATGGAGGCTGAAGATATAGTGGAGACGCATGACTCCTCATGCGAGTGCAATTCATGCGTTTTTGACTAGATTTTTATTTGAACTATTAAGGAAATGTAATTTGATATTTTATTTACTTATGTCTCGGTTGATACAACATAATTTGATATTTTATTTATGATTATCACAGTTAGATTCTCAGTTCATTTAATATTAAGACTTTCGCTATTGTGTATTTATTCTGATTATGGTTGTGGATGTGTATGGTTTAATTTAAAGGACACAACCTATTAGAGATCTTGGTTGAACCGTTGGTTTATTAGCGGTTCATCACACCGTTCTGAAAGGTGTGGAATTGGGGTGTGGCATGACAGAAGACCAACCATAGGCATTCGGAAAGATTTCAGAAATCATATGGTCGCAGCTATGGTCGCACCATATGCGACCGCAGGGCATCGACAGTAGACAGTAAGGTCGATACAGCATGGAACCATAGGACCAATCATGCACCTATCAGTGCTCTGTTTCGATTTTAGACTACTGTAACATATCACATATGAACTCTAACTTAAATTCATATAACTTTTAGGTTGTTAAATCAATTCAAAGAGAATTTCAAGGCTTGAAAGGACATCGAGAATTGCTAATAGGTGAGGGAACAAGACCTAAACTAATTGGATAATAAAAAACTATTTATTTTTATTGAGTCCATTGCCATGTTGATTCTATGCTTGTATGCTTGTAATGTGCATCTCACATCTCATCCAATATTTCTGCTATTACTGTTCATGCATATTTAATTCTGTTATTTATAACATGATGATGATGATGATGCTAGGAATAGGCATGTGAATGTATGTGTGTGGTTGGTGTGTTGGATGCGAGTCGAGCATCAAGGGGAGGACGTGACATGGTGGTCTTCGACCTCGTCCCTAGACTCTAACTCTATCTCTGCTCAAGTCTTGCCCACTAACGTCATCGTATCGCCATTACCTTAGCAGAATTATTACGTCGTAGGGCATCAGTGGTGGTGGTCTCGGACCGTGTGGTCTCTGACTCTGCCGGGGAGCCTTAGCTCTATCTCTATGGATGTATTGAGGGATGCTGGGGTGAGGCCTTGGATACCCTGTTTGGCATTAGGATTGGTTAGTTGCGAGTCCAGTTTGCAAGTCCTCGCCAATAGGGGCTTACGTGTTGGTATGGGTAGGGCATCAGGGGAAGTGTTATGCGGTGTTTGATCTGGATACTTTAGCTCTATCTCTATTCCATGATGGGTGCATGTGGGACGACAATGGTGTTTGTTCCGTTGGGTGGATTCACACACTCGTATATAGAGATACGACGGCCACCAAACCTTTCTATAGCACATTGCAAACTTATAAACCAGATCAAAGATATGAATTGAATGCATGCATATGATTGTTGTATTATTTTGTTTGCTCACTGAGCCATGATGTTTGCTCACCCTTTCGACGTCGAATATTTTTAGTTGATGATGCAGGTCCTACCGTTGAAGAATATATAAATGCGTCGACGTGTGGACACGTTGCTGCGATGGACGTATAAGCTGAAGAAGATGCGCATGATTCATCATGTGAGTGCAACCAATGTGTTTTTGCTTAGGTTTAGTTATAGTTTGAACATTAGACATGTAATTGATTATTTATTTTTATGTCTTGTGGTTTTGAGATAATTAGATTAAATATTTATTTATACTGTTAGACTCTCAGTTCATTATCTGTAAAACTTTCGCTTATTTGTTTATTATCTCTGACTATTAATGTGGAATGTGTGTGTGGTTTGATATGGTGGCTACGACCTATACGAGATCTTGGGTGGACCGTTGATTTATTGGCGGTTTATCACACCATTTTGGTTAGACAAAATTGGGGTGTGATAACTTGGTATCAGAGCACTCAGGTTCTATCCATTGACTTAACTACTTCCACATGAGTCATAAACTGAGTTAGGATAAAATTTAAAAACTATAATAAGAACACACCATAAGCACCTGTGTTGTATGAGACATAAACTAAGAAAGAGAATAATGCACATATGTAAAGGAGAAACAAATTTTGATATATATATATATATATATGGAAACAAGACAAATGTACATCAAATCAGAGTACAGTACACAATCCGGACAGTTACTGTAAGACCCGTACGCCACGAATCCGGTCTAACCTTACATTCTCGTGTCGTGACCAGTCTTCCCATCATAATCGGCTCAAGTGAACCAATTGTATGAAGAAATCACAGGATAAGATAAGTAACGAGTCAAATTTAGTTGGTGTGGTTGACCGTTTAAGATCGGGTAGAAGCAACCAGTCAAAAACTAAAAACCAAAAAACTTTGGTCGTATTGTAGCAATTTTGAGGGGTGTGGTCGATACGTGTGGTCGATACATGAAACCACACAACGTGTGGTCGCATATTTTTGACGTGTGGTCGATGGATTCTACGACCCCACGTGCGACCACACGATGCTGAACTGACTCCGTGTTTAGGAAACTTTCCTAATTTGAGGGGGACTCTTTCCTAATTAAAGTGGGACTCTATATGGAGGTTTCCTCTATATAAGGGGCGTTCCTTAGCCTCTCTCACTTTTTTAGAACTCAAATTGAAACTCTTAATCTAAGAGAGAAAGAGAAAGGAAGAGAAGGGGAATAAGGAGATTTGGTGAAGAAGCTTGGAGATGAAGGTTTTGAAGAGAAAAGTTCTATCTCCCTACAACAAGCTTAAGGTATGGACTTGACTTTGTAGGCTAGATCAGATAGGATAGGTTCCTTTTATCAAGTTGATGTGTTGAATCTAATGCAACGATTTCGGTTATGGAATTCCTAAGAAAAACCATGAGAAAATAGATTAGGGATAATGGTTAATGAGAAACTGTAAATAATAGCCATAGAATAATCATAGGATGAACCCAAGTGATGAGCCGAGGAATCGACTCAGGAAGAATTCGGATTAAAGATGAAAAAGTGACCAAACATCATGTGGTCACAGCCTGTGGTCGACCACAGGGTGACCAAAGGGTCGACCACAGCTATTCAGGAAGTTCCCAGGAAAGGTGTGGTCGCATAAAATGCGACCACAAGTTCAACCACACAGTGTGTGGTCTCATATATTGCGACCATAGGATCGGCCACACGATAATAACAAGCATATTTTGAGACTAGACAAGGTTTTTGACTACTGTAACTTGGTAAACTTGAACCCTAACTTAAATACATTAATTGTTTAGGTTCCTAATATATTCAAAGTGACTTCCAAAGCTTGGGAGAGGAACAAACATAGATCAAAGGTGAGGGAATAAGACCCAAACTAATTGGTTAATAACAAACTGTTTTACTTATTGAGTCCAATGCCATGAATGATTCTATGCTTGTATGTTTGTAATGTGCATTTCACATGTCATCCAATATTTATGCTATTACTACTCATGCGTATTTAATTCTGTTTATTTATAACATGATGATGATGATGCTAGGAATAGGCATGTGAATGTATGTATGTGGTTAGTGTGCTTGATGCGAGTGAAGCATCAGGGGGAGGACGTGACATTGTGGTTCATCCTGGTCACCAGACTCTAGCTCTATCTCTACTCAAGTCTTGTCCACTGAAATCGTCATATCGGCATTACCTTAGCAGAACTATTACATCGTAGGACATCAGGGGAGGTGGTCTCGGACCCTGTAGTCTCTGACTCTGTCGGGGGGCCTTAGCTCTATCTCTATAGACATATTGAGGGATGCTGGGATGAGGTCTTGGATACACTGTTTGGCATTAGGATTGGTTAGTTGCAAGCCCAGTTTGCAAGCCTCGCCAATAGGGGCTTACGTGTTGGTATGGGTAGGGCATCAGGAAAGTGTTATGCGATGTTTGATCCGAACACTTTAGCTCTATCTCTATTCCATGATGGGTGCATGTGGGATGGGAATGATGTTTGATCCATTGGGTGGCTTCACACACTCGTGTATAGAGGTGCGGCGGCCATCAATCTTTTCTATTGCACATTGCGAACTTATAAACCAGACCAAAGATATGAATTGAATGCATGCATATGTTTGTTGCATTGTTTTGTTTTCTCACTGAGCTCAAGTTGGAGAGCTGATCCTCGCACGCATAATTCTTTTTAGTTTCTGATGTTACAGGTATTACGGTTGAAGATTATGTCGACATGCCAACATATGAACCGGTGGCTGCTATGGATGAGCAAGCTGTGGAGGACTATTATGATTCGTTAAGCGAGCGTTTCAACTATGGATGCGCTTAGTGTTTAACTTTCATATTTGGATTTTTGTAATATGTATTAAATTATGTTTTGGTTGCTTGAAGATAACTGAAATATTAATTATTTATCATGATTAGACCTCAATTCATTATTAATAAGACTTCCGTTATTTACTTTATTATCTCTGATTAATGTGGAATGTGTTTTGGTTTAACATGGTTGGCATAGCCTATACGAGATCCTGGTTGAACCGTTGGTTTATTGACGGTTCATCACACCATTCTGGTTAATCTAGAATTGGGGTGTGACAGTTACTCTGTAATATAAAAAGGAAAAAGATATGAAGGACAATCATGGAGCTGGAGGTGCTAGAGGAGGAGGTGCATCACGATCTCTATCGTAGTCCTCAGCATATACTCTCGCGAGGCAGGCCACTTGAGTCTGAGTCACTTGGAGACTAGCCGTCAGATCTGCTACCCGCTGGTCTGTAGAGCACTAGGCATCTAAAAGCTCTCCTACTCTCCAATCAATCACGCGCTGAGCCTCTCTAATCTCACGTAACAGTCCCATAATGTCATCTGGTGGTGGGCGTGAATGGCTAGTTGAATGAGAAGCCCTAGAAGGGCCAGCTCCAGTAGAATGCTATGGCGATGGAGGAGGGATGACATCCACATCCTTGTACATCCGATCATCATCCTCCTCATCACCACCCTCGTGTGCCTCTACTGCTACCTCTGTTGCTGCTGCTGCTACCGCCTCTGCATCTGCTGTCGCTACCCAAGTGAGAGGACGTCTCATAACATTCCTCTCATCATCACTAACCTGTATCTCTCTCATGCCCATCCTGCTGATGGCCTCCCAGTCAAGGTCGGCTGAGAAGGTGTCCTCAACGATCCTCTTATCCACTAGGTCCACCTATAGACTAGCGAGCAAGGTGGAGATCAGTCGCCCATAGGGCAAGTTGCCTCTCGAGTCAGGCAACATAGCTCGGTGCATGGTCCGAAGAATAATATATGGGAGGCAGACAGACTACCTAGTACAGATACAGTACAACAGGTACTGAGTCAGCTGAGAGATCATCTCATAATGTCTGCCCTGGGGAATCAGATTATGCTGGATAATCTTGCAGTAGACATGTGGCTCTGGATGCAGGTTGACTGCTTTTACCTCCCAACGATCATCCTGAAGAATCTAACTATTGATCTCTGCACGCATCTGTGTGGAAAGAAACTGTGGCTCTCTAGGTGCACAGTAAACCAACTGCCCATCATTGGAGATACCTAGGAGATCAGCCAACTCCTCACAGTTGAAAGAAATCGGAACCCCTTTCACCCAGCTGGTGATCCGAAGCTCTCTGCCCCTCTCTACATCTAGGTCACCCTCCACCTGAAGGTGACAGTAGAACTGCTTAACCAGGTCCGGGCGAGTGCAAGCCTCGTATAGGATCACTGGAAGCCAGCCCATATCACCAAATGTCATCTCCACATCAAATAGGACCAAGTGGGCTAGGTTCACACATATACCCCCTTCAACCTTCTTTCGGTCAAACCAAGGATATCGCACTTCTGCTTCCACAGACCTGAAGCGAAGTGGGTCATGAACTCGAGGAACTTTGGTGCGAACCATGATAGTTGTAAGAAAAGAAAATAAGAAAAACAAGTTAGAAAATTTGGAAAAATTTGACAGCATAACGACGTAAAATGAGAATAAGCCTCACTTTTCACCCAAACATTGGGCAGGAGGACTTACGTAGGTTCCAAACCATCTTGCAATGCATATTCAATCGAAAATTTTAACTAGGTAGGTCGAATTTAAACAATTTTGACAATTGGGCAAAAATCCCAAATTTTAGGTCAAAAATGGAGATTTTGAAATTTTTACCAAACCAACCTATGAAACTCAAATTTTCTTAAGAGCTTTCATCCATTGGGTGGCCAATAGCAAAAGCTCCCAATAAAAATCAAATTTTTACGGTTAGAAAAATATTAATTCGAAGAAAACCCTACAAATGGCAAAAACCTAGGTATGAAAGCTTAAAAATGAAAGAGAGTAGAGAACATACCTTGTGGAATGGATTGTGGGTCGTAGATTGAAGGAAAAATCACCAAGTTTGTATGGTCGACACTATAGCAACTCACTGGAGGCGACTTGAGTAGAGACCGTAGGAGGAAAAAGAAGAAATGAGAGGGAAACTCTCGAAATTAGGTTTTTAAAACTGATTTTGGATCTTTCGTTCGCACAATTCGACCAAAATCATCGACCGTAGGATCGACCGTATGATCGACCATAGGGTCTCGGTAAGTTGCCAGGGATGTGATGGTCGCACAACATGCGATCGTAGGCCATCGACCGTATGACCTTTTGTTTGCATTTGGATTTTGCTTGAATTGTTGCCTACTGATTTTGTTTTTCTCTCGCCTTCCATTGTGAGACTAACCTCATACTACCATCATATCTTGTCTCACATGTACAACCTTTCCAATACCATTCAACCAAGAGTTTAAATGGCGGGACACAGAGTAAGTAGAAGGAGACAAAATGCAAACCCATATCCACCACCTATGGAGACTAATGATATTGAAGGTCAGCAAGGACAGGAAGGAAATATTGGAACTCAAAATGCTGCACCTCAGAATGTGCACACCTAAGCCAACCCAACCAACCTACCTGCACCACTTACAGATTTGGCTACTGCGGTGATGAATTTAGCATAACAATTGCAGCAAATACAGCAAGTGCAAGCCAACATGCAAGCTGCTATGGGAATGGCTTTCCCAGCTGCAAACACGACACCTCTACCTGCAGGACAAGCTAGTACTGCACCTGGTGGTAGCAACACTGTACCCCATGCACCGCAAACACCAGCAGTACAAGGCCAAGTGCAAAACCCTAAAGCACCGCAATGCGAGTATAACCAAGGAAATTATCAGTACCAACCGCCTATGTATGGAGTATATGCACAGTATCAGTTTGATCACTCCAGACTGATCGAGCGTTTTCTGAAGTTGAAGCCGAAGGAATTTATAGGTAAGCCATCAGATCCATTATGGCCAGCTCATTGGATCGATGAGATGGAAAGAAACTTTATGATGATGACTATAAATGAAGAAGAGAAGGTGTTACGTGCCACTTTTATGCTTAAAGGTGATGCGCATCATTGGTGGAAATCTACTCGGAGTTATCTGTTGACCAAGCACGCCCAACTGACCTGAGTTATCTATAAAGAAGCTTTCTTCGAGAAGTATTTTCCCAGGAGTTTCAGAGATCAAATGGAAAAGGAGTTTCTGAGTCTGTATCAGGGACATATGACTGTAGACGCATACTAACAGCGTTATGAATAACTATTTTTCTTTGCTCCCTCTAGCATGCAAGAGGAAAATACCAAAATCCGAAGGTTCGTCATGGAACTTAGGGGAAGCATCCGTGAGCATGTATTGGGACTGGAAAAGAAGATTTATAATGAAGCTGTACAGATTGCTCGAGTACTGGAATCGAGCCAGAGGGAAAGTTATTTTGATCAGAACTGACGTATTAAAAGGCCTAATGGAAATTCATATAACGGACGGAACTCAAAGACGTTTAAACCCTTCCATACTCAAGGCTTCAATGCTACAACCAAAACTACTCCGACAGCCCAAACTCAACAAAAGCAAAGTAGTGATGGAGTTAAATGCTTTAACTGTAATCAAGTAGGAAATTATTCAAGGGAGTGTCCTAAGCCAAGGAAGCAGCTACAACAAGGAAAGGTTTATGCAGTTACATCTGAGGATACTGCCACATCGCCTGATGTGGTTACATGTATGACCTGAATTTTTTGTTTTGTACTACCTTATGTGAGCATATAGATTAATATAGGAAGAAAATCACAGGTATCGTACCTATTAATGGCATACCCACCAGAGTACTCTTTGACTTTGGAGCTACTCATTCTTTTATATCTGTGTCGTTTGGAAAGAAGTAAAATCTATCTCTCAGACCTTTAGATTGCAAATTTGTTGTACGATCACCTATGGGATTAGAAGTGGAACTAGACAAAGGTTATGGACCATGTCCAGTTCTTCTCGACGAGAAGATTTTGGATGCAACCTTAATTCAACTTGAGATGGCAGACTTTGACGTTATCTTGGGAATGGATTGGTTAGCTCGGCACTCCGTAAACCTATTATGTGCAGAAAAGAAATTGACATTTAAAGACAAGAAAGGAGCAGAGTTTAGTTTTGCGGGAACCAAACTTCTCCGTAAATGAAAACTCGTTTTCTCTGCATTGAAGGCTAAAAAATGCCTCGAGAAAGGACGAATTGGGTGTCTAGTATCCATGGTCGATCTTACCAAGGAAGCACCACGAATGGAGGATATAAAGTTGTGCGTGAATTTTCGGATGTATTTCCTAAGGAACTACCAGGACTACCACCCAACCGAGCGATAGAGTTCGTTATAGATCTTATTCTCGGAGCCGTACTAGTATCGAAAACACCTATCGAATGGCTGCTACTGAACTGAAGGAGCTGAAGGTACAATTACAAGAATTACTGGACAAGGGTTATATTAGACCCAGCATATCACCATGGGGAATGCCAGTATTGTTCGTGAAAAAGAAGGACGATAGCGTTCGAGTGTGTATAGATTAACGGGATTTGAATAAGCTTACAATAAAAAATCAGTACCTGTTGCCTCGGATCAATGACTTATTCGATCTGTTGCAAGGTGCCAAGGTGTTCTCCAAAATTGATCTTCGGTCAGGATACCATTAGTTGAAGATAAAAGAAGGTGATATTCCAAAGTCAGCATTTAGAACCAGATATGGACATTATAAATTTTTAGTCATGTCTTTTGGATTAACTAATGCACCCGCAACTTTTATGGAACTCATGAATCGGGTATTCCATGATATGTTGGATACGTTACTCATTGTATTTATTGATGACATACTAGTCTACTCCAAGGACAAAGAAACTCATGTCACAAATCTAAGAGCCGCTCTGCAGCGACTAAGAAAAGAGAAGCTTTACGCAAAATTTACAGTTTGCGTTTTGGCTAAATAAAGTCGCTTTCTTAGGCATGTTGTATCCGCTGAAGGAATTAAAGTAGATCCTAGCAAGATTGAAGCCATTGTGAAATGGAAAGCACCTAAGAATGTTGTAGAAATCAGAAGTTTCCTAGGTTTAGCTGGTTATTATCGACGATTCGTGGAAGATTATTTTAGAATCGTCGTACCTCTCACCAGTTTGACAAAGAAAGGAGAAAAGTTTGTTTGGACCGATAAATGTGAAGAGTGTTTACAAATATTGAAGGCTAGATTGATATCAGTTCCCATCTTGACTATTTTGATCCCAGGACAATCATTTACCTTGTACACTGATGCATCTGGGTTAGGTTTAGGATGTGTGCTTATGCAAGGAGAACAAGTAATTACGTATGCCTCAAGACAACTGAAGACACATGAGAAGAACTATTCCACTCATGACTTGGAATTAGCAGCAGTAGTACATGCTGTTAAGATATTGAGACATTATTTGTATGGAGAGAAATTTCAGATTAAATCAGATCATAAGAGTCTCACTCATCTTTTTAATCAGAAAGAGTTGAACATGAGACACAGAAAATGGCTGGAATTATTGAAGGATTATAATTGCGATATCTAGTATCATACAGGAAAAGCTAATGTACTTGCTGACGCACTAAGCAGGAAAACAATGACAGAATCCCAAGAAGAAGTTAGTGCAAATGTTGTGGCGTGTGTCACAGGGAGAATATTTAATTATGAAAAAGAGCAATTCGTGATTGATATTCTGAATAAATCAACTGACCAAGGATTTATTCATATATTCTCAAACATGTTTGCTACATTGAAGATTGTACCTGATCTATTAGACGAAGTAAAAGCTGCTATTAAATCAGACCCTTATCTGAGAACGGTGCAAGAAGACCTCAAAAAAGGTAGAACTACTCCTGAGTCCACCTTGGACGTTCAAAAGGTACTAAGATACAACGGAAGGGTATGTGTTCCTGAAAATGAAGACTTGGATATTAGACACAAACTAATGAAGGAAGCTCACACCACTGCTTATTCGGTACATCCTGGAAGTACGAAGATGTATCATGATCTTAAGAAACTATATTGGTGGAGAGGAATGAAAGCGGATGTAGCTAAATTTGTGTCTCAATGCTTGAATTGTCAACAAGTAAAGGCTGAAAGGCAAAGACCTGTAGGATTGTTGCAGCCACTGCTAGAACCAGCATGGAAATGGGACTGCATCACTATGGACTTCGTCACCGGGTTACCATTGATTCCCCGAGTAGATGACATGGTCTGGGTGATTGTGGATCGTTTGACCAAGACAACTCGTTTCATAGCTATACGACCTCAGTATACCCTAGAGAGGTTAGCTAAGCTTTATGTAGATAATATTGTCCGATTACATGGTGTACCTAAAAGTATTGTGTCCGACAGAGACCCACGCTTTACCTCAAAGTTTTGGGAAGGATTACAGAAGGCTATGGGTACAACATTGAAGTTTAGTACTGCATTCCATCCTCAGACAGACGGACAGTCGGAGCGTACCATTTAGATTTTAGAAGACATGCTTCGAGCTTGTGTTATTGATTTCAAAGAATCATGGGATGAGAAATTACCATTGATTGAGTTTGCTTATAACAACAGCTATCAAGCGACTATACAAATGTCACCTTATGAAGCATTGTATGGTAGGAAATGTTGAACTCCTTTGTTTTGGAATGAAGTTGGAGAACGGAGTATTGTTGGACCAGAGTTTGTTGAAGAGACTTGTCGAGTAGTCGACATTATCGAGGAAATAGTCCGAATAGCTCAGAATCGTCAGAAGCAATATGTAGATAATCGATGTAGAGATCTCGAATTCACCATAGGTGATAAGGTATTTCTGAAAATATCTCCTGTGCGTGGTTTGAAAAGGTTTGGACAAAAGAAAAAGTTGTGTCCTAGATATATTGGACCTTATGAAGTTCTAGATAGACATGAAAAAGTAGTATATCAGTTAGCACTGCCACCATCCATGTCAAGTGTGCATGATGTATTTCATATCTCATTGCTGAAGAAGTACGTCAGAGATCCAACACATGTATTAGCAACGGATCCACCGGATTTGACTGAAGATTTGATGTACCTTTTAAGATCAATAGCCGGAAGGTGCAATGTCTTCACAACCGCGACATTTACTGCATTAAGGTTACTTGGAGAAGTCAAAATGTAGAAGAAGTTACATGGGAGGAAGAGAACGCTATGTGGAAGTAATATCCTCACCTATTCGACTCGAAAGGTATGTGCAAATTTCGAGGACAAAATTTATATAAGAGGGGGGGAGTTGTAAGACCCGCACTCCACTAACTTGGTCTAACCATGTCATGTCAGGTCTTTCCATCATTCCTGGACCAAGTGGACCGAGCGTGTGAAGATAGATCACAAACCAGGTATGAGAATCGAGTTTAAAACACTAAAAACATACCTAAGGTCGCATGCCTGAGTAGGTATGGTCGACCATAAGGAAGGGAACCAAAAATCTCAAATCCAAAACCCCACAGTCGATGATTTTGACCTTACGGTTGATGGTTTATGCGACCATATAATCGATCGTGAGAACTCAGATCACACTCCGAGTTTTGGAAACTTTCCTAAACTAAGGGATTGCTTTCCTAATTGAAAGAGGACTTTATATGGAGATTTTTTCTCTATATAAAGGACGTCCCTTGGCCCTTTTCACTCTTTTAGAACATTAGTAAACCCTAGAGAAAGAGAAGGAAGAGAAGGAAGAGAAGGAGAAGAAGAAAAAGCTAAGGCGAAGAGTTTGCTGAGAAGGGATTGACTCTCTATCACATGCAAAGGTATGAAAGAATCTCTGGAGATGTAAACTCTAAGGAATAAGACTTCTATGGAGGATAGACAATATCAACCTATTATGATATGTGATTTTCGTAAGAAAATCCCAAGGAGAACTATGAGGAGTGAATTTGATGATTAGGGTTGATAAGAAATTACTAATGATGGCCATAAGATGACCTTAGAATAAACCCCATTGAAGAACAGAAGAATGAACTCAGGAAGAACTTCTGAATTTCAGGAAGACTGTGACCAAAAATCCTAAGGTCGCAGCTACGGTCGACCATTGCATGACCAGTGTGACAGAAGATCGACCATAAGCATTCGAGAAGATTTTAGAAATCATATGGTTGCAGCTACGGTCGGACCATATGCGACCATAGGGCATCGATCGTAGACAGTAAGGTCGATACAGCGTGAGACCATAGGACCAATCAGGCACCTATCACTGCTCTGTTTTGATTTTCGACTACTGTAACATGTCACATATGAACCCTAACTTAAATTCATAAAACTTTTAGGTTGTTAAATCAATTCAAAGAGAATTTCAAGGCTTGGAAGGACATCGAGAATTGCTAACAGGTGAGAGAACAAGACATAAACTAATTGGATAATAACAAATTATTTATTTTTATTGAGTCTAATGCCATGATTGATTCTATGCTTGTATGCTTATAATGTGCTTCTCACATGTCATCCAATATTTCTGCTATTACTGTTCATGCATATTTAATTTCGTTATTTATAACATGATGATGATAATGATGATGCTAGGAATATGCATGTGAATGTATGTGTGTGGTTGGTGTGTTGGATGCGAGTCGAGCATCAGGGGGAGGATGTGGCATGGTGGTCTTCGACCACGTCACCAGACTCTAACTTTATCTCTGCTCAAGTATTGCCCACTAACATCGTCGTATCGCCATTACTTTAGCAGAACTATTACGTCGTAGAGCATCAGGGGAGGTGGTCTCAGACCGTGTGGTCTTTGACTCTGCCGGGGGGCGTAGCTCTATCTCTATGGACGTATTGAGGGATGCTGGGGTGAAACCTTGGATAAACTGTTTGGCATTAGAATTGGTTAGTTGCAAGCCTAGTTTGTAATCCCTCGCCAATTGGGGCTTACGTGTTCGTATGGGTAGGGCATCAGGGGAAGTGTTTTACGGTGTTTGATTCAGACACTTTAGCTCTATCTCTATTCCATGATGGGTGCATGTGGGACGGAAATGGTGTTTGATATATTGGGTGGATTCACATACTCGTGTATAGAGGTGCGGCGGTCACCAAACCTTGCTATAGCACGTTGCAAACTTATAAACCAGACCAAAGATATGAATTGAATGCAAGCATATGTTTGTTGTATTATTTTGTTTGCTCACTGAGCTATGATGTGTGCTGTAAGCCCGTATCGAACTAACTGGACTAACCACCTTGTATCAAGTCTACCTATCATGGTCGAGCCAAGTGGACCAAGTGCGTGAAGAAATCACAAGACCAGGTATGAAATCAATCCAAAAACAGTTAATTATGAGTGTGTGGTTCCACACCTAAATAGGTGTGACCGAGCACACCTCAAATGTAAGACCCGTATCAAACTAACCTGGTCTTATCACCTTGAACCAGGTTTACCCATCATGGTTGAGTCAAATGGACCAAGGGCGTGAAGGAGATCGTGATCCCAGGTATCAAATCGACCCAAAAACACTTAAATTAGGGAGAGGGTCGCATACCCAGCAAGGGAGGGTCGGACCCCCCAAGATAGAAAGTTAGACCCTCTGTTTTATAGGGAGGGTCGGACACATTAGAAACCTAGGGTCGACGGGATCATCGACCCTCCCATCGACTCTCAGTTGCCGTCGAAACTGAAATTAGGAAATTTCCATAATTTCCTAATCGAATTGAGAGAAAGAGAAGAGAAGGAAGAGAAGAAGAAGAGAAACAAGGTAGAGAAGAAAGCAAAAGGAGAAGAGTTGCAGAGAAGGAGTGTTCTTCTCAGGTATGGATACTAATTCCATGAGTTTCTACAGGCCTTAGGTTAGATAATGATGAGAGTGTGATCTCGGAGAAACCCAAACCATCAACCCATGGTTAGGTTTTCATGGAAAACCATGGGAGAATACATGAAAGCTATTTGGGTGGGTGATTCATGGTTCTAGACCATGGAATGCATGTTGAATGGACTGTAGGAGCAAGCCATAGGACCCCAAACACGAAGAATGGATTAAAAGGAAAAAAATTAACCAAAACCACCGAGGGTCGCACAGAGGGTCGATGACCATCCGACCCTATGTGATACTGAGTATCGTCCCTCAGGGTTCTGGAAGTTCAGATTTGGGGAGGGTCGCACCCAGGGTCGATCATGACTCCGACCCTACCTCCGACCATCAGTTAACAGAATGGTTTTTAAATTCGGAATTAATTCTAATTAAATTCTATTGATTTTGTTAGGTCTTCTAGCAATATAATAACATTATAAAGGTGATGCTAAAGCTTGGAAGAGTATCTATTAGCAAGCTAAGGTGAGAAAACGGAACTCTAAACTAATTGGTTAATAACAAACTATTTTCTCTTTTCTTGAGTCCAATGCCATGCTTGATTCTATGCGAATATGTTTGTAATGTGCATACAACATATCATCCAATATTTCTATTACTTGTTCATGCATATTTACTTTATTGTTTATAACATGATGATGATGATGATGATAGGAATAGACATGTGATTGTATGTGTGTGGTTGGTGTACTTGATGCAAGTGAGTATCAGGGGAGGTGTGATGAGAACGTCAATAAACGTTAAACTTTGGCGGGTCTCAACACTTTAGCTCTATCTCTAACTCCAGTCTTGTGCATTAGCATCGTCGTATCGCCATTACTTTCGCAGAACTATTATGTCGTAGAGTATCAGGGGAGGTGGTCTCGGTCCTTGTAGTCTCTGACTCTACCGGGGGGCCTTAGCTCTATCTTTATGGATATTCTGAAGGATGCTGGGGTGAGGCCTTGGATACACTGTTTGGCGTTAGGATTGATTAGTTGCGAGTCCAGTTTGCAAGCCCTCGCCAGCAGGGGCTTACGTGTTGGTATGGCACTATACAGCAATAAACGTTAACCTTTGTTGTATAATGTTCATGATTAGGGTGGATGGGGACGACAATAAATGTTAACCTTCAGGCTGACTTCCACACCCTGTGTATAGAGGCGGGGTCAATAAACGTTAACCTTTGACCACCCAACCTTTCTATTGCGCATTGCAAATTATAAACCAGATCGAAGATATGAATTGATTGCATGCATATGTACTGTTGCATTGTTTTGTTTGCTCACTGAACCATGATGTGTGCTCACCCCTCGACGTCGAATATTCTTAGTTGATGATGCAGGTTAAACCGTTGAAGACTATGTAAATGCTCCAACGTACGGGAACATTGCGGTGATGGAAGTTGAAGCTGAAGTGGATACACATGACTCCTCTTGCGAGTGCAACTCATGTGTATTTGATTAGATATTTTCTTAGTTTTCTTACTTGGATTTATTATGGACATGTATTTGATATTTATTTATGTCTCAGTTGATACAGAATAATTTGTTATTTAAATATTAATATCACAGTAGATTCTCAGTTCATTTTATTATAAGACTTCCGCTATTATATATTTACTCTGATTATGAATGTGGATGTATGGAGTTTAGATTACACGGATACAGCCTACTCGAGATCTTGGTTGAACCGTTGGTTTGATAGCGGTTTATCACACCATTCTAAATAGTACGGAATTTGGGGTGTGACAACTTGGTATCAGAGCATCTCAGGCCCTGTCCGCTGAACTAGCATACATTCAAGACAATTGTGAACTGAGATAGGATAAAAGTAAAAACAGTAATATTAACCCACTATAAGCACAAGTGATGGTTGAGACCAAATTTAAAAAGAGAATAATGCATCTATTAAAGGGGAAATAATTTTACATACAATGAGAGAGAAACAAACGTATATACATAACTAAAGCAGAGTACAGTCCACAACCCGGACAGTTACTCTGTAGTACAAAGAAAATAAATACAATCAAGAAGCTGGGGGTGAAGGAGGAGGCGGTGCCTCACGATCTCTGTCATAGTCCTTGGCATAGACTCTAGTCAACCAGGCCACCTGAGTCTGAGTCGCCTAAAGACTAGCCGTGAGATCAGCCACCCACTGATCAGTCCAGCACTGGGCGTCTAAAAGCTCCTCCATCCTCAGATCAGATCTGCGCTGAGCCTCTCTGATCTCATGCAACATCTCCATCATATCAGAAGGTGGGCGTGAAGGACCAGCCGCATGAGAAAGACCAGTCTCAGGTGCAGGTACCGCCGCAGAGGAAGTACCAGCTCCGGTAGCATGCTGGGGTGAAGGCGGTGGTATCGAGTCGACATCCATATACATGCGGTCATCGTCACCGGCAGGATCCGCATGAACTCTAGCAGCGGCAGCAGCTGCCTCAGCGTCAGCCATCTCGGTGCGAGTGTGAGGGCGCACCATCTCGTTCCTCTCCTCGTCACTGACTTGGGCATCCCGCATACCCATCTTGCAGATAGCCTCCCAATCTAGAGGCGATGAGAAGGTTTTCTCCTGAATCTTCTCATCCACTAAATCAACCCCCAGGCGGGTAAGCAGAACAGTGATCATACGTCCATAGGGTAGATTACTCCTATGACTGGGCAGTGTGGCACTGATCATAGTCCGCATGATGATGTAAGGAAGGCAGACGGGCTGTCTAGTGCAAACTATACAAAAGATACTGGGTCAGCTGAGAAACCCTCTCGTAATGGCCACTCTGCGGGATCAGATTATGCTGGATAATCTTGCAAAAGACCCGTGGAGCAGGACGCATATAGCAAGCTCTCATCTGCCAGCGATCAGGTCGTAGTAGCTGACTATCAATCTCAGCCCTCATCTCTAGGGAAACGAACTGGGGCTCTCCAGGAGCACAGGAAATCATGGGGCCATCATAGGGAATGCCCAGTAGGTCGGCCAGTTGCCGATAATCGAATGAAATGTTCACTCCCTTGACGTAGCTGGTGATGCGTAGCTCGTGACCCCTATCCACATCATTGTAATCCCCCACCGCCTGGAGATTACAATAAAATTGTCGCACTAAATCCGGGCATGTGCAAGCGTCGTAGGTGATGACAGGGAGCCACCCCATATCACCAAAGGCCCTCTCCACGTTGAACAAGGCTAACTCAGCCAAGTTCACCATACGACCACCCTCTACTTTCTTACGAGCGTAGTGGGAATACTATGCCTCGACTTCGTTGGAGCGGAAGCGAAGTGATCACGAACTCTGGGTACCTTGGTACGAGCCATGGTATCTGCCAAATAGGAAGGAAAAACAGATAATGAGTTAATAGGATAAAGATCCGAAATTTGACATTATAACGACGTAAGTTGGCCAAAAGCCTCACTTGTCACCCATACACATGGGCAGGAGGACTTACGTAGGTTCCAACATATTCTACAACACCGAGACAGTAGGAAATTCTAACTAATGAAGTCCAATTTGAAGAAATTGCGAGAAATTAAAAATTTCGACAAATTAGGGCAAAAAGAGCAAAAATCCAAGTTTCTCGATAACCAACCGATGAAACTCAAAATTTTTTGAGGGCTTTCATTCCTCGAGACACCAATAACAAAATCCCCCAATAAAAATCAAATTTTTACGGTTGGAAAAAGTTTAATTTGAAAAATACAAGTTAAAGGGACAAAAACCTAGAAATGGAAACCTAAAAACAGGTAAAAACGAGAAAGCATACCTGTAGGGATGACGTGGACGATGAAACACGAATCCAAACTGACCAAAATAGTGTAGTGGCACTGTAGCAACTCAGAGGTGAGAGACGAGTCGAAACGAGAGGGAAATAATAGAGAATGAACCCAGAATCTGATCTTAAAGGTCTGATTTTTAGTCTGAGGGTCGGAAAATTCAACCAGGATCATCGACCCTCGGATCGACCCTCCCATCGACCCTCAACTCTCGGGAAGAACATGTTATCCCTAGGGTCGGATACTGAGGGTCAGATACCCATCGACCCTCACATCGACCCTCAGCTCTCGGGAAGAACAGGTTATCCCTAGGGTCGGATACTGAGGGTCGGACATACCATCGACCCCCACCATCGACCCTGCATAGAAAAGACAGTATTTTTCATAGAATGAGCTAAATTTTTTGAAATTTTACATCGGTTAGCGTGCCTACATGTAGTATAAATGATTGTCTCACCTATTTTGATGATTTTCAAGCACCACCAATCTCAGAAGAAAATATGTCTGGGCATAGTGTTACCAGAGCCGAAATGCAGTTCCACCACCACCTGTGGAGGAAACCAGCCAAGAAGATATATACTCCTAGGGAAATCCGCAGGTTGTACCCCCAGGAAATCCAGACCAGGCAAATCCTGCCAACTTGCCACCTCCACCACCGGAGTTAGCAACCGTGGTAATGAATCTAACACAGCAGCTGCAACAAATGCAACATGCACAGGCTCAAATGCAAGTTGCAATGGAGATTATGTTCCAGGCCGCACATGCTACACCCATGCAGACCGGACAAGCCAGTGTAGCACCGGTGGGTAATCACCCAGCACCTCAAACACCTCAACCCCCAGCTGCATAAATTCCAGTACCCGGTCCGGAAGCAGCTCAGGTTAATTATTAGTATCCACAACTTATGTTTGGGGCATACCCCCACAATCAGATGGACCACTCTCGACTGGTTGAGAGATTTTTGAAAATGAAGCCCAAGGAATTTAACGGTAAACCGTCTGATCCGTTATGGCCAGCACACTGGATCGACGAGATGGAGAGAAACTTTCTCATGATGACTATCACAGAAGAAGAAAAGGTGTTATGTGCCACCTTCATGCTGAAAGGAGATGCACATCATTGGTGGAAATCTACCATGGCATATCTACTGACCAAGCACGCCCTATTGACTTGGGCTGTTTATAAAGAAGCGTTCTTTGAGAAGTATTTTCCACGAAGCTTCAGAGATGCTATGGAAAAGGAGTTCCTGAGTTTATATCAGGGCCAGATGTCTGTGGATGCATATCAACAACGTTATGAGGAGCTGTTTTTATTTGCACCACTTAGTATGCAAGAAGAAGACAACAAGACCCGTAGGTTTGTCACGGGGCTTAGAAGAAGCATCAGGGAGCATGTTCTAGGCTTGGAAAAGAAGGTATATAACGAAGCTGTTCAAATTGCTCGAGTTATAGAATCGAGCCAGAAGGAGAGTTATTTTACACAGAACAGAGGTATAAAAAGGCCAGCCGGAAATGCTTATAACGGAGGGAACAACAAGACATTTAAACCCTTCCATGCTCAACGCTTTACTGCTGCACCCAAGACTACTCCAGCAGCTCAACATCAGCCAAAGCCAAATCCTGAAGGTCCGAAATGTTATAACTGCAACCAAGCAGGACATATGGCAAGGGAGTGTCCTAAGCCCAAGAAGCAGTTACATCAAGGAGGAGTATATGCGGTTACAACCGAGGATGCTGCCGCATCACCCAATGTGGTCACAGGTATGACTGAAACTTTTTTTTAAATTGTAATTACATTGTATGAGCATGTAGACTAAGTAAAATAAATCATAGGTATAGTACCTATAAATGGCGTACCCGCCAGAGTACTCTTTGATTCAGGAGCTACTCATTCCTTTATATCTGTGTCATTCAGAAAGAAGCTGAAATTACCCATCAAAACATTGGACTACAAAATACTTGTACGGTCACCGATGGGGTTAAAAGTGGAATTAGAGAAAGGTTATGGACCATGTCCAGTTCTCATTGGCGAGAAAACCTTAGATGCAGTTTTGATCCAACTGGAGATGGCAGACTTTGACGTCATCTTGGGAATGGATTGGTTAGCTCGGCATTCTGCGAACCTATTATGCGCCGAAAAGAAGCTAACATTTAAATACAAAGAAGGAGTAGAATTTAGTTTTTTGGGAACCAAACTGCCCCGTAAACGCAAGCTCATACTCTCAGCACTAAAGGCTAAGAAGTGCCTTGAGAAGGGGGCAGTCAGGTATCCAGTATCAGTGGTCGACCTAACCAAGGAAGCACCACGAATGGAAGATATTGATGTCGTGCGGGACTATCCCGACGTATTTTCAGAGGAATTACCAGGATTACCACCCGACCGAGCCACAGAGTTTGTGATAGTTCTTATACCCGGAGCCGCACCAGTATCAAAAGCACCTTATAGAATGGCTCCTACGGAACTGAAGGAATTGAAAGTGCAACTACAGGAACTGCTGGACAAGGGTTATATTCGACCCAGTATATCACCATGGGGAGCACCGGTATTATTCGTAAAGAAGAAGGACGGTAGCGTTCGATTGTGTATCGACTATCGGGAGTTGAATAAACTGACAATCAAGAATTGATATCCACTACCTCGGATCGAGACTTGTTCGATCAGTTGCAAGGAGAAAAAGTATTTTCTAAGATCGATCTTCGGTCAGGCTATCATCAGTTGAAGATTAAAGAGGGTGATATTCCTAAGACAGCTTTCAGGACCAGATATGGACATTATGAATTCTTGGTCATGTCTTTTGGATTAACAAATGCACCGGCAACTTTCATGGAACTTATGAACCGGGTCTTCCACGATATGTTGGATACGTCGGTTATTGTATTTATTGATGATATATTGGTATATTCCAAGGACAAAGAAACCCATATCAAGAACCTAAACGCCGCCCTACATCGTTTAAGGAAAGAGAAGTTATATGCCAAATTTACCAAGTGTGAGTTTTGGCTAAGTGAAGTCACCTTCCTAGGCCATGTAGTATCCGCTGAAGGAATCAAAGTGGACCCCAGCAAGATCGAGGCTATTGTAAAGTGGGAAACACCAAAGAGCGTGGCAGAAATTAGAAGTTTTCTGGGTCTCGCTGGTTATTATCGGAGATTTGTGGAAGACTATTCCTGGATTGCCGTACCTCTCACCAGTTTGACTAAGAAAGGTGAAAAGTTTGTGTGGACGGATAAATGTGAGAAGAGCTTCCAAACATTGAAGACCAGATTGATATCCGCTCCAATTTTGACTATTCCTGTCCCAGGACAGCCATTTACCGTATACACTGATGCGTCAGGACTGGGATTAGGATGCATGCTTATGCAAGGAGAACAAGTAATTGCTTATGCCTCAAGGCAATTGAAGACACATGAGAAAAATTATCCCACTCATGATTTGGAGTTAGCAGCAGTAGTACATGCTGTCAAGATATGGAGACATTACCTGTACGGGGAGAAATTTCAGATTAAGTCGGACCATAAAAGTCTTACTTATTTATTTAATCAGAAGGAGTTGAATATGAGGCCAAAGAAGATGGCTGGAACTATTGAAAGACTATGATTGTGATATCCAGTATCATCCGGGAAAAGCTAATGTAGTAGCGGATGCGTTGAGTAGAAAAGCGATGATAAAATCTCGAGGGGAGGTTAGTACAACTGCAGCTATATGTACTACCGGAATGGTATTCAAGCATGGAAATGAGCAATATGTGATAGATACAACGGATGGATCAGCCAACCAAGGGTTTATTCATCGATTTTCAAATATGTTCGCGACATTGAAAATTTTACCGGATATAATGGATGAAGTGAAGACAGGTATCAAATCAGATCCTTATCTGAGAACAGTACAAGAAGATATCGAGAAAGGTAGGACTAATCCTGAGTTCACCTTGGACGAAGAAAAGGTACTGAAGTACAAAGGAAGAATATGTGTACCCGAAATAGAAAGTGTGGACATTAGACACCGACTGATGAAAGAAGCCCATACCACCATCTATTCGATACATCCTGGAAGGCCAAAAATGTATCATGATCTAAAAAAATTATATTGGTGGAGAGGAATGAAAGCAGATGTAGCTAAGTTCGTGTCTCAACGCCTAAACTGTCAGAAAATAAAGGCTGAACGACAAAGACCTGCAGGACTGTTACAGCCGTTACCGGAACCAGCATGGAAATGGGACTGCATCACTATGGACTTCGTCACGGGGTTGCCACTGACTCCTCGAGTAGTTGACGCAGTTTGGGTGATTGTAGACCGTCTGACTAAAACAGCTCGCTTCATACCGATACGACCTCAGTATACACTGGAAAGGTTAGCAAAGCTGTATGTGGATAATATTGTTAGGTTACACGGTGTACCAGAGAGCATTGTGTCCGATAGAGATCCACGATTTACTTCCACGTTTTGGGAGGGATTGCAAAAGGCTATGGGTACAACATTGAAGTTCAGTACTGCATTCCACCCACAGACAGATGGACAGTCAGAGCGTACAATCCAGATTTTAGAAGATATGCTACGAGCATGTGTAATTGACTTCAAAGGATCATGGGATGAAAGATTACCACTGATCGAGTTCGCTTATAACAATAGCTATTAGGCTACTATACAGATGTCACCCTATGAAGCACTGTATGGCAGAAAGTGTCAAACTCCTTTATTTTGGAATGAAGTTGGAGAACATAGTATTGTTGGACCGGAATTTATTGAAGAGACTTGTCGAGTGGTCGACATTATCATGGAAATAGTTAGAACAGCTCAGAACCGTCAGAAGCAGTATGCAGATACTCAACGCAGAGATCTTGAGTTCGCTGTAGGTGATAAAGTATTTTTGAAGGTATTGCCTATGCGAGGATTGAAAAGGTTCGGACTGAAAGGGAAACTAAGTCCAAGATATGTCGGGACCTATGAGATTTTAGCTAAGCGTGGGAAAGTGGCTTATCAGTTAGCACTACCACCATCTATGTCAAGTGTGCATGACGTATTTCATATTTTTCTATTGAAGAAGTATGTCAAGGATCCAACGCATGTTTTAACAGTAGATTTATCGGAACTGACTGATGATTTGACATTCGAAGTAACACCAACTGAAATCACCAGCCGAAAGGTTCAACGACTACGCAACCGAGATATCTATTATGTTAAGGTCACCTGAAAAAGTAGAGACATGGAAGAAATTGCATGGGAAGAGGAAAATGCTATGCGAAAGCAATACCCTCACTTATTTGATTCAGAAGGTACGTATAATTTCGAGGAGGAAATTTTTATAAGTAGGGGGAGTTGTAAGACCCGTATCAAACTAACCCGATCTTATCACCTTGAACCAGGTTTACCCATCATGGTTTAGTCAAATGGACCAAGGGTGTGAAGGAGATCGTGATCCCAGGTATCAAATTGACCCAAAAACACTTAAATTAGGGGGAGGGTCGCATACCCAGCAAAGGAGGGTCGGACCCCCCCAAGACAGGAAGTTAGACTCTCTGTTTTACATGGAGGGTCGGATACATTAGAAACCTAGGGTCGACGGGATCATCGACCCTCCCATCGACTCTCAGTTGCCGTCGAAACTGAAATTAGGAAATTTCCATAATTTTGATTGGGATTCTTTCCTAATCTCAAAGGGACTTATTTAGGATGTTTCTACTCTATTTAAAGGACGTCCCTAAGCCTCTTTCACTCCTTTTACAACCCTAATCGAATTGAGAGAAAGAGAAGAGAAGGAAGAGAAGAAGAAGAGAAACAAGGTAGAGAAGAAAGCAAAAGGAGAAGAGTTGCAGAGAAGGAGTGTTCTTCTCAGGTATGGATACTAATTCCATGAGTTTCTACAGGCCTTAGGTTAGATATGATGAGAGTGTGATCTCGGAGAAACCCAAACCATCAACCCATGGTTAGGTTTTCATGGAAAATCATGGGAGAATACATGAAAGCTATTTGGGTGGGTGATTCATGGTTCAAGACCATGGAATGCATGTTGAATGGACTGTAGGAGCAAGCCATAGGACCCCAAACACGAAGAATGGATTAAAAAGAAAAAAATTAACCAAAACCACCGAGGGTCTCACAGAGGGTCGATGACCATCCGACCCTATGTGATCATGAGTATCGACCCTCAGGGTTCTGGAAGTTCAGATTTGGGGAGGGTCGCACCCTGGGTCGATCATGACTCCGACCCTACCTCCGACCATCAGTTAACAGAATGGTTTTTAAATTCAGAATTAATTCTAATTAAATTCTATCGACTTTGTTAGGTTTTCTAGCAATATAATAACATTATAAAGGTGATTCTAAAGCTTGGAAGAGTATCTATTAGCAAGCTAAGGTGAGGAAACGGAACTCTAAACTAATTGGTTGATAACAAACTATTTTCTCTTTTCTTGAGTCCAATGCCATGCTTGATTCTATGCGAATATGTTTGTAATGTGCATACATGTCATCCAATATTTATATTACTTGTTCATGCATATTTACTTTATTGTTTATAACATGATGATGATGATGATGATAGGAATAGGCATGCGATTGTATGTGTGTGGTTGGTGTACTTGATGCGAGCGAGTATCAGTGATGAGAACGTCAATAAACGTTAACCTTTGGCGGGTCTCAGCACTTTAGCTCTATCTCTAACTCAAGTCTTGTGCATTAGCATCGTCGTATCGCCATTACTTTAGCAGAACTATTACGTCGTAGAGTATCAGGGGAGGTGGTCTCGGTCCTTGTAGTCTCGGCCTCTACTGGGGGGCCTTAGCTCTATCTCTATGGATATTCTGAGGGATGCTGGGGTGAGGCCTTGGATACACTGTTTGGTATTAAGATTGGTTAGTTGCGAGCCCAGTTTGTAAGCCCTTGCCAGCAGGGGCTTACGTGTTGGTATGACACTATACAACAATAAACGTTAACCTTTGTTGTATAATGTTCATGATTAGGGTAGATGGGGACGACAATAAACGTTAACCTTTGGGCGGACTTCCACACCCTGTGTATAGAGGCGGGGTCAATAAACGTTAATCTTTGACCACCCAACCTTTCTATTGCGCATTGCAAACTATAAAACAGACCAAAGATATGAATTGATTGCATGCATATGTACTGTTGCATTGTTTTGTTTGCTCACTGAGCCCTGATGTGTGCTCACCCCTCGACGTCGAATATTTTTAGTTGATGATGCAGGTTATACCATTGAAGACTATGTAAATGCTCCAACGTACGGAAACGTTGCGACGATGGAAGTTGAAGCTGAAGTGGATACACATGACTCCTCTTGCGAGTGCAACTCATGTGTATTTGATTAGATATTTTCTTAGTTTTCTTACTTGGATTTATTATGGACATGTATTTGATATTTATTTATGTCTCAGTTGATACCGAATAATTTGCTATTTAAATATTAATATCACAGTAGATTCTTAGTTCATTTTATTATAAGACTTCCGCTATTATATATTTACTCTGATTATGAATGTGGATGTATGGAGTTTAGATAACACGGATACAGCCTACTCGAGATCCTGGTTGAACCGTTGGTTTGATAGCGGTTCATCACACCATTCGGAATAGTGCGGAATTTGGGGTGTGACATCAAAAGAGTCCAACCACATGAATTTAGGTCGTGTGGTTGGACATTTTAAAAGGTTTGTTCGACGGATTCTGTGACCCCACCTCCGACCCTACGGAACCTAGTCAGAAACCAAATTTAGGAAACCTTCCTAATCCGAAGGGGGTTGTTTCCTAAAGTCATTGGGGGCATATTATGGAGGGTTTTTCTCTAGAAATAGGACATCCCTTTGCCTCTTTCACCCTTTTAGAACTCTAATTGAAAGTGAGAGAAAGAGAAGAGAAGAATGAGAAGGAGAATTGAAGAGGAAGACTAAGGAGGAGGAAAATTTAGAGAAAACTCTGAATCTTCAGCAAGCTTAAGGTATGAACATATTTCCCATGTTAAATTGAGAGCCTAGAATAGTTCATGAAGAAGATAGGATTTAGGAGAAACCCAAATCATCCATCCATGGATAAATTCCAAGAGAATCCATGGAGGAAATTATGTGGACAATGGATGGTGTATAAAATAATAATTTTGAGCCATAGAACAATCATAGGAAGGACCATGATGATAAGCCAAAGGATTCAAACATGAAGGAATGAAATTAAGAGTGAAAGGTCGACCATAACACGTGTTGGATCATTTGGATCATTCTCGACTGATCGAGTATCAGTTGGATCATTCTCGACTGATCGAGTATTTTCTGAAAATGAAGCCTAAGGAATATAATGGCAAGCTAGCGGATCCTATGTGGCCAGCTCACTGGGTCGACGAGATGGAAAGGAATTTCATGATGATGACTGTTAATGAAGAGGAAAAAGTACTGTGTGCAACATTTATGCTGAAGGGCGATGCACACCACTGGTGAAAGTCTACTCGGACTTATCTATTAACAAAGCACGCTCAATTGACCTGGGCTATCTATAAAGAGGTATTCTTCGAGAAATATTTTCCTAGAAGTTTCAGAGACGCTATGGAAAGAGAGTTCCTGAGTTTGTATCAGGGACAGATGACTGTAGATGCATATCAATAACGTTATGAAGAGCTGTTTTTCTTTGCTCCCTCTAGCATGCAGGAGGAAAATACTAAAACCCGAAGGTTCGTCATGGGACTTAGGGGAAGCATTCGGGAGCATGTTTTGGGGCTAGAAAAGAAAGTTTATAATGAAGCAGTACAGATTGTTCGAGTGCTAGAATCGAGCCAGAGGGAGAGCTACTTTGCTCAGAATAGAGGTATGAAAAGGCCAAATGGAAATTCTTATAACGGAGGGAACACAAAGACATTTAAACCCTTCCGTACTCAAAACTTTAATGCTGCAGCCAAGACCACTCCAACAGTCCAACCTCAACAAAAGCAAAATAATGAAGGAGTAAAATGCTATAACTCCAATCAAATGGGACATTATTCAAGGGAGTGTCCTAAGCCCAGGAAGCAGCTACAACAAGGAAAGGTTTATGCAGTTACATCTGAGGATGCTGCCGCATCACCTGATGTAGTCACAGGTATGACCTGAACCTTTCATTTTGTATTACCTTGTGTAAGTATGTAGACTAAATTAAAACAAATCATAGGTATCGTACCTATTAATGGCATACCCGCCAGAGTACTCTTTGATTCTGGAGCTACTCATTCTTTTATATCTGTGTCATTTGGAAAGAAGCTAAATCTACCCCTCAGATCTTTAGACTACAAATTGCTTGTACGATCGCCTATGAGATTAGAAGTGGAATTAAAAAAATGTTATGGACCATGTCCAGTTCTTATCGGCGAGAAGATTTTGGATGTAACCTTAATTCAACTTGAGATGTCAGACTTTGACGTTATCTTGGGAATGGATTGGTTTGCTCGGCATTCTGCAAACCTATTATGTGCAGAAAAGAAATTGACATTTAAAGACAAGGAAGGAGAAGAGTTTAGTTTTGCGGGAACCAAACTACCCCGTAAATGAAAACTCATCCTCTCTGCATTAAAGGCTAAAAAATGTCTCGAGAAAGGAGGAGTTGAGTATCTAGTATCCGTGGTCGACCTCACCAAGGAAGTACCATGAATGGAGGATATTGATGTTGTGCGTGACTTTCCAGATGTATTTCTTGAGGAACTACCAGGACTACCACCCGACCGAGCGACAGAGTTCGTTATAGACCTTATACCCGAAGCTGCACCAGTATCTAAAGAACCCTATCGATTGGCTCCTAGTGAACTGAAGGAACTAAAGGTACAGTTACAGGAATTATTGGACAAGGGTTATATCAGACCTAGCAAATCACCATGGGGAGCGCCAGTATTGTTTGTGAAGAAGAAGGACGGTAGCGTTTGACTGTATATAGACTATCGGGAGTTGAATAAGATTACAATCAAGAATTGATACCCATTGTCTCGGATCGATGACTTGTTCGATCAGTTGCAAGGTGCCAAGGTGTTCTCCAAGATTGATCTTCGGTCGGTATACCATCAGTTGAAGATTAAGGAAGATGATATTCCAAAGACAACATTCAGAACAAGATATGGACATTATGAATTTTTAATCATGTCTTTTGGATTAACTAACGTATCCGCAACTTTTATGGAACTCATGAATTGAGTATTCCATGATTTGTTGGATACGTCAGTCATTGTGTTTATTGATGATATATTGGTCTACTCCAAAGATAAGGAAACTCATGTCATGAATCTAAGAGCCGCTCTGCAGCGACTAAGAAAAGAGAAGCTTTACGCCAAATTTACAAAGTGTGAGTTTTGGCTAAATGAGATCAATTTCTTAGGCCATGTTGTATCCGCTGAAGGAATTAAAGTGGATCCTAGCAAGATTGAAGCCATTGTGAAATGGGAAGCACCTAAGAGTGTTGCAGAAATCAGAAGTTTCCTAGGTCTAGCTGGGTATTACCGACGATTCATGGAAGACTACTCCAGAATTGCCGTACCTCTCACCAGTTTGATTAAGAAAGGAGAAAAATTTATTTGGACCGATAAATGTGAAGAAGGTTTTCAAACTTTGAAAGCTAGATTGATATCTGCTCCCATCTTGACTATTCCTATTCCAGGACAACCGTTTACCTTGTACATTGATGCGTCTGAGTTGGGTTTAGGATGTGTACTTATGCTAGGAGAACAAGTAGTTGCGTATGCCTCAAGACAACTGAAGACACATGAGAAGAACTATCCCACTCATGACTTGGAATTAGCAGCAGTAGTACATGCTGTCAAGATATGGAAACATTATTTGTATGGAGAGAAATTTCAGATTAAATCAGATCATAAGAGTCTCACTTATCTTTTTAACTAGAAAGAGTTGAACATGAGACAAAGAAGATGGCTGGAACTATTAAAGGACTATGATTGCGATATCTAGTATCATCCAGGGAAGGCTAGTGTAGTTGCTGATGCGCTAAGCAGAAAAGCAATGAGAAAATCCCAAGGAGAGGTTAACACGACTGCGACAATGTGTGTTACAGGAAAAGTATTCCATCATGGTAATGAGCAATTCGTTATAGATGCACCGGGTGGATCAACCAACCAAGGGTTTATTCATCAGTTTTTAAATATGTTCGCAACATTGAAGATTGTACCTGATATAAAATCAAGGGGCAAGCAGTGGCCGATCACCTGGCTTCGCACCCATTGCCGGATTACGAGCCGCTCAGAACTTATTTTCCTCAGACCCTTATCCAAGAACGGTACAAGAAGACATCGAAAAAGGTAGGACTATTCTTGAGTTCACCTTGGACGTTGAAAAGGTACTAAAGTACAAAGGAAGAGTATGTATTCCTAAAATGGAAAACTTGGACATTAAACACAGACTAATGAAGGAAGCTCACACCACCGCTTATTCGGTACATCCTGGAAATACAAAGATGTATCATGATTTGAAGAAATTATATTGGTGGAGAGGAATGAAAGCAGATGTAGCTAAATTTGTGTCTCAATGCCTAAATTGTCAGAGGGTCAAGGCTGAAAGGCAAAGACCTGTAGATTGTTGTAGCCACTACCAGAACCAGCATGGAAATGGGACTGCATCATTATGAACTTCATCATCAGGTTACCATTGACTCCCCGAGTAGTTGAGACGGTCTGGGAGATTGTAGATCGTCTGACTAAAACAGCTTGCTTTATAGCTATACGACCACAATATATCCTGGAGAGGTTAGCCAAGCTATATGTGGATAATATTGTCGGATTACATGGTGTACCTGAAAGCATTGTGTCCGATAGAGACCCACGCTTTACCTCAAAGTTTTGGGAATGATTACAGAAGGCTATGGGTACAACGTTGAAGTTCAGTACTGCATTCCATCCTCAGACAGACAGACAGTCGGAGCATACCATTCAGATTTTAGAAGACATGCTTCGAGCTTGTGTCATTGATTCCAAAGGCTCATGGGATGAAAAAATACCATTGATCGAGTTCGCCTATAACAACAGCTATTATGATACTATACAGATGTCACCATATGAAGCACTGTATGGTAGGAAGTGTCGAACTCCTTTGTTTTGGAATGAAGTTGGAGAATGGAGTATCGTTGGACTAGTGTTTGTTGAAGAGACTTGTCGAGTAGTTGACATTATTAAGGAAAGAGTTAGAACAGCTCAGAATCATCAGAAACAATATGCAGATACTCGACGTCGAAACCTTGAATTCATCATAGTTGATAAGGTATTCTTGAATGTATCACCTATGCGAGGCTTAAAACGATTCGGACAGAGAAGGAAGCTAAGTCCAAGATATGTCGGGCCATATGAGATTCTAGCTAAACGTAGAAAAGTGGCATATCAGTTAGCACTAGCCCCATCTATGTCAAGTGTGCATGATGTATTTCATATCTCATTACTAAAGAAGTACGTCAGAGATCCAACACACGTTATAACAGCAGATCTACTGAGTCTGACTGATGATTTGACATTCGAAGTAGCACCAAATGAGGTTACCAGTCGAAAGGCTCAACGTCTACGCAACCGTGATATTTATTAAGTTAAGGTCACTTGGAGAAGCCAAGACATAGAAGAGATCACATGAGAAGAAGAGAATGCTATGCAAAAGCAATATCCTCACCTTTTCGACTCGGAAGATATGTGTTAATTTCGAGGATAAAATTTCTAATAAGAGGGGGGAGTTGTAAGACCCGTATCGAACTAACTGGTCTTACCACCTTGTATCAGGTCACCTATCATGGTCGAGCCAAGTGGACCATGTGCATGAAGAAACCACAAGACCAGGTATGAAATCAACCCAAAAACAGTCAATTTTGAGCGTGTGGTCGCACACCTAAACAGGTGTGACCGACCACACCTCAAAAAAGTCCAACCACATGAATTTAGGTCGTGTGGTAAGACATTTTAAAAGGTGTGGTCAACGGATTCTGTGACCCCACCTCCGACCCCATGGAACCCAGTCAGAAACCGAATTTAGGAAACCTTCCTAATCCGAAGGGGGTTCTTTCCTAAACTCATTGGGGGCATATTATGGAGGATTTTTCTCTATAAATAGGACGTCCCTTAGCCTCTTTCACCCTTTTAGAACTCTAATTGAAAGTGAGAGAAAGAGAAGCGAAGAAAGAAAAGGAGAATTAAAGAAGAAGACTAAGGAGGAGGAAAATTCAGAGAAAACTTTGAATCTTCAGCAAGTTTAAGGTATGAACATATTCTCCATGTTAAATTGAGAGCTTAGAATAGTTCATGAAGAAGATAGGATTTAGGAGAAACCCAAATCATTCATCCATGGATAAATTCTAAGAGAATCCATGGAGGAAATTATGTGGACAATGGATGGTATATAAAATAATAGTTTTGAGCCATAGAACAATCATAGGAAGGACCATGATGATAAGCCAAAGGATTCAAACATGAAGGAATGGAATTAAGAGTGAAAGGTCGACCATAACACGTGTGGTCGCATATGATATCGCATGATGTCCGACCCCACAAGACACACATGTGCGACCACATTCCCTTGGGAAGTTTCCAGGGAGGGTGTGGTCGCACGTGTGGTCGGAGTATGTCCGACGCCATCCTGCGACCCCATGCCCTGTGGTCACAGAAACTGAGACCACAGGTGCTGCCACACCTGTGACCCCTCAGTTTTTGTTAGTCTAAACACATGGAAATTAATTCTAATTAAAAATCTATCAACTTGTTAGGTTTTCAAGTGATCTAAGAGTGAATTATAAAGCTTGAACGAATATCTACTATTAATCAAAGGTGAGGGAACAAGACTTAAACTAATTGGCTAATAATAAACTGTTTTTATTTATTGAGTCCATTGCCATAAATGATTCTATGCTTGTATGCGTGTATTGTGCATATCACATGTCATCCAATATTCTTGTTATTACTGTTCATGCATATTTAATTCAGTTTATTTATAACATGATGATGATGATGGTAGGAATATGCATATGAATGTATGTGTGTGGTTAGTGTACTTGATGCGAGTGGGGCATCAGGGGGAGGACATGACATTGTGGTTCATCCTGGTCACCAGACTCTAGTTTTATCTCTATTCAAATCTTGTCCACTGACATCATTGTATCGCCATTACCTTAGCAGAACTATTACGTCGTAGGGCATCAGGGGAGGTGGTCTCGGACCGTGTAGTCTCTGACTCTGTAGGGGGCCTTAGCTCTATCTCTATGGACATATTGAGGGATGCTGGGGTGAGACCTTGGATACACTATTTGACATTATGATTGGTTAGTTGCGAACCCAGTTTGCAAGCCCTGGCAAATAGGGGCTTACATATTGGTATGGGTAGGGCATCAGGGGAAGTGTCATGCGGTATTTGATCTGGGCACTTTAGCTCTATCTCTATCTCATGGTGGATGCATGTGGGATTACAATGGTGTTTGATCCATTGGGCGGCTTCACACACTCGTGTATAGAGGTACGACGGCCACCTGTCCTTTCTATTGCACATTGCATACTTATGAACCAGACCAAAGATATGAATTGAATGCATGCATATGTTTATTGCATTGTTTTGTTTTCTCACTGAGCCATGATGTGTGCTCACCCTTGCGACATCAAATATTTTTAGTTGATGATGCAGGTCCTACAGTAGAAGATTATATGAATGCTCCGATGTATGGATATGTTGCGGCGATGGATGCAGAAGCTATGATGGAGTTGCATGATTTGTCGTGCGAGTGCAACTCATGCGTTTTTTTATTAAATTATTAGTTGGATTATTTAGAAGATGTAATTGATTAATTTATTTTATTTTATATCTTTGTCTTTTGGAGATAATTGGATACTTTGCTTATGTTTTCACTGTTAGATGCTCAGTTCATTAGTATTAAAGACTTTCGTTATTGTTTATTTACTCTGATTATGGTTGTGGATATGTATGGTTTAAGCAAAAAGACACAACCTATTCGAGATCCTGGTTGAACTGTTGGATCATAGACGGTTCATCACACCATTCTGGTTGGTGCAAATTTAGGGTGTGACATGTGCTCACCCTTTCGGCGTCGAATATTTTTAGTTGATGATGCAGGTCCTACTGTTGAAGAATATATGGATACCCTGATGTATGGACACGTTGCTGCGATGGATGTAGAAGCTGAAGAAGATATGCATGATTCATCATGCGAGTGCAACCCAATGTATTTTTGCTTAGGTTTAATTATAGTTTGAACATAGAACATGTAATTGATTATTTATTTTTATGTCTTGTGGTTTTGAAATAATTGGATTAAATATTTATTTATCACTGTTAGACTTTCAGTTCATTATCTGTAAGACTTTCGCTTATTTGTTTATTACCTTTGATTATTAATGTGGAATGTGTGCGTGGTTTGATATGGTGTATACGACCTATGCGAGATCCTGGGTGAACCATTAATTTATTGATGGTTCATCATACCATTTTGGTTAGACCAAAATTGGGGTGTGATAATCAACCCCTTAGTACGCACATGCCACCCATATGTTGCAATTTCTATGTTTGGCGTGTTGATCTCGAGGGCGAGTCAAGTAAATTATCACAAAATGGTTGTGTGATAGGCGAATGATTTATAGGCTTTGTCCTTTCTTGGGTGACCTTATGTTTGTTGATCACTTGTATTATCCTTCAAATCAACCTATTTTGTTCAAATTTTCTAGATCAAACCGGTTTTGTGCTTTTGGATTTTGGGGCAAAGATGTGACTTGGTAAAAGTACATGTCCATTATCCAAGGATATAGTACCATTTGATTTGGATATTCGACCAAGATATGTTTGATTTGAATCATATTAAAAGTGAACTAACCCTTGTTTGGTGGAGTCTTCTATGGATGAGCCTGTTTGTCTTTCTCAATCTTGATCTGATTTGGATATTCAACCAAGATATGTTTGATTTGAATCATACTACAAGTGAACTAACCCTTGTTTGGTTGAGTCTTCTGTGGATGAGTCTCTTTGTCTTTCTCAATCTTAATCCAATTTGTATATTCGACTAAGATATGTTTGATTTAAATCATACTATAAGTGAACCAACCCTTGTTTGGTTGAGTCTTCTGTGGATGAGCCTGTTTGTCTTTCTCAATCTTGATCCAATTTGGATATTCGACCGAGATATGTTTGATTTGAATCATACTACAAGTGAACTAACCCTTGTTTGGTTGAGTCTTCTATGGATGAGCCTGTTTGTCTTTCTCAATTTTGATCTAATTACTCATTCATCCAATTTGTTTATTTTTCGGTTCAGTCGAGTCATCTAAGTCACCATATCTTCTTGAACCGGACAGCCTTGGGTTAAAAGCCCATCTTCTAGAAGACTTTTTAGAGTTGCTTCTCCTACATCAGTCCCCATATCTTCCCGAGCGGCAGCAATTTTGGAGACCATGAATTCGGGTAATAATCAATATCCTATAGAGGCCTTGGAAGTCCAGGTGGCCAGAATGGAGGAAGTGATGATAAACTTGACAAATTTTATCCAAACCTGTCTACCATAGCCTTTGCCAACTAGGCATCCAGATCAGGGTAGCAGGATGCACACTCCTCCCCCCCTCCACATGTTCCTCCACTAGCTCGTGGTGTGAATAATGGGGAAGGAGAATTTCCACAATGCCCACTCCTGACAATAGGGCAGGTCACTACATAGACTCAGGAATTTCGGAGCAAGATGGAGCTTATTGAGCAGTCTTTGAAAGGCATGAAGGGGTTTGAAAATCAGATGGTAGACACAAGATGTCTCCTTTTCTTCCCAAAGTTACGCCTTTCGGACAAGTTTAAATGGTAGGATGAGAAGTTTGATGGGAGTGGGGATCCCCTTACCTACCTGAGGCTATTTACTGGATTATTGAAGGGGGGTTCGGAATTTTACTGATGAGCAACTAGGCCAAGCCTTCCAATATTCTCTGTCAGGAAGTGCCCTTCGATGGTTGATGAATCTGAGGCCTAGCCAAATCCATTCATGGGCTGATATCCATAATTCCTTCATCTAGTATTCCTACAACACTACAAAGGTTGAAACTCCTTGAAGGCAGTTGGAAACATTGGTTTAGATGCAAGGTGAGAGTTTCACTTCATACTTAACAAGGTTTAGGGTTTTCTCTACACAAATGCGGGATCACCCCCCGGAGAGAGAATAGGTGGCCATGATGATGAAGGGGCTCCACAAAACGTACAAGAATTACATCTTCGGGCAGGGCATCCTTACCTTCGAGGTTCTCATTGCTGTAACACAACAGGTGGAAGACATTATTGCCTATGGGAAGAGCTCGCTGGTAGTAGCAGCAGCAAGAAACCTTACTCGTCCAAACCTTTCAGTCTCAGTCTTACTCCCCCTATTAAGAATATTTTCGCGGCAGTGACCCAAGCCCCAATCATGATCAAAAGGGATCAGGCCTTTGCCTTGCCGTATTTTTAGAAACCGCAATGACTGTTCACTGACCTTGGCATGTCAAGGACAACTGCCTTCGAGTGTCTATGCAAAGTGAACTTCTGGCACCCTTAGAAGCAAGACCCTTGCCAGAAAATAAGGCGATACACCCTTCTACAAGTACCACAACTAGTCTAGACACGATGTGGAGAACTATCCTCGCCTAAGGCATGCCATCCAAGACCTCATTGATGCGGGAAAATTTGAGGTCAGATCGAGGCATCCCTTAGTGGTGACTAACCCTGTAAGACCCACACTCCACTAACCCGGTTTAACAGTGTCGTGCCAGGTCTTTCCATCATAATCGACTCGAGTGAACTAACCGTATAAAGGAACCACAAGGCTAGGTAAGTGAAACAATGAAAAATCAGTCAATTTTAGTTGTGTGGTTAACTACCAAAACTTGTGTGGTCGACCAGTCAAATTATGAAGTGAGACCAGTCAATTTTCGCTTGTGTGTTCAACACTCTTAGATTGTGTGGTCGATGGATTTTGTGACCTCACAGTCGATCGTACAAACCCAGATTTGACTCCGTGTTTTGGAAACTTTCCAAAATTTAGGAGATCTCTTTCCTAATTGAGAGAGGACTCTATATGGAGATTTTCTCTCTATATAGAGGACGTCCCTCTACTCTCTTTCACTCTTTTGGATCAATCTCAAACCCTAAAACTAAGAAAGAAAGAGAGAGGAGGAGAAGAAGGAGGATGAGACTTGGAGAGGAAGGCTTGGAGAAGGTTGCTAAGAAGCTATTGCCAACGGTTTTCACCTATCTACAGCAAGGAACCTAAGGTAAGAGACTTGTCTCTGTAGGTATTAGGTTGGTTAGAATTGATCTCTCCTCATAGTATTGGTTAGTTGAACTTGATATTGCAACTGAGATCATGTGATTCTTCAAGCAAAGAGAAGGGAATCATGAATGATAGGTTAGGGTACCTTTTAATTGAGAAACAGTGATTTAAAGGCCGTAGAATTACCCTAGGACAAACCCTATTGATGAGCCAAGATGTCGACTCAGGAAGAATACAGAATGAAAGAGAAAAATCGACCAAAACTTTTGTAGTTGCATCACTGGTCGGCCATAGTATGACCAGTGAGTCGACCATAGTCATTCGGGAACTGTCCCAGAGTTGTGTGGTCATATCAGTGGTCGCATAATGCATGACTACAGAGTTGACTACACAATGACTGGTCGACATATATTTGTGACCACAGAGTCGATTAGTCAACAATTGAAGGACTTGTTTTGCTTTTCAACTACTGTAACTTGATACAATTGAACGCTAACTTAAATCCATAAATTTATTAGGTTCTTAACTAGTTCAAAGAAATTTCCAAAGCTTGGAAGGGAATCAAATATCATTTACAGGTGAGGGAACAAGACCTATACTAATTGGATAATAACAAGCTATCTTTCTTTATGTTTTCTGTCAATTTGATCTGATGCCATGCTTGTATGATTTTGTGTATCTCACATGTCATCCAATATATGTTTTATATCTGTTCATGTATATTTATTTCTGTCTATTTATGATATGATGATGATGTTAGGAATAGACATGTGCTTGTTTGTGTGGTTGATGTGATGGATTGAGTGAAGTATCAGGGGGAGGACATGGTACTATGGTTCAGCCTGACCGCCAGACTCTAGCTCTATCTCTAATTTGTTTTTTACATTGACATCGTCATATTACTGTTATCTTAGCAGAACTAGTACGTTGTAGGGTATCAGGGGGAGGACGTGGTATCATGGTTCAACTTGACTGCCAGACTCTAGCTCTATCTCTATGGGCATATTGAGGGATGATGGGGTAAGGCCTTGGATACATCTGGATGACATCTAGGATTGGTTAGTCATGAGCCCAGTTTGTAAGCCCTCGCCAGTAGGGGCATATACTGGTATGGGTAGGGTATCAAGGGGGTTTTGATGGTGTGTGATTCGAAAACTCTAGCTCTATCTCTATTCCATAGTGAGTAATGTGGGATGACAGCGGTGTGTGATCCTTTGAGCATGCTCACACTCTCGTGTATGGAGGTGTGGTTGCAAACTATCTTTATGCTAGCACATTTGCAAACTTATACCAGACCAAAGATATGAATATAACTGCATGCATATGTTTGCGCATTGTTTTGTTTACTCACTGAGCCGTGATGTGTGCTCATCCCTTGACGTTGAATATTTTTAGTTGATGCAGGTACCACAGTGGAGGACTACATGAACGCACCGTCATACAGACATGTAGCTGCTATGGAACTGCATACTGTGGAGGATGAGCACGACTCTTTGTGCGAGTGTTTCCAATGTTTTTATTCTTAGTTATTTTCCTAATTGAGTTGTGAGGACATGTAATAGATTATTTACTTATGTTTTGGTATTTGGACATAATTAGAATATTTATTTATTTATCATGTTAGACCTCAGTTTATTACTAATAAAGACTTTCGCTATTTATTTTATTATCTTTGATTATGATGTGAAATGTATTTGGTTTAAGTAGATGGCATAGTCTTTACGAGATCCTGGCTTGAACCGTTGGTTCTTGTGACGGTTCATCACATTTTTGGTTTATCCAGAATTAGGGTGTGACAAACCCTCTACCCCATCATACTATGGGGGCCATTGAAATTGATGGAGGTCACTTTAATCCAATAACCCTCTACCCTAAGCGGCCAAGGTCATCTGTCCAGAAAACAACTACAGAGCATCGATTAAGAGAGATAATGCTATGTCAATATGCAGAGGAAGAGTATGAGGATGTATACAAAATTTTCATCCCTCAACATCTAGGTAAGGAAGTGGCAGTCGTAGAGGAGGAAGAATATGAGATTTCATCCACGGTCTTTCAGAGAATGAAATAGCAGCGGCAGATGAGGAAGAATATGAAAATGAGTATGAAATTTTCATCCCTTAGCGTTTAGAGATTGAAATGGACATCGCAGAGGAGGAATATGAAATCTTTGTCCTGGGGTATTCAGAAGAAGTGGCAGCAAGTGCAGAGATCGAGGAGTATGAAATTTACACCTCATAGCTTCTGAAGAGACAAGTGAAGAGTATAGAAAAAGCAGAACCCATAATCGTCTATGCCTGATGAAGAACAAGATGCTGCACAACCAGATGTAGATGAGGGGGACTTTGAGTTCTATATTCCTGAGAGGAAGGAGACTGTGGCTGAAACTAGATCTGGAAGGCAGTATACACCGACACCATTGAGAGCAGAAGTTTTGACACAACAGGCGAAGCAAAAGGAACAGGGGCAGGGCAGCAAGCAACCAAAGCCTGAAAATGTGGTTCTGAAATAGTTATAGAAGACATAAGCCAATATTTCTATTTTGGGCCTTTTGATGACATCGTTGGTTTACAGGGAAGTTGTGCTAAAATAACTGGCTAGCATCCATGACCTAATTACCACAGATCTTGAATATCTAATTGCACTGATTGGTGGGTCTTATGTAGTGAATTCTCTAACATTTGGAGACCTAGATCTACCATCGGAAGGCAAGGGTCACAATAAAGCCCTATACATCTCAGTTTCTTTTTGGGATAACATAATCCTATTGGTGGTGGTTGAAAATGGGTCTACTTTGAACACCTTTCCCTTCCAGACCTTCAAGCACTTGGGTTTCACAGTGGCGGATCTGATGCATCCGAAGCATGGTGTAAGGGCCTAGAATAAACACTAGGTGAGATGTCCTAGGTGTTCTTACTATTGGTGTCATTATAGGGCCATCCTCTTTGAGATTGAATTTCAAGTGATTGACATCCCTGCCTCATTCAACATGTTGTTGGGAAGGCCATGGATACATGTAGTAGGGGTCCTTGTCTCCTCTCTCCATTAGAAAATCAAATTTTTTCATGAGGGTGCAATGGTTACAATTGCGGATGACCTGTGGGTTATAAACATGTTGGTTGCTATTGAGTTAGAGGCTGGTGATGGCAATGGTCCAACCCTTGATGTCCGAATGAGTGGATTCTAGATCAGTGCTATCAATGCTACCAGAGATCAAGGATCATCAGTAATGCTCCCCTTCTTCCTCCAACAGTTCCATAAGATGTCTTATTTTCTTGGAATGGGTCTAGGCAAAAACCAATAGGGAAAAGTCAATGCCATATCTGTTTCCATCAACGAGCATAGGTTCGGTGTGGGATATGTTCCAAATGAAAATGACGTGAAGCTCATTGAAATAAAGAAGTGGAAAGTATAAAATACTTTCATTAGGGCAAAAAAGAAGAAGTATAAGAATAACGATCAGTTCTCCAGGGTAACAAGGTCAACCAGTAGAAAGGGTAGCCAAGAAGCAAAGAAAGGCAATTTTCTGAAGTGATCACATATGGGTAGAGCAGCCAGCAGCGGGAGTTAGTCATGGTCTGTGATTATTTGAAGTGGGACACTCATGATCGAGAGCCGACACCACACTTCAGAACCCTCAATGGATATTTTGTGAAGGAAGGAGAAGATTTCCCCTTTTGTGGATTCCGGGGACCATGATTCTATGAAGTTACTCAAAAGCGACTCCCAAGGTTCAAAATCTTCTTTGACTGTGCAATTGACTGGGTAGAGGTAGAAAATTCTTGGAGGAAAGGTTAGAAGAAAGAGTTAGTATCTGAAGAAGAAATTATAGACCTTAGCAACCTTTTTTGGGATAGCGTGATCACCCTAACCAGTGGTAACCTGAATGGAGATCCGACCGCGCAGTAATTCATTACCCCTACTGTTGGAGTCCTCCCTAACTGGAGTTATCCAGATGAGTTCATGTATCCAAACCTGTGTGTCAGGAATTTGATGGGTTGGTCATGTCTAGGCCTGAGTCTATTAGGTCAGTAGAAAGTGTAGAGTTTGTTATAGGTGTTGAGTCTATTGTCCCAGCTGGACCCCCTCTGCTGTACTTTCTTCCAATAATATCAATGAAATGATTCCTTTGGAATATGTTGTTTCTTCCTTTTCTCCTTCCCCTTCCCCTTCCTCTGTTAATTCTGATTCTGATAATGATCTTGATGATGAACCATTGCATGAATTTTTACAATCTATTAAAGCTTTAAAAGAAAAGAAGGCCCAACCTGTCTGTAAAGACTTTAAGGTGATCAATTTAGGGACAACTGAACAGCCTCATGAAATAAAGGTCAGCATAACTTTAAACGATCATAAGACTGCTCAGTTGTCTAATCTGTAAAAAGAATTTCATGAAGTTTTCACCTGGTCATATGACGACATGCTGGGCATTGACTCTGAAGTGATATAACATAGAATTCCGCTTTCCCCTAGTATGAAGCCTACCAAGCAAAAGCTAAGACACCTCAGGCTTGAGTGGATGCTAAAGGTTAAAGAAGATATAGAGAAGCAATTAAGTGTTGGATTTTTGGATGTTTGTGATTTCCTTGAGTGGTTGGCTAATGTGGTAATCGTCCCAAAAAAGGATGGTAGTCTTCGAGTATGCATGGACTATAAAGGTTTGAATAAGGCAAGGATGATTTTTCTCTACCCAAGATCGATATCTTGGTGGACAATACTGCTAGACATGCACTTTTGTCTTTTATGGATGGTTTCTTGCGGTACAATCAGATTAAGATGGCACCCAAAGATAAGGGGAAAACTTCTTTCACAACCGATTGGGGAACCAATTGTTATATGGTAATGCCTTTCTGTTTGAAAAATGCCGGTGCCATTGTCACGACCCATTTCTGGATGCGGTCATGATACCCGGGTCACCCCGTAGGAGACCCAAATCCACCCAGGATCCATTAACTGCTATGATTCACTAATCATACCAACAGTCTACATATGCGATATCCAACACGATCAAATAACCATCAGAGTAGAAATAGCGGAAGTAAATTTCGTTAGTAACATATGCCATCTAAATGATATAATAACATAACTAAAGTTTTTATGCTTTATATCAAGGTTCCACAAAATAACATATCATATCTCAGTATACAAATATACCAAAAGAGTAAATCTGAATAAAAACCTAATATAGATAGACTATACGGCATTTATCTATAGATCTACAGGTAAGAGAGATGAGGTGCTGCATCATGTCCTATAGACGCAATCGACGCAGAGACAGCCCTCGCTGTAATCCTTTAAGGGGTTCTCACCAGCAAAGACGTCCTCCACCAGTGGAGACTCCATGAAGTCGGTCACAGAAGAAGTACCTGCATCAAAAGCTACAAAGAGTTTTGATATCGAGGGGTGAACTCCCACCTCAGCTTAGTAAGGAGTCAAGTATCAACGCACATGCATGCTGGAGATCAATATCATGTGCATAGGTTCAATCAATAATAAATGCATAGGCTTATGCATGCCACTATAGCCATACCCCAGTAGAGATCTGCCCGTGCCCCACCGCCTAGAATAATTTGTTCCCTACCGCCTGAACTCATTCATGCCCCACCGCCTGAACATGTGTGTGCCTCACCCCCTGAACATATGCGTGCCCCACCACTTGAACACCTCCATACCCCACCGCTTGGAATATTTCCCCTGCTAAGGTACTGGACATACAGGCCATGGCCAATGAGTTATGTTTATATGCATGCAAAAATGTAGAGGGGGCTGCAACCCAACAGAGATCCCCGATTCCCTTTCTCTTGGGCCACCGTGTCCCCGCTAAGATTCTAGCAATATATCTAGACCCAGGTACCCATGCGTTACCCTCCCTTGGTACCTGCATGTTACACAAGCCCAAGACCCGTGTACCTATGCGTTACCTTCCCTTGGTACCCGCATGTCACACAAGCCAACATATAACCAACCACACATACATAATAGTTATAATGCAAATGCATGCTCAAGTATACAGATAAAAGTATGGCATATTTTAATGCAAAATGTAAAAGGGGCCGCACCCCAGCAAGGATCCCCAGTCCTCTTCCTCTTGGGCCACTGTGTCCCTGTTAAGATGCTAGTAATATGATGGGGCCCGTGTGACCATGCGTCACCTTCCTCTGGTACCTGCATGTCACATCAACCAACATAACTGACTACACATTCATCTAAACATACATAGTTGTTATAATGCAAATGCATTCTCAAGTATACAAATAAAAGTATAGCATGTTATAATTTAAACACATCAGTCAAACAGTATGACCTAATAAACTACGAACTTAACCCCTTACCTGTAGGCACTACAAGTGCTACTGAACCTCGAAAGCCGACAGTAGGCTCCTTCTCCACCCTCGTCAGTTTACCTATTAAATTACATACATTTCATTATGGTTAATTGAGTATCTTTTAATATGCATTGACATGTCCTAAATGCCCTCATGCGGGTCCCAAGGTAAGCCAGGAACCCAGTGGCTGGTTCCCAAAGGATCTAACTAGTCAAACTGGCTAATAGTGGCCAAGGCAGAGGATGAAGCCAGGGGATGGTGCCTTCGGAATCACCCGCCGAATGAATTACGATTATAACAATAAATTCATAAAGAGGGAGGCAACGGCATAGGCGGATGAACAAGAAGCATTCTATGAGTGAGGTGGTGGCACAAGTGCCTGGTTGTGCCGCCTGCTCTGTCTCAGCCTCCACCTCCGCCTCCACCTTAGCCTTATTTAGAATAGGAAACCTATTGTGAGCGAGGCAGAGGCACTGGCGCTTGATGGTGCCACTGGCTTTGTCTCCAGCTTGACTCAACCTAGAAAAAGGTTAAGTATAGATCTGGCCAACATGCTGGATCCAAGGACAGAGGCAGTGACTCAGCCTCCAACACCCGCTGGCTGAGTTTGAAAAACCAAACTTAGCGAGGACAAAGGACATCATTTGGGGAGTATTGACTCCACAACTTTATCCATCTTATTTTCATGCAGTGGGAAGCTTATTCCCACCCGTTGGCACCATTCTAGGTCCATTTATACCTCCAAGGGTGGTGGGGTGAACAAATCCTACATCTAGGGTTTGGTTGGCCACCATAAATGGGTGGCCATTTATGGTGACCAACCACCACCATTAGAGGTGGCACGACACACACCCAAACTAAGGAGAAGGAGTTGGAATACTTACTTAGAAGGGAATAGGATTTATGTATCAAGTTCTTCAAGTTTACACCAACACCTTCAAAGCTCCCCACCAACTCTCCCCAAATAGATTAGGGAGAAAGAAAGTTGTATGTGTAAGCCGACGGCAAGGAGCCGGTGGCTCATCCTCCAATTGTGCTACCGGTTAGGCCTACACACAGCCCTGAATTCATTATGTCGGGCCCATGCATTGGTAAGAGTATTGAGCCCACCTAAGGTCCGCTACAACCTTGATAGGTCTGGGTAGAACCCTTACCTAGGATCGGGACGTATCCATCAGGTCCGTCAGCAATCGATATGGTAAGACCCAGCACATGCGATGGTCCAAATTGGTAGGACAATTTTGGGGCAGGTCTTACAATCCCCCCAAATTATGAGAATTCATCCCCGAAATTAAGTATAGGCCAAGAGTGCATGACTCCTCTCATTATATCATCCAAGTCTTTATTGAGAGTAGCACCTCTCCTCATGAGAAATTTCACACTTGAAATTTAGACATCAAAATCAATTACTGAAATCATGGGGGTGTGGGTCGCCAATGTGTAGCTAGTCTTGTTCGGTGACACCTCCATCCTCCTAGCAAAAGAGAGACACAACTGATTGGTACACCCCAGGGTTTAAAAAAGCCCAAGCATGAGGTTTAGAGACAAAAGTGAACTTATGTAATTGTTCACGTTTGATGCTATGACATGACATGTTGAGCCCACAACTTATTAAGATCCAAGGCATACCTGTGACTCCTACAGGAAAGCTCTTGGCACCCTCCGATGCCATGGCAAATACTTTGTTTGATGTCTATACTGGTATTGGTTTGTGTGGGGTGGTGTAACCTCTATCAAAATGACCTGACCTACCACAATTATAATAGTGATCACGAGGTCTAGACTGGACCGCAAAAAAGGTGGCCCTTGGTGGGGTGACTCTAGATACTGGAGCAGTAGATCGAGCTTGAACAGGTGCTGGATTGCTGACTGCTTACCTGACTGGCTGTGGAGTGAAGTACTGTACTTTAAAGGGCCTAGTAGCAGGGAGGCTATCTGTGAAACTGGACGCCCTTTTCTAGCTTTGGTAAATCTGCTTATACCCATCCTTTGTTGACTTTGCTGCTTGAACTGCATTGCTATAGTCGGTAACCCTTATGGAACCCATTATTACCTTTAGCTCTCCTTTCAACCCTTGTACAAACCTTCTCAGTTTTAGCTCCTCATCTCTAATGGAGGTGGGAGAGAAGTGGAAGATATCCCTTTACTGTAAGGGCACCCTGGGTAAGGTTGAGATACTCTACTTCCTTCTTGCTTGAAAACACTGTGGGAAGAAATTCTTAAAGAAAGCTTCCTTTTGCCATGAGATTTCTCCATGGAGTTTTTGTAGAGTAGGCTATATCCCTTTCCACTAATCATATGGTATGTCCTCCGATTGAAAAGTGGCGCACATGAGCTTTTGGGCTTCAGAACACATGAGTGTCTCCAAAGCCTTCTCCTTTGCCTGAATCCAGATGGTAGGCTACATGGGGTTTGTACCTACCCCGATGAACTTTAGGGGCCTCATCCTCTAGAAATAGTTCATTACTTTAAAGCCATCCATGGGGGCCTGAGCTATTATTTCAGCCATGGCAAGATGAGTTTATACTTGCAGAAGTAGAATGTCCATAGGTGCAGGTGGTGGCATCCCACCTGCTAGGGCCTGGTCTCCCACAGGTGGTGCTGGAGGCACCCCACAACTGTTGACCATATTGGCCCCCTTCTTAGTGCTTCCACTAGATCCGTCAACAACTGTTGCTGGTGCATAGCCGAGGCCTTTTGTTGCTCCTCTAGGTTCCTTACCAACCCATTACTGCTGTCATATTCGCCATTGTTAGCACTTGGGGTACCATTGTTAGCACTTGGGGTACCAATGGAGGATCTTGTGGTTGTGGTGGAGGAGCTCCACCAGCCAAGGTCTGTCTAGTTGCAATGGGTGTTGGAGGAGTCCCAGTAGCTGTCAATGGTACTAGCCTCTGTCTAAAGGCTGCCACCAAATCTGCCAAAATCTGCTGCTGCCTGGCAGCTTGTGTCCTCTATTGTTCCTCGAGGAATTCTCTCTGTTGCCTCTTGAGATTCCAGGAAAGCTCGCCCATCACTACAGTTATATCCGCCATGGTTAGCACTGGAGGCACTGGTGGTGGATTTTTTCATGCCAACTATGAGGGAGTGGAGGACCTCTCATTGCCTTCATCCCCTATGGGTGGGCCCAAGTGAAATTTCCATGCTCGTGTACTTTGTCGGGGAGGCAATGCTTGTTGCTCGTTATATGGGCAAGATCTGGAAAATTTTTTTCCTACCTTAGCATTAGTACAAGCAATACAACAATTTTGCTGACAGTAACTCACCTACTTTGATCATGTATGGTTGGGGAACAAATAATAATCATACAAGGAATATGTTTGGAATTCTTCCTACAAGGTTGTAGGTTTTTTGTATTAAGGCGGAGGAAGGAGCCCGGGGGCATGAGCCTCCAGTTGTCCCCCCCAACTTATAGGGAAAACGATTGATAAAACCCGAAGAAATGATCCGCCGGCTTAAGCATCCGGCTTGGGTAGGAATCCCTTTTTGCTGTTGAGGTGGCGGCATTGGCGGTGAAGGAAGCCACCGGTTGTGCCTTCGACTTCTCAACACTTAGAGAATTTTTCTAACATTCTTGTATTAAGACGATCGAAAGGATCCAATGGAAGTGTTCACCATTTCGTTCTCCAGCCCCTATCCTAGAGCCATTGAAGATAGGCTGCGACACCAAGCGGTGGTGTTCTGTCGGTTTATTACAGACTATATAAAATCAACTCTTGCCTATCCGGCGGAATCGAGCGGGTCTAAGGGTTCTTGTATCAGTCAACCGGCTCAGCTGAAATAGGGAGCCTTTTAAAAGCCTTATATGTTTCACCTTAAGCCACACAAGTGTTTTCCATCCCGAAGGAGAGGGTCCCAATTTACCGGTAGAGGCTGAAAAACCCTCCTGTGGTATTTGGAAGCTATTTTGATCTTTCCATTCACTCACATTCAATCTATCGGTAAGATTTTCTTCTCCTCTTTCTCCTTATCAAGATTTCATTAAGGTTTACTCATTCTAAAAGATGGGATGTCGAAGGAAAGCCCTAGGGTTTGAGTTTCTTCCCTTAAAACCTTGGGGCTTTGTCCCCACATGGTTTAGGCATCCACTGTCATGCATTCATGGTGCCGATATGGCTTTGTTGCTAGGCCTTGGGTTTTCTAGGGCTCTACTGGCACTTGGACAATTTCGGTTGGGGTCCTTTGGGCATGACATGGGGTGCCCATCATGCCATATACATACGCTCTGTTGCTTTGTTTGAGGTTGCCTTGGGGTACCTAGGAGTACTCGGGCTAACTCCTTGTTCTAATTGGGCTTGTTTTGTGCTAACCCGCCTATTAAGGTACTTGATCCCTTCCTGGTCCCGTTCTCACAAGGTAAGCCAGAATTGGAATCGTTTGAGAAATTAGGTTGGGTGCACACACTCCGCATCCAAGAGGACGCATACCCCAACTTGGTGCATCATTTCTATTGCAACGTGAGGTATGAGTTGGATGATGACGAAGGCATCCTATGCATCACCAGCCAGGAGAAGGGCATCAATGTGAGACTGGATGTCACACGCCTGGTGGGGATGTTGGTTGTATTTGCTGGAGCAGAGCAGATGTACCGAGGGCCACGTGAGGAACATGATATGACATAAATGGTATGGGCCGTGGTGTGGAAGACCCTTCTCCTTATTTGGGAAGTTGGGGGTGGTAGGCAATGTGGAGTTCAACTTTAGGCCCATCCCTAGGGTGTTTAGTAGGATAGTTCAGCATGATATCCACCCTAGGGCCAGGCATGGGGAGGAGCTAAACACCTTTGCAGTGTACGTGATGTATTGCATCTTTGTGAAGTAGGCGTTGTGCCTACCTTACATTATTTTGAGGATCACGTTATTCACTGCTGAGCATGCTAGCGCCGGTAAGTTATCCTATGGATGTTTGATGACCCACATATTTATGGATGTTGGTGTTGTTCTCGATTGAGAGGCCATTGAGAATGGTTAAGAGTTATCTGACTTCTAGTGGGACTCCATCGTGCCGGTGGATCTCCAAGATATAGTACTAGCTGGCTCGTAGCTTGAGGCACAATTGAGACCAGCGTAGGGTCCATGCCATCATAGACCTTCTACAGCTAGGGCTGGCACTAGAGCTAGAGCATGTGTTAACCGCAGAGTGCGGATAGAAGGGGTGGTGCTGAGTCGATTGTTGTCAGTGCGAGTGACAGTGATAGCGAGGCTCCTGAGGTGTAGGATGCACCATTTGCTTCCGGGACTTCTAGGCCTCCCAGTCGCTTGGCTCAAGTGCATGGGGTCTTGACCCTGATACAGAGGTAGTCAGACATGCTACAGAAGAATAGTAGTCCCTCATGACTGAGATGGAGAGTATGCGGCTCGACTAGTAGACAATATCTCTTCTTGAATGCTGTCTTAGGGATGTTGCTCCTTTTATCTTCAACTGGCGGTAACTCGATCGAAGATCTATCTTGGAGAATACACTTGCACCTTCCAATTGATCAAATAGGTCATTGATCCTGGGGAAGGGATACCAGTTCTTAATGGTGAGCTTATTCAACTCCTAATAGTCAATGCAAAAATAGATACTCTCGTCCTTTTTCTTCACAATTAAGACCAGAGCTCCCCAAGGTGAGATGCTCGGCCTAATGAAATCCTTGTCCAACAACTCCTGGAGTAGGGATTTTAACTCTCTTGACTCTGTGAGAGCCACCAAGTAAGGGGCCTTAGAGGCCGGAGCTGATCCTAGGAGTAGGTCTATCACAAACTGTCTCCCTATCTGGTGGTAGGCTTCGCAACCCCTTAGGAAACTCGTCTGAAAATTCTTTCACCACTGGAAAGTCTTCTAACTATGGTGACTCAACCTTATTGTCCAAAACCTATGCCAAATAGCTTTCACAACCTTCTTGTAGCATTTTGGAAGCTTGAAGGGCCAGTTTTAGATTTTACCTGATTTTAGTGTAATATCAATAAAAAATTCAATTTTGATTCAAATCACTCCAAAATAACTTTGAGAGCTAGATAACTCAAAGGGCTACATTTCCCATGTTAATTTCTCTTTAAAATTATGAGTGGAAACCCTACTTTTAGGCCCATGAACAGAGCATTTTTGTTCTATCTCTATTTCTGACCTCTGTGCATTACACGATTTTTTTGGGGGTCACCTAGATCCATTTGGATCTAGGTTTCTTGGAGGATCTACATAATTCATTATGACATGTTTCATTATGACATGTACCATAATTTTTTTGAGGTCAAACAATTGATTTAACTATATAAAACACAGTTGTGCTCCAGATCTGCCTTTTCTAGATCTGAACTTCATTCATGGATTTTTTTTTGCTTAGGCAAATCACCATGGATGGATCACAAATTCTGGGGAGAGATTCTTTATAACATATATTTGCAAAAAAAAAAATGATTTGAATTTTAATGGTGAAATTTACACAGGAATGCGAACAAGTATGCTATTCACACTTACTCCTACGCAAGCCTATTCTAGCATGCTTTAATGGAGATGTGGATTAGGGATGCTTACCTTATCCCAATTGCAGGGATGGAGACCTTTTTGGAGCCTTGAAGCTTGAAAGTTGAAGAAGTAGGTGAAGGTGGATCTCCCTTTCTCTCTTTCACGTTTTTGGAGGGGGGCTATGAATTTCTTGGATGCTTTATTAGAGATCCCTTGGGTCTTATTTTGCCAAGGATTCCCCCTTGTTACCAATTTATGTGTTGATATGTTTCCTTTGTTATTTTTCCTTCAAAGTTTCCATACTTTGAATTAGATTTGAATACACATTGGATCTTGACACATGACATCTTATTATGAGCTCAAATAGAATATTTGAATTGCTATCTAATTAAAGACCAATTAGTCATTAAAAAATTTCCAAAAAATTCTTTTTCTTTCTCATTTTTTCTTTTTTTTCTTTCGTTCCTTAGCTAATTGCCACCTTACCATGAGGGATCTCTCTCCATTCATGGTTTTGGAGAGATCCTCTCTCTAAAATCCTCGAGGGCGGTCTTTCTTTCCCCCTTTTTTTTTTGCATTTTTTTGCTTTTCTTCTCTTTTTGACCAACTTTGATCAACTTTGACCAACTTTGACTTTAATGATCAAAATACCCTTGGGATGGTTTTAAGTGGTTTTAGGCTTGGAAATGACCTTAAATGACCTAAATAAGGTAGTTTTTGATCTTTTAAGGGGGGTTAGCACTATACAGTTTATTATTGTAGGTTTTTAATCTAAGGGTAAGAATAACAATGATGGGTCTATTTAGGGTACGTTTCTAACCTAAGGGTGGACTAAACTCTAGGAGGTTATTTTCCAAAAGTTTAAACTCTACCTAGGGTTTGGACTCTAGGAGGACTATTTATGAAAACTTTGGACTCTACCTAGGGTTTGGACTCTAGGAGGTTCCTAAAATGGCTAGTGAAGATTCCTAGTGTTAGGAGATGACACAGGTTAACCCTAAAGTGGTTGGTAAAGGTAGTGAGAGATTGGTGAGGCAAAAATGGGATGCTTACATGGGCTTGCAGACCAAGAACCAGTCCACAGGCTACTTACGGTAGATGGGTGGTGCGGAGGATGAGACAGGTTAACCCTAAACCGTCTGGACAACTTGTCCATCCGGAAGTCCAAAACAGTGTAAACTCTTTTGTTTGGTTTTAGATCGATTCTACATTACCTCCATTGTGTCTCGTCCACCTTGGTCATGTTGAACCAATATGTTTAGGGTAAAAAGACCTGTTACAGGGAAAATTTTCAAATTAGGACGAAAATTTGAGTGTGGGTCTTACAACTCCACTCCCATAAAAAAATTTCGTCTTCAAAATTCAAACGTACTTGTTCCTTCAAATAATTGTGCATATCGTTCCCACATGTCATCTTCCCTTTCCCACGAAGCTTTATCTTCGTTATGGCTCTTCCATAGTACCTTGGCAAAAGAGATTTTGTGGATCCTGAGCTCTTGAGTTTTTTGATCCATAATTGTTGACGGTTCCACCTTATAAGACAAATCGGTCTTCAACTATGGCAGCTTGGTGGTCGACACATGTAATGCGTCTCTTATATATTTGTTCAGCATCGATACATGGAACACGTTGTGAACACCTAATAGAGTTGGGGTAGTGCTAATTGGTAAGCAACAACTCCACTTCTTCCAAGTATCTCATACGGTCCAACGTATCTAGGACTCAGCTTTCATTTTTTGCCAAACCTCTTTATTCCTTTGAAAGGGGATACCTTCAGGAACACTTTCTCCCCCACCTAGAACTCAAGTTCTCTATGCCTTGTGTCAGCATAACTCTTGTTAGGACTGAGAAACCTTGATTCTTTCTCTAATCAAGTCGACCTTTTTTACAGGTTTCTTAGATGATATCCGGTCCTCAGATACTCCTTTCACCGACTTCATTCCAATATAGTAGAGTTCTGCATTTCCTTCCATATAAGGCTGCATATAGAGCCATGCCTATCGTGGATTGATAACTGTCGTTATAAGAAAACTCCATTAGTGATAGGTTTTCATTCCACTTGGTCTTGAAGTCTAGAGTACACGCTCTCAACATATTTTCCAATATTTGAATCATCTATTCCGACTGGCCATTAGTTCATGGGTGAAATGCTACACTAAATTTCAATTGGGTACCCATAGCATTCTGTAACCCTTCCCAGAAACGTGAAGTGAATCGTGGGTGACGATTAGAGACTATACTTGCAAGGACACTATGCAATCTGAAAATGTGATCTATGTAAAGCCTTGCCAAACAATCCATGGTATACTAAGGGTGAACGTTAAGGAGTCTTTGTGAACTAGTCAACAATTACCTAGACAGTGTTAATGGCCCAAGAAGTTAGTGGCAAGCTGGTGACGAAATCCATGGTTTTATAGCTCCATTTCCACTCAAGAACTGGTAATGGTTGCAACTTCTAGCCGGTCTTTGATGATCAGCCTTAACTACTGGAAAGTTAGACATACAAATCTGGCCACATCGGCCTTCATTCCTTTCCACCAATAACTCTTCTTCAAATCATGGTACATCTTTGTACTGCGAGGGTGCATGGAGTAGGGAGTGGTGTGAGCATCCATCATGATGGTTTCCTTCAGTGATTCATTACTTTCTGGTACACAAACCCTTCCTTGGAAGTATAGAAATCCATCATTGCTCTTGGTAAAGTCAGGAACTAATTTGCCTTGGTCAAGGTCTTCAGCAAATGTACTGAGATAGGGGTCCTTGGATATAGCCTCCATTATGTTTTTAGGTAAGGACGGCTTAATGCTCAAGGCACTCAATAATGCCAACGTGGTCGTGATGAAGTCTTCAAGCAAACTATCTTTGATTGTTGTGTTGGACTTTTAGGTAGGTGAGTTACATTCACATGTGCGGCCACATAGGCTTCATCCTCGTCTTCTGGTCTAACACCCACGCTCATAGAGACAACCTTTCTACTTAAGGCTTCAGCTACAACATCAGCCTTTCTCGGGTGGTACTGTATATTGACCTCATTGTCTTTTAGTAATTCCAACCGCCGCCGTTGTCTCATGTTTAGTTCCTTCTAGTTAAAGCGGTAAACCAGAATTTTGTGATTAGACATGATGTTAAATACACCACCATAAAGATAATGTCTCCATGTTTTTGAGGCAAAAACTATCGCTACCAACTCAAGGTTGTGAGTAGGGTAGTTCTTCTCATGCTCCTTCAGTTGTCGGAAAACATATGCGATAACTGTCATATTTCATTCGTATGTATCCCAATTTACGTTGGATGCATCTGTGTACACTGTATACCTAGTCGTTCCAGTCGGTATGGTCAATACTGGAGTGGTCACAAGTTTCTGCTTCAATGTCTGGAAACTTTCCTCACACTTATCTGTCCATTCAAATTTCTGCCCCTTCTTGGTGAGCTAAGTTAAAGGAACAACAATTCGGTAATAATTCTTGATGAATCAACGGTAATATCCCGCTAAACCAAGGAAGCTTCTGACTTCAGTAATAGACTTTGGGGTTTCCCATTCCAACATTGTTTGGACCTTACTAGGATCAACATATATCCCTTTACCGGAGACTATGTGTCCAAGGAAAGCTACTTTTTCCAACCAAAATTCACGTTTTTTGAATTTAGAATACAACTTTTCATCCTTCGGGCGTTGTAGTACTTTCCTTAGGTGTACCTCATGATCTTCATGGCAGCTAAACTACACCAGGATATTATCGATGAATACAATAACAAAATGGTCAAGGAAGCCATTGAATACCGTATTCATTAACTCCATGAATGACACAAGAGCATTGGTCAATCCGAATGGCATGACCAGAAATTCATAATGACCGTAACAAGTTCTAAAGGTTTTCTGGGAGACATCACTATCTTTGATCTTTAACTGGTGATAGCCAGACCGGAGATCAATCTTTGAGAACGCTGCTGTCCCTTGCAGTTGGTCGAATAGATAGTCGATCCTGGGTAATGGATATCGATTTCTAATAGTGAGCTTGTTCAATTTACGGTATCATACACAACTTCACACTTCTGTCCTTCTTCTTTACGAACAAGAAAGGTGCTCCCCATGGTGATATACTTGGTTTGATAAAGCCCTTGTCTAGTAATTCTTGTAATGAGACTTTGAGTTCCTTTAATTTATAGGTGGCATTCTGTCTGGTGCCTTGGATACAGGTGCCGATCCTGGAAGTAAATCGATCTCGAATTCTATTGCCCTATCGGGTGCAGACCTAGTAGATCATTCGAAAACACCTGTGAAAACTATTTACTACCTTAATATCTTCAAGTTTCGAGACTTCTGTAGTAGCATTTATTACTGATGCAATGTACCTGGTATAACCTTGTGCTAATAACTTACTGGCAGTTAAGGTTGAAATGAACAGCTTCTTCTGTTTCCTTGGCTTGTCTCTAGAGAATATTATTGAGTCCCCATTATCTGCCTCGAATGAGATCTTCCTTATGGCACAAAGAATGTTGGCTTTGTGAGTGGATAACGAATCCATTCCTAATATTACGTTAAAGTCAGCAATGTTCATTAGGATCAGATTGGTGTCCATCTGCTTATCACCAACTTGTACTTGGTAGGGTCCATGGAAATAGCATAATTCCACCTTGTGTCCCAATGGTGTATTAACTATAAGCTGAGACTCCAATTGTTTTGGAGGTGTTCCCAACTTCTCTGCGAGGATGGAAGATATAAAGGAATGGGTCACACCAGTGTCGAAGAAGACTCGAGCCGATAGTCTAAATATAGTTATTGTCCCTAATTTCAGATGGTGGCACTGTCTTAGCATGCATAAATTTACATTTCACTTAAAATTCACACAATTAAAATGACAGAGGGAAAATACCTATAACAACGTCAATGGCCTTATCTGCTTCCTCAGTCGTTGTGGCATATACCTTTCTCTGTTGCAACCCTTGCCTTGTTAGGTGTGGACAATTTTAGCTATATGGCCCTCTTTGTTACTGTAAGACCCACACTCCACTAACTGGGTTTAATCGTGTTGTGTCAGGTCTTCCCATTATTACTGGCTCGAGTGAACCAATCGGATCGACTGTGTAAAGGACCCACCGAGTTATCTAAGCTAAAAACAATAATTTTTCATTGTATAGCCGACTAACAGATGTTGTATAGCCGATCAGTTAAACAGAAGGTGAGACCAGTCAATTTCAATTGAGTGGTCGCACACTTTGATTTGTGTGGTCTATGGGTTTTGCAACCACAGAGTCGACCACACAAACCCAGAACTGACTCTGAAATTTGAAAACTTTCCAAATTTAGTTTCAAATTTCATACAACTCTTTTCTAATTAATCCTGGACTCTATACGAAGATTTTCCCTCTATATAGAGGACGTCCGTTAGCCTCTCTCACTCTTTTGGATCAATTCTAAACCCTAAATCTAAGAGAGAAGGAGAAGGAGAAGGAGAAGGAGAAGGAGACTTAGAGAAGAAGATTGGGAAGGAATTACAGAAGTGCTTGCGATTGGTTCCATTCCTCTACAGCAAGGAACCTAAGGTAAGAGACTAACCTTTGTAGATGATAAAAATAGTTGGACTACATTCACCATCATCATATTGGTAAGTGCAACCCAAACTTGGGGCTAAGATCATGGGATCTCCCAACTAGTTCAAAGGAAATCATGGAAATAGATTAGGGATTCTTATAAATTGAAATAAAAAAGGTACAAAGGCCATAAAAGGACCCTAGGAGGTGTTCCGATGATGAACCAAAGGTTAGACTAAGAATAACCTAAGAAAAGAACCAATAAATTGTGTGGTCACGTCAGTGGTCGACTATATGTGAGACTAGTGGGTCGACCACAGGCTCTCGAGAAGTTTACCCAGGGTTGTGTGGACGTATCAGTGGTCGCATGATGCATGACCACATAATCGACCACACAATGTGTGGTCGACATATACCTACGACCACTGCATCGACCACTCAGTTGCAGAATGCCAATTTTGAGGTCAGACTAAATTTTTTAGATTGTTGTAACCTAATACCATCAAACCCTAATCTACGTTCATAAATTGTCTAGGTTGTCAACTAGTACAAGTTAATTTCCAAAGCTTGGAAGAGATTGAGTCTACGATCAAAGACGAGGAAAGAAGACCTAAATTAATTGGATAATAGCAAGCTATTCTTTCTTTTATTTAATGCTATGATTGATACCACGCTTGTATGATTGTAATGTGCATCTCACATGTCATCCAATATTATTGCTATTTCTGTTCATGCATATTTATTTTATTATTTTACTTTATTGTTGATTATGATAGGAATAGACATGTGTTTGTGAGTGTGGTTGGTGTGCTATGTGAGAAGGGGTGTGATCCCTAAACCATGCATCACATTGACATTATCGTATCACTGTTACCTTAGCGGAACTAGTATGTCGTAGAGCATCAGGGGGGTGTTCGGGAATCGTGTGGTCTTTGGCCTTGTCGATGAACCCTAGCTTTATCTCTATCGACGTATTGAGGGATGCTGGGGTATGGCCTTGGATATATATGATGACATGTAGGATTGGTTAGTTATAAACCCAGTTTGCAAACCCTCGCCAATAAGGGAATACTAACTGGTATGGGTAGGGTATCAGGGGAAGTATTGGCAGTGTATGATCTGGATACTTTAGCTCTATCTATATTCCAATATGGGTGCATGTGCGACGACAATGGTGTTTGATCCATTGAACAAATTCACACACTCATGTATAGAGGTGCAGTGGCCGCCTATCCTTTCTATAGCACAATTGTAAACTTAAACCAGACCAAAGATATAAATTGAATGCATACATATGTTTGCACATTGTTTTATTTACTCCCTAAGTTGTGTTGTGTGCTTACCCCTTGACGTTGAATATTTTAGTTGATGATGCAGTTCTTACAGTGGAAGACTATATGAAGGTGCCATCTATGGACAAGTGGCGACAATGGAAACACAGGCTGTGGAAGACGAACACGACTCTTCATTCGAGTATTTCCAATATCTCTATTGTAAGACCCGCACGCAATGAACCCGGCCTAAGCTTATATTTTGTGTCGGGACCCGTCTACATATCATGGTCGAGCCAAGTGGACCAAATGTGTGAAGAAAAACCAAGACCCAATATGAAAATTTATCCAAAAACAGTCAAAATGAGGGTAGGGTCGCAGGTTTTAACAGGCAGGTCCGACCCTCCCATCGACCCTCACCATCGACCCTCAACCATGGGTTGCAGGGTCTATGAGTTGTCCGACCCTCCCATCGACCCTCGGTATTCGGGAAAAACAGCACGAACCAAAAATTAGGAAACCTTCCTAATTTCGATTGGAACCATTCCTAAACTCAATGGGACTTATTTTGGGAGGTTTTGCCCTATAAATAGGACGTCCCTAAGCCTCTTTCACTCCTTTTACAACCCTAATTGGATTGAGAGAAAGAGAAGAAAAGGAAGAGAAGAAGAGAAGGAAAACTTGAAGAAAAGGCTAAGGAAGAAGAGAAAATTCAGAGGAACTTTGAATCTCAGCAAACCTAAGGTATGAATACATTCCCCATGATTTATTTAAGACTTTAGAATGGTTTATGAAAAGGGTATGACATAGAAGAAACCCAAATCATCCATCCATGGTTTCGTTTCAATGGAAACCATGGAGGAGATCATTAAAACCATGTAGGTCAATAAAGTATAGTTCTAAACCATAGAACATGTATAGAATGGATTGTGGAAGTAAGCCATAGGACCTAACCATGAAAAAGAGAACGAAATCTGATATTTTTGACTCAAACCATGGAGGGTCGCACCTAGGGTTGATGGCAGATCCGACCCTAGCATCGACCCTCAGTGTTCGAGAAGTTCAGATTAGGGGGAGGGTTGCACCCAGGGTCGATCATGACTCCGACCCTACCTCCGACCCTCAGTTGACAGAATTGTTTTTAAATTGAGAATTAATTCTAATTAAATTCTATCGACTTTGTTAGGTCTTCTAGCAATATAATAACATTATAAAGGTGACTCTAAAGCTTGGAAAAGTATCTATTAGTAAGCTAAGGTGAGGAAACAGAACTCTAAACTAATTGGTTAATAATAAACTGTTTTCTCTTTTCTTGAGTCCAATGCCATGCTTGATTCTATGCGAATATGTTTGTAATGTGCATACAACATGTCATCCAATATTTCTATTACTTGTTCATGCATATTTACTTTATTGTTTATAACATGATGATGATGATTATAGGAATAGGCATATGATTGTATGTGTGTGGTTGGTGTACTTGATGCGAGCGAGTATCAGGGGAGGTGTGATGAGAACATCAATAAACGTTAATCCTTGGCGGGTCTCAGCACTTTAGCTCTATCTCTAACTCAAGTCTTGTGCATTAGCATCGTCGTATCGCCATTACTTTAGCAGAACTATTATGTCGTAGAGTATCAGGGGAGGTGGTCTTGGTCCTTGAGTCCTATACTCTACCGGGGGGCCTTAGCTCTATCTCTATGGATGTTCTGAGGGATGCTGGGTTGAGGCCTTGGATACATTGTTTGGCATTAGGATTGGTTAATTGTGAGCCCAGTTTGCAGCCCTCGCCAACAGGGGCTTACGTGTTGGTATGGCACTATATTGCAATAAACGTTAACCTTTATTATATAATGTTCATGATTGGGTGCATGTGAGTCGACGATAAACGTAATCTTCGGGTGACGTCACACACATGTGTATAGAGGCGGGGTCAATAAACGTTAACCTTTGACCACCTAAACCTTTTTATTGCATATTGCAAACTATAAACCAGACCAAAGATATGAATTGACTGCATGCATATGTATTGTTGCATTATTTTGTTTACTCACTGAGCTCAAGTTGGAGAGCTGACCCTCGCACGTACAATTCTTTTTAGTTTCTGATGTTGCAGGTACTACGATTGAAGATTATGTTGGCACGCCAACATATGAACATGTGGCGGTTATGAATGAGCAAGCTGTGGAGGACGAACATGGTTCGTTAAGCGAGCGTTTCAACGGTGGATAAGTTTAGTGTTTAGTTTTCGTATTTGGATATTGTAATATGTATTAAGTTATGTTTTGGTTACTTGGAAATAAATAGAATATTAACTATTTATCATGTTTAGACCTCAGTTCATTATCTGTAAGACTTCCTCTATTTATTTTATTACCTCTGATTAATGTGGAATGTGTTTTTGGTTTATCATATGTGGGATAGCCTATTTTGAGATCCTGGTTGAATCGTTGGTTTATTGGCGGTTCATCACACTATTCCGAATGGTGCGGAATTGGGGTGTGACAACTTGGTATCAGAGCTCTTGTAAGCCTTACCCATTAGACCTGAATACTTCCACTGGAGTCCATGAACTGAGTTAGGATAAATTAAAAGCTTTAATACAAACAAACCATAAGCACCTGTGTTGGTTGAGACAGAGCTTAAACAAGACAATAATGTACATATTAAAGGTGAAATCATATGTATACACTCAAACAGAAAGAGAAGACCAAAAATCATCCTAATAAACAAATGATATAGGGTATTATCTATAAGTTGGATAATTATCCGAGTTTACAAAGGATATAGTACTGTAGCAAGAAGGAAGCATCTGTACAGTAGAAAATTAGAATACCGAGTTGGTACTCACAAGATGTAAAACTCGATGTAGGACAGAAGAAGAAGGAAAATGGCTAGTAATGCCAAAACCCTGTAGAGATAAAGGAAAGATCTTAGGCTAAATCCGACAGAGATAAGAGAATAATGGCCACACATTAAGAATAAGAGCAACTATAAAGAAGCTTAAGCTATACTCCTGGGTGACGTGGAGACTCAGAGTGAGATCCATTACAAGCTGATCTATTGCCCACTAAGCAAGAAGAGGATGTTGCAACTTGACCCCACCACTATCTGGGTCGAGAACAAGTAATGAAAACTCATCTGAGTTGGTAATCAGATTAGAGCAAATAAGAGGAAGTGAACAACCAGGCCACTCTAGCCAACCACCTGGACTACCAATTACCTTGGTCACGATTGTCATAAACTTGACCCAATAAAATACAAGAGCAACAACAGATGAGACCGACTATGCAAGTTGCTATGTAAATCACTACCCAAGTTACCGATGCTACATCAACACCTCCGGGTCAAACCAAGTACGGTGCCAACTAGTAGTGACACTGTACCCCAGTACATGTTAGCACACGGTACCTACCATACAACAAGTCCCAGTAATGCACACCCTAGTACAGAAGTTTGGTGCACAACAAGCAAGGTATCAAGGTGGTTACCCTTATCATTCACCGAAATATGGGACAATTGCATCATGGCAGAATGATCCAACAGGGTTGAGGAATATCTTCTAAAGATGAAGCCTTAAACATTTTCAGCAAAGGATCAAATCTATTATAGCCATATAAGTAGATAGGTTTATATAGGATGTGGTGCATTACTGGTTTACTCTTATGGTTATAGAGGATGCACATACCAGATTTTAATTTCTCGTGCCTTGACAGGATACCTTCTTGATTTAACCTGTCAATTGGAGTTATAGATATTGTTTCTTTAGTATTAGTCCTGATTATACCAAACTAAGCCACTCTCATGATCCACAACATGAACAGAGATATGAACTGAATGAGAAGTTAAATGTTTAATCATGTTAAGCATACATCTTTTCGATTTGCACCTGATTTATTGATGTACAAAATTTTTCTCCAGATTATACCTGATTTACTGATGTGCAAAATCTTTCTCCAGATTTACTTCTGTAGTGCCTCGACCAATGACATTATATATTCGATAGAACCTGTAACCATGAGGTTAAGAACTGAAAAACCTCTATTCCATGTATTTGGACCACCGTGCAACCTAACGACCTTTGGATGCCGATTGGATTACCACAGATTTACTCCTGATCCTTTAAACCTAGGTTCACTAGATAAATCAAGTATTGCCATTATGCTAAATTAAAAGAAGGAAATGATTTGTTTTGGACAAACATTATGATTTATACACCCCCTGATCATTGTTGATAAAGATATGTAGTGATAATGGAATTATTAGAAGAAATATGATTGGATTCAGATTAAATGCTATAGCCAATGAAACTCAGATGAAGTGATGGAGAATTTGTTTTGAGATTGCTAAATGGATGGATATGAATCATGTCTATAAAAGAGTGCATGAGAAAATATGGGAACTATTAAGAGTAGCCAGTAAAGAAATAGATAGCACTCAAGTAGAGTTAAGGATGGTTATATCGGTATGAATTTTGACAAGGTAGAAGATTCCTAAAGGCAATTTTAAGAGTGGATACAAGGATAAAGTCATGGCATAAGTAGTACTCGATTTAATACAATGATAATTGAGTTATACTCAATGTTGAGGGATATGATTAAGTAAAGACCAAAATAGTTTGGCTGAATTAATGAATTTAAAAGCATTTATCCTAATGCTTATAGATAGACTTGGGATATGAAGTAACAATCACAAGATATTTTTGAGGTATATGGAAGAGAGAGCAAGGTAGAACAGCAAGGATAAAAGAAATCCAAGCTAATGAGAGCAATACGAGATTTTGATGATAGTCTTTGAAAAATCAAAAGAGATGAAAGAACTAGACAAGCTCTTAAGACCTTTACATCAGATTTTGCTAGTTCAAGCATTTTGGACTAAATGTTGTATTAGATGAGTGTTATGAATAATGTCCAAATCGTATGGATGGATGAAATTTGGACACAACCTAATTAGACTTGAGATGGCAGACTTTGACGTCATCTTGGGGATAGACTGGTTATCTCAACACTCTACAAGTTGTTATGTGCATAGAAGAGATTATCATTCAAGAATAAAGACGACAAATAATTTGGTATTAGTGGAAGCATGTTGTCTAAGAAGCGAAAGCTGATCCTCTCTATGCTAAAGGCAAAGAGATGCTTTAAAGAGAAAGAAGTTGGATACATGGTATCTGTGGTACACGTTACCAAAGAAGTACCACATATGGAAGATATTGAGGTGATGCGTAAATTCCCTGATGCGTTTCCAGGAGACTTACCGGGTTACCACCTGATCGTGCGGCCGAGTTCGTCATCGACTTGTTACCAAGGACGATACTTGTGTCAAAGACACCTGTAGAGTAGCTCCTACGGAGTTGAAGAAATTGAGACTCCACTACATGAGTTATTAGACAAGGGTTCTAATCAGCTAAGTATTGCATCATGGGAAGCGCCAATGAAATTGGTGAAGAAGAAGGATGGTAGTGTTGTCTGCGTATAGACTACCGGGAACTAAACAAGCTCACAGTTAAGAATCGATATCTACTACCTTAGATCGATGACTTGTTTAAACAGTTGCGAGGAGCAAAGGTATTTTATTCAGTCAAGATATCATCAGCTGAAGAATTTTGGACAGAAATATCTCGAAGATAGCTTTTAGAATCGGGATTGGACATTATGAGTTCTCGATTATGATGTTTGGATTAACCAACGCCCTTACATCTTTTGTGGAGCTGATGAACTAGGTGTTTCATGACATGTTGGACACGTCGGTCATAGTTTTCATAGATGATATTTTGGTTTATTCCAAGAATGAAGCAACTCATACAACGAATTTTAGAACAGCTTCACAACAGCTAAGAAGGGAAAAGCTTTATGCCAATTCCAAGGAATATGAGACCCGATTAAACAAAATGATCTTATTAGATCACGTAGCGTCATAAAAAGGAATAAAGTGGACCCTATTAAGATAGAAGTAAACATATGGTGAGAAACACCTAAAGAATATTGCGAAGGTCAGAAGTTTCTTGGGTTTAGCTGGTTATTACAGACGATTTTTGGAGGACCACTCTAAGATCGCAATACCTCTTACCAAGCTAACTAGGAAATGAGATGAGTTTAATTGACTGACAAGGGTGAAGAATATTTCCAGATTCTAAAGTAAGATTGATATCAGCTCCCATCTTGATCGTTCCGGCACCAAGGAAACCTTTTACCCTAAACATCAAAGCTTTCGGATTGAACCTAGGATGCGGGTTGATGTAAGGTAAATAAGCGATTTCATATGCTTTAAGTAAACTGAAAGAGCATGAGAAGAGTTACCCAACTCATGATTGGAGTAAACAGTTGTGATTCATGCAATCAAGACTTGGAGACATTATTTAAACGGAGAGGAATTTTAGATTAAATCGGTTACAAGAGTTTATTTATCTCTTCACCAGAAAGAGTTGAACATGAGTATAAAATAGCTGAAATTACCCAAGGATTAAGACTATGATATTCAGTGTCACCCGAGCAAGGCTAATGTAGCAGCTAAGGCCTTATGCAAAAAGAGATTATGAGGTCAGAAGAAGGACCGAGTATAAATGTGGCCTTATGTTCTGCAGCAACAGATTCAGATTTGAAAAAAAGAAAGTAACATATAATAGAAATTAGGGATGATCCAATTAGGCGAGAACTTATGGATGAACTTATGGAGCAATAATTCAGTTACGTTGGGGCATTAAAGATCATCTCTAAATTGATGGATTAAGTAAAAGTAGTAATTTTGTTAGATCTGTATATAAGAACAATGCAAGAAGATTTAGAGAAAGAAAAACCCAAACCTGACTTACTTTGGATGTGGAGACGGTACTCAGATACAAAGGTAGATTCTGAATACCTGAAGATAAAGACTCGGATACCATGAAGAGGATAATGATAAGAGTCCATTGTACTCAATATTCAGGACATCCTGGAGTACCAATATGTATCATGACCTGAAGAGATAACAAATGTGGGTTAGTGCGTGTTCCAGTGTCTAAATTATCAACAAGTAAAAGCTACAAGACAAAGACCACCATGGCTTACAATAAAAACTATTGGAACCAGTTTAAAAGTGGAACTGCATTATAATTAAATATGTCACTGATTTGCCACTGACCACTGATCGATTGATGCAGTTTGGGTGATTGTTGATCGCCTTATGAAGATAGCTCATTGCTATACGACCTCGGTATGCTTTGGAGTGGCTAACTAAGCTATATATGGATAATATTGCCAGATTGAATGGTATGCATGAGAGCTTAGTGTCGGGCAAAGGCTTATGCCTTATTTCAAAATTTTAGGAGGATCTACAGAAGACAATGGGGACAAAGTTGAAGCTTAGTACCACATTTTACCTCAAACCGACGGACAGTCGGAGCGGACTATACAGATCCTAAGAGATATGCCCCGAGCTTGTGAAATTGATTTCAAGGAGCTTGAGTTGAGAAGTCACCGTGAATTGAAGTTTTTTTTAAGCTACCATGTAAATGTTACCTATGAAGCATGATATGGTAGAAATTTCAAACCCCTCTATTTTGGAATAAAGTCGGGGAATAAAGAATTGTAATACCTAAGTTAATTGCAGAAACCTGTCGAGTGGCAGACAAGATAAAAAAAAAAAGGGGGCAGGATAGCTCAAGTTGTCAAAAGAGACACCAAGACCTTGAGTTCGCCATAAGTGACAAAGTGTTCTTGAAGATATCACTTATGCGTAGTTTGAAACGATTAGACAAGAAGGGAAAGTCATATTTTATATATGTGTTGGATCTTATAAACTTTGGAGAGAAGTAGAAAAGTTGCATATCAATTAGTGTTACCGCTATCCATGTCTAGTGTGCATGATGTATTTCGTGTGTCTCTATTGAAGAAATACATTGGAGATCCATATCAAAGGTATTAACCATGGAATCACTGGATTAGATAGAATGTTTAACTATTGAAGTGGTACCAGCCTAGTTCACTAGTTGGAAGGTACAATGTTTCCAAAGCTGGGATAATTATTATATGAAGATAATCTGACGAAGACAAGACGTGGAGAAGAGTGCATAGGAGAAAGAAGATGCAATGCGGAAATAGAATTCTTACCTATTGACTCCGAAGTGAATTTAAATTTTGAGGATAAAATTTATTTTAAGTATGGGGAAGTTGTAAGATCCATACTTTCAAATTTTGAGGATGAAATTTCTTTTAAGGGTGGTGGAGTTGTAAGACCCGCACGCCACAAATCCGGCCTAAGCTTATATTTTGTGTCAGGACCCGTCTACATATCATGGTCGAGCCAAGTGGATCAAATGTGTGAAGAAAAACCAAGACCCAATATGAAAATTTACCCAAAAACAGTCAAAATGAGGGTAGGGTCGCAGGTTTTAATAGGCAGGTCCGACCCTCCCATCGACCCTCACCATCGACCCTCAACCATGGGTCGCAGGGTCTATGAGTTGTTCGACCCTCCCATCGACCCTCGGTATTCGGGAAAAACAGCACGAACCAAAAATTAGGAAACCTTCCTAATTTCGATTGGAACCTTTTCTAAACTCAATGGGACTTATTTTGGGAGGTTTTTCCCTATAAATAGGACATCCATAAGCCTCTTTCACTCCTTTAGAACCCTAATTGGATTGAGAGAAAGAGAAGAGAAGGAAGAGAAGAAGAGAAGAAAAACTTGAAGAAAAGGCTAAGGAAGAAGAGGAAATTCAGAGGAACTTTGAATCTCAGCAAACCTAAGGTATGAATTCATTCCCCATGATTTATTTAAGACTTTAGAATGGATTATGAAAAGGGTATGACACAGAAGAAACCCAAATCATCCATCCATGGTTTCGTTTCAATGGAAACCATGGAGGAGATCATTAAAACCATGTAGGTGAATAAAGTATAGTTCTAAACCATAGAACATGTATAGAATGGATTGTGGAAGTAAGCCATAGGACCCAACCATAAAAGAGAGAATGAAATCTGATATTTTTGACTCAAACCATGGAGGGTCGCACCTAGGGTCAATGGCATATCTGACCCTAGCATCGACCCTCAGTGTTCGGGAAGTTCAGATTAGGGGGAGGGTCGCACCCAGGGTCGATCATGACTCCGACCCTACCACCGACCCTCAGTTGATAGAATGGTTTTTAAATTGAGAATTAATTCTAATTAAATTCTATCGACTTTGTTAGGTCTTCTAGTAATATAATAACATTATAAAGGTGATTCTAAAGCTTGGAAAAGTATCTATTAGCAAGCTAAGGTGAGGAAACAGAACTCTAAACTAATTGGTTAATAACAAACTGTTTTCTCTTTTCTTGAGTCCAATGCCATACTTGATTCTATGCGAATATGTTTGTAATGTACATACAACATGTCATCCAATATTTTTATTACTTGTTCATGCATATTTACTTTATTGTTTATAACATGATGATGATGATGATTATAGGAATAGGCATGTGATTGTATGTGTGTGGTTGGTGTACTTGATGCGAGCGAGTATCAGGGGAGGTGTGATGAGAACGTCAATAAACGTTAACCCTTAGCGGGTCTCAGCACTTTAGCTCTATCTCTAACTCAAGTCTTGTGCATTAGCATCGTCGTATCGCCATTACCTTAGCAGAACTATAATGTCGTAGAGTATCAGGGGAGGTGGTCTCGGTCCTTGAGTCCTATACTCTACCGGGGGGCCTTAGCTCTATCTCTATGAATGTTTTGAGGGATGCTAGGGTGAGGCCTTGGATACACTGTTTGGCATTAGGATTGGTTAGTTGCGAGCCCAGTTTGCAGCCCTCGCCAACAGGGGCTTCCGTGTTGGTATGGCACTATATAGCAATAAACGTTAACCTTTGTTATATAATGTTCATGATTGGGTGCATGTGAGTCGACTTTAAACGTGATCTTCGGGTGATGTCACACACTTGTGTATAGAGGCGGGGTCAATAAACGTTAACCTTTGACCACCTAAATCTTTCTATTGCATATTGCAAACTATAAACCAGACCAAAGATATGAATTAACTGCATGCATATGTATTGTTGCATTGTTTTGTTTACTCACTGAGCTCAAGTTGGAGAGCTGACCCTTGTGCACGTAATTCTTTTTAGTTTTTGATGTTGCAGGTACTACGATTGAAGATTATGTCGGCATGCCAACATATGAACATGTCGCGGTTATGAATGAGCAAGCTGTGGAGGATGAACATGGTTCGTTAAGCGAGCGTTTCAACGGTGGATGCGTTTAGTGTTTAGTTTTCGTATTTGGATATTATAATATGTATTAAGTTATGTTTTGGTTACTTGGAAATAAATGGAATATTAACTATTTATTATGTTTAGACCTCAGTTCATTATCTGTAAGACTTCCTCTATTTATTTTATTACCTCTGATTAATGTGGAATGTGTTTTTGGTTTATCATATGTGGGATAGCCTATTTTGAGATCCTGGTTGAACCGTTGGTTTATTGACGGTTCATCACACTATTCCGAATGGTACGAAATTGGGGTGTGACATCTATTATTAGTTTATTCATATTTTGATTATGGAAAACTTGTTATAGATTATTTAATTATGTTTTAGTTTATTTGGAGATAACTGAAATATTTAATTACTTATCATGTTAGACCTTAGTTCATTATTAATAAGACTTCTACTATTTACTTTATTATTATTGATTGATGTGGAATATGTATTTGGTTTGGATTGTTGACATGGTCTTATGAGAACCTGACTTGAATTGTTGGTTCTTATGATGGTTCATCACACTACTGGTTAGTCTAGAATTGGCGTGTGACAACTTGGTATCAAAGCTCTAAGGCTCTTTCCATCAAACCTGAATACATCTACAAGAGTCCATGAACTGAGTCAGGTGAAAAATAAAAGCTTTAATATAAACCCACCATAAGCATAGTGTTGTTTGAGATAGAAATTAAGCAAGAAGATAATACACATAATGTAAAGGTGAAACAGGTGAAACAATATGTATATATATATATATATATATACATATAAATGAAAGTAAAAGTGACATAATGTGTTTGAGATAAAGAAAAATAGAGTACGGTCCACAAGCTGAACAGTTACTCTATAGACATAACATGAAAAGAAATGTATCTGAAAAGAAAATAAAATCTATCCCTGAGCTAGAGGAGGAGGAGGAGGAGGTGCCCCTCTATCCCTATCATAATCCTCTGTGTATACCCTTGTAAGCTAAGCTACCTGCACCTGGGTCACATGGAGACTCCTAGCAAGATCTGCTACTCGTTGATCTACATTGAGCATCTTGGATCTCTCAAAGGAGAGCCATCATATCATCTAGTAGGGGCCCGAGGGACCAGCTGAGGAGGTAGTCTGAGAAGGGCTAGCTATAGTGGTATGCTGTGGCGAAGGGGGGATGTCATCCACTTCTAGGAACATCCGATCGTCATCATCATCATCATCCTTTGTAGCAGCTACAACTCGGCATGGAGGACGGTTCATCGCATTCTGTTCCTTGTCTTTGACTTGTATGTCTTGCATCTCCATTCTGGAGATGGCCTCCCAGTCGAGGTCCGCAGAAACTGTATCCTTGTACATCCTCTCATCCTCTATGTTTACATGTAGGCAATCGAGGATGGTAGTGATTATATGTCACACCCCAATTCTGGTCTAACCAGAATGGTGTGATGAACCGCCAATAAACCAACGGTTCACCCAGGATCTCGCATAGGTCATACCCACCATATCAAATCACATACACATTCCACATTAATAATCAGAGGTAATAAACAAAAAAAATAAAAGTCTTACAGAGAATGAATTTAGAGTCTAACAGTGATAAATAAGTATTTAATCCAATTATCTCCAAACCACAAGACATAAATATAAATAATCAATTACATATCCGATGTTCAAATTATAACTAAACTTAAGCAAAAAACACATTGGCTGCACTCGCATGACAAATCATGCGCATCTTCTTCAGCGTCTACATCCATCGCAGCAACGTGTCCATACATAAGCGCATTCATATATTCTTCAATGGTAGGACCTACATCATCAACTAAAAATATTCGACGTCGAAAGGGTGAGCACACATCACGGCTCAGTGAACAAACAAAACAATACAATAAACATATGCATGCGTTCAATTCATATCTTTGGTCTGGTTTATAAGTTTGCAATGTGCAATAGAAAGGTTTGGTGGCCTCCGCACCTCTATACACGAGTGTGTGAATCTGCCTAATGGATCAAACACCATTGCCATCCCACATACACCCACCATGGAATAGTGATAGAGCTAAAGTGTTTGGATCAAACACCGCCAACACTTCCCCTAATGCCTTACCCAAACTAACACGTAAGCCCTATTGGCGAGGGCTTGCAAACTGGGCTTGCAACTAACCAATCCTAATGCCAAATAGTGTATCCAAGGCCTCACCCCAGCATCCCTTAATACGTCCATAGAGATAAAGCTAAGGCCCCCCGGCAGAGTTAGAGACCACACGATCTGAGACCACCTCCCCTGATGCCCTATGACGTAATATTTCTGCTAAGGTAATGGCAATACGATGATGTTAGTGGGCGAGACTTGAGTAGAGATAGAACAAAACTCTAGTGACGAGGTCGAAGACCACCATGCCACGTCCTCCCCCTGATGCTCCACTCGCATCCAACACACTAACCACACACATACATTCACCTGCCTATTCCTAGCATCATCATCATCATTATGTTATAAATAAACGGAATTAAATATGCATGAACAGTAATAGCAGAAATATTGGATGACATGTGAGATGCACATTACAAGCATACAAGCATATAATCAATCATGGCATTGGACTCAATAAAACTAAACAGTTTGTTAATATCTGATTAGTTTAGGTCTTGTTCCTTCTGTATTTCTCGATGTCCTTCCAAGCCTTGAAATTCTCTTTGAATTGATTTAACAATCTAAAAGTTATATGAATTTAAGTTAGGGTTCATATGTGACATGTTACAGTAGTCGAAAATCAAAACACAACACTGATAGGTGTCTGATTGGTCCTATGGTTTCATGCTGTATCGACCTTACTGTCTACGATCGATACCTTACGGTTGCATATGGTGCGACCATAGCTGCGACCATATGATTTCTAAAATCTTCCCGAATGCCTATGGTTGATCCTCTGGGCATACTGGTCATGCTATGATCGACCGTTGCTGCGACCTTGAGATTTCTGGTCACAGTCTACATGAAATTCGAGTTTTTCATGGGTCAATTCTTCTGTTCTTCAATGGGGTTTATTTTAAGGTTATCCTATGGCCATCATTAGTAATTTCTTATCAACCCTAATCATCAAATTCACTCCTCATGGTTCTCCTTGGGATTTTTTCAAGGAAATCACATAGATCATTATAGGTTGATATGGCCTATCCTCCATAGAAGTCTTATTCCTTAGAGTTTACATCTCTAGAGATTTGTTTCATACATTTTCCTGTGATAGAGAGCCAATCTCTTCTCAGCAAATTATTCTCCTTAGATTTTTCTTCTTCCCCTTCTCTTCCTTCTCATTCTCTAGGGTTTATTAATGTTCTAGCAGAGTGAAAAAGGGCTGAGGGATGTCCTTTATATAGAGAAAAACTCTCCATATAAAGTCCTTTTTCAATTAGGAAAGCAATCCCTTAGTTTATAATCAAAACTCGAAGTCTAATCTGAGTTCTCATGGTCGATCATACGGTCGCATAAACCGTCGATCGTAGGGTCGAAATCATAGACCATGGGGTTCTGGATTTGAGATTTTTGGTTCCCTTCCTTATGGTCGACCATACCTACCTAAGCATGTGACCTTAGGTATATTTTTAGTGTTTTTAACTCGATTCTCATACCTAGTTTGTGATCTATCTTCACACGTTCGGTCCACTTGGTCCAGTAATGATGGGAAGACCTGGCACGACACGGTTAGACCAAGTTAGTGGAGTGCGGGTCTTACAACTCCCCCATCTTATATAAATTTCGTCCTCAAAATTTACACATACCTTCCTAGTCGAATAGGTGAGGATATTGCTTCCGCATAGCATTCTCTTCTTCCCATGTAATTTCTTCTACATTTTGGCTTCTCCAAGTAACCTTAACGTAGTAAATGTTGCGGTTGCAAAGACATTGCACCTTCCGGCTAGTGATCTCAAAAGGTTCTACTTCGAATGTCAAATATTCAGTCAAATCCAGTGGATCCGTTGTTAACACATGTGTTGGATCTCTGACGTACTTCTTCAGTAATGAGATATGAAATACATCATGCACACTTGACATGGACAGTGGTAGTGCTAACTGATATTTACTTTTCCACGTTTATCTAGAACTTCGTAAGGTCCAATATATCTGGGACACAGCTTTCCCTTCTGTCCAAACCTTTTCAAACTACGCATAGGAGATATTTTCAGAAATACCTTATCACCTATGATGAATTCGAGATCTCTGCGTTAATTATCTGCATATTGCTTCTGATGGTTCTGAGCTATTCGGACTCTTTCCTTGATAATGTCGACTACTCGACAAGTTTCTTTAATAAAATCTGGTCCAACAATACTCCGTTCTTTAACTTTATTCCAAAACAAAGGAGTTCGACATTTTCTACCATACAGTGCTTCATAGGGTGACATCTGTATAGTCGCTTGATAGCTGTTGTTATAAGCAAAATCTATCAATGGTAATTTCTCATCCCATGATCCTTTGAAATCAATAACACAAGCTGGAAGCATGTTATTCTAAAATCTAAATAGTACGCTCTGACTGTCCGTCTGTTTGAGGATGGAATGCAGTACTAAACCTCAATGTTGTACCCATAGCCTTCTATAATCCTTTCCAAAACTTTGAGGTAAAGCGGGGGTCTCTGTCGGACACAATGCTTTCAGGTACACCAAGTAATCGGAAAATATTATCTACATAAAGCTTAACTAACCTCTTTAGGGTATTCTGAGGTCGTATAGCTATGAAATGAGCTGTCTTGGTCAAATGATCCACAATCACCCAGACCGCGTCAACTACTCGGGAGTCAATGGTAACCCGATGATGAAGTCCATAGTGATGCAGTCCCATTTCCATACTGGTTCTGGCAGTGGCTGCAACAATCCTGTAGGTCTTTGCCTTTTAGCCTTTACTTGCTCACAATTTAAGCATTGAGACACAAATTTAGCTACATCTGCTTTCATTCCTCTCCACTAATATAATTTCTTCAGATCATGATACATTTTCGTACTTCCAGGATGTACCGAATAAGTGGTGGTGTGAGCTTCCTTCATTAGTCTGTGTCTAATATCTAAGGCTTCATTTTCAAGAACACATACCCTTCCTTTGTATTTTAGTATCTTTTCAACGTCCAAGGTGAACTCAGGAGTAGTCCTACCTTTTTCGAGGTTTTCTTGCACCGTTCTCTGATTAGGGTCTGATTTAATAACGGCTTTCACTTCATCTAATAGATCAGGTACAATCTTCAATGTAGCGAACATGTTTGAGAATAGATGAATAAACCCTTGGTCGATTGATTCATTCAGAATATCAATCACGAACTGCTCTTTACCGTAATTAAATACTCTCCCTGTGACACACGCCACAGCATTTGCACTATTTTCTTCTTGGGATTCTGTCATTGCTTTCCTGCTTAGTGCGTCAGCAACTACATTAGCTTTTCCTGGATGATACTGAATATTACAATCATAATCCTTCAATAATTCTAGCCATTTTCTTTGTCTCATGTTCAACTCTTTCTGATTAAAAAGATGAGTGAGACTCTTATGATATGATTTAATTTGAAATTTCTCTCCATACAAATAATGTCTCCATATCTTAACAACATGTACTACTGCTGCTAATTCCAAGTCATGAGTGGGATAATTCTTCTCATGTGTCTTCAGTTGTGTTGAGGCATACACAATTACTTGTTCTCCTTGTATAAGCACACATCCTAAACCTAATCCAGACACATCGGTGTACAAGGTAAATGGTTGTCCTGGGATCAGAATAGTCAAGATGGGAGCTGATATCAATCTAGCATTCAATGTTTGGAAACACGCTTCACATTTATCGGTCCAAACAAACTTTTCTCCTTTCTTTGTCAGATTGGTGAGAGGTACGGCAATTCTAGAGTAATCTTGCACGAATTGACGATAGTAACCAGCTAAATCTAAGAAACTTCTGATTTCTGCAACATTCTTAGGTGCTTTCTATTTCACAATGGCTTCAATCTTGCTAGGATCCACTTTAATTCCTTCAGCGGATACAACAAGGCCTAAGAAAGCGATTTCATTTAGCCAAAACTCACACTTTGTAAATTTTGCGTAAAGTTTTTCTTTTCTTAATCGTTGTAGAGCGGCTCTTAGATTTGTGACATGAGTTTCTTTGTCCTTGGAGTAGACTAGTATGTCGTCAATAAATACAATGACTGAGGTATCCAACATATCATGGAATACCCGATTCATGAGTTCCATAAAAGTTACGGGTTCAATAGTTAATCCAAAAGACATGACTAAAAATTCATAATGTCCATATCTGGTTCTGAATGCTATCTTCGGAATATCACCTTCCTTCATCTTCAATTGATGGAATCCTGACCGAAGATCAATTTTGGAGAACACTTTGGCACCTTCCAACTGATCGAACAACTCATCGATCCGAGGCAACGGGTATCGATTCTTGATTGTAAGCTTATTCAATTCTCGATAATCTATACACAGTCGAACACTACCATCCTTCTTTTCACGAACAATACTGACGCTCCCCATGGTGATATGCTGGGTCTAATATAACCCTTGTCCAGTAATTCCTGTAATTGTACCTTCAGTTCCTTCAGTTTAGTAGGAGCCATTCGATAAGGTGCTTTCGATACTGGTGCGGCTCCGGGTATAAGATCTATAACGAACTTTGTCGCTTGGTCGGGTGGTAGTCCTGGTAGTTCCTCAGGAAATACATCTGAAAATTCACGCACAACTTCAATAACCTCCATTTGTGGTTCTTCCTTGGTGAGGTCGACCACGGATACTAGATACCCAATTCCTCCTTTCTCGAGGCATTTTCAAGCTTTCAATGCAGAGAGAACGAGTTTTCGTTTACGGGGAAGTTTGGTTCCCGTAAAACTAAACTCTGCTCCTTCCTCGTCTTTAAATGCCATTTCCTTTTCTGCACATAATAGGCTTACAGGGTGCCAAGCTAACCAATCCATTCCCAAGATAACTTCAAAGTCTGTCATCTTGAGTTGAATTAAGGTTGCATCTAAAATCTTCTCGCTGATAAAAACTAGACATGGACCATAATCCTTGTTTAGTTCCACTTCTAATCCCATAGGTGATCGTACAAGCAGTTTGCAGTCTAAAGGTCTGAGGGGTAGATTTAACTTCTTTCCAAATGATACAGAAATAAAAGAATGAGTAGCTCCAGAGTCAAAGAGTACTGTAAGACCCGCACACCACGAACCCGGTTTAACCATACATTTCGTGTCGTGACCAGTATACATCTCATGGTCGAGCCAAGTGGACCAAGTGCGTAAAGAAACCCAAGACCTAATATGAAATTTTACACAAAAACAGTCAAAATGAGGGTAGGGTTGCATGCCTAAACAGGTAGGGTCGACCCCACCTCAAAAGAAGTCCAAGCCATGACTTTTTGGTCGTGGAGTCGCAGGGGTCTCGAATTGTCCGACCCCCTCATCGACCCCCTAGCATCGACCCTAGGAAAAGAGCAAAAAACAGCATAACCAAAAATTAGGAAACTTTCCTAATTTCAATTGGGACCTTTCCTAAACTCAATGGGACTTATTTTGGGAGGTTTTTCTATATAAATAGGACGTCCCTAAGCCTCTTTCACTCCTTTTAGAACCCTAATTGAAAGTGAGAGAAAGAGAAGAGAAGGAAGAGAAGAAGAGAAGGAAAACTTGAAGAAAAGGCTAAGGAAGAAGAAGAAGCTCAGAGAAATCTTTGAAACTCAGACTACAGAAGGTATGAACCTCAATCTTTATCTGAATTGAAAGCTTAGAATAGATTATGATGAAGTTAGGTTAGGAGAAACCCTAATACCATCCATCCATGGATGAATTCCATTGAAAATCATGGAAAACTATGAAAAGTGAGTAACTTGGAGTTTTGAGCCATAGAACAATCATAGAATGGACTATAAAAGTAAGCCAAAGGACCCAAACATGAAAGAATAGACTGTAGAATGAAAAGGTCGACTCAAACCACGTGCGGTCGCATGTAGGGTCGATTGGGAATCGACCCTACCAGACCACAGGATCGACCCCTAGCTTTCGAGAAGTCCAGGGAAGCTGCGGTCGCACCTAGGGCCGATGGAACATCCGACCCTAGCCTCGACCCTACACCCCTGGGGTCGCAGAAAACAGTCACCCTACCTGCGACCCTTCCTACGAACCTAGCTTAACAGCAAGCCTAAAATTATCGGAATGAATTCTAACTAAAATCTATCGACTTGTTAGGTTTTCCTATTGATATAAAAGTGATTCTTAAAGCTTGAAAGAGGATTTATACTCAAGCAAAGGTAAGGGGACAAGACCTAAACTAATTGGCTAATAATAAACTATTTTATTTCTTGAGTCCAATGCCATGACTGATTCTATGCGTGTATGCTTGTAATGTGCATTCAACATGTCATCCAATATTTCTATTATTACTGTTCATCCATATTTAATTTCATTGTTTATAACATGATGATGATGATGATGATAGGAATAGGCATGTGAATGTTTGTATTTGGCTGGTGTACATGGTGCGGGTAGGGGATGGTATCAACCGATACTTCAATGCCGTTTTCATTGGGGTATATTGTGCCATAGTTCTTCTCTAGTCATGTCCACTAAGAAAATGTTGGTGTACTTGATGCGGATAGGGGATGGTATCAACCGGTACTTCAATGCCACTTTCATTGGGTATATTGTGCCATAGCTCTATACAAGTCTTGTCCACTAACATCGTCGTATCGCCATTACGCAGAACTATTACGTCATAGGGCATCAGAGGAGGTGGTCTCGGACCGTGTAGTCTTCGACTCTACCGGGGGGCCTTAGCTCTATCTCTATGGACGCATTAAGGGATGCTGGGGTGAGTCCTTGGATACACTGTTTGCCATTACGATTGGTTAGTTGCGAGCCCTGTTTGCAAGCCCTCGCCAACAGGGGCTTACGTGTTGGTATGGTATCAACCAGTACTTCAATGCCGTTTTAATTTGGGTATATTGTGCCATAGTGGGTGCATGTGGGGTCGACAGTGCCGTTTTCATTGGGCGGCTTCACACACTCGTGTATAGAGGTGAGGCGGCCTCTGAACTTTTCTATAGCACATTACAAACTATAAACCAGACCACAGTTATGAATTAAATGCATGCATATGTTTGTTGCATTGTTTTGTTTTCTCACTGAGCTCAAGTTGGAGAGCTGACCCTCGTGCGCACAAATCTTTAGTTTCAAATGTTGCAGGTATTACGGTTGAAGATTATGTCAACAAGCCAACATGTAAACAGGTGGCGGCTATGATGAGCAAGCTATGGAGGACTGTTGTGATTCGTCATGCTTGTGTTTCAACTATGGATACGCTTAGTGTTTAATTTCTATATTTGGATATTATAATATGTATTAAATTATGTTTTGGTTACTTGGAGATAAATGAAATACTAATTATTTATCATGACTAGACCTCATTTCATTATCTGTAAGACTTTCGCTATTTAATTTATTACCTCTGATTAATTTGGAATGTGTTTTGGTTTGACAACGTGGGATAGCCTATACGAGATCCTGGTTGAACCATTGGTTTATTGACGGTTCATCACACCATTCTGGTTAGTGTAGAATTGGGGTGTGACAAATTGGTATCAGAGCTCTCAGACCTTCCCATGAAACCTGAATACTTCTACTGGAGTCCATAAACTGAGTTAGGATAATAAAAAGCTTTAATACAGACCCACATAAGCACCTGTGTTGGTTGAGACCGAACTTAAACAAGACAATAATGTACATATAAAAGGTGAAACCATATATATACACTCAAACAGAAAGAAAAGACCAAAATTTATCCTGATAAACAAATAATATAGGGTACTATCTACAAGTCGGGCAGTTACCTAAGTATACAAAAGATATAGTGTAAGACCCGTATCAAACTAACCCGGTCTTACCACCTTGAACCAGGTTTACCCATCTTGGACGAGATGAATGGACCAAGGGCGTGAAGGAGATCGTGATCCCAGGTATCAAATCGACCCAAAAACACTTAGTTTAAAGGGAGGGTCGCATACCCAGCAAGGGAGGGTCGGACCCCCCAAGACAGAAAGTCAGACCTCCTGTTTTACAGAGGGGGTCAGACACTTTAGGAAACCAAGGGTCGACGGGATCATCGACCCTCAGTCGCCGCCAGAAATTGAAATTAGGAAAGTTTCCAAATTTCGATTGGATTCCTTCCAAATCTAAATGGGACTTAGTTTAAGAGTTTCCACCCTATAAATAGGACGTCCCTAAGCCTCTTTCACTCATTTTACAACCCTAATTGATTGAGAGAAAGAGAAGAGAAGGAAGAGAAGAAGAAGAGAAGCAAGGGAGAGAAGAAAAAGTAAAAAGGAGAAGAGTTGCAGAGAAGGAGTATTCTTCTCAAGTATGGATACTAATTCCATGAATTTCTACAGACCTTAGGTTAGATAAGGATGAGAGTGTGATCTCGGAGAAACCCAAACCATCAACCCATGGTTAGGTTTTCATGGAAAACCATTGGGAGAATACATAAAAGCTATATAGGTGGATGATTCATGGTTCTAGACCATGGAATGTATATTGAATGGACTGTAGGAGCAAGCCATAGGACCCCAAACACGAAGAATTGACTAAAAGGAGGAAAATTAACCAAAACCCATAGGGGGTCGCAAAGAGGGTCGATGACCATCCGACCCTATGTGACCTTGAGTATCGACCCCCAAGGTTCTGGAAGTCCAGATTAGGGGACGGTCGCACCAGGGGTCGGTCATAACTCAGACCTTACCTCCGACCCTCGGTTAATAGAATGGTTTTAAAAATTAGAATAAATTATAATTAAATTTTATCGACTTTGTTATGTCTTTTAGCAATATAATAGCAATATAAAGGTGATTCTAAAGCTTGGAAGAGTATCTATTAGCAAGCTAAGGTGAGGGAACAAAACCTAAACTAATTGGTTAATAATAAACTCTTTTTATTTTCTTGAGTTCAATGCCATGCTTGATTCTATGCGAATATGCTTGTAATGTGCATTCAACATGTCATCCAATATTCCTGCTATTATTGTTCATGCATATTTAATTTTGTTTACTTATAACATGATGATGATGATTGATGCTAGGAATAGGCATGTGAATGTTTGTGTGTGGTTAGTGTGCTTGATGCGAGTAGGGCATCAGGGGAGGGGTTATGCGGTGTTTGATCCGGGTACTTTAGCTCTATCTATAACTCAAGTCTTGTGCATTAGCATCGTCGTATCGCCGTTACCTTAGCAGAACTATTGCGACGTAGGGCATCAAGGAGGGTCTCGGTCCTTGAGTCCTATACTCTACCGAGGGGCCTTAGCTCTATCTCTACGGGTGCTTTGAGGAATGCTGGGGTGAGGCCTTGGATACATTGGTTGACATTAGGATTGGTTAGTAGCGAGCCCCATTTGCAGCCCTAGCCATTAGGGGTTAATTTGTTGGTATGGAGTTGTGCATCGATAAACGTAACCTTCGTTGTACAATGTTCATTATGGGTGCTGTGGGCGACGGTGAGAGTCATCGGGCGTATCCACACTCTCGTGCATAGAGGTGCGGTGGCCACCTATCCTTTCTATAGCACAGTGCAAACGTAAAACCAGACCAAAGATATGAATTGATTGCATGCATATGTATTGTTGCATTGTTTTGTTTGCTCACTGAGCCGTGATGTGTGCTCACCCTTCGACGTCGAATATTTTTTTTAGTTGATGATGCAGGTACAATCGTTGAAGATTATATAAATGCTCCAGAATACGAGAACGTTGCAGCGATGGTAGCTGAAGATGAAGTGGATACACATGACATCTCTTGCGAGTGCAACTCATGTGTATTCGATTAGATTTTTAGTTTATCTATTTGGATTTATTAAAAACATGTATTTGATATTTATTTATTTATGTCTTAGATGATATAGAATAATTTGTTATTTAAATATTGATATCACAATAGATTCTCAATTCATTTTATTATAAGACTTCCGCTATTGTATATTTACTCTGATTATGATTATGGATGTATGGGGTTTATATAACACGGATATAGCTTACTCGAGATCCTAGTTGAACCGTTGGTTTGTTAGCGGTTCATCACACCATTCTGAATAGTGCAGAATTTGGGTGTGACAACTTGGTATCAGAGCTTTCTGGCCTTGTCCGCTAGACCAGCATACTTTCACAACCAATTATGAACTGAGATAAGATAAAAAGTAAAAACTGTAATATTAACACACTATAAGCACAAGTGATGTTTGAGACCAATTTAAAAAGAGAATAATGCATCTATTAAAGGGGAAACAAATTTTAAATACAATGCGAGAGAAACAAATATATATTAATACTTAAAGCAGAGTACAGTCCACAACCCGGACAGTTACTCTGTATTACAAAGAAAAAAAAGTAAAGAAATGTAATCATGAAGCTGGAGGTGAAGGAGGAGGCGGTACCTCGCGGTCTATGTCATAGTCCTCGGCATAGACTCTAGTCAACCAGGCCACCTGAGTCTGAGTCGCCTGAAGACTAGCTGTGAGATCAGCCACCCGCTGATCAGTCCGGCGCTGAGCGTCTAGAAGCTCCACTATCCTCAGATCCGATGCGCACTGAGCCTCTCTAATCTCATGAAACATACTCAGCACGTCATCAGAAGGTGGACGTGAAGGACCAGCTGCATGTGAAGGACTAGCCGCAAAAGATGTACTCGCTCTAGCAGCATGTGTAGAAGAAGGAGGTGGTATGGAATCCACATCCATGTAAAGACGATCATCATCCCCGATAGCACCACCACGGACCCAAGCTGCAGCTGCTGCTGCCTCAGCGTCAGCGATCTCCATGCGAGTGTGAGGGCGCACCATCTCGTTCCTCTCCTCGTCACTGACTTGGGCATCCTGCAAGCCCATCTTGCAAATGACCTCCCAATCTAGAGGTGACGAGAAGATTTTCTCCTGAATCTTCTCATCCACTAAATCAACTCCCAGGCGGGTCAGCAACATAGTGATCATACGTCCATAGGGTAGATTACCCCTATGACTGGGCAATGTGGCACTGATCATAGTCCGCATGATGATGTAAGGAAGGCATATGGGTTGTCTAGTGCAAATGCTATACAGAAGATACTGGGTCAGCTGAGAAACCCTCTCGTAATGGCCACTCTGCGGAATCAGATTATGCTGGATAATCTTGTAAAAAACCCGTGGAGCCGGAGGCATATAGCAAGCCCTCATTTGCCAGCGATCAGGTCGTAGCAACTGACTATTAATCTCAGCCCTCATCTCTGTGGAGACGAACTGGGGCTCTCCAGGAGCACAGTAAACCATAGGGCCATCATAGGAAATGCCCAACAAATCCGCTAGCTGCCGGTAGTCAAAAGAGACCTCAACTCCCTTGACATAGCGAGTAATCCTGAGCTCGTGACCCCTATCCACATCATTGTAATCCCCCACCACCTGGAGATTACAATAAAACTGTCGCACTAAATCCGGGCATGTGCAAGCGTCGTAGGTAATGGCAGGGAGCCACCCCATATCACTGAAGGCTCTTTCCACGTTGAACAAGGCTAACTCAGCCAAGTTCACCATACGACCTCCCTCCACTTTCTTACGAACAAAGTGGGCATATTGTGCCTCGGTTTCGTTGGAACGGAAGCGAAGAGGATCACGAACTCTGGGTACCTTGGTACGAGCCATGGTATCTGCCAATAAGAAATAAAAGAAAACAGATAATATGTTAATAAGATAGAAAATCCAAAATTTTGACATTATAATGACGTAAGTTGGCCAAAAGCGTCACTTGTCACCCAGACACATGGGCAGGAGGACTTACGAAGGTCCCAACATGTCCTACAACACTCAGACAGTAGAAAATTCTAGCTAATGAAGTCTAATTTGATGAAATTGGGAGAAATCAAAAATTTCGACAAATTAGGGAAAAAAGAGAAAAAATCCAAGTTCTCGATAACCAACCGATGAAACTCAAAAATTTTTGAGGGCTTTCATTCATCGAGACACCAATAACAAAAGCTCCCAATAAAAATCAAATTTTTACGATTGCAAAAAGTTTAATTTGAAAAATACAAGTTAAATGGACAAAAACCTAGAAATGGAAACCTAAAAACAGGTAAAAATGAGAAAGCATACCTGTAGGGATGATGTGGACCTCGAAACACGGATCCAAATTGACCAAAATAGCGGAGTGGCACTGTAGCAACTCAGAGGTGGGAGACGAGTTGAAACAGGAGAGAAATGATGGGGAATGAACCCAGAATCGGATCTTAAAGGTTTGATTTTTGTTCTGGGGGTCGGACAATTCGACTAGGATCATCGACCCTCGTATCGACCCCCAGATCGACCCTCAGCTCTCGGGAATCTGACAAAAAACCAGGGTCGGATACTGAGGGTCAGATACCCATCGACCCCCACATCAACCCCCAGCTCTCAGGAAGAACAGGTCATTCCCAGAGTCGGATACTGAGGGTCGGACATACGATCGACCCCCACCATCGACCCTGCATAGAAAAGATAATATTTTTCAAAAAAAATGAGCTGAAAATTTTGGAATTTTACATCGGTTAACGTGCCTACATGCAGTATAAATGATTGAATCACCTATTTTGATGATTTTCAGGCACCACCATTCTCAGAAGGAAACATGTCTGGATGTAGAGTAACCACGCAGAGTCGGAATGCAGTTCCACCACCACCTGTGGAGGAAACTAGCCAGGAGAATATATATGCACAGGCAAATCCACAGGTTGTACCCCCATAAAATCCAGACCAGGAAAATCCTACCAACTTGCCACCTCCACCATCGGAGTTAGCTACCATGGTAATGAATCTAGCACAGCTGCTACAATAGATGCAACATGCACAGGCTCAAATGCAAGTTGCAATGGGGATTATGTTCCAGGCCGCACATGCTACACCCATGCAGACTGGACAAGCCAGTGCAGCACCGGTGGGTAACCACCCAGCACCTCAAACACCTCAACCACCAGCTGCACAGATCCCAGTACTTGGTCTGAAAGCAGCTCAGGTTCAGTATCAGTATCCACATCCTATGTTTGGGGCATACCCCCAAAATCAGATGGATCACTCTTGACTGGTTGAGAGATTTCTGTAGATGAAGCCCAAGGAATTTAACGGTAAACCGTCGGATCCGTTATGGCCAGCACATTGGATCGACGAGATGGAGAGAAACTTTCTCATGATGAATATTACTGAAGAAGAAAAGGTGTTATGTGCCACCTTCATGCTGAAAGGCGATGCACACCATTGGTGGAAATCTACCAGGGCATATCTACTGACCAAGCACGCCCTATTGACTTGGGCTATTTATAAAGAAGCGTTATTTGAGAAGTATTTTCCCCGAAGCTTCAGAGATGCTATGGAGAAGGAGTCCCTGAGTTTATATCAGGGCCAGATGTCCGTGGATGCGTATCAACAGCGCTATGATGAGCTGTTTTTCTTTGCACCACTTAGTATGCAATAGGAAGACACTAAGACCCGTAGGTTTGTCACGGGACTTAGAGGAAGCATCAGGGAGCACATCCTGGGTTTAGAGAAGAAGATATATAATGAAGCTGTCCAAATTGCTCGAGTTATCGAATCGAGCCAGAAGGAAAGTTACTTTACACAAAAGAGAGGCATAAAAAGACCAGCTGGAAATGCTTATAATGGAGGGAATAACAAAACATTTAAACCTTTCCATGCCCAAGGCTTTACCGCTGCACCCAAGACCACTCAAGCAGCTCAGCAGCAACCAAAGCCAAATACTGAAAGTCCAAGATGTTATAACTGCAATCAAGTGGGACATATGATGAGAGAGTGTCCTAAACCCAGGAAGCCACAACATCAAGGACGAGTTTATGCTGTTACATCTGAGGAAGCTGCCGCATCACCCGATGTGGTTATAGGTATGACCTAAACCTTTAAGTTGTATTACAATGTGTAAGCATGTAGACTAAGTTTAAATAAATCACAAGTATCATACCTATAAATGGCATACCCGCCAGAGTACTCTTCGATTCAGGAGCTACTCATTCCTTTATATCTGTGTTGTTCGGAAAGAAGCTGAACTTACCCATCAAAACATTGGACTACAAACTACTTGTACGGTCACCGATGGGGTTAGAAGTGGAATTAGAGAAAGGTTATGGGCCATGTCCAGTTCTCATTGGTGAGAAAACCTTAGATGCAACCTTGATCCAACTTGGGATGGCAGACTTTGATGTCATCTTGGGAATGGACTGGTTAGCTCGGCATTTTGCAAACCTATTATGCACCGAAAAGAAGCTAACATTTAAAGACAAAGAAGGAGAAGAATTCAATTTTGTGGGAACCAAACTGCCCCATAAATGCAAGCTCATACTCTCAGCACTAAAGGCTAAGAAGTGCCTTGGGAAGGGAGCAGTCGGGTATCTAGTATCAGTGGTTGACCTAACCAAGGAAGCACCACGAATGGAAGATATTGATGTTGTGCGGGACTATTCCGACGTATTTTCAGAGGAACTACCAGGATTACCACCCGACAGAGCCACCGAGTTTGTGATAGACCTTATACCTGGAGCCACACCAGTATCAAAAGCACCTTATAGAATGGCTCCTACTGAACAGAAGGAATTGAAGGTGCAACTACAGGAACTGCTGGACAAGGGTTATATTCGACCCAGTATATCACGATGGGGAGGACCGGTATTATTCGTATAGAAGAAGGACGGTAGCGTTCGATTATGTATCGACTATCGGGAGCTGAACAAACTGACAATCAAGAATCGATATCCACTACCTCAGATCGATGATTTGTTCGATCAGTTGCAAGGAGCGAAAGTATTTTCTAAGATCGACCTTCGGTCCGGTTATCATCAGCTGAAGATTAAAGAGGGTGATATTCCTAAGACAGCTTTCAGGACCAGATATGGACATTATGAATTCTTGGTCATGTCTTTTGGTTTAACAAACGCACCAGCAACTTTCATGGAACTTATGAACCGGGTTTTCCACGACATGTTGGATACGTCGGTTATAGTATTTATTGATGATATATTGGTATATTCCAAGGACAAGGAAACCCACGTTAAGAATCTAAACGCTGCCCTACATCGTTTAAGGAAAGAGAAGCTGTATGCAAAATTTTCAAAGTGTGAGTTTTGGCTAAGTGAAGTCGCTTTCCTAGGCCATGTGGTATCCGCTGAAGGAATCAAAGTGGACCCCAGCAAGATCGAGGCTATTGTAAAGTGGGAAGCACCAAAAAGCATTGCAGAAATAAAAAGTTTTCTGGGTCTCGCTAGATATTATCGGAGATTTATGGAAGACTATTCTTGGATTGCCGTACCTCTCACCAGTTTGACTAAGAAAGGTGAAAAGTTTGTGTGGATGGATAAATGTGAGAAGAGCTTCCAGACATTGAAGACCAGATTGATATCCGCTCCGATTTTGACTATTCCTGTCCCAGGACAGCCATTTACCCTATACACTGATGCGTCAGGACTAGGATTAGGATGTGTGCTTATGCAAGGAGAACAAGTAATTGCTTATGCCTTAAGACAGTTAAAGATACATGAGAAAAATTATCCCACTCATGATTTGGAGTTAGCGGCAGTAGTACATGCTGTCAAGATATGGAGACATTACCTGTACGGAGAGAAGTTCCAGATTAAGTCGGACCATAAAAGTCTTACTTATTTATTTAATTAGAAGGAGTTGAATATGAGACAAAGAAGATGGTTGGAACTATTGAAAGACTATGATTGTGATATCCAGTATCATCCGGGGAAAGCAAATGTAGTAACGGATGCGTTGAGCAGAAAGGCGATGATAAAATATCAAGGGGAGGTTAGTACAACTGCAGCTATATGTACTACCGGAATGGTATTCAATCATGGCAATGAGAAATATGTGATAGATACAACGGATGGATCAGCCAACCAAGGGTTTATTCATGGGTTTTCAAATATGTTCGCGGCATTAAAAGTTATACCGGATATAATGGATGAAGTGAAGACAACTATCAAATCAGATCCTTATCTGAGAACAGTACAAGAAGATATCGAGAAAGGTAGGACTAACCCTGAGTTCACCTTGGACGAAGAGAAAGTACTGAAATACAAAGGAAGAATATGTGTACCCGAAACAGAAAATGTGGACATTAGACACCGACTGATGAAAGAAGCCCATACCACCATTTATTCGATACATCCTGGAAGCACAAAAATGTATCATGATCTAAAGAAACTATATTGGTGGAGAGGAATGAAAGCAGATATAGCTAAGTTCGTGTCTCAATGCCTAAATTGTCAGAAAGTAAAGGCTGAACGATAAAGACCTACATGACTGTTACAGCCGTTACCGGAACCAGCATGGAAATGGGACTGCATCACTATGGACTTCGTCACGAGATTACCACTGACTCCTCGAGTAGTTGACACAGTTTGGGTGATTGTAGACCGTCTGACTAAGATAGCTCGCTTCATACCGATACGACCTCAGTATACACTGGAAAGGTTAGCAAAGCTGTATGTGGATAATATTGTTCGGTTACACGGTGTACCAGAGAGCATTGTATCCGATAGAGATCCCCAATTTACTTTCAAGTTTTGGGAGGGATTACAAAAGGCTATGGGTACAACATTGAAGTTCAGTATTGCATTCCACCCACAGACAGATGGACAGTCAGAGCGTACAATCCAGATTCTAGAAGATATGCTACGCGCATGTGTAATTGATTTCAAAGGATCATGGGATGAAAAGTTACCACTGATCAAGTTTGCTTATAACAATAGCTATCAAGCTACTATACAGACGTCACCATATGAAGTACTGTATGGCAGAAAGTGTCGAACTCCGTTGTTTTGGAATGAAATTGGAGAACGTAGTATTGTTGGGCCAGAATTTGTTGAAGAGACTTGTCGAGTGGTAGACATTATCAAGGAAAGGGTAAAAATAGCTCAGAACCGTCAGAAGCAATATGTAGATACTCAACGCAGAGATCTTGAGTTCGCTATAGGTGATAAAGTATTCTTGAAGGTATCACCTATGCGAGGATTGAAATGGTTCGGAGAGAAAGGGAAACTCAGTCCAAGATATGTCGGGCCATATGAGATTCTAGCTAAGCGTGGAAAAGTGGCTTATCAGTTAGCACTACCACCATCTATGTCAAGTGTGCATGACGTATTTCATATTTCCCTATTGAAGAAGTATGTCAAGGATCCAATGCACGTTTTGACAATAGATTTACCGGATTTGACTGATGATTTCACATTTGAAGTAACACCAACAGAAATCACCAGTCGAAAGGTTCAATGACTACGCAATCGAGATATCTATTATGTTAAGGTCATTTGGAAAAGTAGAGACATGGAAGAAATTACTTGGGAGGAAGAGAATGCTATGCGAAAGCAATACCCTCACTTATTTGATTCAGAAGGTACGTATAATTTTGGGGACGAAATTTTTATAAGTAGGGGGGAGTTGTAAGACCCGTATCAAACTAACCCGGTCTTACCACCTTGAACCAGGTTTACCTATCCTGGACGAGATGAATGGACCAAGGGCGTGAAGGAGATCATGATCCCAGGTATCAAATCGACCCAAAAACACTTAATTTAAAGGGAGGGTCGCATACCCAGCAAGGGAGGGTCGGACCCCCAAGATAGAAAGTCAGACCTCCTGTTTTATAGAGGGGGTCGGACACTTTAGGAAACCAAGGGTCGACGGGATCATTGACCCTCTCATCGACCCTGAGTTGCCGCCAGAAATTGAAATTAGGAAAGTTTCCAAATTTCGATTGGATTCCTTCCAAATCTCAATGGGATTTAGTTTAAGAGTTTTCACCCTATAAATAGGACGTCCCTAAGCCTTTTTCACTCCTTTTACAACCCTAATTGAATTGAGATAAAGAGAAGAGAAGGAAGAGAAGAAGAAGAGAAGCAAGGGAGAGAAGAAAAGTAAAAAGGAGAATAGTTGCAGAGAAGGAGTATTCTTCTCAAGTATGGATACTAATTCCATGAATTTCTACAGACCTTAGGTTAGATAAGGATGAGAGTGTGATCTCGGAGAAACCCAAACCATCAACCCATGGTTAGGTTTCCATGGAAAACCATGGGAGAATACATAAAAGCTATATAGGTGGATGATTCATGGTTCTAGACCATGGAATGTATGTTGAATGGACTATAGGAGCAAGCCATAGGACCCCAAACACGAAGAATGGACTAAAAGGAGGAAAATTGACCAAAACCCACAGGGGGTCTCACAGAGGGTCGATGACCATCCGACCCTATGTGACCCTGAGTATCGACCCCCAGGGTTCTGGAAGTCCAGATTAGGGGAGGGTCGCACCAGGGGTCGGTCATAACTTAGACCCTACCTCCGACCCTCGGTTAATAGAATGGTTTTAAAAATTAGAATAAATTTTAATTAAATTTTATCGACTTTGTTAGGTCTTCTAGCAATATAATAGCAATATAAAGGTGATTCTAAAGCTTGAAAGAGTATCTATTAGCAAGCTAAGGTGAGGGAACAAGACCTAAACTAATTGGTTAATAATAGACTACTTTTATTCTCTTGAGTCCAATGCCATACTTGATTCTATGCGAATATTCTTGTAATGTGCATTCAACATGTCATCCAATATTGCTGCTATTATTGTTCATGCATATTTAATTTTATTTACTTATAACATGATGATGATGATTGATGCTAGGAATAGGCATGTGAATGTTTGTGTGTGGTTAGTGTGCTTGATGCGAGTAGGGCATCAGGGGAGGTGTTATGCGGTGTTTGATTCGGGTACTTTAGCTCTATCTCTAACTCAAGTCTTGTGCATTAGCATCGTTGTATCGTCGTTATCTTAGCAGAACTATTGCGATGTAGGGCATCAAGGAGGGTCTCGATCCTTGAGTCCTATACTCTACCGAGGGGCCTTAGCTCTATCTCTACGGGTGCTCTAAGGGATGCTTGGGTGAGTCCTTGGATACATTGGTTGACATTAGATTGGTTAGTAGCGAGCCCCGTTTGTAGCCGTAGCCATCAGGGGTTAATTTGTTGGTATGGAGTTGTGCATCGATAAACGTAACCTTCTTTGTGCAATGTTCATTATGGATGCTGTGGGCGACAGTGAGAGTCATCGGGCGTATCCACACTCTCGTGCATAGAGGTGCGGTGGCCACCTATCCTTTCTATAGCACAATGCAAACGTAAAACCAGACCAAAGATATGAATTGATTGCATGCATATGTATTGTTGCATTGTTTTGTTTGCTCACTGAGCCATGATGTGTGCTCACCCTTCGACGTCGAATATTTTTTTCAGTTGATGATGCAGGTACAAGCGTTGAAGATTATATAAATGCTCCCGAATACAGGAACATTGCAGCGATGGTTGCTGAAGATGAAGTGGATACACATGACATCTCTTGCAAGTGCAACTCATGTGTATTCGATTAGATTTTTAGTTTATCTATTTGGATTTATTAAAGACATGTATTTGATATTTATTTATTTATGTCTTAGTTGATACAGAATAATTTTTTATTTAAATATTGATATCACAATAGATTCTCAGTTCATTTTATTATAAGACTTCCGCTATTGTGTATTTACTCTGATTATGATTATGGATGTATGGGGTTTAGATAACACGGATATAGCCTACTTGAGATCCTGGTTGAACCATTGGTTTGTTAGCGGTTCATCACACCATTCTGAATAGTGCAGAATTGGAGTGTGACATATAGTACAGTAGCAAGATGGGAGCATCTGTAAAGCAGAGAAATTAGAATACCGAGTTGGTGCTCACAAGATGTGAAACTCGATGTATGATAGAGGAAGAAGGAAAATGGCTAGTAACGCTTAAATCCCTGTAGAGGAAAAGGGAAAGATCTCAGGCTGAATGCAACAGAGATAAGAGAACAATGGCCATACACTAAGAATAAGAGTAACTACAAGAAGATAAAGCTATACTCCTGGGTGACGTGGAGACTTAGAGTGAGATCCACCACAAGCTGATCCATTGCTCACTGAGCATTAAGAAGATGTTGCAACTTGACCCCACCACTATCTGGGTTGAGAATGGATAAGAAAAACTCATCTAAGCAGATGCTAAATAATGATAATCAGATTGGAGAAAATCAAAGGAGGTGAACAAACAGGCCATTCCAGCCAATCACCTAGACTACCCAAGTTGTCGATGCTACATCAACACCTCCGGGTCAAACCAAGTACGGTACCAATTGGTATCAATACTGTACCCCCAGCACCTATTACCTATTACACAGTACCTACCATACAAAAGTCCCAGTAACGCACACCCCAGTGCAGATGTTTGGTGCACAACAAGCAGTGTATCAAGGTGGTTACCCTTATCAGCCATCGATGTATGAGATAGCTGCGTCATGACAAAATGATCCGACCAAGGATTGAGAAATATTTTCTGAAGACAAAGCCTTAAACGTTTTCAGCAAAGGATCAAATATATTGTAGTCATATAACTAGATAGGATTCAGTGCATTATTGATTTACTCTTATGATTATAGAGGATGCACATACCTGATTTTAAATTTTCGTGTCTTGACAGGATACCTTCTTGATTCAACCTGTCAATTGGAGTCATAGATATTGTTTCTTTCATATTAGTCCTGATTATATGAAACTGAGCCACTCTCATGATCGACAACATGAACAGAGATATGAACTGAATGAACAGCTAAATGTTTAATCATGTTAAGCGTACATCTTTTTGATTTTACCTGATTTACTGATGTATGAAAACTTTCTCCAGATTTACTCCTGTAGTGCCTTGACCAATGGCATTATACTCTCAATAGAACCTGTAACCATGAGGTTAAGAATTGTAAAACCTCTATTTCCATGTATTTGGACCACCGTACAACTTAACGACCTTTTAATGCCAGTTGGATTACCACAGATTTACTCCTGATCCTTTAAACTTAAGTTCATTTGATAAAGAAAGTGCTTGTCGTCATACTAAATTGAGAGAAGGAAATGAATTGTTTTGGATAAACATTCTGATTCTTACATTTCTCGACATCCATTAATAAGATGTTTAGTGATAATGGAATTATTGGAAGAAAGATGATTGGATTCAGATTAAATGCTATGGCCAATGAACCTCAAATGATGTAATGGAGAATTTATTTTGAGATTACTGATTTGATGGATATGAGCCATGTCTATAAAAGAGTGCATGAGCAAAAAGTGAAAACTATCAAGAGTAACTAGGAAAGAGTAGATAGCATTCAAGTAAAGTTAAAGATGGCTATATCGGTATGAATTTTGACAAGGCAGAAGATTCCTAAAGGCAAATCTAAGAGTGGATACAAGGATAAGGTAAAAAATCATGGCATTGATAGTAATCAGATTAGTACAAGTAATATTGAATTACGCCTAATGTTAAAGGAAATGATTAAGCAAAGACCAAGACAGTTTGGTAGAATTAATGAAATTTTAAGCATATACCCTAATGCTTAGACTTGGGATATGTAATGATTAAATAGTCAGAAGATGCTTTTTGAGATATATAATAGAATGATTAAAGGCGGTGTAAGCTAATGAGCTTTTTGAGATATATGAGATTTCAAGCAATAGTCTTTGAAAAACTAAGAGAAGAAGGAACTACACGAGCTCTTAAGACCTTATACCAGATTTTGCTAGTTCAAGCCCTTTGGACTAGGTGTTGTATTGGATGAGTGTTATTAACAATGTTCGAATCATATGGATAGACAGAATTTAGATGCAACCTAAATCGACTTGAGATGGCAGAGTTTGACGTCATCTTGGGAATAGACTGGTTGTTTCAACACTCTACAAAGTTGTTATGTGCATAGAAGAGGTTATCATTAAAGAATAAAGATGGCATATAATTTAGTATTATTGGAAGTATGTTGCCTAAGAAGAAAAGCTGATCCTCTCTATGCTAAAGGCCAAGAGATGCTTTGAAGAGAAAGAAGTTGGATATATGGTATCTGTGGTATACGCTACCAAAGAAGCACCACAAATGAAAGAAATTGATGTGATGCATAAATTTCCTGATGTATTTCCAGGAGACTTATTTGGGTTACCATCTGATCATGTGACCGAGTTCGTCATCGACTTATTACCCAAGGACGATACTTGTGTCAAAGGCACCTATGAATAGCTCTTATAGAATTGAAGGAACTGAGACTCAACTACAAGAGTTATTAGACTAAGGTCCTAATAAGCTAAGTATTGCATCACGGGGAGTGCCAATGCAATTCATGAAGAAGAAGGATGATAGTGTTGTCTGCATATAGACTACCGAGAATCGAACAATCTCACGATCAAGAATCGATATCTATCACCTCGGATCAATGACTTGTTTAAACAGTTGCAAGGAGCAAAGGTAATTTCTAAGATTGATCTTTGGTCAAGATATCAACAGCTGAAGAATATGGACAGCGATATCTCGAAGATACCTTTAGAATCGGGATTGGACATTATGAGTTCTCGATTATGACGTTGGGATTAACCAATGCCCCTACATCTTTTATGGAGCTGATGAACTGGGTGTTTCATGACATGTTGGACACGTCGATCATAGTTTTCATAGATGATATTTTGGTTTATTCTAAGAATGAAGCAACTCATACAATGAATCTTAGAACAGCTTCACAACAACTGAGAAGGGAAAAACTTTATGCCAAGTCCAAGAAATTGAGACCTAATTAAGCAAAGTGATCTTCTTAGATCACGTGGCATCATAAAAAGGGATAAAAGTGGACCCTATTAAGATAGATGTAATCACATGGTGAGAAACACCTAAAGAACATTGTGAAGATCAGAAGTTCCTTGGGTTTAGCTGGTTATTACAGATGATTTGTAGAGGAGCACTCTAAGATCGCAAAAACCTCTTACCAAGCTAACCAAGAAGGGCGAGGAGTTTAATTAGACTGACAAGTGTGAAGAATGTTTCCAGATTTTAATGTAAGGTTGATATCAACTCCCATCTTGATCATTCGGACACCAAGGAAATCGTTTACCCTAAACATCAAAGCTTTCGGATTGGATCTAGGATGCGGGTTGATGCAAGGTAAATAAGCGATTGTATATGCTTCAAGAAAACTAAAGGAGCATGAGAAGAGTTACCCTATTCATAACTTGGAAGTACCGGTGATGAGTTATGCAATCATGATTTGGAGACATTACCTATATAGAGAAGAATTTCAAATTAAATCGGATTACAAGAGTTTTATTTATCCCTTCATCAGAAAGAGTTGAACATGAGACGAAGAAGATGGTTAAAACACTTGAAGGATTAAGACCGTGATACACAGTGTCGCTCAAGCCAGGCTAATGTAGTAGCTAAGGCCTTAAGAAAAAAGGGAATTATGAAGTCCGAGGAAGGAACCAGTATGAATGCTGCCTTATGTTTCGCAGCAATAGATTCAGATTTGAAAGGAGAGTAATATATAATAGAAACTCTTGATGATCCAATTGAGCGAGAATTTATGGATGAACTTATGGAGCAATAGTTCCTCGCTTGCGTTCACAACATTAAAGATCATCTCTGAATTGATAGACGAAGTAAAGGTAGTAATTTTGTTAGATCTGTATATAAGAACGGTGTAAGCAGATTTAGAGAAAGGAAAACCAAACCCTGACTTACTCCGGATGCGAAAAAGGTCATATGATACAGAGGATGATTATGTATACCTGAAGTGAAAAATGCTGATCATAAGATATAAGATAAGGTTAAAAGCCCATTCTATTCCGTATTGGATATATTCTAGAAGTATAATATATACCAAAACATGAAGAGATTATTTTGGTAGAAGGGAATGGAAGTAGTTGTGGCTAGATGCATGTTTCAGTGTCTGAATTATCAACAAGTAAAGGCTGAAAGGCAAAGACCAACATGGCTTACCATAACCACTATCGGAACCAGTCTGGAAGTGGAACTATAGTACAATGAACTATGTCAATGATTTGCCACTGACTCCCAGATCGGTTGACATGGTTTGGGTGATTGTTGATCGCCTTATGAAGATAGCTCATTCCATTGCTATATGACCTCGGTATGCTTTGGAGCGGCTAACTAAGCTATATGTGGATTGAATTTGCTACCAAGCTACTATGTAGATGTCACCTATAAAGTATGGTATGATAAAAATATCAAATTATTTTGTTTTGGAATGAAGTTGATGAATGAAGAGTTTTAAGACCTGAGCCTATTGAAGAAACCTATCGAGTGGCAGACAAAATCAAAGAAAAGGTCCAGGATAGCTCAAGTTGTCAGAAGAGACACCAAGACCTCTAGTTCGCCATAAGTGATAAAGTGTTCTTGAAGATATTACTTATGCACGGATTAAAAATAATTGAACGAGAAGCGAAAGTGGTATCCGATATATGTTTTTGACTTCATAAAATTTGAAGAGATGTAGAAAAGTTGTATATCAACTAGCGTTACCGCTGTCCATGTCTAGTGTGTACAACGTATTTCACGTGTCTCTATTGACGAAGTACGTTGGAGATCCATATCAAAGTTATTGACCATAGATCCACTGGATTAGATAGAAGATTTAACCATTGAAGTGGTACCAGCCTAGTTCACTGGTTGAAAGGTACAATATCTCCAAAGCTGAGATAATTATTATATGAAATTAACCTGGAAAAGACAAGACATGGAGAAGATTACATGGGAGGAAGAAGATGCAATACGAAAACAAAATTCCCACTTATTGACTCTGAAGTAAATTCAAATTTTGAGGACAAAATTTATTCTAAGGAGGGGGAGTTGTAAGATCCGTACGTTTAAATTTCGAGGAAATTTTTTTTTAAGGGTGGTGGAGTTGTAAGACCCGCACACCACGAACCCGGTCTAACCTTACATTTCGTGTCGTGACCAGTATACATATCATGGTCGAGCTAAGTGGACCAACTGCGTAAAGAAACCCAAGACCCAATATGAAATTTTACTCAAAAACAGTCAAAATGAGGGTAGGGTCGACCCCACCTCAAAAGAAGTCCAACCCATGACTTTTTGGTCATGGGGTTGTAGGGGTCTCGAATTGTCCGACCCCTTCATCGACCCCCTAGCATCGACCCTAGGAAAATGGTAAAAAACAGCACGAACCGAAAATTAGGAAACTTTCCTAATTTCAATTGGGACCTTTCCTAAACTCAATGGGACTTATTTTGGGAGGTTTTTCTCTATAAATAGGACGTCCCTAAGCCTCTTTTACTCCTTTTAGAACCCTAATTGAAAGTGAGAGAAAGAGAAGAGAAGGAAGAGAAGAAGAGAAGGAAAACTTGAAGAAAAGGCTAAGGAAGAAGAAGAAGCTCAGAGAAATCTTTAAAACTCAGACTACAGAAGGTATGAACCTCAATCCCTATATGAATTGAAAGCTTAGAATAGATTATGAAGAAGTTAGGTTAGGAGAAACCCTAATACCATCCATCCATGGATGAATTCGAGTAAAAATCATGGAAAACTATGAAAAGTGAGTAACCTTGGAGTTTTGAGCCATAGAACAATCATAGAATGGACTATAAAAGTAAGCCAAAGGACCCAAACATGAAAGAATAGACTGTAGAATGAAAAGGTCAACTCAAACCACGTGCGGTCGCACGTAGGGTCGATTGGGAATCGACCCTACCAGACCACAGGATCGACCCCTAGCTTTTGGGAAGTCCAGGGAAGCTACTGTCGCACCTAGGGTCTATGGAACATCCGACCCTAGCATCGACCCTACACCCCTGGGGTCGCAGAAAACTGCTACCCTACCTACGACCCTAGCTTAATAGCAAGCCTAAAATTGTCGGAATGAATTCTAACTAAAATCTGTCGACTTGTTAGGTTTTCCTATTGATATAAAAGTGTTTCTTAAAGCATGAAAGAGGATTTACACTCAAGAAAAGGTGAGGGGACAAGACCTAAACTAATTGGCTAATAATGAACTATTTTATTTCTTGAGTCCAATGCCATGACTGATTCTATGCGTGTATGCTTGTAATGTGCATTCAACATGTCATCCAATATTTCTATTATTACTGTTCATGCATTTTTAATTTCATTGTTTATAACATGATAATGATGATGATGATAGGAATAGGCATGTGAATGTTTGTGTTTGGCTGGTGTACATGGTGCGGGTAGAGGATGGTATCAACCGGTACTTCAATGCCATTTTCATTGGGGTATATTGTGCCATAGTTTTACTCAAGTCATGTCCATTAAAAAAATGTTGGTGTACTTGATGCGGATAGGGATGGTATCAACCGGTACTTTAATGCCGTTTTCATTGGGTAAATTGTGCCATAGCTCTATACATGTCTTGTCCACTAACATCGTCGTATCTCCATTACCTTAGCAGAACTATTACGTCGTAGGGCATCAGGGGAGGTGGTCTCGGACCGTGTAGTCTTCGACTCTGCCGGGGGGCCTTAGCTCTATCTCTATGGACGCATTGAGGGATGCTGGGGTGAGGCCTTGGATACACTGTTTGCCATTACGATTGGTTAGTTGCGAGCCCAGTTTGCAAGCCCTCGCCAACAGGGGCTTACGTGTTGGTATGGTATCAACCGGTACTTCAATGCCATTTTTATTGGGGTATATTGTGCCATAGTGGGTGCATGTGGGGTCGACAGTGCCGTTTTCATTGGGTGGCTTTACACACTCGTGTACAGAGGTGAGGCGGCCTCTGAACCTTTCTATAGCACATTGCAAACTATAAACCAGACCACAGTTATGAATTGAATGCATGCATATGTTTGTTGCATTGTTTTGTTTTCTCACTGAGCTCAAGTTGGAGAGCTGACCCTCGTGCGCACAAATCTTTTATTTTTTGATGTTGCAGGTATTACGGTTGAAGATTATGTCAACAAGCCAACATGTAAACGGGTGGCGATTATGATGAGCAAGCTATGGAGGACTGTTGTGATTCATCAAGCTAGCGTTTCAACTATGGATACACTTAGTGTTTAATTTCCATATTTGGATATTATAATATGTATTAAATTATGTTTTGGTTACTTCGAGATAAATGGAATACTAATTATTTATCATGACTAGACCTCAGTTCATTATCTGTAAGACTTCCGCTATTTACTTTATTACCTCTGATTAATTTGGAATGTGTTTTGGTTTAACAACGTGGGATAGCCTATATGAGTTCCTGGTTGAACCGTTGGTTTATTGATGGTTCATCACACCATTCTGGTTGGTGCAGAATTGGGGTGTGACAAGTATTCTGGCGGGTATACCATTAATAGGTACGATACCTGTGAGTTGATTTAATTTAGTCTACATGCTCACACAAGGTAGTACGAAATGAAAGGTTCAGGTCATACCTGTGACCACATCAGGCGATGCGGCCGCATCCTCAGATGTAACTGTATAAACCTTTCCTTGTTGTAGCTGCTTCCTTGGCTTAAGACACTCCCTTGAATAATGTCCTACTTGATTACAGTTAAAGCATTTAACTCCTTCACTACTTTTCTTCTGTTGGGGTTGGGCTGTCGGATTAGTCTTGGCTATAGTATTGAAGCCTTGAGTATGGAAGGGTTTGAATGTCTTTGAGTTCCCTCCGTTGTATGAATTTCCAATAGGCCTTTTAATACCTTTATTCTGAGTGAAATAACTTTTCCTCTGGCTCGATTCCAATACTGAAGCAATCTGTCCAGCTTCATTATAAATCTTCTTTTCTAGGCCCAATACATGCTCATGGATGCTTCCCCTAAGTCCCATAACGAACCTTCAGGTATTGGTATTTTCCTCTTGCATGCTAGAGAGGGAGCAAAGAAAAATAGTTCTTCATAACGTTGTTGATATGCATCTACAATCATCTGTCCCTGATACAGACTCAGAAACTCCTTTTCCATTTGATCTCTGAAACTCCAGGGAAAATACTTCTCGAAGAAAGCTACTTTATAGATAGCCCAGGTCAGTTGGGCGTGCTTTGTCAACAGATAACTCCGAGTAGATTTCCTCCAATGGTGTGCATCACCTTTTAGGATAAAAGTGGTACATAATATCTTCTCTTCTTCATTTATAGTCTTCATCATAAAGTTTCTTTCCATCTCACCGATCCAGTGAGCTGGCCATAACGGATTTAATGGCTTGCCTATAAATTCCTTCGGCTTCAACTTCAGAAAATGCTCGATCAGTCTGGAGTGATCAAGCTGATACTGTGCATATGCTCCATACATAGGAAGTTGGTATTGAAAATTTCCTTGGTTATACCCGCTTTGCGGTGCTTGAGGGTTTTGCACTTGGCCTTGTACTGCTGGTATTTGCGGTGCTTGAGGTACAGTGTTGCTACCACCAAGTGCAATATTAGCTTGTCCTGCAGGTAGAGGTGTTGTGTTTGCAGTTGGGAAAGCAATTCTCATAGTAGCTTGCATGTTGGCTTGCACTTGCTGTATTTACTGCAATTATTGTGCTAAATTCATCACAGCAGTAGCCAGATCTATAGGTGGTGCAAGTAGGTTGATTGCGTTGGCTTGGGTGTGCACATTTTGAGGTGCAGCATTTTGAGTTCCAATATTTCCTTCCTGTCCTTGCTGACCCTCATTGTCATTAGTCTCCATAGGTGGTGGATATGGGTTTGCATTTTGTCTCCTTTTACTTGCTCTGCGTCCAGCCATTTAAACTCTTGGTTGAATGGTACTTGGAAAGGCTGTACATGTGAGACAAGATATGATGGTAGTATTGGGTTAGTCTCACAATGGAAGGCGAAAGAAAAACAAAATCAATAGGCAAAAGTTCAAGCAGAATCAAATGCAGACAACAGTAGGTCATATAGTCGATGGCCTACGGTCGCATGTTGTGTGACCAAAGGTGTGACCATCACATCCCTGGCAACTTGCTGAGACCCTATGGTCAATCATACGGTCGATGGTTTTGGTCGAATTGTGCGACCGTAAGATCCAAAATCAGTTTTTAAAACCTATTTTCGAGAGTTTTCCCTCTCATTCTCCTTCTTCCTCCTACGATCTCTACTCAACTCACCACCAGTGAGTTACTACAAACTTGGTGATTTTTCCTTTGATCTACGACCTACATTCCATTCCACAAGGTATGTTCTCTACTCCCTTTCATTTTTAAGCTTTCATACCTAGGGTTTATTCCATTTGTAGGGTTTTCTTCTAATTAATATTTTTCTAACCGTAAAAATTTGATTTTTATTAGGGGCTTTTGCTATTGGCCACCCAATGGATGAAAGCCCTCAAGAAAATTTGAGTTACATCGGTTAGTTTGGTAAAAATTTCAAAAATCCCAATTTTGACATAAATTTTGAGGTTTTGCCCAATTGTCAAAATTTTTCAAATTCGACCTACCTAGTTCAAAATTTCCTATTGAATATGCATTGCAGGATGGTTTGGGTCCTATGTAAGTCTTCCTGCCCAAATGTTTGAGTGAAAAGTGAGGCTTTTTCCATTTTACGTCGTTATGCTGTCAAATTTTCAAATTTATCTAACTTGTTTCCTTATTTTCATTTCTTACAGCTATCATGGTTCGCACCAAAGTTCCTCGAGTTCATGACCCATGATGCTTTAGGTCCGTTGGAGCAGAGGTGCGACATCCTTGGTTTGACCGAAAGAAAGTTGAAGGGGGTCGGTGTGTGAACCTAGCCCACTTGGCCCTGTTTGGTGTGGAGAGGGCATTTGGCGATATGGGCTGGCTTCCAGTGATCCTATACGAGGCTTGTACTCGCCCAGACTTGGTTAAGCAGTTCTACTGTCACCTTCAGGTGGAGGGTGACCTTGAGGATGTAGAGAGGGGCAGAGAGCTTTGGATCACCAGTTGGGTGAATGAGGTTCCGATTTCATTCAACTGCCAGGAGTTGGCTGATCTCTTAGGTATCTCCAATGATGGACAGTTGGTTTACTGTGCACCCAGAGAGCCGTAATTTCTATGTACACAGATGCGTACAGAAATAGATAGTCAGATTCTTCGGGATGACTGCTCGAAGGTAAAAGCAGTCAACCTATGTCCAGAGCCACGTGTCTACTGCAAGATTATCCAGCATAATCTGATTCCTCAGAGCGGACATTATGAGATGATCTCACAGCTGACTCAGTACCTTCTGTACTGTATCTGTACTAGGCAGCCTATCTACCTCCCATACGTTATTCTCTGGACTATGCACCGAGCTACATTGCCTGACTCGAGAGGTAACTTGCCCTATGGGTAGTAGATCTCCACCTTTCTAGCTAGTCTATAGGTGGACATAGTGGATGAGAGGATCCTTGAGGACACCTTCTCAGTTGACTTTTATTGGGAGGCCATCAGCAATATTGGCATGAGAGAGATACAGGTCAGTGATGATGAGAGGAATGCTATGAGACGTCCTCTCACTCGGGTAGTGGCAGCAGATGCAGAGGCCACAGCAGCAGCAGCAGCAGAGGTAGTAGTAGAGGCACACGAGGGTGGTGATGAGGAGGATGATGATCAGATGTACATGGATGTGGATGCCATTCCCCCTCCATCCCCACAACATTCTACTAGAGCTGGCCCTTCTAGGGCTTCTCATTCAACTGACCCTTCACGCCCACCACCAGATGACATGATGGGGCTGTTACATGAGATTAGAGAGGCTCAGCGCATGACTGATTGGAGAGTAGGAGAGCTTCTAGATGCCCAGTACTCTACAGACCAGGGGTAGTGGATCTGGCAGCTAGTCTCCGAGCGACTCAGACTCAGGTGCCAGGCTCGCGAGAGTATATGCTGAGGACTATGATAGAGAATGTGAGGCACCTCCTCCTCTAGCACCCCCAGCTTCATGATTGCTATTTATATCTTTTTCTCTTTTTATACTACAGAGTAACTGTCTGGATTGTGGACAGTACTCTAATTTGATTGTACATTTGTCTTGTTTCCAATTATATATATTGGTTCCTCCTTTACATATGTACATTATTCTTTTTCTTAGTTTATGTCTCATACAACACAGGTGCTTATGGTGTGTTCTTATTACAGCTTTTAATTTTATCCTAACTCAGTTCGTGACTCATGCGGAAGTAGTTAGGTCAATGGGTAGAACCTAAGAGGCTCTGATACCAAATTATCACACCCCAATTATAGTCTAACCAGAATGGTGTGGTGAACCGCCAATAAACCAATGGTTCACCCAGGATCTCGCATAGGTCGTATCCACCATATCAAACCACACACACATTCCACATTAATAATCAGAGGTAATAAACAAATAAGCAAAAGTCTTACATATAATGAACTAAGAGTTTAACAGTGACAAATAAGTATTTAATCTAATTATCTTCAAACCACAAGACATAAAAATAAATAATCAATTACATATTCGATGTTCAAATTATAACTAAACTTAAGCAAAAAACACATTGGTTGCACTCGCATGACAAATCATGCGCATCTTCTTCAGCATCTACATCCATCGCAGCAACATGTCCATACATAAGCGCATTCATATATTCTTCAATGGTAGGACCTACATCATCAACTAAAAATATTAGACGTCGAAAGGGTAAGCACACATCACGGCACAATGAACAAATAAAATAATACAATAAACATATGTATGCATTCAATTCATATCTTTGGTCTGGTTTATAAGTTTGCAATGTGCTATAGAAATGTTTGGTGGCCGCCGCACCTCTATACACGAGTGTGTGAATCCGCCTAATGGATCAAACACCATTACCGTCCCACATGCACCCACCATGGAATAGAGATAGAGCTAAAGTGTCTGGATCAAACACCGTCAATACTTCCCCTGATACCCTACCCATACCAACACGTAAGCCCCTATTGACGAGGGCTTACAAACTGGGCTCGCAACTAACCAATCCTAATGCCAAATAGTGTATCCAAGGCCTCACCCCAGCATCCCTTAATACGTCCATAGAGATAGAGCTAAGGCCCTCCGACAGAGTCAGAGACCACACGGTCCGAGACCACCTCCCCTGATGCCCTACGACGTAATAGTTCTGCTAAGGTAATGGCGATACGACGATGTTAATGGGCAAGACTTGAGTAGAGATAGAGCTAAGTCTGGTGACGAGGTCGAAGACCACCATGCCACGTCCTCCCCTTGATGCTCCACTCATATCCAATACACTAACCACACACATACATTCACATGCCTATTCCTAGCATCATCATCATCATTATGTTATAAATAAATAGAATTAAATATGCATGAACAGTAATAGCAGGAATATTGGATGACATATGAGATGCACATTACAAGCATACAAGCATAGAATCAACCATGGCATTGGACTCAATAAAACTAAACAGTTTGTTAATATCCAATTAGTTTAGGTTTTGTTCCTTCACCTGTTAGCAATTCTCATTGTCCTTCCTAGCCTTGAAATTCCCTTTGAATTGATTTAACAACCTAAAATTTATATGAAATTAAGTTAGGGTTCATATGTGACATGTTACAGTAGTCAAAAATCGAAATAGGACATTGATAGGTGTCTGATTGGTCCTATGGTCTCATGTTGTATCGACCTTACTGTCTATGGTCGATACCCTACGGTCGCATATGGTGCGACAGTAGCTGCGACCATATGATTTCTGAAATCTTCCCGAACGTCTATGGTTGATCCTCTGGTCATACTAGTCATGCTATGGTCGACCGTAGCTGCGATCTTGAGATTTCTAGTCACAGTCTCCATGAAATTCGAGTTCTTCATTGGGCAATTCTTCTGTTCTTCAATGGGGTTTATTCTAAGGACATCCTATGGCCATCATTAGTAATTTCTTATCAACCCTAATCATCAAATTCACTCCTCATGGTTCTCTTTGGGATTTTTCTCAAGAAAATTACATAGATCATAATCGGTTGATATGGCCTATCCTCCATAGAAGTTTTATTCCATAGAGTTTATATCTCCAGAGATTCGTTTCATACCTTTTCCTATGATAGAGAGCCAATCTATTCTTAGCAAATTCTTCTCCTTAGATTTTTCTTCTTCTCCTTCTCTTCCTTCTCTTCATTCTCTTCATTCTCTTTCTCTAGGGTTTACTAATGTTTTAAAAGAGTGAAAAAGGGCTGAGGGACGTCTTTTATTTAGAGGAAAACTCTCCATATAAAGTCCTTTTTCAATTAGGAAAGCAATCCCTTAGTTTAGGAAATTTTTTAAAACTCAGAGTCTGAGCTGGGTTCTCATGGTCGATCATACGATCGCATAAATCATCGACCGTAGGGTCGAAATCATTGACCGTGGGGTTCTGGATTTGAGATTTTTCATTCCCTTGCTTATTGTCAACCATACCTACCCAGGCATGCGACCTTAGGTATTTTTTAGTGTTTTTAACTCGATTCTCATACCTGGTTTGTGATCTATCTTCACACTCTCGGTCCACTTGGTCCAGAAATGATGGAAAGACCTGGCATGACACGGTTTGACCAAGTTAGTGGAGTGCGGGTCTTACATCATATGCCCATATGGTAAGTTGCCCTTCAGGCCAAACATCATGGCTCGATGCATAGTGTGAATGATGATGTAAGGTAGGTATACAGGCTGTCTGGTACAAATACAATATAACAAATACTGAGTAAGCTAAGAAACCATCTGGTAGTGCCCACTTTGTGGCACCAAGTTGTGCTGAATGATTTTGCAATAAACTCTGGGCTCTGGATGCAGGTTAATCGCTTTCATCTCCCAGCGATCACTTCGGAGTAGCTGTTTACTCACCTCTAGGCGTAGACCCTCAGAAAGAAACTTACGCTCTTTGGGAGTATAGTAAACCAGTTCTCCATCATTTGAAATTGCAATATGTCAACTAACTACTGTGAATCGAATGGGATGGGTACCCTTTTTACCCAACTCGTGATCCTCAGCTCTCTACCTATCTCCAGGTTCTCGGGATCACCCTCAATTTGTAGATTGCAGTAGAATTGCTTCACCAGGTCCAAACATGTAGACCCCTGGTATTATGTCAATGGGAGCCAACCCATAGTACGGAAGGCATTTTCTACATCAAAGAGGGCAAGCTGGGCAAATTACAAACTGGCCCACTTCTATCTTCTTGCCCCGAAACCAAGGGTACTGTGCTTCGGATTCAGCTGACCTGAAGCAAATGGCATTGTCCTAGAGGAACTTTGGGATGGACCATGTTTACTGCAAGGAATACAATCCAATAAACAAATTGTTAGTTATAGAAAATTTACAAATTTTGACATTATAACAACGTAATTTGGCCAAAAGCCTCATTTTCACCAAATTTCTTAGACTAGAGGACTTACATCAAGGGAAACATAATTACACATACCAAAAAATATTATACGACCAAGGAATTAAATTAAATTCAAGGAATTTCAAAGAAATTTGAAATTTTGAGAAAAACCCCAAATTCTTGGGCAAAACTCAATTTTTTGGGATTTTTTCCAAACCAACTAACAAAATCCCAAATAAGTTGAAGGCTTTGCTTCATATCATGCCCAATAACAATGCTAAGTAATAAAGATGTAATTTTTACGATCAAATAAAATTTAATTTGATAAAATAAGTAAAAGATGACAAAACCTAGGTCTAACAATCCAAAGGGGAGTAAGGGATTAAGAAGTTACTTTTGGAAGGAGTTTGGAAGTCGTTACTTGATGGTGGAAATGAGAATATTGAGTGGAAGCACTGTAGTAACTTAGTGGAGGTGAGTTGAGTTGGAGCTCAGTGGAAGACCAAAGAAGAAATGAGGAAATGACTCGGATTTGGGTTTAAAAAGCCAAATTCAAACTGTGCGGTCGACCACACAATCGACCACAGACTCTAAGACTCAATCACAGGGTTCGTGTGGACGGATGAGTGGTCGCACCATGCACGGCCACTCAAGTGACTACACAAAGATTTTTTATTGTATATGCTAAGAAGTTTTGGGAAAATGTTCGTTTTTGGTTTTTCAATATGATTCTGTGTGACTAACCTTAAGAACTGCCATTTTTTTATATCGTCCCACATTTATTGATTATGCAGACATTTTATCCATCGATAATTTGAGATGGCCCGCCAAACTCATAGAAGTAGTCGTAGAGGCCGTGGCCCAACCCCACCACCACCTGGAGTGGGAAATACCAATGAAAACCCTGAAGAGCAAGCGGAAAATGATGTGAAGCAGAATAATATACCTCAGGGAGGAAACAATTAGGCCAATCCAACCAATTTACCAGGGCCACCAGATGATTTGGCTATGATCGTGACGAATATAGCCCGATAGATGCAAGAACAATAGCAGATGTTATTGGCTATGTAGGTTGCCATGGGAATTGCTGCTCTAGCCATTAACGTTACACCAACACCTCCCGGTCAGACTAACACGGTACTGGTGGGTAGCAGCATTGTGCCTCCAACACCTGTTGTCGACAACACTATGTCCATAGCACCTGTGGGAAATAACACCATACCCACAGCACAACAAATTCTAGTGATGCACACCCCAGTGCATAATTTCAGAGTACAACAAGTCACACCCCAATTCTGGACTAACCAATGGGGTGATGAACCATTATGAAAACCAATGGTTCAAACTAGGATCTCGTATAGGCCATGCCCATCCTGTTAAACCAAGTACATTCCACAATGATAATCAGAGTAAATAAACAATAGCGGAAGTCTTTATTAATAATGAAATGAGTATCTAACAGTGATAATAAATAATTAAATCTAATTATTCCCAAATAACTCAAGACATAAAGTAAAATAATCAATTACATGTTCCAGTAATCAAGAATAACAAAACTATTAAAAAAAACACATTGATTGTACTAGCATGATGAATCATGCGTGTCTTCCATCAGTTTCCCATCCATAGCCGCTATGTGTCCATATGTTGACAAATTTATATAATCTTTAACAGTAAGACCTGCATCAACAACTAAAAATATTCGACGTCGAAAGGGTAAGCACACATCACGGCTCAGTGAGCAAGCAAAACAATGTGCAACCTTATGCATGCATTCAATTCATATTTTTGGTCAGGTTTTAAGTTTGCAATGTGCTATAGAAAGGATTGGTGGCCACCGCACCTTTATACACGAGTGTGAGAATCCACCCAACGGATCAAACACCATTGTCGTCCCGTATGCACCCACCACGGATTAAAGATAGAGCTAAAGTGTTCGGATAACACACTGCCAACACTTCCCCTGATGCCCTAACCATACCAACATGTGAGCCACTGTTGGCGAGGGATTGCAAACTGGGCTCGCAACTAACAAATCTTAATGCCATCCAATGTATCTAAGTCCTCACCTTAGGAACCCTTAATACTTCCATAGAAATAGAGCTAAGGTGTCACACCCCAATTCTGACTAAATCATAAGAGTGAGTGAACCGTCACTGAACCAACGGTTCACTCCAGGATCTCAATAAGACCGTGTCAACTCATACAAACCATTGCACATAACCATAATCAGAATATAATAAAATACAGCAGAAGTCTTAAATTAAATGAACTAAGTTCTCTGTTGATAATTTAAATAAAATATCCAATTATTCTCCACACCAAAACGTAAATAAATATCCTTACATCAACTGTAAATCCATTGAAAATAAATAAATAAATAAAATCAACATCCTAGAGGTACACGTAGAAAGGGCACTCGCATGAAGCGTCATGCTCGTCCTCTCCTGCTTGCACCTCTAAAGCAGCAATACCTCCATACGTCGGAGTACCCATGTAGTCCTCCACAGTATAACCTGCACCAATATCTAAAAACATGTATATATATAGGGTGAGCTCACAACTTAGCACAGTAAGACAATCAGACAATGCAACAAACATATGCATGAGTAACATTCACATTATAGTCTGGTTTTAAGTTTGCAATGTACTATAGAAAGGGTTGGCGGCCACCGTACCTCTATACACGAGTGTGTAAAGCCGCCCAACTGATCAAACACCACTGTTGTCCCACATGCACCCACCATGGAATAGAGATAGAGCTAAAGCATCCGGATCAAACACCGCCAACACTTCCCCTGATACCCTACCCTTACCAACATGTAAGCCCCTATTGGCGAGGGCTTGCAAACTGGGCTCGCAACTAACCAATCCTATATATCATCACAGTAGGCCCTATCCCAGCACAACTCCCTATGAAATAGAGATAGAGCTAGAGTCTAGTGGTCAGGACAGAGACCACAATGCCACTTCCTCCCCTTGATACCCAACCCCACCAAGCATGCTAAGACAGAACGATACAAAAAGGTGCTAGTGTGAGGAATGATCCCAGACCCGGCCCTTCCCATTCCATACACCAACGAAAACAATCACATACCTAACAGTCACATTTTAGCATAGCGAGTATGCATGAACAATAATAATAACTGAAAGTAAAGATGACATGCTAGTATGCACAAACACCATTCCATAGAATCATAATTATTAATAACATTTTACTGTTATTAAATTATTAGGGTTTAGGTCCGATTCCCTTACCTGACGCTTGTTTGATAGCTTGTTCCGTGTCACAAAATCCAAACTCGCTATCACAAGGTCCTACATGATCTTAGGGTTATGTTAAAATAGTTTTCTTAGGACTTACGTCGGTCGAAAAACCAACTGGGTCAAAACACTCCTCACAGTGCAGACCAATTGGGGGTACTAGTCGCAGGTACCGGCCGCGGCACTGTGGGGAAAGGTGCGACCGGTATGGTCGACCGGTATGGTTAACCGGTCCCCACAGACCAGCCTCCGGGAGATATAGATCGCAAGTACCAGTCGCATAGGGTGCGACCGGTATGGTCGATCGATATGTCTCTGGAAGACCATACATCTGGTTCTTGCCTTTCGTCGATCACCCCCTATTGATTCTAGGGTTTCTCCTATACATTCTAGGTCTGAGCACTGAGTTAGAGTTGTTTCCAACTCCATTCAAGTTCTAGATTCGATGGTCTTCAACCTAGAACTTGAATCTAGGGTTTACCGACTAGATTAGGGTTTGACGGCAAAACATGGTTTAGATCAATACCTCACTTTGCATGGTATTAATCCAATCATGACTAACCATTCTAGAACACTTAACGTAGAGGAAGGTTTAAGCACTTACCGTTGGTTCGCGGTAATGTGTTCTTCGTCCAATGGTAATGGCGGCTCTTCCCTCTCCTTCCTAGCTTCCTTCTCCTTCTTCAATCTCTTTCTCTTCTATAGGGTTTGTGACTTCAATCTCTTTCTCCTCTCTAGGGTTTGTGAGGATCAATGAAAGGGATTTAAGGAGGTTTAGGGGTCCTTATATAGGTTAGGATTGAGTTTAGGAAGTCCCCTTACGTTAGGAAAGTCTTAGGGTTTGAAATTTAAAAAGTGAGACCCGCAGAGATCCTTTTCTGGATCTAATTAGTCTGCTGCGCAGGCTATACCGGTCTACCGGTACCATAGACCGGTACCATCGACCGGTATGAAAATATCATTCCTAATTCTGGTCCATTTTCATACCTGGTTGTCATCTGCTTGTCCTGTCTGGCCTGGTGATGATTGGAAGACCTGTTACGACATGAATTAAAGGTTTAGATCGGGTTCATGGAGTGTGGGTCTTACAACTCCCCCATCCTTAAAAGAAATTTTGTCCCCGAGCCCAAAATTTGCATGTAGGTTTCACAACTCCCCCACCCTTAAAATAAATTTCAAGTTCGAAATTTGAACGTACCTTGGTCGTCAAAAAGGTTAGGGTATTCCTTTCGCATCGCGTTCTCTTCCTCCCAAGTGATTTCTTCTACATCTTGGCTTTTCCAATGCACTTTCACATAATGGATATCCATGCTTCGGAGATGTTGTACCTTTCAGGTTGTGAGCATCACAGGTACGACTTCAAATGTCAAGTCCTCTGTCAAGTCTGGTGGGTCTACTGTTAAGATGTGCGATGGATCCCTGACGTACTTCTTCAATAAAGAAACATGGAACACATCATGAACGCTTGACATGGATGGTAGTAGAGCCAGTTGATATGCCACATTACCACATCTGGTCAAAATCACGTATGGTCCCACATACCTGGGGCATAGCTTTCCCTTCTTACCAAACCATTTCAGACCTCGCATAGGTGATATCTTTAAGAACAACTTATCACCCACTGCAAACTCTAGATCTCGACGTCAGTTATCTACATAGTGCTTTTTTCGAACATGAGCTGTCTTCACTCTTTCCTTAATTTGATCAATCGCTCGACAAGTTTCTTCGACGAACTCTAGTCCTACAATCCTTCTTTCACCCACCTTATTCCATAACAGAGGTGTACGGAATTTCTTCCCATAGAGTGCCTCATATGGAGCCATTTGGATCGTAGCCTGGTAACTATTGTTATAAGCAAACTTGATGAGCAATAACTTCTCATCCCAAGCTCCTTTGAAATCTAGGGCAAACGCTCGGAGCATATCCTCTAAGATTTGAATAGTTCTTTCTGACTGTCTGTCACATCCCAATTCCATACTATTCAGAATGGTGTGATGAACCGCTAATTAACCAACGGTTCAACCAGGATCTCGGATAGGCTGTGTCCGTTTGCTTAAACCATACACATCCACGACAATAATTAGAGTAAATACACAATAGCGAAAGTCTTTATACTAATGAACTGAGAGTCTAACAATTATAAAATAATAAATTATCCAATTATTCTCCATTGATTGAGACATAAAATAAAATATTTAATCAATTACATCGTCTGTATAAATTAAATAAAATTCTAATAAAAAACATAAGAGTTGTACTCGCATGACGAATCATGCGACTCCACCATAACTTCAGCGTCCATCGCCGCCGCATGTCCATACGTAGGAGCATTCATATAGTCTTCAACCATGGTACCTGCATCATCAACTAAAAGCATTCGACGTTGAAAGGGTGAGCACACATCATGGCTCAGTGAGCAAATAAAACAATGCAACAAACATATGCATGCATTCAATTCATATCTTTGGTCTGGTTCATAAGTTTGCAATGTGCTATAGAAAAGATTGGTGGCCGCCGCACCTCTATACACAGGGTGTGTAAGTCCACCCAACGGATCAAACACCATTGTCGTCCACATCCACCCCACCATGGAATAGAGATAGAGCTGAAGTGCTTAGGACCGCACCGCATCACACTTCCCCTGATGCTCTACCCATACCAACACGTAATACCCTGTTGGCGAGGGCTTGCAAACTGGGTTCGCAACTAACCAATCCTAATGTCAAACAGTGTATCCAAGGCCCCACCCAGCATCCCTCAATATGTCCATAGAGATAAAGTTAAGGCCCCCCGACAGAGTTAGAGACTACACGGTCCGAGACCACCTCCCCTGATGCCCTATGACGTAATAGTTCTGCTAAGGTAATGGCGATACAACGATGTCAATGGACAAGACTTGAGTAGAGATAGGGCTAAAGTGCTTAGGACTGCACCGCATCACACTTCCCCTGATGCCCCACTTGCATCAAGTACACTAACCACACACAAACATTCACATGCCTATTCCTAGCATCATCATCATCATCATGTTATAAATAAACTGAATTAAATATGCATGAACAGTAATAACAGGAATAGTAGATGACATGTGATATGCACATTACAATCATACAATCATGGAATCATAAATGGTATTGGACTCAGTAAATAGAAACAGTTTATTATTAGCCAATTAGTTTAGGTCTTGTTCCCTCACCTTTGATTGAGTGTAGATCCTCGTTCAAGCTTTATGAATCACCTTTAAATCACTAGAAAGGCCTAACAAGTCGATAGATTTTAATTAAAATTACTTCCAACAAATTTAGACTAGCTGGAATCGTAGGGTCACAGGTAGGGCAGCACCTAGGGTCGGTTACCAATCGACCCTAGGTGTAGGGTCGGACTTGGGGTTGGTTACCAATCGACCCTACATGCGACTACACCCTCCCTGGACTTTCCGAGGGCATATGGTCGATCCTGTGGTCTTATAGGTCCATTCTAAGAGTGTTCTATGGCTCATAACTATGATTTTTACACACTTTCCATTGCCTATGATGATTACTTCCATGGATTCCTTTAGAACTTGTCCATGGATGGATGATTTGGGTTTATCTTAATCCTAACTTCTTCCTAATCTATTCTAGGCTCTTACTTTATGAAGGAACTTAAATTCATACCTAAAGTTGGCTGAGATTCAGAGGTTTCTTTGAACTTCCCTTTTCTTTAATTTTCCTTCTCTTTCTCTTTTCTCACTTTCAATTAGGGTTCTAAAAGGAGTGAAAGAGGCTAAGGGATGTCCTATTTATACAGAAAAGCCCTCCAAAAAAAGTCCCATTGAGTTTAGGAAAGAACCCCTTGGAATTTGGAAAGTTTCCTAATTTACGGTTTCTGTCTGAAATCATGACAGACGTAGGGTCACAGGATCCATTGACCCTACGTTTTTCTAGTCATGTGACCCTACGACTAAAAAATCATAGGTTGGACTTCTGTTGAGGTGGGGTCGACCCTGCCTATTTAGGCATGCGACCCTACCCTCACATTTACTGTTTTTGGGTCAGACTCATACCTGGTCTTGTGATTTTCTTCACGCACTTGGTCCACTTGGCTCGACCATGATAGGTAGACCTGGTACAAGGTGGTAAGACCAGTTAGTTTGATACTGGTTTTACACTGCCCGTCTATCTGAGGATGAAAAACTGTGCTAAACTTTAACTTGGTTCCCATAGCTTTCACTAATCCTTCCTAGAACTTTGATGTAAAATGGGATCTTTGTCAGATAGTATACTTTCTAGGACGCCATGAAGTCTAACTATATTATCCACATATAGCTTGGCCAGCTTCTCCATGGTATACTGAGGTCTGACAGCAATAAATTGAGCTGTCTTGGTAAGTCGATCGACTATAACCCATATTGCATCCACTGACCTTGGTGTCAAGGGTAGGCCAGTGACAAAATCCATTGTGATACAATCCCACTTCCATGCTGGCTCCGGTAGTGGTTGTAGCAAACCTACAGGTCTCTACCTTTCTGATTTAACTTACTGGCAATTCAGACATTAGAATACGAATGGATCTACATCTGCTTTCATACTCCTCCACCAATATAATCTTCTTAAATCATGGTACATCATGGTGCTTCCTGGATGTACCGAATATGGGGTGTAATGAGCTTCTGTCATAACTCTATCTCTAATATTTGAGTTCTCACTCTCAGGTATACATAATCGTCCACGATACCTGAATACCTTGTCTGAATCCAAGGTAAAGTCAAGGATGCTTTTACCCTTCTCTAGATCTTCTTGCACAGTCTTGAGGTGTGGATCCTATAGGATTGCTACTTTGACCTCATCTATTAGATCCGATGAGATCATTAAAGCTGCGAACATTAATGTAAACTTATGAATTAAGTCCTGTTCCACTAGATCTTCTGCAGTCTATAATATATACTCTTTATCATTCTCTATTGAGCCCGAGGCTGCAGCACACAGTGCAGTGTTGGTACTCGGTCATGCCTCTGGTTTCAATGCCCACTTTCTGCTTAAGGCATTAGCCACAATGTTTTCCTTACCCAGATGATACTGGATGTCACAATCATAATCTTTTAATATCTCCAGCCATCTCCTCTGTCTCATATTCAGGTCCTTCTGAGTAAAAAGGTAAGTTAAACTCTTGTGATCTGACTTAATCTGAAACTTTTCACCATAAAGGTAGTGCCTCCAAGTCTTGATTGTGTGAATGACCACTGCTAACTCCAGATCATGCATAGGGTAGTTCATTTCATGCTCTTTCAATTATCTTGATGCGTAGGCAATCACCTGTTCTTCTTGCATCAACACACATCCAAGACCCAACCATGAGGCATCTATATATAGGGTAAACGGCAAGCCTGGTGCTGGGATGGTCAAGATAGGTGCAGAGACTATTCTTGACTTCAATGTTTGAAAGTAATTCTCATACTCATCTGTCCATATGAACTTTTCTCCTTTCTTGGTTAGTCTGGTAAGTGGAACGGTGATCCTTGAGTAGTCTTCCACGAATCTTCTATAGTAACCAGCCAATCCAAGGAAACTACGAATCTCCGCAACTGATTTCAGTGTATCCCATCCTACTATAGCTGCGATCTTGCTTGGATCTACCTTGATACCATCTGCAGATACTACGTGACCCAAGAAGGCCACTTCCTTCAGCCAAAATTTACATTTCTTGAACTTGGCATAAAGCTTCTCCCTTCTCAACCATTGTAGGGCTGCTCTCAAATGTGTTGCATGAGTCACCTTGTCCTTCGAGTAGACCAAAATGTCGTCAATGAATACGATGACCGAAGTGTCCAACATGTCATGAAACACTCGGTTCAATAGTTCCATGAACGACGCTGGAGCGTTAGTCAACCCGAATGACATTACAAGGAACTCATAATGCCCATACCATGTTCTGAAAGCAGTCTTTGGAATATCTCCTGCCTTGGTCTTCAATTGGTGGTACCTTGATCTAAGATTAATCTTCGAGAAAACCTTTGCACCCTGCAACTGATCGAACAGATCATCGATCCTAGGCAAAGGATATTGGTTCTTGATGGTTAACTTGTTCAGCTCTCGATAGTCGATACATAGCAGTACACTACCATCCTTCTTCTTTACGAACAATACAGGTGCTCCTGATGGTGATACACTTGGTCGTATGAAACCCTTATCTAGTAATTCTTGTAACTGGGTTCAACTCCTTTAATTCTATAGGGGCCATCCTGTACGGTGCCTTAGACACCGGCGCCGACCCTGGCATGAGGTCTATCAAGAACTCTATAGCCCTGTCTGGAGGTAGACCTGGTAGATCTTCTGGAAATACATCTAGAAACTCTCATACCACATCTAGATCTTCCATCTTTGGCACCTCTGCAGTGATGTCGACCACAAACACTAAGTACCCCAATCCTCCCTTCTCTAAGCATCTCTTAGCTTTTAGGGCAGAGAGGATCAGCTTCCGCTTCCTAGGTAACTTGGTTCCGGTGAAGTTAAACTCCTTTTCCTTCTCATCTTTAAATACAAGTTTTCTTTCGCCACATAATAAGCTATCTGAATGATGGCCTAGCCAATCCATTCCCAAGATGACGTCAAAGTCTGCCATCTCAAGTTGAACCAGATTTGCTTCTAGGTTTTGGCCCTCAATACTAATTGTACACGGCCCATAGCATTCATTCAACGCCACTTCTACTCCCAATGGAGAGCGAACTATCAAGCTTGGGGTTAAATACTTGACAGGTAATTCCATTCGCTTCCCAAAAGTTATAGAAACAAAGGAGTGTGTACAGCCTTGTTATATACTTTCTTCTCCAAACCCAAGACATGCTCTCGGATACTTCCTCGCAATCCCATGGTGAATTTGCGGGTCTTGGTTTCCTCCTCTTGCATGCTTGCTGGAGCGAAGAAAAATATCTCTTCATACCTCTGCTGGTACGCATCAACAGTCAACTGGGATTGTTGCTGGCTAAAGAATTCCTTCTCCATTTGATCACGAAAGCTCTTCGGAAAGTACTTATCAAAGAAGGCTCCCTTGAATATTTCCCAGGTGATCTGGGTGTGCTTTGTCTCCAAATATGTCCGGGTAGAATTCCACCAGGCATTAGCATCTTCCTTGAGTGTGTGCGTAGCAAATAACACCTTCTCATCCTCCGTGCAAGTCATCAGACGGAAGTTCTTCTCCATCTCAGCAACCCACTGTGCAGGCCATAGTGGTTTTCCTGGTTTTCCTGTGAAAGTAGGGGGTTTTAATTTCAAAAACCCATCCACTGCTCGGCTTAGGTCATTCGGCCCCTGTGCATTTGTTCCATACCATGGTGGTGGGTACGGATAGATCCCTTAATAGGCAGACGACTTTGAAAATTGGTGTGGTGGTTGTAAATTCTGTCCTTGGCCCATCGGCCCAGTACTACCATCCATTGGCGGTGTAGTGTTATTTCCCACAGACTTAGGCGTACCTTCTGTAGGGATATATCCTTGTGGCCTGAACATCTTCAGCATCTCATTCAGGAATGCTTTCTGCTGAGCTTCCATCTGATAAACCAAATTTGTCACAATTGTCTCAGAGTTAGTGTGAGGAGGTCCTGGAAAATTTGTTGGTGCTCTGGGACTCTGCCCTTCTCCACCTTCTGGGTTCAGATTTTGCTCATCAATAGTTCCTGTTTCAACATTGTCCTCGTCTTGGCACACCCTGGAGTAGTGATGCTTTCGTGAGCCTCTACGACCGTTCCCACCTGCCATCTCAGATTAGTTTTTCTTGCATGGATCTGAGAAGAAGACATAACACATGAGTACAATCGAATAGTCATAATAGTGTTAGTCTTTAACAAGTGCAAGGCGAAACTCAAAGGAAACTTAAATCAAAATTTTAAAAATTTTCCCAAAATTTTTCTAAGCTTGGAATGCATGTCCGGTCGCAGCACTGTGTATGATAGTGTGACCGGTATGTCCAGGCGGACAAACCTCTTAGAGTTCCCGAGAGGTACCAGTCGATGTACCTGTCGCAACCCTTTAGGGTACGGCGAGACCGGTATAGTCGACTGGTCAGGATTTTTCTCCTAATCGAGAGGTACAGTCGACCTACTCAGGGGTACCGGTCGACCGGTATGGGCAAAACCGTTGACCGGTATGCCTAAATTGCCTTTAAAATCGCAAAAAGTGAGATTTTTCTCACTTTTCTTCTTTCCTTTCTCTCTGGTGGCGATTCCTATTTGGCTTGGTGAGTTGCTACAGTCCGACCGGTGATCTTAGAAGTGATTTTCTTCCAATCAAAACCTTGAACATCATCTCGAGTATGTTTCTTCCTTCCATTCTTCCTTTTTACATCGTTTCTTCATGGTTTCTTGCCCAAAAACTAGGTTTTTCTTGGTTTAGAAGATTCTAACCATCAGGACTCTTTTTCTTCGGCTTAGACAGAGTTTACGTCCTCTATGAGCAAAAGCCCTCAATCTATTTGAGGTTCCACCGTATAGTTTCTCTAAAAATCCGAATTTTGGGTTTTTGACCTAGGTTTTGGTAAAAATTGATTTTTTTCTTATAATTGTTAAATTCCTTGTTTGTTTGATGGTTGTTTGGTTTCCATATGGTGTTAGGTCATTACGTAAGTCATCCTCCCCAGATTTTGGTTAAGTTCGAGGCTTTTGCTTCAATTACTGTCGTTATGCTGTCGAAATTTCAGAAATTCTAGCCAAATTCTCATTATTTTGTTTTTGTTTTGTAGTTCCAAAATATCTCAACGTCATGGTGCAGGTAAACATGCATTTGGTCCTAGCATGAACCTTTCACACTCATCGGTTTCGTAGTTCGATGAGTGGTGGTTTTGTTCACCAGCAGCGCAAGCCCGTTTTCCCTGGTTTGAAGAGAAAAACATCGAGTCAGGGCGATGTGTAAACTTGGAGCAGCTACAACGTTTTGACGTTGAAGCGGCCTTTGGTAATCTTGGGTGGTTACCCATCATTACTTACACTGTGACCACCCGCCCCAACCTAGTCAAACATTTCTACGCCAACCTAGAGGTCGAGGGCAATGTTAACAACTTCAACTGTGGCAGGGACCTCCGCATCACCAGCTTTGTCAAAGGCATTCCCATATCCTTTGACACTCTCCAGCTTGCTGATCGTTTGGGGATACCAAAAGATGGTGACTTGGTGTACTGCGCCCCCAAGATGAAGGGTTTGCTTACTGATGATCTGCACTAGGAGGTTTCAGAGCAAATCCTTAACCCAGGAGCGCCCATGAAAGCTGCTAGCTTGAGACCTGTTCCTCGGGTATATTGCTGCATCATCCAGCACGACATTGTTCCTCAGAGCGGCTACTACAGTGAGTTATCTCAGCTCACCCAGTTCTTGACTTACTGCGTCTGCACTAGGGAGCGGGTCTGTCTCCTTTACATTATTATCTAGACCATGCGTCAGGCTACTCTGTTTGATCAGATCAGTAACCTTCCTTATGGCCAACTTATCACTACTCTTCTGTGGCACTTACGGGTGGACATGAGAGGTGAGATTGCGGTCGAGGACACTATGACCTCAGACATTGATTGGGACGCCATTGTCCGGATGACGATGGACAATCTGCCCATCAGTGATGAGGATTTTGAGGCTCGCCCTCATCCACTCAGGAGGGTAGCAGCAGCGGCAGAAGCAGCCAATGTGGCTCATGCAGAAGAGGCAATGGATGATGGTGATGATGATGATGATCAGATGGAGGACGTTTCAGCATCGGCACCACAGCCCACACCAGTAGCGGGACCATCCCAGCCTCCTCCTGATACCGTGATGGGTATGTTTATCGAGATTTGAGATGCCCAGCATGAGGTGAGCCGTAACCTATGGCGCCTTTCTTGCAGCCTCAGAGTCACGTAGGAGCAGGTATATTGGCTCAGGGTAGCTTATGAGCGTGACTATGACATCACTGACCCTATTCCTCCTATGTTCCCATCCTCACAATAGATCTTTTATTTTCTCTCCCTCATAGCATGGTTTTTATTATAACAGGGTAACTATCCGGCTTGTGGACTGTACCCTGTAGTACCATTAACTCTTGATACTCTATAGATATTTTATGTTTATAAAATTTTTCTTTTTACATGTTATGGTAATTCATGATCATTCTGCTTGTCACTATGATTTTCTCACTAGAGCATGACTGCTTATTAATTCCACATTTAATATAGTATATTATGCTCTTTCGTATTTAGTCTCATACATCAAACAAGTGCTTAGGGTGTGTTTTTATTAAAACTTTTAAATTCTTCCTATCTTAGTTCATCGACTCAGTTAAGTACAAATATGGTCTATTGGACAGAGCCTATGAGCTCTGATACCAAGTTGTCACACCCCAATTCTGGCTGAACAAGAAATGTGAGTGAACCGTCACTGAACCAACGGTTCACATCAGGATCTCAATAAGACCGTATCCAGTTATACAAACCATTGCACATAACCATAATCAGAATATAATAAAATACAACGGAAGTCTTAAATTAAATGAACTGAGTTCTCTATTGATAATTTAAATAAAATATCCAATTATTCTCCACACCAAAACGTAAATAAATATCCTTATATAAATTGTAAATCCATTGAAAATAAATAAATAAATTAAATCAACATCCTAAAGGTACACGCAGAAAGGGCACTCGCATGAAGCGTCATGCTCGTCCTCTCCTGCTTGCACCTCTAAAGCAGCAACACCTCCATATGTCGAAGCATCCATGTAATCCTCCACAGTATAACTTGCACCAACATCTAAAACATGTATATATATACATGGTGAGCTCACAACTTAGCTCAGTAAGACAATCAGACAATGCAACAAACATATGCATGAGTAACATTCACATTATGGTATGGTTTTAAGTTTGCAATGTGCTATAGAAAGGATTGGCGGCCACCGTACCTCTATACACGAGTGTGTGAAGCCGTCCAATGGATCAAACACCACTGTCATCCCACATGCACCCACCATGAAATAGAGATAAAGCTAAAGCGTCCGGATCAAACACCGCCAACACTTCCCCTGATACCCTACCTATACCAACACGTAAGCCCCTATTGGCGAGATCTTGCAAACTGGGCTTGCAACTAACCAATCCTATATGTCATCATAGTAGGTCCTATCCCAGCATAGCTCCCTACGGCATAGAGATAGAGCTAGAGTCTAATGGCCAGGCCGGAGACTCCAGTGCCACTTCCTCCCCCTGATACCCTACCGCACCAAGCATGCTAAGACAGAATGATACAAAAAGGTGCTAGTGTGAGGAATGATCCTAGACCCCCGGTCCTTCCCATTTCACACACCAATGAAAACAATCACATGCCTAATAGTCACATCCTAACATAGCGAGTATGCATGAACAATAATAATAACTGAAAGTAAAGATGACATGCTAGTATGCACAAACACCATTCCATAGAGTCATAAATATTAACAACATTTTACTGTTATTAAATTATTAGGGTTTAGGTCTGATTCCCTTATCTGAAGCTTGTTTGATAGCTTGTTCCGCGTCACAAAATCCAAACTCGCTATCACAAGGTCCTACACGATGTTAGGGTTATGTTAAAATAGTTTTCTTAGGATTTACATTGGTTGAAAAACCAACTGGGTCAAAACACTCCTCACAGTGCAGATCGGTCACGGGTACCAGTCGCAAGTACCGTCCGTGGCACTGTGGGGAAAGGTGCGACCTATATGGTCGACCGGTCCCCACAGACCAGCCTCTGGGAGATACCGGTCGTAGGTACCGGTCGCATAGGGTGCGACTGGTATGGTCAAGCGGTATGTCTCCGGAAGACCATACATCTGGTTCTCGCCTTCCGTCGGTCACCCCCTATTGATTCTAGGGTTTCTCCAACATTCTAGGTCTGAGCACTGAGTTAGAGTTGTTTCCAACTCTATTCAAGTCCTAGTTTCGATGGTCTTCAACCTAGAACTTGAATTTAGGGTTTACCGACTAGATTAGGGTTTGACGGCAAAACATGGTTTAGATCAATAACTCTCTTTGCGTGGTATTAATCCAATCATGACTAACCATTCTAGAACGCTTAACATAGAGGAAGGTTTAAGCACTTATCATTGGTTTGCGGTAATGTGTTCTTCATCCAATGACAATGGCGGCTCTTCCCTCTCCTTTCTAGCTTCCTTCTCCTTCTTCAATCTCTTTCTCTTCTTTAGGGTTTGTGAGGATCAATGAATGGGATTTAAGGAGGTTTAGGGGTCCTTATATAGGCTAGGGTTGGGTTTAGGAAGTCCCTTTACGTTAGGAAAGTCCTAGGATTTGAAATTTAGAAAGTGGGACCCACAGAGATCCATTTCCAGATCTAAGTGGTCTACTGTGTAGGCTATACCGGTCGATCGGTACCATAGACCGGTACCATCGACCAGTATGAGAATATCATTCCTAATTCTAGTCCATTTTCATACCTGGTTGTCATCCACTCGTCCCGTCTGGTCCGATGATGATTGGAAGACCTGTTACGACATGAATTAAAGGTTTAGATCAGGTTCATGGAGTGCGGGTCTTACAACTACCCCACCCTTAAAAGAAATTTTGTCCTCAAACCCAAAATTTGCATGTGGGTTTCACATAAGGTCCCCCGGTAGAGTCAAAGACCACACGGTCAGAGACCACGTCCCCTGATGCCTTACGAAGTAATAGTTCTGCTAAGATAATGGCAATACGACAACGTTAGTCGGCAAGACTTGAGTAGAGATAGAGCTAGAGTCTGGTGACCAGGCTGAACCATAATTCCATGTCCTCCCCCTGATGCTCCACTTGCATCTAGCACACTAACCACACACACAATCACATGCCTACTCCTAGCATCGTCATCATCATGTTATAAATAGACAGAAATAAATACGCATGAACAGAATATAACAATAATATTAGATGACATATGAGATGTACATTACAAACAAGCAAGCATAGAATCAATCATGGTATGGGACACAATAAAATAAAATAGTTTGTTATTATCCAATTAGTTTAGGTCTTGTTTCCTCACCTTTAATGGTGTTCGACCTTCTCCAAGCTTTGTAAATCATTTTTGAACCTCTTGGAAACCTAAGAAATTTATGGATTCTAAGTTAGGGTTCAAGTTTACCAAGCTACAACAGTTAAAAGTCTAATATGGAGTTAAACAGACTTCCAGAGGCTGTGTGGTCATAGGTGTGGTTGTACCTGTGGTCTCAATATTTATGACCACAGGGCATGTGGTTGCATATCATGCGACCACACATGCGACCGTACCTTTTCTGGGACCTTCCTGAGAGCATGTGGTCGATCATGTGATCCCTGTATGGTCTACCATAGCTTCGACCACATGAAGTTTTGGTCGACTTTCATCCTCAGTCCAACCCCTTCATGATTCGATTCCTTGGTTTATCATTAGGGTCCTTCCTATGATTGATCTATGGCCTTAAGTTTATTCCCCATGGTCTTCCCTTGAGATTTGCTGATGGAGTCTCATGGTTGAGATTCTACTTTGATTCAACATCTCAATTACATTGGAAGATCCTATTCTAGGTGTTCTACTGCTACAGGGAAATGTTCCAAACCTTAAGTTTGTAGAGAACTAGAACCTTCTCTGCAACTCTTCCTCTTAGCCTTCCTCTTTAAGTCTCCTTTTCTCTCTCTCTCTCTTTTTCAATTTTGGTTCTGAAAGAGTGGGAGAGGCTATGGGACGTCCTTAATATAGAAAGAAACTCTCCATATAGACTCCCATTATAACTAGGAAAGAGATCCCTTAGTATAGGAAAGTTTCCAAAATTCAGAGTTGGTCATACCATCAGTGGTCGCATGTGTGGTCGTAGAATCCGTCGACCACACGTCCCAAATATGCAACCACACATTGAATTTTTGAGTGGTCTCATTTTACTTAGGCGTGGTTGACCATACCAGCTCAGGTATGTGACCTTGCGGTTTCTTTATGCACTTTGTCTACTCGATCTGACCATGATAGGAAGACCTGACACGACATGGTAAGGCCGGATTAGTAGAATGCGGTCTTACAACTCCCCCTCCCTTAAATAAATTTCGTCCTCAAAATTTGCACATACCTTTCATGTTGAATAGGTGAGGATGTTGGTTCCGCATAGCATTTTCTTCTTCCCATGTAATTTCTTCCACATCTTGGCTTCTCCAAGTGACCTTAACATAATAAATGTCACGATTGTGAAGATGTTGAACCTTCTGACTAGTGATTTCAAAAGGTACTACTTCGAATGCCAAATCTTCAGTCAGACCCGGTGGATCTGTTGTTAGGACTTGTGTTGGATCTTGGATGTACTTTTTCAACAAAGAGATATGAAATACGTCATGCACACTCGACATAGATGGAGGTAGTGCCAACTGATACGCCACCTTCCCACCTCTAGCCAAAATCTCATAGGGCCTGACGTACCTCGGACTTAGCTTCCCTTTTTGTTTGAACCGTTTTAAACCGTGCATAGGTGATATTTTCAGGAATATATTGTCACCCACAGTGAACTCAAGGTCTTTGTGTCGATTATCCGCGTACTGTTTCTGATGATTTTGAGTTGTTCTAACCCTTTCCTTAATTATGTTGACTACTTTATAGGTTTCTTCAACAAACTCAGGTCCTAAAATCCTTCACTCTCTTACTTCATTCCAAAACAAAGGAGTTCGACACTTCCTACCATACAACGCCTCAAAGGGTGACATTTGTATAGTAGCTTGATAGATGTTGTTATATACGAACTCGATTAATGGTAACTTCTCATCCCATGATCCTTTGAAATCAATTACACAAGCTCGGAGCATGTCTTCTAGAATCTGAATGGTATGCTTCGGCTGTCTATCGGTCTGAGGGTGAAATACAGTACTGAATTTCAATGCTGTACCCGTAGCCTTCTGTAATCCTTCCTAAAACTTTGAGGTAAAGCGTGGGTCTCTATCAGACAAGATGCTTTTAGGTACTCCATGCAATCTGACAATGTTATCCACATACAATTTAGCTAACCGTTTCAAAGTATATTGAGGTTGTATAGCAATGAAACGAGCTGTCTTGGTAAGTCGATCTATAATTGCCCAGACTGCTTTTACCAATCTGGGAGTCAACGGTAACCCAATAACGAAGTCCATAGTAATGCAGTCTCATTTTCAGGCTAGTTTTGGTAGCGGTTGTACTAAGCCTACTGGTTTTTGCCTTTTCGCCTTTACTTGCTGACAATTTAGGCATTGGGACACATATCGAGCTACATATATTTTCATTCATCTCCACCAATATAGTTTCTTTAAATCATGGTACATCTTTGTACTCCCAAGGTGTATTGAATAAGATGTGGAGTGGGTTTCCCTCATTAATCTATTTCTGATATCTAAATTTTCACTTTCATATGCGCACACTCTTCCCTTATACCTTAACGTCCTTTCAAAATCCAAAGTGAAATCAGGAATGGTCCTACCCTTCCTATACTGTTCTTAGATATGGGTCCGATTTGATCACCATTTTCACTTCGTCCAACAAATCAGGAACAATCTTCAATGTAGCAAACATATTGGAAAACTTATGAATCAATACTAGGTTTGTTGAACCGCTTAGTTTATCGACAATGAACTGCTCATTGCCAATATCAAATACTCTAGCCATAATACACACGAAAACAATTATACTAGCTTCCTCCTTAGGCTTTGTTATCGTTTTTTGGCTTAGTGCATCTGCAACTACATTAGCTTTCCTTGAATGGTACTAGATATCGCAATCATAATCTTTTAGCAACTCTAACCATCTTCTCTGCCAAATGTTCAATTCCTTCTGATTAAAGAGATAGGTGTGACTCTTATTATCTGACTTAATCTGAAAATTTTCTCCATACAAGTGATGTCTCCATATCTTGACGGCATGTACCATTGCCGCTAACTTTAAGTCATGAGTAGGGCAATTCTTCTCGTATGCCATCAGTTGTCTAGAAGCATATGCAATCACTTGTTCTCCCTGCATGAGAACACATCCCAACCCTAACCCAGAATCGCCGGTATACAAGATAAATGGCTCTCTTGGTACAGAAATGGTCAAGATAGGAGCTGATATCAGTCTTGCCTTCAGTGTCTGGAAACTCTCTTCACAATTGTCAGTCCAAACAAAATTTCTCCTTTCTTCGTCAAACTGGTGAGTGGTACCGCGATTCTGGAGTAGTCTTCCACGAACCGTTTATAGTATCTAGCTAAACCCAAGAAACTTCTGATTTCTACAACACTCTTAGGTGCTTCCCATTTTACAATAGCTTTAATCTTGCTGGTGTAAGCACCCCATTTTTGCCACCCTCAGCATAAGTGAACCAATATGGCAGGTTTCTAACCTTTAACCCAAAGATTTGTGATTCTCCACTGACCCCCACAGCAGGGTTAGGGGCTATTATCTGCATGGATGCATAGGTCATAGAATTATCTTCGAAACGAGACTAGAATTGCTCAATTCTGATATCAAATGAGGAAGATATGATCATTTTAGTCGGATGATACATATAAGGGAGGTTTCTGAAATTATTATAAATAATAATTCTAGGGGCCTTCATGCAAATTATCCTAAGTCGGATTGTTTGAATTTCAAATCATCATATCTTGATCATCTGACATCGGATTCAGATGATTCCAAGACCATTATTCTTCATTCATGATGTTCTACAAAGTGGACATAAAAATCCCGTGTAGAAGTCACCAGTGGGTTTCATGCAAGCTTGGATGCAAAATTATCGTTAGAACTTCAAAGCTTCGTATCTTTTCCGTTCGACGTCGGATTCAGACGATTCCAAGGCCATTGTTCTTCATTTGTGATGTCCTACAAAGTGGATGTGGAAAATCTCGGGTAAAAGTCTCCGGAGGGTCCCATGCAAAATTACATATGGAAATGGTCATTTAATATTCAAAAAATCATATTTTGATCATTCCATATCCGAATCAGGTGATTCCAGTCTCATTATGTTCCATTTTTAGTGCTCTACAAAGTGGACGTAAAATATTTCCAGTAGAAGCCTCCGAAGGATCTCATGCAGAATGGGCAGTAAAATTATCGATAATTGGTCCGCTTAAACTTCAAAAATTCATAAGTTGACCATTTTACTTCCAAATGAGGTGATTCAAGTTTCTATATTCCTCCTTTTTAATGTTCTACAAAATGAACGTAAAAAATTTGGAATAGAGGCCATCGAAAAATTTCATGCGGGATGATAGCGAAAATGACCCATGAAATGACTAGGAGAGAAAACCCAGTTAATTCCAATCAATCCAGTCAACTCAGCTCAACCCAAGCTAGTTTGGACCCAACCCAGTCAACCTAGCTCAGTTCAAGTCAGTCCAGCCCAATCAACTCAAGTCGGACCAGCTCGGACCAAGTCCGTTTAACCCATGTGCAAGAATTTTATAATATCAAGGTTATATATATATATATATATATATATATATATATATATATATATATATATATACATTCGGTTCAACGAAGAAGGAAAGATTGAGAAGATTTGAGAAAGAGATCAAGAAGTTTTGAGAGAAGGAGGCCGAAAGATTCGAAAAGAAAAAAAATCCGAGAATAAAAGATGGAGGGCGGTAAAGATTGAGGAGGATCGAGAGAGAATCCCCAGGAAGATAAAAAAAAGGAAAAAAATAATAAAAGAGGGGAGAAGATATGGAAAAAAAAATAATAAAGAAAGGAAAGAAGGAGGAATCCGATAAGAGGGAGGGACGGAGATATGAAAAAAAATAATAAAAAAGGAAAGTGGAGATTCTAAAAGAGGAGAGAGGACAGAAGGAAGTAGAGGAGAAGAATAAAAAAGGGGGAAAAAAAAAAAAAACGGAGGGGAATCCGAGAGAAGAAGAAAGAGAGAAGAAGATATGGAAGGAGGAGATAAAAAAATAATAAAAAAAGAGAAAGTGGAGAATCGAGAAGAGAAAAGAGAGGGAGAGAGGAAAAAAGAAAAAAATAAAAAAAAGAGAAGAGAGTGGACGAAGAGGGAGGATCGAGAAGAGGAGAGAGGGAGAGAAGAGGAGAGAGGATAAAAAAACAGAAAAAAAACCGAAAAGGGGATGAGGGAGACCGAAAGGAGAAGAGAGAGAGGAGGGCGGTGAAAGAGAGAGAATCGAGAGAGAGAGAGTGAATGAAGGAAAAGAATAAAGAAAAAAAAACAGAAAAGAGGGGAAGGGAGAGACCGAAAGGAGATCGAGATAGGGAAGAGAAGATGAAGAAGAAGAAGTAGCAGTAGCAACGTTTGGTAAGCTCTGCTTCCTTTCCCTTTTTCTTTTCCTTTTCTTTGTGTATTCTATGCTCACTCCACCACACCTGCACATCACTATCATAACTCACCTCCTTGCTACATTCGATTATCCAGCCACCAAAATTGATTGCTGCCACCTGGTTTCATATCCCACATACACTCATACACCCACCAAAAGCCTTCGTGAGCACCACCTGTACATGCCACCAGCTTTGCCCCTCCTACCCACCTTGTTGTTCATCCACATGCATAAGCCCAATCCTAGTCAGTCCCTACCATTAAGTTGCTATCCTCGGATTATAATTTTATGATTGGATCTTGGCCACATGATTGAAATTTGGTTTTTGATACATTGATGCATAATTAGATCTTGGCCACATGATGGGAATTTGATTTCGATATATTGATGTATGATTGGATCTTAGCCGCATTATTGGAATTTGATTTTTGATATATGATTAGATCTTGGCCCCATGATGGGAATTTGAATTTTATATATTGGATCTTGGCCACATGATTGAAATTTGATTTTTGATACATTGATGCATGATTAGATTTTGGCCACATGATGGGAATTTGATTTTGATATATTGATGCATGATTGGATCTTAGCCACATTATTGGAATTTGATTTTTGATATATGATTGGATCTTAGCCACATTATTGGAGTTCGATTTTGATATATTGATGCATGATTGGATCTTCATTGTGATTAATTTAAGCAAATCTGAATATCATGCATACAAGTGGGTTTTGATACATATGATGCCACATATTGCCATATTTGTCTGCTACACATGCTCACATGCTATATTGGATGATTACTGCCATGTTTGGATGCATACTTACCATGTTTGTATTGATTCACATGCTCACTTGCCATCTTTGACTGATTTGTTGCTAAATTTGAATATATTCCCAACATGCTATATTTGGATGCTTACACTGCTATATTTAAGCTCACATTGCTATGTTAGATTGTTTATATTGTACAACAACTAGGACAAGATACACCCTAAAATGGAAAGAATTGAACAATTAGGGTAGTGAAACCCTAAAAATGGAAAGAATAATTAGGGCAAAATAAATCCTAGAATAAAATAATAATTAGGGTAGAAAACCCTAAAAAATGAAAATAAAATAATAATTAGGGTAGAAAACCCTAAAATGGAAAGAAAGTAACAGTTAGGGTAGAAAACCCTAAAAAATGGAAATAAAATAATAATTAGGGTAGAAAACCCTAAAATGGAAAAAAGTAACATTTAGGGTAGAAAACCCTAAGATGGAAAGAAAATAATAATTAGGGTACAAAACCCTAAAATGGAAAGAAAGTAACAGTTAGGGTAGAAAACCCTAAAAAATGAAAATAAAATAATAATTAGGGTAGAAAACCCTAAAATGGAAAGAATGTAACAATTAGGGTAGAAAACCCTAAAAAATGGAAATAAAATAACAATTAGGGTAGAAAACCCTAAAATGGAAAGAATGTAACAATTAGGGTAGAAAATCCAAAAAAATGGAAATAAAATAATAATTAGGGTAGAAAACCCTAAAATGGAAAGAAAATAACAATTAGGGTAGAAAATAGCATACTAGATCATGCCATGTAGGCTCTTGCCTTATTTGCAATACATGCCATATTTGAAAGATTTTAAACAATCTTATTGTATGTGAATTTCTTGTCATAAATGTTTTATGTGCCATATTTAGATAGAATATTCTATTTTTTGGCAATAACTTATTTTATGCAACAACCTAGTTAAACTGTCATATATGCACAATTCTAGAAGACAATGTAGGTGTGGGGACGTGCATTTAGGCACCCACATTCTTGGGAAAGGCATAATGGGAATGATAAAATCTTAATAAAGAAAGAGAATGCCTTGCCAAACTTTCCAAAATTAGAATTCAGGATAAAAATGGTGATTTAGGACGATTTTGCCCCTCGACAAACCCTAAACCTAGAATAGGTTCTAAACCCTAAACCTAGAATAGGTTCTCAATCATTAACCTAGAACAGGTTATCATTCCCGAACTATGCGGATTCTGATTCCTAAGTCAAACTTAGGATACTTAGGCCATTTGGGAGAAACCCAAATTCGGATCCACAGCTTAGTCCACTCGGACTATCCATAGATCCACTAGGATATTTACCCATACTTTAGTCCACTCGGACTATCCATAGATCCACTAGGATATCTATCCATATTCCAACCCAAAAAGGGTTATCCAAACCTTAGTCCACTTGGACTATCCATAGATCTACTAGGATATTATCCATATTTCAACCCAAATAGGGTTATTCTTAGATCCACTAGGACTATCTATCAGTCCACATGGACTATCCAGATCCTAACCCATAGGATTTCTCAACCTTTCAAGCATAAACTTCAACTTGAACAATGAACTTAATCATGCATAAGCATAAATCACATCCATAAACTTTAATCACACCTGAACTACGATGGTGAACCTGATTTTTGGAATAATTCCCTGATACGTAGGCAATCTGATGGATACAGATTCGGTTCAATGATATCAAACCCCTTGGTTTTGGTTTGGCTTAGCAAATAGAGTCTAGCATAGGAAAGGTATAGGAGACCAATTTCGATCGGGCGGTTTGGGTGCCTAACCCCTTCCCATAACCGTAACCTGACGCTTACCCAATCTCTGATGGACCAGAATTCCAATCTAAGGGTCATGAGTCAATCAAAGTCTTACCTTGGGGTGAGATTTCACTTTTCTGAGGTCCTAGACCTAAATCTAGGTGGCGAATTCTAAAGATATCAATCTTTGTCCTCACAGTGGTGACTTCACTGGGGATATAAATGTCAAACTTCTGAATGAAAACTTTCCTTGTGTGAATTGGATGCTAGATTTTAGGATACTATATTTATGCTTGTATAATATTGCTTTGGGGGGAATGGGTTCAGTCACACATTCGTGCGAGTTGCCGAACTGGGTCCCATGTATATGGGGTAGCCCCCTAGGCGAAACATACAGCCTTGGCCTGTACTTTGTGAGACCACGACCGGTGAGCAGCCTCTAACGAGCGTTTCTTGGGTCCGCCTGGGAATGCGTTATGCTACTCCACGTCGCTTGGATCCTTGCAATATAGTATATAAAGGGAATGGAGGCCCATTATTCATCGAGCATTCGGTGATAGGTTACCCCATCCTCGTCAAGGTGACCTTTTCTGTCTTAACCCAGATTGTAGCCCAATGTTTGTTATTTTTGGTTCATCCCTGAACCGACCCAGTAAAATCGGCTTAACCATGACATCCATGTTCGAAACGTCGAAGTTCTGCCCGTTTTTGTCCTCGACTGGTCAACATGTTAGATTCTACACGATGAACATCTTGAACTCTCACCCATTGGGAGTATGAGGTATGTATACACCTGTTCTACATCATAGTAGACGGTCACTATACACCCTCCATTAAGTAAGCTCGATGTGTCGAATCTCTCATTGTTAACACGTCGATTTCAAAAAACGAACAGAAAATCCCTGTCAAGACATAGATACCATGGTCAAGAAGAAATTTACTAGTTTGTTCATCTATGAACCGCTTTTGCTAACCATCCCTAATAAGGACGACGGATTAATATATCCATTTCAATTTCATCGAATTCGGTAATCCAATTGGCCAGACCTTGGTACCACTGATTATCCATTTTGGAATCATGAGGTCCCAAGACTGAACACATGGCTTAATCAAATTCAATTAAATTGACTTGGATAATGTTTACCCAATCACCCTTATGAGGGATCTAACTCTTGTTTGGTTGAGTCATCCTTGATTATGCATGTGACTTCTTCCACTCCCCTAGATGTCTAGAATCTCAATATTCCTCCATTGGATTTCAATGCCTTTGGAAAAGAGAATCAAACTGCAACTATATCCACCCTTTAGGGTGAGAGGCCCCTACAATTAGGGAATTGTCTTGACCTCCCATCTTGAGATCCATCCATATTATCTTTCTAAATGAATCAATGGAAGTCATGAATCTAGATCTTGATTGAACTTCAAATTTTGTAAGAAAGAAGGAAAGATTCAGCCCCTAGGCAAATCCAATCACTGTTCTCGATTCATCTCTGAATTAAGAAAATATTCAGTCCCTAGGAAAATCCAATCATAGTTCTCGATTCACCTCAGAATTAAGAAAAGATTCAGGCCTTAGGAAAATCCAATCACCGTTCTCGATTCATCTCTGAATTAAGGAGAGATCCAGCCCCTATCCAATCATTGTTCCCTATTCACCTTTGAATTAAGGAAAGATTTAGCCTCTAGGAAAATCCAATCATTGTTCCCTATTTACCTTTGAATTAAGGAAAGATTCAGCCCCTAGGCAGGTCCAATCATCATTTCGGTTCATCCAGAATTAAGGAAAGATTCAGCCCCTAGGCAGATTCAATCACATTCAGTTCATCTCAGTATCAAAGAAATATTCAGCCCCGATTCAATCACCATTTCCGGTTCACCTCGAACCGAAGAAAGGTTCAGCCCCTAGGCGGGTTCAATCATCATTTTGGTTCATCCGAATTAAGGAAAGATTCAGCCCCTAGGCAGATTCAATTACATCCAGTTCATCTCGAATCAAAAAAAATATATTCAGCCCCCTAGGCAGGTCCAACCACCATTTCTGGTTCATCTCGGACCGAAGGAAAGATTCAGCCCCCTAGGCAGGTCCAATCATCATTTTGGTTCATCCATAATTAAGGAAAGATTCAGCCCCTAGGCAGATTCAATCACATTCAGTTCATCTCAGTATCAAAGAAATATTCAGCCCCAGATTCAATCACCATTTCTGGTTCATCTCAGAACTGAAGAAAGGTTCAGCCCCTAGGCAGGTTCAATCATCATTTTGGTTCATCCAGAATTAAGGAAAGATTCAGCCCCTTGGCAGATTCAATTACATCCAGTTCATCTCAGAATCAAAAAAATATTCAGCCCCTAGGCAGGTCCAACCACCATTTCTGGTTCATCTCAGAACTGAAGGAAAGATTCAGCCCCTAAGCAGGTCCAATCATCATTTCGGTTCGTCCAGAATTAAGGAAAGATTCAGCCTCTAGGCAGATTCAATCACATCCAGTTCATCTCAGAATCAAAGAAATATTCAGCCCTAGATTCAACCACCATTTCTGGTTCATCTTAGAATTAAAGAAGGGTTTAACCTTTAGGCAGGTTCAATCATCACTCCCAAATCATGCTAAAATGAAGAAGGCATTCGGCCCCTAGGCTTTTTCACCCTTCACATCCTGTTTAGGTTCTGATTCATGTCGGAACTAGGAAAAATTCCATTCATTTGAATTCAATTAGCCACTAGGCTTATCCAACAATCAACTTTGGTTAGGGTTCCAGTTCATGTCGAAACTAGGAAAAGTTCCATTCATCTGAATTTATTTAGCCCCTAGGCTTGTCCAACCATCAACTTTGGTTTAGGTTCAGATTCATGTTGGAATTAAGAAGAGTCTCATTCATCTGAATTCATTTAGCCACTAGGCTTATCCAACCATCAACTGTGGTTCAAGTTCTGATTCATGTTGGAACTAAGAAGAGTTCCATTCATTTGAATTTAATCAGCCCCTAGGCTTGTCCAACCGTCAACTCCAGTTCAGGTTCTGATTCATGTTGGACCTAAGAAAGGTTCCATTCATATGAACTCAATGTGAGCATGAGTTAGCCTCTAGGCCTGTTCAACCATTATCTCTGGTCAGTGTTCCATTTCATGAACGAATCGAAGAGAATTTCAATCATTTCAACTCAATCAATCCGTCATCTCTAGCAATCCATGATTGTCATCCTTGGTCTCTATCAATCGGAGCCCAACTCAAGCAATCCTTGCCTCTAGCAACTAGAGCCCAGTCCATGACTGTCAATCTTGATCTCTATCAATCAGAGACCAATTTAAAATCAATCTTGATCTCTATCAATCAGAGACCAATTCAAAATCAATCTTGATCTCTATCAATCAGAGACCAATTCAAAATCAATATTGATCTCTATCAATCAGAGACCAATTCAAAATCAATCTTGATCTCTATCAATCGGAGACCAATTCAAAATCAATCTTGATCTCTATCAATCAGAGATCAATTCAAAATCAATCTTGATCTCTATCAATCAGAGACCAATTCAAAGTCAATCTTGATCTCTATCAATCAGAGATCAATTCAAAGTCAATCTTGATCTCTATCAATCAGAGATCAATTCAAAATCAATCTTGATCTCTATCAATCAGAGACCAATTCAAAGTCAATCTTGATCTCTATCAATCAGAGACCAATTCAAGTCAATCTTGGTCTCTATCAATTACAGACTAATTCAAAGTCAATTTTGATCTCTATCAATCAGAGATCAATTCAAATTCAATCTTGTCTCTATCAATCGGAGACCGATTCAAAATCAATCTCTGGCTCTATCAATTAGAGCCGATCCATGTCTATCATAGCCCAGTGCTACAAGTTAGGATAGCTCGTCAGGAATGGTGAATGAAAAGCATTTCCCATTGCTTGTCAATAAAGATCAATTCTAGATTCTAGAGTCATCAAGAAATCATGAACCTTCAGCTATGATAGTGCTATCCCATTGGCCAGAAAAATGCTAGAATCCAAAGAGTTGCCCTCATATTTCTTATTATTCAAAGAGAGGAATGGAATTTTCCCAAGCAGTAGGGTAGACCAAAGATGAGATCCAATGTGCCCCAAGCAAGGATAAGAACCAGAATGGTCAAATGATGAAACCCTTAACCCATAAACTGGGGCATGAACTAGATTGAACTTAGACCCAAATTGAGTGCGATCTGATGAGGAAAGCCAATGACCCCCAAACTGGGGCATGAACCGGATTGACCTTGGGCCTGAATTGGGTATGGTTCAATGAGGAAAGTCATGAGCCCTAAGCTGGTCATAAACCAGATTGATTTTGGACCCAAATTGAATGCGGTCTAATGAGGAAAGCCATTATGCCCTAAACTAGGGCATGGACCAAATTGACCTTAGACCCAAATTGAGAGTGGTCTAACAAAGAAATCCATTAAACCCCCCAAGCCAAGGTATAAATTAGTCCAATCTTGGATTCAAAATGGTGTAGTGAAATGGCGATACCCCTTGCTCCATAAGATGGGGCATAAGCTAGAATGATTTTGAACTCAATTAGAAGTGGTCCATTGATGAATCCATCAAACCCCAAACTGAGGCATGAACCAGAGTAACCTTGAGCTTAAAAAGCAATAGTCCGGTTTTGAATGGATCCCAAACTGAAAAAAAAAGATGGAAAAGGTAGGTATCTTGCTCCTATTGATAGAGGGGCATGATGAGTCCTGCTATTAGAGATCTGAAGGATGACTTATTCCCGCAACGACTGAAGGTGGTCGTCGAAGGCGTTATGACCAACTGGAGTCGCTTGGACGAACTAGTTGTTTCAACTTTCTATTATCGGTATTTGATAGGTCATCCATGTCTGGGTCGAAGATCAATATGCTTGTTGACAAGTCTAGTCCAATCTGCCGTGCAAGTAAAAGAAAATCACCCCGTTTGGGATTTCAAACTCTGTGCCTTGTCTCTTCCATACATTTCCTCCCAGTTTCATACATCCTCCTATTCTACGTGCGCAATCAATTCTGACTCTGAAGATGATTGAAACGATGAGCCATCTCCTGAACTTCTACGCCACCTGGCCTCTTAAGAAAGAAAGATCCAACCCTTCTGGGAAAGCTTTAAATGTTCAATTGGGAGACATAAGAGTACTCTCAAGAAACATGTATTGGAGAAGTTGCCATTTGTTCTACCTATGAAAAGATTCTAAGAAAAGCATTAGATAGTAACATATCATATCAACAGGTCAACCAATCAGTAAAATGAGTGGAGTACAGATGTTCCCCCAAAAGGATAGAAATTTCAAAGTTCTTACAAAGTACTTCATCTGCAAGCAAGAGATACATGATGAATGATCAATCTCAAAATCAAAGAATGAGGTCATTGGGATACCCAAAAAAAAAAAAAAATTCAAGCCTATGTTTTATCTACATCAATAATGGGAAGGCAGTCACATCAGATAGAAGGTGATGATTAACTTCCAGAGGATAGCATACGGATTCACCATTCAGATAAAATCAGATACTATATGAGCAGTCACAAATGCTCATAAAGTTTACAGAAGATCAGAGTGCTAGTTGGGGCAAAGACGTTCTATCTGATTGGAAATGTTTGGAAGAAGAAGATTCAAATCCAATATTGAAAGTCAGGATTCAATTTCGTGATCAAGCGAAGCACTGCATTATGTGGCCTTCACATCCAAAAAAAAAGAAAAAGAAAAAAAGAAAAAAGAAAAAAAAAAAAAAGAAAAGAAAATAGTAAGATGTTGAATGGCATTAGAGCTTGACAGTAAGCCAATTGTCCCTCTTACTTCAAGAGGATGATAGTTCCAACCAAAGCCTGACAGCAAGTTCGATCATTCGTCGAGATTTACAACATGTTGGACCGGACTTTTGATTTTGGCCAATTACATCCCGCCTTTACAGGAGACAATCTCATTACTTCTTCATTATCAAAGAAACATTTCTCATCGGCATTAGACTCTCTCTCCCGTCTATCAATCTGACGGCTTTCAAAGGAGTCTCTATCACAAGCCCTTCTTTTGATTATCAATTTTTATGGCATTGTATCTCATGATCATGTCATCATTTTATGTACAAATTCATAAATCTGGCTGGAACTCTCATCTGTCGTTCATTACATCCGACGGCTTCCCAAGGTTCCTATAAGCCCTTCATTTCTCAAGCCAATAAAATGGGATCTTCTCGGTAAGATAAACCCATTCTACATAAACAACCAAACACTCTCCCAATGGTAGACCGATGTGGACAGTTTCACATCCGTCCTCTTGGACCTTCAACATCAATACTTGTCAACAAACCTTTAGGTTTCAGGCCCAGATATGATCGTGACTGATTCAGAATCTCGATATAGCTTGTTGGGACACGTGTTCCATCTGAACATCTCCAAGAAAGGAAAACATAATTTGGCACCATTTTCAATTTTGGTGTGGGACTGCATTTCCCTAAGATCGCTTTTAGGGATGATTCAAATAGCTGCCCGCCTATCAATACGTATAGGTGTCAACTTAAACAGTGGGGCAAGGCTACCCATTTGTCATAAAAGTCATGTCGTTCAGATTTCCCCTAAGGGTTTCAGACCATTGGATAGGACCATAATTTTGGCAATATCCTCACCATATCAGGACTCTTTATTCAAGCCAAGATGGGATTTGCAAAAAGAAGAAAATGAAAAAAATAATAATGGGAAGAAAAGAAACCTCAGCAGGGAAAGGCAACCCAAGAAACCTCAATGGGCAACCCATAATACCTCAGTGGGGATAGGCGACCTGATGCAGCCCTAAAGCATTGCCCTCATTGGCCCTTCAAAGAAAAAATTCAGTGGTTCATGTAGACAAGTGTCATACCAGTCTACCCTCCATAAGGAAAGGAACCCCTCTTGCTCCCCAGTGAATCATACTTGAGGAGTTGAACAAACCATCATCTGTTAGGCTCCATAGCATTGCCTTTCAACAGAATTCTATCTTCAAATCCTTTGGTCATGTTAGGGAGAGAGCAAATTCTCATGGCCTGGTTACGGATGTAGCCAAATTCATCAAATCATCAGCTCCCTCATTTTTCAAGATTCAACAAGGATTTATCTAAGAAATCATTTTCTGCAATCAATCTGTCAATCTTCCCTTGACCTCAGAAGCATGGTCAAATTCTAAATGCAATCCAGATTCAACCTTGTTCTAACTCTGTTAGATTTCCCATTTCCTTCTATAGTAGCGGTCTGTCACAACATGCAGACATTGGGGCATAGATAAACCCTATGTAGAGGAATCGAACTTGATCATGAGCATTACATCAATGATCCATTGTCTAGTCTGAAGTCACTACTTTCATAGTCAACAAAAGTAGGTCCATCCAAGTCAGTTTTTGCCAATTTCTCAGTTCTCCCAATCCTGTTGATGAAGAAAATCCAATGTGGACGATCACCTGTTAGGATTTGGTCACCAAATTCTCTAAAGGAACACTTCGAATCCTTTGCTCCTTGTGCCTACTTTGGGGCCATGGTTCATTTATCTTTCAAAATTGGCACAACAATGTTGCAATGCCCTGAGCTTTTCATGAGCTTAGATTGAGGACCAAACCCATGTCACATTTCATCGCCGCTTGGCTATTCTACCAATTTGTTCTACCATAATGCACAGTCAAGAACTTAGTTGACCAGATGTCCCTTGATAGTTTAACACCATGGTCAATCAATAAAGTCACTTTGGTTAAAGACTGTCAAGGTCCCCTCATTCTTGTCCAAAATCCTCACTAGAGTTTCTTTCAATCCAAAAACCAACAACATCAATGTTGGCCGAAGAAATTACATGGAACCTTTCCAAGGGAGCAACCAAGTCATCCCTACCGTGCTGAAATTGAGTCAAACTTTCAGTACCAGGTCATAAATGGCAAATTTCAAATCTAGGTATCATGCCAACAAGTTCATGACACCATTTCCATTGATGTCATGTTTTATGCCACACCAATAAAGCAGGGGCAAAAACCTTGGAATACTGCCAAGGAATTTACCATCATTTCAAATATGTCCAGCACTCTGTATGTTCAAAGTCAAGAGACTTCCAAGATGGGTCAGATTTCAACCCCAAAGGTTCAAAGTTAACAAAGCCTTCCTGTATGGGTCACTTTCAAGCATCCTAAAGGTTCATAGCCATAGAGCTTCCAAGAAGGATATTCCTATTTTCAATCCCGAAGGTCCAAAGCTGGTAGGAACTTCCAAGATGAGTCATTCAGTATCACCCTATAAGGGACCTTCTGAGTTCTTGCTCATTTCAGAATCAATAACAAATTCCTCACCCTAAAAGTGACCTTCTGAGTTCTTACTCATTTCAGAATCAAATGTGGAGCCCTAGCTCATCCAAAGTACAAATCAATCTCAGTTTATAAATGAATCAAATATAGAGCCCTAGCTCATCCAAAGATCAAATCAATCTCAGATTATTAGTGAATCAAATGCAGAGCCCTAGCTCATCCAAATTTCAAATCAATCTCAGTCTATAGGTAAATCAAATGTAGAGCCCTAGCTTATCCAAAGATCAAATCAATCTCAGATTATTAGTGAATCAAATGCAGAGCCCTAGCTCATTCAAAGATTAAGTCAATCTCAGCCTATAAGTGAATGTAGAGCCCTAGCTCATTCAAAGATCAAGTCAATCTCAGTCTATAAGTGAATGTAGAGCCCTAGCTCATTCAAAGATCAATTCAATCTCAGCCTATAAGTGAATCAAATTCAGAGCCCTAGCTTATTCAGAAAAAACAATCTCAGAATCTCAATCAAAAGAGCATCTTTTCAATCAATGAAAAGACAGCAAGTCCTCCATCCAGACAAATCAAATCTGAGCTCAAGCTCATGCAATCAGCCTTGTATTCACAGCCTAGCTTCATACAAGGAGAGGTTTATCAGCCTACAAATGGATCAAGCCAGGTCCAAGCCGGCACGTACCTTGCATCATGAGTTCCACATCAGCAAGAAGAGGTTTATCAGCCTACAAATGGATCAAGCCGGGTCCAAGCCCGCACGTACCTTGCATCATGAGTTTCACCTCAGCAAGAAGAGGTTCCCAGCCTACAAATGAGCCTTGTATTCACAATCTATCTCCATACAAGAAGAGGTTTATCAGCCTATAAATAGATCAAGCTGGGTCCAAGCCCGCACATGCCTTGCATTGAGTTCCACCTCAGCAAGAAGAAGTTCCCAGCCTACAAATGAGCCTTGTATTCACAGCTTAGCTTCATGCAAGAAGAGGTTCCCAGCCTACAAATGGATCAAGCCGGGTCCAAGCCCGCACATACCTTGCATCATGAGTCACCTCAGCAAGAAGAGGTTCCCAGCCTACAAATGAGCCTTGTATTCACAGCCTAGCTTCATACAAAAAGAGCATTCATCAATTCTCCAAGAAGAGCAAACCTTCTTGCCAGTCGAACTACGTTCTGGGCTTGATTTCTAGGACACCCTTAGAATACGTAGGCAGTTTAGGAAGAATTACCCTAAGTGCAGCCCAATAAACAATATCACTCATACCCCAAATTGTAGTTCTTTTATCTTTAGCCTTCAACTGATAACAATCTCGGCTAAAGAGGGGCATCTGTAAGCACCCCATTTTTGCCACCCTCAGCATAAGTGAACCAATATGGCAGGTTTCTGACCTTTAACCCAAAGAATTATGATTCTCCACTGACCCCCACAGCAGGGTCAGGGGCTATTATCTGCATGGATGCATAAGTCATAGAATTATCTTCGAAACGAGCCCAGAATTGCTCAATTCTGATATCAAATGAGGAAGATATGATCATTTTAGTCGGATGATACATATAAGGGAGGTTTCTGAAATTATTATAAATAATAATCCCAGGGGCCTTCATGCAAATTATCCTAAGTTGGATTGTTTGAATTTCAAATCATCATATCTTGATCATCCGACATTGGATTCAGATGATTCCAAGACCATTATTCTTCATTCATGATGTTCTACAAAGTGGATGTAAAAAATCCCGGGTAGAAGTCACCAGTGGGTCTTGTGAGGACAATGGAAAATCGACGTGATCCTCCTCGGGATGGAAATGTGTATCCTGTATCGATGAAGATCGATTTGTTCTGTTGGAGTTGCCACCTAGATTAAGGTCTAGGACCTCGAAAAATGTAGCCTCACCCTAAGGTAAGACTTTTATTGACTCGTGACCCAATGTATCGGTTCTTTGGTCTGCAAGAGATCGGGTAAGTATTCAGGGTACGGTTATGGGAAGGTGTTAGGCACCCAAACCGCCCGATCAATATCGGCCTCCTAAACTTTCCTTAAATTCTAATTTTGACTGTGCTTGGTCAACTGGATGACTAGGGTTCAATGGGGGATGTCCTAAACCAAGTTGCTAAGTTATTCTAACCTAGGGTTCAGCCAATCATGTTTTAAAGTAAATAAACAAGCAAATGTAATGTACAATATTATACAGTGAATCGGACCAAAGATGGTTCGGTCTTGGACTGAATCTGAGATGTGTAAGACATCTCAAACTGCCTACGTATTCCAATCCTGGAAATCAAGTCCAAAAACGTAGTTCGAAAATGGGTTTGTGATTAAAGATTATGGAAGTGATTTATGCATTTGCTTCAATTAGATTCTTTGTTATTCAAGTTGAAGTTTATGCTGGATGTATGGTTGATGGGTGGCTTTGTACCGTATTTGGGATTCCCAAATTGCCTACGTATTCTAGGGTTTGCCCTAGAAATTAGGTACGACGTAGTTCGAAAGGGTTTTGAGAGTCGGATTTGGAATGTGTACCAAAATCCTTCCAATTTTGTCAATAGGATCTAGGGATGAGACCTAAATTCCTACCATTTTTATTTGGGATGTGTGCCAAATTCTTTCTATTTTTGTTAATAGGATCTAGGGATGAGACCTAAATTCCTACCATTTTTATTTGGGATGTGTACCAAATTCTTTCTATTTTTGTCAATAGGATCTAGGGATGAGACCTAAATTCCTACCATTTTTATTGTTTCCATTTTTGTCAATAGGATCTAGGGATGAGACCTAAATTTCTACCATTTTTATTTGGGATGTGTACCAAATTCTTTCTATTTTTGTTAATAGGATCTAGGGATGAGACCTAAATTCCTACCATTTTTATTTGGGATGTGTACCAAATTCTTTCTATTTTTGTCAATAGGATCTAGGGATGAGACCTAAATTCCTACCATTTTTATTGTTTCCATTTTTAGGTTTCTAGGGTTTCCTATCCCTTTTCATTGTGATTTTCATTTTTTAGGGTTTCATACCCTAATTATTCTCTTTATTCTAGGGTTTATTTTGCCCTAATTATTCTTTCCATTTTTAGGGTTTCACTACCCTAATTGTTCAATTCTTTCCATCTTAGGGTATATCTTGCCCTAGTTGTTGTACAATGTAAACAATCTAACAAAGCAACGTGAGCTTAAATATAGCAGTGTAAGCATCCAAATATAGCATGTTGGAAATATATTCAAATTTAGCAACACATCAGTCAAAAATGGCAAGTGAGCATGTGAATCAATACAAACATGGTAAGTGTGCATCCAAACATGGCAGTAATATGTGAGCAAGTGTAGTAGACAAATATGGCAATAAGCATGTGTAGCATTCCAATCATGGCAATGTGATTATTCCAATTATGGCAATGTGATCATTCTAATTATGGTAGTGTGACTATTCCAATTATGGCAGTGTGACCATTCCAATTATAGTAGTGTATGCATACGAGCATCCGAACATAGCATAACATCAAATATGGCATGTGAGAAACAACCAAAGCATATGAGAATCAATCAAAACATGATGGAACACGTAGCAAGATGACAGCTTTGTCAGGCTGGACCAAAATGGGCACATAGGGCACTGTACTTACTCAAAAAATTCTTAAAAGATATCCCTAGAAAGAAGACTCAGAGGCCAACATTTTGTCTCAAGGAAGCTAATCCTAAAAGAGACCATAGGCAGGTCGAAAAAATTTCCCAAGTACAGGCAAATACACTGGTCAGGTCTGTTCCATATTTTTGACCAGTTGCACCATAAATTCCAAATAAAATTCTATTCTTAATGAAAATTAAATACAGACATATATCTATGTAGATAACTGTCTGATCTAAAATTTCATTAAGAAAAACAAGTTAAAACAGTATATTTTCTTTGTGAAAAATGACTCTTTTCAATCATGCAAATCAGCACATCATGACAGATCTGAAACCAAAGCACTATGCACTTAAAAATTGATATCAATTAAAAACAAAATGGAAAAAATATGAAACCAATGCCATTTTTTAGAAGACTTTCATGTCTAAAAATTTCATGTTAAGTGGATTTTCTGATTATGGCCATAAGGCCTTTGTATAGAGACTTTCCGATGAAGGATTGCATTACATCCGAGAAAAATAGCAATGTCAAAAACAGATTTTTTGATATATTTCCCCAACTCCAAATTGAACGAAATTTTTAGGGTAGTCTTGTATCATATCAGAGAGACTCCCATAAAATTTTGGGCTTCAAAATATTAGAAAAAATACATATGATGTACGTCCTAAGTTTGAACCCTAAATCTGAAATTTTCAGATCAGAAAATCACTTTATGAAATTTACAAAAAACATCAAACATCATTGTATATCAATCAAAAATTCATCATTGAATAGCTTAGACAAATTATCATTCATGAAAAATGTTAGACATAGGCATCCTAACATTAACAAGCATGTAATAGAGCATTCATGATTGAGATTTCATGAAAATTAGCCTTTTTCAAGCAAAATTGGCATTCAGGCATTATAACGACCTCTAAATTTGTTTAGAGTACTAACCTTGGGCTCAAATCAAGCGAAACCATTGATGAAGGGTGATTGGGGGTTGTATCAATCCCCTTTGAATGCGAATCCTCCTTCTCCTCTCTTCTGCTTCTTTCTCTCTTCTCTTTCTCTCTTTTCTTCTTCTCTTTTCTTTCTTTTCTCTTTTCTCTCTCTTTCTTTCTTCCTCTCTCACGTTTCTCTCTCTCACTCACGTTTCTCTCTCTCACCCACGTTCCCCTCTCTCTCTGGTCTGGAAAAGGATCCCTCCTCTCTCCTATTTATAATTTTTCACTCATTTTCTAGAAGATCCTTCTTTCCTTTTCTTCTTTTTTCTAGAAAATCTTTTTTTCTCCATTTTTTCTTCTTTCCTTTCTTTTCTTCCTCTCTCACGTTTTTTCTTCTTCCTTTCTTTCCTTTTTCTCATTCTTCTTCTAGAAAACCCCTTCTCTTTCACGTCTCCCTCTCTCCTCTTTCCTTTTTCTTCTCCAAGATCTTTTAGATTTCATCTCAACCCTAAAGCCTCCTTCTCTTTCACGTCTCTCTCTCTCCTCTTTCCTTTTTCTTCTCCAAGATCTTTTAGATTTCATTTCAACCCTAAAGCCTCCTTCTCTTTCACGTCTCCTCTCTCTCCTCTTTCCTTTTTCTTCTCCAAGATCTTTTAGATTTCATCTCAACCCTAAAGCCTCCTTCTCTTTCACGTCTCCTCTCTCTCCTCTTTCCTTTTTCTTCTCCAAGATCTTTTAGATTTTATCTCTTATATATAATAATATATATTATATACACATATATTTAATAACATACATATATGTATAGTATACAATATATATAATATATAAATACTATGCACATGGATGAACCCGGTTCGAAACGGGTTGAGACTGACTTAGGTTGACTGAGTTAAACTGATATGGGTTGAGCTAGGTTGGACCAAAACTGGCTTGAACTGAGTTGACTGGATTAATTAGAATTAACTGGGTTTTCTCTCCTTGTCATTTCATGGGTCATTTCCGCTGTCATCCCGCATGGAATTTTCCGATGGCCTCTATTCCAAATTTTTTGCGTTCATTTTGTAGAACATTAAAAATGAGGAATATAGGAACTGGAATCACCTGAATCCGATGTAGAACGGAAAAGATATGCAGCTTTGAAGTTCTGACGATAATTTTGCATGCAAGCTTGCATGGGACCCACTGGTGACTTCTACCCGGGATTTTTTACGTCCACTTTGTAGAACATCATGAATGAAGAATAATGGTCTTGGAATCATCTGAATCCGATGTCGGATGATCAAGATATGATGATTTGAAATTCAAACAATCCAACTTAGGATAATTTGCATAAAGGCCCCTAGGATTATTTATAATAATTTCATAAACCTCCCTCATATGTATCATCTGACTAAAATGGTCATATCTTCCTCATTTGATATCGAAATTGAGCAATTCTGGTCTCGTTTCGAAGATAATTCTATGACCTACGCATCCATGCAAAATTATAACCCATGACCTTGCTGTGGACCCATTGAAAACTTCCTCAAATTCACAGACCCATTGAAAACTTCCTCAAATTCACAGTCAAGAATCCAAACTTTCGATCACCTTTCTTCCTTTTGTTGTCCACACACCAGCAGGACTTTGTTTAGCTGGGATGGCAAAAATGGGGTGCTTACAGGTCTCATGCAAGCTTGCATGCAAAATTATCGTTAGAACTTCAAAGCTTCGTATTTTTTCCGTTCTACGTTGGATTCAGACGATTCCAAGGCCATTGTTCTTCATTTGTGATGTCCTATAAAGTGGACGTGGAAAATCTCGGGTAAAAGTCTCCGGAGGGTCCCATGCAAAATTACATATGGAAATGGTCATTTAATATTCAAAAAATCATATTTTGATCATTCCATATCCGAATCAGGTGATTCCAGTCTCATTAAGTTCCATTTTTAGTGCTCTACAAAGTGGACGTAAAATATTTTCGGTAGAAGCCTCCGAAGGATCTCATGCAGAATGGTCAGTCAAATTATCGATAATTGGTCCGCTTAAACTTCAAAAATTCATAAGTTGACCATTTTACTTCCAAATGAGGTGATTCAAGTTTCTATATTCTTCATTTTTAATGTTCTACAAAATGAACGTAAAAAATTTAGAATAGAGGCCATCGAAAAATTCCATGCGGGATGACAGTGAAAATGACCCATGAAATGACTAGGAGAGAAAACCCAGTTAATTCCAATCAATCCAGTCAACTCAGCTCAACCCAAGCTAGTTTGGACCCAACCCAGTCAACCCAGCTCAGTTCAAGTCAGTCCAGCCCAATCAACTCAAGTCAGACCAGCCTGGACCAAGTCCGTTTAACCCATGTGCAAGAATTTTTTAATATCAAGGTTATATATATATATATATATATATATATATATATATATATATATATATATATATATATACATTCGGTTCAACGAAGAAGGAAAGATTGAGATGATTTGAGAAAGAGATCAAGAAGATTTGAGAGAAGGAGGCCGAAAGATTAGAAAAGAAAAAAAATCTGAGAATAAAAGAGGGAGGGCGGTGAAGATTGAGGAGGATCGAGAGAGAATCGCCAGGAAGATTAAAAAAGGAAAAAAATAATAAAAGAGGGGAGAAGATATGGAAAAAAAATAAATAATAAAGAAAGGAAAGAAGGAGGAGATCCGATAAGAGGGAGGGACGGAGATATGAAAAAAATAATAAAAAAGGAAAGTGGAGATTCTAAAAGAGGAGAGAGGACAGAAGGAAGTGGAGGAGAAGAATAAAAAAGGAAAAAAAAAAGAAAAAAAAGGAGGGGAATCCGAGAGAAGAAGAAAGAGAGAAGAAGATATGGAAGGAGGAGATAAAAAAATAATAAAAAAAAGAGAAAGTGGAGAATCGAGAAGAGAAAAGAGAGGGAGAGAGGAAAAAAGAAAAAAATAAAAAAAAGAGAAGAGAGTGGCCGAAGAGGGAGGATCGAGAAGAGGAGAGAGGGAGAGAAGAGGAGAGAGGATAAAAAAACAGAAAAAAAAACCGAAAAGGGGATGAGGGAGACCGAATGGAGAAGAGAGAGAGGAGGGCGGTGAAAGAGAGAGAATCGAGAGAGAGAGAGTGAATGAAGGAAAAGAATAAAGAAAAAGAAAACAGAAAAGAGGGGAAGGGAGAGACCGAAAGGAGATCGAGATAGAGAAGAGAAGATGAAGAAGAAAAAGTAGCAGCAGCAGCGTTTGGTAAGCTCTGCTTCCTTTCCCTTTTTCTTTTCCTTTTCTTTGTGTATTCTATGCTCACTCCACCACACCTGCAAATCACTATCATAACTCACCTCCTTGCTACATCCAATTATCCAGCCACCAAAATTGATTGCTGACACCTGGTTTCATATCCCACATACACTCATACACCCACCAAAAGCCTTCGTGAGCACCACCTGTACATGCCAACAGCTTTGCCCCTCCTACCCACCTTGTTGTTCATCCACATGCATAAGCCCAATCCTAGTCAGTCCCTACCATTAAGTTGCTATCCTCTGATTAGAATTTTATGATTGGATCTTGGCCACATGATTGAAATTTGGTTTTTGATACATTGATGCATAATTAGATCTTGGCCACATGATGGGAATTTCATTTCGATATATTGATGCATGATTGGATCTTAGCCACATTATTGGAATTTGATTTTTGATATATGATTAGATCTTGGCCCTATGATGGGAATTTGATTTTTATATATTGGATCTTGGCCACATGATTGAAATTTGATTTTTGATACATTGATGCATGATTAGATTTTGGCCACATGATGGGAATTTGATTTTGATATATTGATGCATGATTGGATCTTAGCCACATTATTGGAATTTGATTTTTGATATATGATTGGATCTTAGCCACATTATTGGAGTTTGATTTTGATATAATGATGCATGATTGGATCTTCATTGTGATTAATTTAAGCAAATCTGAATATCATGCATACAAGTGGGTTTTGATACATATGATGCCACATATTGCCATATTTGTCTGCTACACATGCTCACATGCTATATTGGATGATTACTGCCATGTTTGGATGCATACTTACCATGTTTGTATTGATTCACATGCTCACTTGCCATCTTTGACTGATTTGTTACTAAATTTGAATATATTCCCAACATGCTATATTTGGATGCTTACATTGCCATATTTAAGCTCACATTGCTATGTTAGATTGTTTACATTGTACAACAACTAGGGCAAGATATACCCTAAAATGGAAAGAATTTAACAATTAGGGTAGTGAAATCCTAAAAATGGAAAGAATAATTAGGGCAAAATAAATCCTAGAATAAAATAATAATTAGGGTAGAAAACCCTAAAAAATGGAAATAAAATAATAATTAGGGTAGAAAACCCTAAAATGGAAAGAAAGTAACAGTTAGGGTAGAAAACCCTAAAAAATGGAAATAAAATAATAATTAGGGTAGAAAACCCTAAATGGAAAGAAAGTAACATTTAGGGTAGAAAACCCTAAGATGGAAAGAAAATAATAATTAGGGTAGAAAACCCTAAAATGGAAAGAAAGTAACATTTAGGGTAGAAAACCCTAAGATGGAAAGAAAATAATAATTAGGGTAGAAAACCCTAAAATAGAAAGAAAGTAACAGTTAGGGTAGAAAACCCTAAAAAATGAAAATAAAATAATAATTAGGGTAGAAAACCCTAAAATGGAAAGAATGTAACAATTATGGTAGAAAACCCTAAAAAATGGAAATAAAATAACAATTAGGGTAGAAAACCCTAAAATGGAAAGAATGTAACAATTAGGGTAGAAAATCCTAAAAAATGGAAATAAAATAATAATTAGGGTAGAAAACCCTAAAATGGAAAGAAAATAACAATTAGGGTAGAAAATTGCATACTAGATCATGCCATGTAGGCTCTTGCCTTATTTGCAATACATGCCATATTTGAAAGATTTTAAACAATCTTACTGTATGTGAATTTCTTGTCATAAATATTTTATGTGCCATATTTAGATAGAATATTCTATTTTTTGGCAATAACTTATTTTATGCAACACCCTAGTTAAACTGCCATATATGCACACTTCTAGAAGACAATGTAGGTGTGGGGACGTGCATTTAGGCACCCACATTCTTGGGAAGGGCATAATGGGAATGATAAAATCTTAATAATGAAAGAGAATGCCTTGCCAAACTTTCCAAAATTAGAATTCAGGATAAAAAGGGTGATTTAGGACGATTTTACCCATCGGCAAACCCTAAACCTAGAATAGGTTCTAAACCCTAAACCTAGAATAGGTTCTCAATCATTAACCTAGAACAGGTTATCATTCCCGAACTACGTGGATTCTGATTCCTAGGTCAAACTTAGGATACATAGGACATTTGGGAGAAACCCAAATTCGGATCCACAGCTTAGTCCACTCGGACTATCCATAGATCCACTAGGATATTTACCCATACTTTAGTCCACTCGGACTATCCATAGATCCACTAGGATATCTATCCATATTCCAACCCAAAAAGGGTTATCCAAACCTTAGTCTACTTGGACTATCCATAGATCCACTAGGATATTATCCATATTTCAACCCAAATAGGGTTATTCTTAGATCCACTAGGACTATCTATCAGTCCACATGGACTATCCAGATCCTAACCCATAAGATTTCTCAACCTTTCAAGCATAAACTTCAACTTGAACAATGAACTTAATCATGCACAAGCATAAATCACATCCATAAACTTTAATCACACCTGAACTACAATGGTGAACCTGATTTTTGAAATAATTCCGTGATACGTAGGCAATCTGATGGATACAGATTCGGTTCAATGATATCAAACCCCTTGGTTTGGTTTGGCTAAGCAAATAGAGTCTAGCATAGGAAAGGTATAGGAGACCGATTTTGATCGGGCGGTTTGGGTGCCTAACCCCTTCCCATAACCGTAACCTGACGCTTACCCAATCTCTGATGGACCAGAATTCCAATCTAAGGGTCATGAGTCAATCGAAGGTGGGTGTAAAGGACCAACTGCATGTGAAGGACCAGCTCCAGTAGTATGTGTAGGTGATGGAGGAGGTATGGAGTCCACATCCATGTACATACGATCCTCATCCTCAGCATCACCCCCATGAACCCCTGCTCCAGCGGCTGCCGCTGCTGCCTCAACGTCTGCTATCTCCACCCAAGTACGAGGATGCACCAGAGCGTTCCTCTCCTCGTGACTGACCTGAGCATCCCGCATGCCCATCTTACAGATTGCCTCCCAGTCCAAAGCTGATGAGAATGATTTCTCCTGAATCCTCTCATCCACTAAGTCAACCCCCAAGCGGGTAAGCAATGTAATGATCAGGCATCCATAAGGTAGGTTACCTACCTGACCAGGCAGACAGGCTGCCTAGTGCAGATACAGTAAAGCAAATACTGGGTCAACTGGGAGATCCTCTTGTAATGTCCACTCTGGGGTATCAAGTTGTACTGGATGATCTTACAGTACACCCGAGGCTCTGGACGTAGGTAGATTGCCTTCATCTCTCAGCAATCCTCTCTGATAAGCTGATGGTCTATCTCAGCCCTTATCTCTAAGGAAAAGAACTAGGGCTCTCTGGGGGTGCACTATACCAAGGGGCCGTCATATGAAATGCCCAAGAGGTCCGCTAACTGTCGATAGTCAAAGGAAACCTCTACTCCCTTGACGTAGCTCGTGATCCTGAGCTCCCTACCCCTCTCATGTCATTGTGGTCTCCTACCACCTGGAGATTACAATAAAACTATCTCACCAAATCTGGATGGGTACAGGCGTCGTAGGTGATCACGGGAAGCCAGCCCATGTCACCAAATCCTCTCTCTACGTCAAACAAGGCTAGGCTAGCTAAGTCCACACGACGACCTCCCTCCACCTTCTTACGAGCGTAGCGGGCACACTGAGCCTCGGCCTCGTTAGAACGGAAGCAGACTGGGTCATGAACCCTAGGTACTTTGGTACGAGCCATATATCTGCAAAAACAAAGAAAAACAGATAATAGCTTAGGTGAAAAACCCAAAAATTTTGGCATTATAACGGCATAAATCGGGCAAAAGCCTCACTTTTCACCCATACACATGGGCAGGAGGACTTATACAGGTTCTAAACTATCCTACAAGACTCATACAGTTGGAAATTGTATCTAAGAAGATTGAATTTGAAGAAATTGCAAGAAATTCAAAAATATCGACAAATTAGGGCAAAAATGGGAAATTTCAAGTTTCTTGATAACCAACCGATGAAACTCAAATATTTTTGAGGGATTTCGTTTATTGAGTCACCAAGAGCAAAAGCCCCTAATAAAAATCAAATTTTTACGGTTAGAAAAAGTTTAATTTGAAGAAAACAACATAAACGAGCATAAACCTAGTTAAGAAACCCTAAAAACATGAAACAGTAGAGAACATACCTATAGAGAAGGAGTAGAAGTCGAAAAGAGAAGCAAAAATCACCAACGGGTCGGAGTTGTCACTGTAGCAACTCAGAGGAATGAGCCGAGTCGAAAAGGAGGAGAAAGAATGAGAAATGGATCCAAAAATCGGGATTAAAAACTTGGTTTCAGTCCTAGGGTTGCATAATTCGACCAAGACATGCGACCCTACCTCCAACCCATTCATCGACCCTAGCCTCTCGGTGATCTGATAGAAACTAGGGGTCGATCCTAGGGTCGGACATCTATCGACCCTACCATCGACCCTAGGCTCTCGGTAAGTCTCAATGATTCTCAGGGTCGCATACCCTATGGTCGGACATCTATCGACCCTACCATCGACCCTACGATGGAAAATACAGTATTTTTGACAGAATGATCTGAAAAATTTGAAAATATTATTGACTAGTTGATTTAAATATGAGAATGAAGTATATGATGATTGCCTCATGTATTCCATGATTTTCAGGCATTACCACTACCAGAGCAGATAATGGCTGGACGCAGAGTGACCAGACAAAGCCGTAACTCTATTCCACCACCACCACCTGTGGAGGAAGGCGGCCATGAAAATCTGGAAGTATAGGGTAATCCAAATGTGGCAGAGCCAGTAACTCACAGCCAGACAAATCCTACAAACCTGCCAGCTCCACCTACAGACCTGGCTACAGTCGTATTGAATTTGGCACAACAACTGCAGCAAATACAACAGGCACAAGCTACTATGCAAGTTTCCATAGGCATGGTTTTTCCAGCTGCACAGACGACACCGATGCCAGTAGGACAGGCAAGCACAGTACCAAGGGGAAGTAACACAGTACCCCAGGTACCTCAAACTCCCATCATGCAGGCTCAAGTACAAAACCCTGAAGTAGCTCTAGGTGGATATCAATACCAACCACCTATGTATGGGGCTTATGTTCCTCATCAACTAGACCACTCCAGATTAGTTGAGCATTTTCTGAAGATGAAGCCCAAGGAGTATAGTGGTAAGCCAACTGATCTGTTCTGGCCAGTACACTGGATCGATGAGATGGAGAGGAATTTTACGATGATGATGGTGAATGAAGAGGAGAAAGTATTATGTGCAACGTTCATGCTGAAAGGCGATGCACACCACTGGTGGAAGTCCACACGGACGTATCTATTGACAAAGCACGCTCAACTAACCTGGGATATATATAAGGAGGCATTCTTTGATAAGTACTTTCCTAGAAGTTTCAGAGATTCTATAGAGAAAGAGTTCCTGAGTTTGTATCAGGGGCAAATGATTGTGGATGCATATCAACAGCGTTATGAGGAGCTGTTCTTCTTTGCACCCTCCAGCATGCAAGAAGAAAACACAAAAACCCGAAGGTTCGTTATGGGACTCAGGGGAAGCATCCGTGAACATGTTCTAGGACTTGAGAAGAAAGTCTACAATGAAGCTGTACAAATTGCTCGTGTGATAGAGTCGAGCCAGAAAGAAAGCTATTTTGCTCAAAACAAGGGTATTAAAACGCCAAATGGGAATTCTTACAACTGAGGGAACACCAAAGTATTCAAACCCTTCCGTACTCAAGGCTTCAATGCGGTAGCCAAGACCACTTCAGCAGCCCCACCACAACCAAAGAAAAATGGTGAAGGAATGAGATGTTTTAACTGCAATCAAGTAGGGCATGTCTCAAGGGAGTGTACTAAGCCCAGAAAATAACTACAGCAAGGTCGAGTCTATGCTGTTACGTCTGAGGATGTTGCCGCATCGCCTGATGTGGTCATAGGTATGACCGGAACCTTTCATTTTGTGTTACATTGTGTGAGCATGTAGACTAAATTACAACAAATGACAAGTATCGTACCTATTAATGGAATTCCTGCCATAGTACTCTTTGATTCAGGAGCTACTCATTCTTTCATATCTGTGTCATTTGGAAAGAAGCTGAACCTACCACTCAAATATCTAGACTATAAACTGCTTGTACGGTCACCGATGGGATTAGAAGTGGAATTAGAAACAGGTTATGGACCATGTCCAGTCCTTATTGACGAGAAAACTCTAGATGCAATCTGTAAGCACCCCATTTTTGCCATCCCAGCTAAACAAAGTCATGCTGGTGTGTGGACAACAAAAGGACGAAAGGTGATTGAAATTTTGGATTTTTGACTGTGAATTTGAGGAAGTTTTTAATGGGTCTGTGAATTTAAGGAAGTTTTCAATAGGTCCCACAGCAAGGTCACGGGTTATAATTTTGCATGGATGCCTAGGTCATGGAATTATCTTCAAAATGAGACCAGAATTGCTCAATTCTGATATCAAATGACGAAGATATGATAATTTTAGTCGGATGATATGTACAACGGATGTTTTCGAAATTATCATAAATAATCCCAGGGGCTTTCATGCAAATTATCGTAAGTTGGATTGTTTGAATTTCAAATCATCATATCTTGATCATCCGACATCTGAATCATATGGTTTAAGTACCATTATTCCTTATTTTTAGTCCTCTCTAAAGTGGACGTAAAATATCTCGGGTAGAAGTCACCAGTGGGCCCCATGCAAGCTTTCATGCAAAATTATCGTTATAACTTCAAAGCTTCATATCTTTTCCATTCTACGTCGGATTCAGATGATTTCAAGGCCATTATTCTTCATTTGTGATGTCCTACAAAGTGGACGTGGAAAATCTCCGGTAGAAGTCTCCGGAGGGTCCCATGCAAAATTACACATGGAAATGATCATTTAATCTTCAAAAATTCATATTTTGGTCACTCCATATCCAAATCAGGTGATTTCAGTTTCATTATATTCCATTTTTAGTACTCTACAAAGTGGACGTAAACGATTTTTGGTAGAAGTCTCCGAAGGATCCCATGCAGAATGGTGAGCTAAATTATCAATAATTGGTCTGCTTAAACTTCAGAAATTCATAAGTTGACCATTTTATTTTCAAATGAGGTGATTCAAGCTCCTATATTCCTCATTTTTAGTGTTCTACAAAGTGAACGTAGAAAATTTAGAATAGAGGCTATTGAAAAATTTTGTGCGGAATAACAGTGGAAATAGCCCATGAAATGATAGAGAGAGAAAATCCAATGAATTCCAGTCAACTCAACTCAATCCAAGTCAGTCTTGGCCCAACCCAGTCAATCCAGTCAACTCAGCTCAACCCAAGCCAGTCTTGGCCCAATCCAATCAATCCTTGTCAATCCGGACCAATTCATGTCGGTGCATATGCATGTATTTCATTTATATATTATAATATAATATAATATATCATATAATATATGCATATGTACTATATGTATATTATATCATATATATTAATATATTAATATTATATATATATATATATCTGTGTGTGTGTGTGTGTTTTATATAAAAAAAGGCAAATAGGATCCGAATAATAGGGATTCGGTGAGATTGTTGAAGAAGGAAAAAATCGAAGAAGTTGAAGAAGGAAAGAAGAGAGAGCGGTGGAAGGAAGATAAAAAAAGGGAATTAAAAAAATAGAAAAAGAAAGAATCGAGGAGAAGAGGAGAAGATCGGGAGAAGAGAGAGAGAGAGAGAGAGAGAGAGAGAGAGCGGTGATAAAAAAAAGGAATAAAAAATAGAAAAAGGAAACCGAATGGAGAGAATCGAGAGAGAAAGAAGAAGAAAAAAAATAATAAAGGAAAGGAGAAGATCGAGATAAAAAGGGGGGTCTGGTCGGTCTTGGAGAAAAAAGGACCGGAGAGGGAGAATGGAGGGAGAAAGGAGAATAAAAAAATAAAATAAGAAAAGGGGGGAAGATCGAGAAGAAAAAGGGGAGGATAAAAAGAAGAGGTAAAGATGGAGATCGGAAAAAGGAGAAAAACGAATGGGTCGGTGTGACTCTAGAGAGTAAAAGAGAAAAGGTGAGGAGAAGAAGAAGATCGAAAAGAAGATAGAAGGAGAGCGGAGAATGACACAGGTAAGGAAACTCCTTACCTGCTTATTGATTTATTTTCTGCAAACCATTGTCTACTTCTGATCTACCATCACTTTGCTATCCTCAGCTTGCAACTCAGCCATTGAACCTGCTATACCCGTAAAACTACCCCTCTGCAGAACCATCTCACTTAAACCTACGACAGACCATCTCCATCCCTTCACATCTGTCCACTCCTATTCACTTACACCTACAACAGGCCATCTCTATCCCTTCACATCTGTCAACTCCTATTGTCATGTACAAACCATACAACCACTTATCCGCCCCACCTGTCCTAGCCATAACCCCCAGCCAACAACTCTCTCCCTCCACCTGTCAAAGCTATAACCCATCATCCATGCAAGGCACCTCCACACATCCCAAAACCACCTTACTAGATCACCACGCTCTACACCTGTAGATCTCACTCCACTCACGGCCAAACCCAGCCATCACCGCAAGCCACATACTTTCCATTCACATTAATTATTAGATGGTTCCCACTTGATATGCACAAACCTGATCAATTCTGCCTTATATCCGATCTGCTTCATTTGATCATATTATTTGCATGTTAATGTGATTTAAGTTGATCTAAACCATTGATTTTGAAGATTTAATCATATGTTGCATGTTAATATGCGATCTGAACCATTGGATGACATGAAAACTGATTTAAATGAATCTGAACGGTTGGATTACCATCTTGAGTGATTTGAACCGTTGGATCTTTATTGTGAGTGGTTTTATTAAATTTGAACGGTTAGATTACCATTAAGAGTGATTTATACCGTTGAATTTTTCATCATGAGTGTTTTTATATGCTCACTGACATGTTTGGATGCCACATAATTGTAATATTTGATGCTTACACTCTCACATGCCATAATTGGAATGCTTTCACATGTTATCTTTGGATGCTTCTATTTTTGGATTGCACACTTACCATGTTTGTATTGATTCACATGCTCACTTGCCATCTTTGACTGATTTACTGTTAAATTTGGATATATATCTAATATGCTATATTTGGAAGCTTACACTGCTATATTTAAGTTCACATTGCTATGTTGGATTGTTTACATTGCTATTATTGAGTACAACAACTAGGGAAAAATAAACCCTAGAATGGAATGACCAATTAGGGCAAGATACACCTTAAAAATGAAAAAAAAAATAGCAATTAGGGTAGAAAATCCTAAAAATGAAAAAAATAGCAATTAGGGTAGAAAATCCTAAAAATGGAAAAATAGAAATTAGGGTATGAAACCCTAAAAAATAAAAATCACAATGAAAAGGGATAGGAAACCCTAATAACCTAAAAATGGAAATAATAAAAATGATAGGAATTTAGGTCTCATCCCTAGATCCTAATAACAAAAATAGAAAGAATTTGGTACACATCCCAAATAAAAATGATAGGAATTTAGGTCTCATCCCTAGATCCTATTAACAAAAATAGAAAGAATTTGGTACACATCCCAAATAAAAATGGTAGGAATTTAGGTCTCATCCCTAGATCCTATTGACAAAAAATAAAAAGAATATGGTACACATCCCAAATAAAAATGATAGGAATTTAGGTTTCATCCCTAGATCCTTTTGATAAGAATAGAAAGAATTTGGTACACATCCTAAATAAAAATGGTAGGAATTTAGGTCTTATCCCTAGATCCTATTGACAAAAATAGAAAGAATTTGGTACACATCCCAAATAAAATTGGTAGGAATTTAGGTCTCATCCCTAGATCCTATTGACAAAAATAGAAGGAATTTGGTACACATTCCAAATCCGACTCTCACAATCATTTCGAACTACGTCGTACCTGATTTTTAGGGCACACCCTAGAGTACGTAGGCGATTTGGGAATCCCAAATATGGTACAAAGCCACCCATCAACCATCCATCCAATAAACTTCAACTTGAACAAAAGAATCTAATTGAAGCACATGCATAAATCACTTTCATAATCTTTAATCACAAAACCCATGTCGAACTATGTTTTTAGACTTGATTTCCAGGATTAGAATACGTAGGCAGTTTGAGATGTTTTACACGTCTCAGATTCAGTCCAAGATCAAACCATCTTTGGTCCGATTAACTGTATAATATTGTATATTATATTTGCTTATTTATTTGCTTTAAAACATGATTGACTGAACCCTAAGTTAGAATAACTTAGCAACTTGGTTTAGGACATCCCCCATTTAACCCTAGTCATCCAGTTGACCAAGCACAGTCAAAATTAGAGCCTAAGGAAAGTTTAGGAGGCCGATATTTATCGGGCGGTTTGGGTGCCTAACACCTTCCCATAACCGTACCCTGAATACTTACCCGATCTCTTGCAGACCAAAGAACTGATACATTGGATCACGAGTCAATAGAAGTCTTACCTTAGGGTGAGGCTACATTTTTAGAGGTCCTAGACATTAATCTAGGTGGTGACTCCATCGAACAATTGATCTTCATCGATACGGATCCACATTCATCCCGACGAGGATCATCGATTTCCCATTGTCCTCAGAGTGGTGACTCCACTGGGGATAATATTCTGACTCCAAGGATACTTTCCTTATATTGATTTGCTTGAAATTTGATGCTAAATCTAGGGTACTATATTTATTTTTTGTACATATTGCTTTGGGGGGGTATGGGTTCAGTCACACTTCCATGCGAGTAGTCGAACCGGGTCCAATGGATGTGGGGCAGCCCACTAGGCGAAACACACAACCTTGGCCTGTACTTTGTAAGATCACGACTGGCGAGCAACCTCAGACGAGCATTTCTTGGGTCCGCCCGGGAATGCGTTATGCTACTCCACGTCGCTTGATTCTTGCATCATAGTATATAAAGGGATTGGGGACTCATTATTCATCGTGCATTCGGTGATAGGTTACCCCATCCTTGTCAAGGTGGCCTTTTCTGTCCTAACCCAGTTTGAGCCACATGTATGTTATTTTTGGTCCATTTTTGAACCAACATGTTAAAATCTACTCGATCATAATATTTACATCCGAGACGTCGAAGTTCTGCCCGTTTTTGTCCTTGACTTGTCAACATGTTTAGATCCACACTTGAGTATTCTTGTCTCTCACTTATTGGGAGCGTGAGGGTTATGTATACCCGCATACACATTAGTGTGGGTGGTCTGTACACACCCTCCATTGTACAAAGCTCATTATGTTGACCGTTAAATATTGATACATCAATCTCAAAAATGATCAAAAAATCTTCATCACGGCATAGATACTATGATCAAGTAGAAATTTACCAATCGTGAACCGCTTTTGTCATCCTTCATGAAAACTACAAATAAGCATATCCGTTTCAATTTCTTGAAATTTGATGAACCACATGGTCGAACCTTGGTGCTACAATGATCCATTCGGAATCTTGAGGCCCCAAGACCAATCATGGGGTTATTCAAATACAAATAAATTGTTACAGATGATGTCTAATGGTCGATTTTCATGAAGGAGCTAACTTTGTTTGGTCGAGTCAGCTTGTATGTGTATGTGTATTCTTCTCGTGTCCAGTCATTTCTGAGTCATAACCTTCGTTCAATTGTTTATAGAAAGAAAGAAAAAAAATCAAAAAAATCAAAAAAAAAAGAAAAAAAAAGAAAAAAAAAGGTTGAACTAGGGATGATAGGATTGTCTAGACTTAAGAGAACACCTGAGTGAGTAGACAAAGCATCCACTCTTATTACATCCACTCATAGGAATGTCTCATCATCACCAATTGTCTCTGTTCATGTCTACAAAGAGGACTTTTGTACCTCAAATTAAATGTTGGAATGGTTGGAAGACAGTATATTGAGAGCCCAAATATTTCAGAGCGAAATTAAAATTCCAAGATCGAAGTTGAGGAATCCAAGAGGTTAGAAAGCTGAATCATAGATTCTGAGAGATTACATGGTTCTTTCCCATGTTAGCATACTTGCCAATTTTAAATGGAAAAACTAAGATTGGAAAGCATTTCGTTCACCCTTGGCAATTAAGCCACTTTGACTGAAAGAGTTGGTTTCTGACTCCCAAATTACTTTCATCACCCAAGGTGACCATGACTTAAAGGAATAGCTCTCGAACCTTCAAGAATGTCCCACCCACCTCCCAAAATCCAGGATGAAAAGGAAGACCATGTGGTCAATTGTATCCTAAAATTAAGGTAGCCTGAAAATGAACTTCAAGTACACCCTAAATTGGGGCACAACCAAAATGTCAGTGTACCCTAAATTGGGGCACAACAAAAATATCAGTGCACCCTAAGCTGGGGCATAATTAAAATGTTAATGGATTCAAAGTGGGGCAAACCAAAAAGGAGATGGACCAACTGGGGTATAGGTCAGAGTTTCATGACATCCAAACTGGGACATAAGATTGGAATACATTTAACCCAAACTGAGGCATAGACCAAGTGAATGTCAAACCCGAACTGGGGCATAAATCAAAATGGTAATAGACTCAAGAGGGGTTTAGCTCAAGATGGAAAAGGGTCAAACACATGTCGATAGATAGGCGTAATGAGCCTTACTAGCGAAAGTCTGAACGAAGATTCGGTCCTACAACCAATCATAAGTTGGCGTCAATGATGTTGTATCCAATTGAGGTAACTCGGTGAATTACTTGTCTAAACTGGCTACCATTGGTATCTGATAGCTCATCTATGTTTGGGCTTAAGTTCGATGTGTCTGTAGATGCTCTGATCTAAAATGCTCTGAAAAAATGAACAATAATCATCTCATTTGAGACATCAACTGCAGTGCTTTTATTACTTCCAATCCATTCATTCCTAGTTTGATACTTCTTCCTCTTTCGATGTTCACTGCCAATTCTGACTCTGATGACAATTGGGATGATGAGCCACAACCTGAACTTCTACTCCACCGGCCTTTAGAGAAATGAAAGTTCAATACACATGTGAAAGTTACGAATGATTAAGTTAAAGTCATGGAAGCATTTTCAAAGATACAAGTTGGAACATCAAAATATCATCTCATTTGGTCGATTTATAAAAATAATTTTTTTTGGGATATTCCTTGAAAGTAGAGAACATTTACAAACTCATACAAGTGGTTCATTTAGTTTTACAAGAATGGGTCTACACACAAGGCATTATCAAGTTTACATCAATCCAAGTGATCAAGTTTTCTACAAGTGCATGAAGTCTCAAGACATAAAACATGCTACAGATCAACCTCAAAGTCAAAGATGAGCTCAAAAAAAATTAAATAAATAAATAAATAAAGAAAGAAAGAAAAAAAAAAGAAAAAAAAAAGAAAAAAAGAAAAGAAAAAAGAAAGAGCGATACAGAATAATGAGGTTGGTTAGCATACTCCATTGGAACGGTGATGGTGGACAGGTTCAACTATGGTGCACAGACATGGAGCAACTACTTTGAAACACTAATGATGAATGAGTTCGATTGCAAGACATATACATGGGACAACTCCTTTGGAGCCCTGCTGATGGATGAGTTCAGTTATAGAGCAATAAGACAATTGGTTCTCGTACAATGACATATAGACACCATTTCTTAGAACCTAATTAGAGAGCTGATCATTTGTTGTGATTCACGTTGTGTGTTGAGCTGGATTTTTTGATATTGGTCACTACATCTGTCACACCCCAATTCCGCACTATTCAGAATGGTGTGATGAACCGCTAGCAAACCAACGGTTCAATCAGGATCTCGAGTAGGCTATATCCGTGTTATCTAAACACCCATACATCCATAATCATAATCAGAGTAAATACACAATAGCGGAAATCTTATAATAAAATGAACTGAGAATCTACGGTGATATTAATATTTAAATAGCAAATTATTCTATATCAACTGAGACATAAATAATTATCAAATACATGTCTTTATTAAATCCAAATAAAGAAAACTAGAAAAATATCTAATCGAATACACATGAGTTGAACTCGCAAGAGGAGTCATGTGTATCCACTTCAGCTTCAACTTCCATCGCCGCTACGTTCCCTTACGCTGGAGCATTCATATAATCTTCAACTATAAAACCTGCATCATCAACTAAAAATATTCGACGTCGAGGGGGTGAGCATACATAACGGCTCAGTGAGTAGACAAAACAATGCAACATTACATATGCATGCAATCAATTCATATCTTTGGTCTGGTTTATAGTTTACAATGCGCAATAGAAAGGTTGGGTGGTCAAAGGTTAACGTTTATTGACCCCGCCTCTATACACAGGGTGTGGAAGTTCGCCCGAAAGTTAACGTTTATCGTCGTCCCGATCCACCCTAATCATGAACATTATATAACAAAGGTTAATGTTTATTGCTATATAGTGCCATACCAACACGTAAGCCCCTGTTAGCGAGGGCTTGCAAACTAGGCTCGCAACTAACCAATCCTAATGTCAAACAGTGTATCCAAGGCCTCACCCCAGCATCCCTCAGAATGTCCATAGAGATAGAGCTAAGGCCCTCCGGTAGAGTCAGAGACTACAAGGACCGAGACCACCTCCCCTGATACTCTACGACATAATAGTTCTGCTAAAGTAATGGCAATACGACGATGCTAATGCACAAGACTTGAGTTAGAGATAGAGTTAAAGTACTGAGACCCGCCAAAGGTTAACGTTTATTGACATTCTCATCACACCTCCCCTGATACTCACTCACATCAAGTACACCAACCACACACATACAATCACATGCCTATTCCTATCATCATCATCATCATGTTATAAACAATAAAGTAAATATGCATGAACAAATAATAGAAATATTGGATGACATGTTGTATGCACATTACAAATATATTCGCATAGAATCAAGCATGGCATTGGACTCAAGAAAAGGAAAACGGTTTGTTATTAACCAATTTGTTTAGAGTTCTGTTTCCTCACCTTAACTTGCTAATAGATACTTTTCCAAGCTTTAGAATCACCTTTATAATGTTATTATATTACTAGAAGACCTAACAAAGTTGATAAAATTTAATTAGAATTAATTCTGAATTTAAAAACCATTCTGTTAACTGAGGGTCGGAGGTAGGGTCGGAGTCATGATCGACCCTGGGTGCGACCCTCCCCAAACTCTGAACTTTCCGAACACTGAGGGTCGATAGTTAGGATCACCTAGGGTCGGATGGTCATCGATCCTCGGTGCGACCCTCGATGTACTTTGGTCAATTTCCCTCTTTTAGTCCATTCTTCGGGCTTGGGATCCTATGGCCTGCTGCTACATTCCATTCAACATTCATTCCATGGTCTGGAACCATGAATCATCCACCTAAATAGCTTTCATGCATTCTCCTATGGTTTTCCATGAAAACCTAACCATGGGTTGATGGTTTGGGTTTCTCCGAGATCATACTCTCATCAATATCTAACCTAAGGTCTGTAGAAACTCATGGAATTAGTATCTATACCTGAGAAGAATACTCCTTCTCCAAAATTCTTCTCTTTTGGCTAAATTCTCTTCCTTGCTTCTCTTCTTCTTCTTTTCCTTCTCTTCTCTTTCTCTCAATTCAATTAGGGTTGTGAAAGGAGTGAAAGAGGCTTAGGGACATACTTTAAATAGAGTAGGAACATCATAAAATAAGTCCCTTTGAGATTAGGAAAGAATCCAAAACAAAAATTAGGAAATTTCTTAATTTCAGTTTCGGAGGCAAATGAGGGTCGATGGGAAGGTCGATGATCCCATCGACCCTAGGTTCTCTAAGTTGTCCGACCCTCCCTTCAAAACTGAGGGTCTGACTTTCTGTTTTGGGGGGTCCGACCCTCCTTGGCTGGGTATGCGACCATCCCCTTGAATTAAGTGTTTTTGGGTCGATTTGATACCTGGGATCTCGATCTCCTTTACGCCCTTGGTCCATTTGACTCGACCATGATGGGTAAACCTGGTTCAAGGTGGTAAGACTGGGTTAGATTGACACGGGTCTTACAACATCCCACCATATAAGGGGTGGTCTCATTACTTTGTTGTAATCAGAGTATGATTTCTTATCGGCTAAAGACTCTCTCTCTCTCGTCCATCAATCTGACGGTCTTCCATAGAGTCTACATTACATGCCCTTACTTCAAATGTCACAAAATTTTATGATATCGTTTCTTGTGAACATGTCATCTTGTTATGCATAAATATTGTTCAATAAATCTGACTGGAATATCTATCTATCGTTCGTCATTTCGACGACATTTAAGAATTCCATAGTCTTTTGTTGCTAGCCAATAAAATGGCATCGCCTAGTGGAGATCAAGCCATTCTACATAAACAACCAAACACTCTTCCAATGGCAGACCCATTGGACAGTTTCTTATCTGTCCATCTGGACCTTCGTCGTCATACTTGTATACAGACTTAAAGGATTTGGGCCCAAACGTGGTTATAACCGATTCAACATTTGAGCATAGCTTGTTGAAATTTGCTTTCTACCTGAATGATATTGAGAGGAGAAAGCATTCTTTGACGTTTTTTCTAAAGATTAGTGTAGGGTTGCATCTCCTTAAGGTTATTTCTATTGATGACTCAAAAGTCGCCTGCCTATCAATGTGTGCAGACTTGAACTTAGTACTGGGGCAAAATCACCCATTTACCCAAACATCATGAGTTTAGTTGAGCCCCCTGTTTGAAACTCTAGCTGAGTTTATTTGAATGTAAGAGAAAGATGACCCATACAAATTTGAAAAAATGAAATAAAATTGAGTTATTGTCATCATTTGCCCCTCATTAAAAAACCTGATTGCCCTTTGATCAAAGTGAAACCCATATAAATTTGGCAGGAATGTAGAACATATCAAAATTGCCTTTTAAAGAAAAGAAACATGTTTCTCTCGGTCTAGATTAAGTCAAGTCAAGGAAAGTCGATCAAATCATGATCTCTAGTTCCTCTTGGATTCCGAGCAATGTTAGTGGACAAAGTGCAGATGCTGAGCCCCATTGTGGCTACCTCAATATTTATGGAAAGTTCAACCCATTTTGGGAATGAAGAAAGATGAAAAAAGGAATTGAAAAGAACAAGAAAAAAAAAGAGAAATGAAAAAAAAGAAAAGGAAAGAAAGGTGAAAGTACAGAGAAGAAAAAAGACTGAATGAAAGCAGAATAAGAATGGAAAAGAGAACAAGATACAAGCAAAGAAAAGAAAGAAAGATCATGGGAAAAGAGAGAAAGCTCTGGCCCGAACTACGCGAAACCTGATTCTGGAGGGACGGAAGTCCCAAAGGATACGTAGGCAATTTGGGACACCCTAAATTCGGTCCAAAGGCTACACATCCAAAGGCTATACAACCAAATGCTATACATCCAGAGTTTACGAATCCATAGCACAAAGCACAGTTACAGTTACATCATGAGAAGTCTTGAGCTAAAGTCACAGACCTGATGAGGTCACTACTCATGAAGCTTGACAGTTACAGTTACATCATGAGCGGTCTTGAGCCAAAGTCACAGACCTGATGAGGTTACTACTCAAGAAGCTTGACAGTTACAGTTACATCATGAGCGGTCTTGAGCCAAAGTCACAGACCTGATGAGGTTGCTACTCTAGAAGCTTGACAGTTACAATTACATCATGAGCGGTCTTGAGCCAAAGTCACAGACCTAATGAGGTCGCTACTCAAGGAGCTTGACATCTATAGTTGTTTGTTGTGCAGTGTGAAAAAAAAAAAGAAAAGAAAAAAGGAGAGTAGTTACAGCATCAGTTCAAGGGAGCAATGGTAGAATCTAGATCAAGTACAGAATAATGCAAAAATGGGCCACTTTTGTCTTCGGCCTCAATTGCCCACAATCTCGGCCTAAGAGGGGCATCTGTAAGCACCCCATTTTTGCCATCCCAGCTAAACAAAGTCCTGCTGGTGTGTGGACAACAAAAGGACGAAAGGTGATTGAAAGTTTGGATTTTTGATTGTGAATTTGAGGAAGTTTTCAATGGGTCTATGAATTTGAGATAGTTTTCAATGGGTCCCACAGCAAGGTCACGGGTTATAATTTTGCATGGATGCCTAGGTCATGGAATTATCTTCAAAATGAGACCAGAATTGCTTAATTCTGATATCAAATGAAGAAGATATGTTCATTTTAGTCGGATGATATGTACAAGGGAGGTTTCTAAAATTATCATAAATAATTCCAGGGGCTTTCATGCAAATTATCGTAAGTTGGATTGTTTGAATTTCAAATTATCATATCTTGATCATCCGACATCTGAATCATATGGTTTAATTACCATTATTCCTTATTTTTAGTCCTCTTCAAAGTAGACGTGAAAGATCCCAGGTAGAAGTCACCAATGGGCCCCATGCAAGCTTTCATGCAAAATTATCGTTAGAACTTCAAAGCTTCATATCTTTTTCGTTCTACGTCGGATTCAGATGATTCCAAGGCCATTATTCTTCATTTGTGATGTCCTACAAAGTGGACGTGGAAAATCTCGGGTAGAAGTCTCCGGAGGGTCCCATGTAAAATTACACATGGAAATGGTCATTTAATCTTCGAAAATTCATATTTTGGTCACTCCATATCCAAATCAGGTGATTTCAGTTTCATTATGTTCCATTTTTAGTACTCTACAAAGTGGACGTAAAGGATTTCCGATAGAAGTCTCCGAAGGATCCCATGCAGAATGATCAGCTAAATTATCAATAATTGGTCTGCTTAAACTTCAGAAATTCATAAGTTGACCATTTTATTTCCAAATGAGGTGATTCAAGCTCCTATATTCCTCTTTTTAGTGTTCTACAAAGTGAACGTAGAAAATTTGGAATAGAGGCTATCGAAAAATTCTGTGCGGAATAACAGTGGAAATAGCGCATGAAATGATAGAGAGAGAAAACCCAGTGAATTCCAGTCAATCCAGTCAACTCAGCTCAATCCAAGTCAGTCTTGGCCCAACCCAGTCAATCAAGCCAACTCAGCTCAACCCAAGCCAGTCTTGGCCCAATCCAATCAATCCTTATCAATCCGGACCAATTCATGTCAATGCATATGCATGTATTTCATTTATATATTATTTTATAATGTATAATATATTATAATATATCATATAATATATGCATATGTCCTATATGTATATTATACCATATATATTAATATTATATATATATATATATATATATATATATATCTGTGTGTGTGTGTGTGTGTGTGTGTTTTATATAAAAAAAAGGTAAATAGGATCCGAATAAAAGGGATTCGGTGAGATTGTTGTAGAAGGAAAAAATCAAAGAAGTTGAAGAAGGAAAGAAGAGAGAGCGGTGGAAGGAAGATAAAAAAAGGGAATAAAAACATAGAAAAAGAAAGAATCAAGGAGAAGAGGAGAAGATCGGGAGAAGAGAGAAAGAGAGAGAGAGAGGTGGAAGGAAGATAAAAAAAAAAGAGGAATAAAAAAACAGAAAAAGAAAGAATTGAGGAGAAAAGGAGAAGATCGGGAGAAGAGAGAGAGAGAGAGAGCGATGGAAGGAAGATAAAAAAAGGAATAAAAAAAGAAAAAAAGAAAGAATCAAGGAGAAGAGGAGAAGATCGGGAGAAGAGAGAGAGAGAGTGAGAGCGGTGGAAGGAAGAAAAAAAGGAATAACAAATAGAAAAAAGAAAGAATCGAGGAGAAGAGGAGAAGATAGGGAAGAGAGAGAGAGAGAGAGAGCAGCGATAAAAAAAGGAATAAAAAAACAGAAAAAGGAAACCGAAGGGAGAGAATCGAGAGAGAAAGAAGAAGAAAAAAATAATAAATGAAAGGAGAAGATCGAAAGGAGAAGAAAAAAATAAAATAAGAAAAGGGGGGATGATTGAGAGGAAAAAGGGGAGGATAAAAAGAAGAGGAGAGGATGGAGATCGGAAAAAGGAGAAAAATGAATGGGTCGGTGTGACTCTAGAGAGAAAAAGAGAAAAGGCAAGGAGAAGAAGAAGATCGAAAAGAAGATAGAAGGAGTGAGGAGAATGACACAGGTAAGGAGCCTGCTTACTGATTTATTTTCTGCAAACCATTGTCTACATCTGATCTACCATCACTTTGCTATCCTCAGCTTGCAACTCAGCCATTGAACCTGCTATACCCGTAAAACTACCCCTCTGCAGAACCATCTCACTTACACCTGCAACAGACCATCTCCATCCCTTCACATCTGTCCACTCCTATTTACTTACACCTACGACAGGCCATCTCTATCCCTTCACATCTGTCAACTCCTATTGTCATGTACAAACCATACAACCACTTGTCCGCCCCACCTGCCCTAGCCACAACACCCAGCCAACAACTCTCTCCCCCACCTGTCAAAGCTATAACCCATCATCCATGCAAGGCACCTCCACACATCCCAAAACCACCTTACCAGATCACCACCGCTATACACCTGTAGATCTCACTCCACTCACGGCCAAACCCAGCCATCACCACAAGCCACATACTTTCCATTCAAATTAATTATTAGATGGTTCCCACTTGATATGCACAAACCTGATCAATTCTGCCTTATACCCAATCTGCTTCATTTGATCATATTATTTGCATGTTAATGTGATTTAAGTTGATCTAAACCATTGATTTTGAAGATTTAATCATATGATGCATGTTAATATGTGATCTGAACCATTGGATGACATGAAAATTGATTTAAATGAATCTGAACGGTTGGATTACCATCTTGAGTGATTTGAACCGTTGGATCTTTATTGTGAGTGGTTTTATTGAATTTGAACGGTTAGATTACCATCAAGAGTGATTTATACTGTTGAATTTTTCATCATTAGTGTTTTTAGATGCTATAAGTAGGCAATGATCTTCTTAAGATGTTTGAGAACTTTACCTAACAACTTTCCCATCAAATCCGTCCTTTCCGATCGATAAGTCATTTCCGTTTTCCTATTCTATCTCTTCTTCTCAGCTGGTTTCTAAATCCCATCTCCAAGGGTGGAGCGTTCCTTTGCATTCGTAGCTCAACTCTGTCCTGTTCCCCTTCCTTCACTGAACACTTTGCTATACCTGTCAAACAAGCGTTTGAGCGGGGGCGCTACTTGGGTTGAGCTGAGCCTAGCACCTGACTGGATGAACTTCCACTGTTGAGCCTAAATCTCTTCCGCAGAAAGAGGGTCGGCAGATCAATCGGAAAGGTTGAACCCACTCCCCTTTTGATATGGATGGAAACTTCCCTGTCAATGTAACCAAATACCACAAACAAAGCTCCTTCTCTTAGGGGCTCCCCCCTTTCACTCGAAATTCGTTGGGAAGGAAGGAACCCTTTCTTTACGTACTATTTTGCATACTTGATTTCATCTCTTTATTCATTCAATAGTCTCAGACGAAACAGAAGGACTTCTATATTGGATTGGAATATCCATCTATATTCCCAGTGGGATGGAAAATTAGATATATGAATAGCTTTGTTAGAAGGTGCAAAATCAATAGGTGCCGGAGCTGCTACAATTGCTTCAGCGGGAGCTGCTGTCGGTATTGGAAACGTCCTTAGTTCCTCCTGCAACCACCTCCCAATCTCGTGTTTGGATGCCACATAATTGTAATATTTGATGCTTACACTCTCACATGCCGTAATTGGAATGCTTTCACATGTTATCTTTGGATGCTTCTATTTTTGGATTGCACACTTACCATGTTTGTATTGATTCACATGCTCACTTGCCATCTTTGACTGATTTATTGTTAAATTTGGATATATTTCTAACATGCTATATTTGGAAGCTTACACTGCTATATTTAAGTTCACATTGCTATGTTGGATTGTTTACATTGCTATTATTGAGTACAACAACTAGGGAAAAATAAACCGTAGAATGGAATGACCAATTAGGGCAAGATACACCCTAAAAATGAAAAGAAAATAGCAATTAGGGTAGAAAACCCTAAAAATGGAAAAAATAGCAATTAGGGTAGAAAACCCTAAAAATGGAAAAATAGCAATTATGGTATGAAACCCTAAAAAATGAAAATCACAATGAAAAGGGATAGGAAACCCTAAAAACCTAAAAATGGAAATAATAAAAATGGTAGGAATTTAGGTCTCATCCCTAGATCCTATTAACAAAAATAGAAATAATTTGGTACACATCCCAAATAAAAATGATTGGAATTTAGGTCTCATCCCTAGATCCTATTAACAAAAATAGAAAGAATTTGGTACACATCCCAAATAAAAATGATAGGAATTTAGATCTTATCCCTAGATCCTATTGACAAAAAATAGAAAGAATATGGTAACATCCCAAATAAAAATGATAGGAATTTAGGTCTCATCCCTAGATCCTATTGATAAAAATAGAAAGAATTTGGTACACATCCCAAATAAAAATGGTAGGAATTTAGGTCTTATCCCTAGATCCTATTGACAAAAATAGAAAGAATTTGGTACACATCCCAAATAAAAATAGTAGGAATTTAGGTCTCATCCCTAGATCCTATTGACAAAAATAGAAGGAATTTGGTACACATTCCAAATCCGACTCTCACAATCATTTCGAACTACGTCGTACCTGATTTCTAGGGCACACCCTAGAATACGTCGATAATTTGCGAATCCCAAATACGGTACAAAGCCACCCATCAACCATCCATTCAGCATAAACTTCAACTTGAACAAAAGAATCTAATTGAAGCACATGCATAAATCACTTTCATAATCTTTAATCACAAAACCCATGTCGAACTATGTTTTTGGACTTGATTTCCAGGATTAGAATACGTAAGCAGTTTGAGATGTCTTACACGTCTCAGATTCAGTCCAAGATCGAACCATCTTTGGTCTGATTCACTGTATAATATTGTATATTATATTTGCTTGTTTATTTGCTTTAAAACATGTTTGGCTGAACCCTAAGTTAGAATAACTTAGCAACTTGGTTTAGGACATCTCCCATTGAACCCTAGTCATCTAGTTGACCAAGCACAGTCAAAATTAGAGTCTAAGAAAAGTTTAGGAGGCCAATATTGATCAGGCGGTTTGGGTGCCTAATACCTTCCCATAACTGTACCCTGAATACTTACCCGATCTCTTGCAGACCAAAGAACTGATACATTGGGTCACGAGTCAATAGAAGTCTTACCATAGGATGAGGCTACATTTTTAGAGGTCCTAGACCTTAATCTAGGTGGCAACTCCAATGAACAATTGATCTTCATCGATACGGATCCACATTCATCCCGACGAGGATCATTGATTTCCCATTGTCCTCAGACAACCCTGATTCAACTTGAGATGGTAGAGTTTGACGTCATCTTGGGAATGGACTGGTTAGCTCAGCATTCTGCAAACCTATTATGTGCCGAAAAGAAGCTGACATTTAAAGACAAAGAAGGAGCAGAGTTCAGTTTTGCGAGAATCAAACTTCCCCGTAAACGAAAGCTCATATTCTCTGCATTAAAGGCTAGGAAGTGCCTTAAGAAAGGAGCAGTTGGGTATCTAGTATCTATGGTCGATCTTACCAAGGAAGCACCACGAATAGAGGAAATTGATGTTGTGCGTGACTTTCCAGATGTATTTCCTGAAGAGTTACCAGGACTACCACCTGATCGAGCGACAAAGTTCGTTATAGATCTTATACCCGGAGCCGCACCAGTATCTAAAGCACCTTATCGAATGGCTCCTACTGAACTAAAGGAATTAAAGGTACAACTACAAGAACTACTGGACAAGGGTTACATCCAACCTAGCATATCACTATGGGGAGCGCCAGTATTATTCGTAAAGAAGAAGGACGGTAGTATTCGACTATGTATAGACTACCGGGAACTGAATAAGCTGACAATCAAGAATCGATATCCATTGCCTCGGATCGATGACTTGTTCGATCAGTTGCAAGGTGCCAAAGTGTTCTCCAAAATCAAACTTCGGTCAGGCTACCATCACTTGAAGATCAAAGATGGTGATATTCCCAAGACAGCATTCAGGACCAGATATGGACATTATGAATTTTTGATCATGTCTTTTGTATTGACAAACGCACCAGCAACTTTTATGGAACTTATGAATCGGGTATTCCATGATATGTTGGATACGTCGATTATTGTATTCATTGATGACATATTAGTCTACTCCAAGGACAAGGAAACTCATATTAAGAATTTAAACGCCGCTCTACTGTGATTACGGAAAGAGAAGCTTTATGCTAAATTTACAAAGTGTGAGTTTTGGCTAAATGAGGTCGCATTCCTAGGCCATGTTGTATCCGCTGAAGGAATTAAAGTGGATCCTAGCAAGATCGAAGCCATCGTAAAGTGGGAAGCACCAAAGAATGTTGCAGAAATTAATAGTTTCCTGGGTCTAGCTGGTTATTATCGACGATTTATGGAAGACTATTCCCAAATTGCCGTGCCTCTCACCAGTTTGACTAAGAAGGGTGAAAAGTTTGTTTGGACTGAGAAATGCGAGAAGAGTTTCCAAATATTGAAGGTTGGATTGATATCTGCTCCGATCTTGACCATTTCAATTCCAGGACAGCTATTTATTTTGTACACTGATGCGTTAGGATTAGGATTAGGATGTGTACTTATGCAAGGAGAACAAGTAATTGCTTATGCCTTCAGACAATTGAAGACACATGAGAAGAACTATCCCACTCATAATTTGGAATTAACGGCAGTAGTACATGCTGTCAAGATATGGAGACATTACTTGTACGAAGAGAAATTTCAGATTAAATCAGATCATAAGAGCCTTACTTATCTCTTTAATCAGAAGGAGTTGAATATGAGACAAAGAAGATGGCTGGAACTATTGAAAGATTATGATTGTGATATCCAGTATCATCCGGGAAAGACTAATGTGGTTGCTGACGCACTGAATAGAAAGGCAATGATAAAATCTCAAGGAGAGGTTAACACAACTGCCGCAATGTGTACTACTAGAAAAGTGTTCAATTACGGTAATGAGCAGTTTGGATAGATGCATTGGGTGAATCAACTAACCAAGAGTTTATTCATCGGTTTTCAAGTATGTTTGCCACATTGAAGATTGTACTTGATATAATTGATGAGGTGAAAATAGCTATTAAATCAAACCCTTATCTAAGAAAGGTACAAGAGGACATTGAAAAAGGTAGGATTATCCCTGAGTTCGCCTTGGATGATGAAAAGGTATTGAAGTACAAAGGAAGAGTATGTATACCTGAAACAGAAAGTTTAGACATTAGACACCGACTAATGAAGGAAGCCCATACAACCGCCTATTCGATACATCCTGGAAGTACAAAAATGTATCATGATCTAAAGAAATTATATTGGTGGAGAGGAATGAAAGCAGATGTAGCTAAGTTCTGTCTCAATGCCTAAATTGTCAGAGAGTGAAGGCTGAACGACAAAGACCTACAGGACTGTTACAGTCGTTACCGAAACCAGCATGGAAATGGGACTGCATCACTATGGACTTCGTCACCAGGTTACCATTGACTCCCCGAGTAGTTGACGTGGTTTGGGTGATTATAGACCGCCTGACTAAAATTGTTCGATTTATAGCTATACGACCTCAGTATACACTGGAGAGGTTAGCTAAGTTATATGTGGATAATATTGTTAGATTATACGGTGTACCTGAAAGCATTGTGTCCGACAGAGATCCACGATTTACTTCAAAGTTTTGGGAAGGATTGCAAAAGGCTATGGGTACAACATTGAAGTTTAGTACTGCATTCCATCCTCAGATAGACGGACAGTTGGAGCGTACCATTCAGATTCTAGAGGACATGCTCCGAGCCTGTGTAATTGATTTCAAAGGATCATGGGATGAAAAATTACCACTGATCGAGTTCGCTTATAACGATAGCTATCAAGCTACTATACAAATGTCACCCTATGAAGCACTGTATGGAAGGAAGTGTCGAACTCCTTTGTTTTGGAATGAAGTTGGAGAACGTAGCATTGTTGGACCAGAATTTGTTGAAGAGACTTGTCGAGTGGTCGACATCATTAAGGAAAGAGTGAGAACGGCTTAGAATCGTCAGAAGCAATATGTAGATACTCGACGCCAAGACCTTGAATTTGCTGTAGGTAATAAGGTATTCCTTAAAGTGTCACCTATGCGAGGTTTGAAATGGTTCGGACAGAAAGGGAAACTAAGCCCGAGATATGTCAGACCGTATGAGATTCTAGCCAAACATGGAAGAGTGGCCTACCAGTTAGCACTACCACCATCTATGTCAAGTGTGCATGATGTATTTTATATCTCCCTATTGAAGAAGTACGTCAGAGATCCAATGCACGTTTTGACAGTGGATCCACCTGATTTGACTGATGATTTGACATTTGAAGTAGCACCAACTAAAATCACCAGCCGAAAGGTTTAACTACTACGCAACCGTGACATCTATTATGTTAAAGTTACCTGGAGAAGCAGAGATATAGAAGAATTCACATGGGAAGAAGAAAATTCCATGCAAAAGCAATACCCCCATCTATTCGACTCGAAAGGTATGTACAAATTTTGAGGATGAAATTTTTATAAGCAGGGGGGAGTTATAAGACCCGTATCGAACTAATCGGTCTTACCAGCTTGTACCAGGTCTATCTATCATGGTCAAGCCAAATGGACCAAGTGCGTGAAGGAAATAGTAAGACCAGGTATGAAATTGACCCAAAAACAATAAAATAAAGGGTAGGGTCGCATACCTAAATAGGTAGGGTCAACCCCACCTCATCAGGAAGTCAGACCCATGACTTTTAGTCCTAGGGTTGGACAACTGAAACCCTAGGGTTGACGGGATCTGCGACCGTAGCATCGACCCTAGGATCACTGACAGAAATCATAAATAGGAAACTTTCCTAAATTCAAGGGGATTCTTTCCTAATCTCAAAGGGACTTATTTTGGGAGATTTTTCTCTATAAATAGGACGTCCCTTAGCCTCTTTCACTCCTTTTGAAACCCTAATTGAAAGTGAGAGAAAGAGAAGAGAAGGAGAAGAGAAGGAGAGTTAGAGAAGAAGACTAAGGAGAAGAAATTTAGAGAAATCTCTGAATCTCAGCAAGCTTAAGGTATGATTACATTCTCCATAAATTATGTAAGACCCTAGAATAGTACGTAAAGAGGATATAATCTAGGAGAAACCCAAATCATCGATCAATGGGAAGATTTCAATTGAATTCATGGAGGGAATCATTGAAAACTATGTAAAGTGAGTAACTTGGAGTTTTAAGCCATAGAACAAGCATAGAATGGACTATGGAAGTAAGCCAAAGGACCCAAACATGAAAGAAGAGACTGTAGAACGAAAGGTCGACTCAAACCATGTGCGGTCACACGTAGGTTCGATTGGGAACCGACCCTATCAGACCACAGGATCGACCCCAAGCTCTCGGGAAGTCCAGGGAAGCTGCGGTCGCACCTAGGGTCGATGGGACAACTGACCCTAGCATCGACCCTATACCCTGGGGTCGCATAAACCTGCGACCCAACCTGTAAGACCCATGTCAATCTAACCCGGTCTTATCACCTTGAACCAGGTTTACCCATCACGGTCGAATCAAATGGACTAAGGGCGTGAAGGAGATCGAGATCCCAGGTATCAAATCGACCCTAAAATACTCAATTTAAGGGGAGGGTCGCATACCCAGCTAAGGAGGGTCGGACCCTCCAAAACAGAAAGTCAGACCCTCTGTTTTACAGAGAGGGTCAGACATCTTAAGAACCTAGGGTCGACGGGATCATCGACCCTCCCATCGACCCTCAGTTGTCGCCGAAACTGAAATTAGGAAATTTCCTAATTTTCGATTTGGATTCTTTCTTAATCTCAAAGGGACTTATTTTAGGATGTTTCTACTCTATTTAAAGGACGTCCCTAAGCCTCTTTCACTCCTTTTACAACCCTAATTGAATTGAGAGAAAGAGAAGAGAAGGAAAAGAAGAAGAAGAGAAGCAAGGGGGAGAAGAAAGCAAAAAGGAGAAGAGTTGCAGAGAAGGAGTATTCTTCTCAGGTATGGATACTAATTCCATGAGTTTCTACAGACCTTAGGTTAGATAATGATGAGAGTATGATCTCGGAGAAACCTAAACCATCAATCCATGGTTAGGTTTTCATAGAAAACTATGGGAGATTACATGAAAGCCATCTAGGTGGATGATTCATGGCTCTAGACCATGGAATGAATGTTGAATGGACTGTAGGAGAAAGCCATAGGACCCCAAACACGAAGAATGGACTAAAAGGAGGGAAATTGACCAAAAATCCACCAAGGGTCGCACAGGGGGTCGATGACCATCCGACCCTATGTGATCCTGAGGATCGACCCTCAGTGTTTGGAAAGTCCAGAATGGGAATGGTCGCACCTAGGGTCGATCATGACTCTGACCCTACCTCCGACCCTCAGTTAACAGCATGGTTTTTAAATTCTGAATAAATTCTAATTAAATTCTATCGACTTTGTTAGGTCTTCTAGCAATATATAACATTTTAAGGTGATTCTAAAGCTTGGAAGAGGATCTACTAACAAGCTAAGGTGAGGAAACAAGACCTAAACTAATTGGTTAATAATAAACTACTTTTATTTTCTTGAGTCCAATGCTATGCTTGATTCTATGCGAATATGCTTGTAATATGCATTCAACATGTCATCCAATATTCCTACTATTATTGTTCATGCATATTTAACTTTGTTTACTTATAACATGATGATGATGAGTTGATGCTAGGAATAGGCATGTGAATGTTTGTGTGTGGTTAGTGTGCTTGATGCAAGTAGGGCATCAGGGGAGGTGTTATGCGGTGTTTGATCCGGACACTTTAGCTCTATCTCTGACTCAAGTCTTGTGCATTAGAATCGTCGTATCGCCATTACCTTAGCAGAACTATTGCGACATAGGGAATCAAGGAGGGTCTCGGTCCTTGAGTCCTATACTCTACCGGGGGCCTTAGCTCTATCTCTACGGGTGCTCTGAGGGATGCTGGGGTGAGGCCTTGGATACATTGTTTGACATTAGGATTGGTTAGTAGTGAGCCCCGTTTGCAGCCCTAGCCATCAGGGGTTCATTTATTGGTATGGAGTTATGCATATAAATGTGACCTTCGTTGTACAATATTCATTTGGGTGCTGTGGGTGACGGTGAGAGTCATCGGGCGTATCCACACTCTCATGCATAGAGGTGCGACGGCCACCTATCCTTTCTATAGCACAATGCAAACGTAAAATCAGACCAAAGATATAAATTGATTGCATGCATATGTATTGTTGCATTGTTTTGTTTGCTCACTGAGCCATGATGTGTGCTCACCCCTCGACGTCGAATATTTTTAGTTGATGATGCAGGTACAACCGTTGAGGATTATATAAATGCTTCAGAGTACGGGAACGTTGCAGCGGTGGTAGTTGAAGCTGAAGTGGATACACATGACTCCTCTTGTGAGTGCAACTCATGTGTATTCGATTAGATATTTTTTTAGTTTTCTTTATTTAGATTTATTAAAGACATGTATTTGATATTTATTTATGTCTTAGTTGATATAGAATAATTTGTTATTTAAATATTAATATCACAATAGATTCTCAGTTCGTTTTACTATAAGACTTCTGCTATTATATATTTTCTTTGATTATGAATGTAAATGTATGGGGTTCAGATAACACGAATATAGCCTACTCGAGATCCTGGTTGAACCGTTGGTTTGTTAGCAGTTCATCACAGCATTCTGAATAATACGGAATTGGGGTGTGACACAACCTGCGACCCATCCTGCGACCCTAGCTTTACAGCAAGCTTAAAACTATTGGAATGAATTCTAATTAAAATCTTTCGACTTGTTAGGTTTTCCTATTGATATAAAGGTGATTCTTTAAGCTTAAAAGAGGATTTATACTCAAGCAAAGGTGAGGGAACAAGACCTAAACTAATTGGTTAATAATAAACTGTTTTATTTATTGAGTCCAACACTGCGTATGATTCCATGCTTGTATGCGTGTAATGTGCATTTAACATGTCATCCAATATTTTTATTATTACTGTCCATGCATATTTACTTCGTTGTTTATAACATGATGACGATGATGATGATAGGAATATGCATGTGAATGTTTGTGTTTGGTTAGTGTACTTGATGCGGGTAGGGGATGGTGCAATCGGTACTTCAATGCCGTTTTCATTGGGTATATTGTACCATAGCTCTATTCAAGTCTTGTCTACTGACATCGTCGTATCGTCATTACCTTAGAAGAACTATTTCGTCGTAGGGCATCAGGGGAGGTGGTCTTGGACCGTGTAGTCTTCGACTCTGCTGGGGGGCCTTAGCTCTATCTCTGTGGATGTATTAAGGGATGCTGGGGTGAGGCCTTGGATACACTATTTGCCATTAGGATTGGTTAGTTGCGAGCCCAGTTTGCAAGCCCTATCCAATAGGGGCTTACGTGTTGGTATGGTATCAATCGGTACTTCAATGCCATTTTTATTGGGGTATATTGTGCCATAGTCGGTGCATGTGGGGTCGACAGTACCGTTTTCATTGGACGGTTTCACACACTCGCGTATAGAGGTGAGGCGGCCTCCGAACCTTTCTGTAGCACATTGCAAACTTATATACCAGACCACAGTTATGAATTGAATTGTATGCATATGTTTGTGCATTGTTTTGTTTGCTCACTGAGCCGTGATGTGTGCTCACCCTTCCGAATTCGAATATTTTTAGTTGATGATGCAGGTACTACTGTTGAAGATTATATGAATGCTCCTGCATACGGGCACGTTACTGCAATGGAGGCTGAAGATATAGTGGAGATGCATGACTCCTCATGCGAGTGCAACTCATGCGTTTTTGATTAGATTTTTATTTGAACTATTAAGGAAATGTAATTTGATATTTTATTTATTTATGTCTCGATTGATACAACATAATTGGATATTTTATTTATGATTATCACAGTTAGATTCTCAGTTCATTTAATATTAAGACTTCTGCTATTGTGTATTTATTCTGATTTTGATTGTGGATGTGTATGGTTTAAGTTAAAGGATACAGCCAATTTGAGATCTTGGATTGAATCGTTGGTTTATTAGTGGTTCATCACACCGTTCTGAATAGTGCAGAATTGGGGTGTGACAAGCCCTCTAGAAAATTTGGGTTTCATCGGTTAGTTTGGTCAAACGATGGAAAATCTATCTCTTGACCTAGAAATTGGGGATCTTTCCCCATTTCAAAATTTCTTCAAATTTATTTTATTTAATGGGAAATTCTCATTGATTGATTGTTGTATGATGGCTTGTAATGTATATTTGTCCTCTAGTCCAAGCATTGGGCGATAACGAGGCTTTTCTCAAATCATGCCGTTATAATGTTGAAATTTTGAAATTCTCTATATTTGATAAGTTGCCTGTTGGTTTACGCCCCTTGCAAGTAACATGGTTTGTACCAAAGTTCCTAGAGTTCATGACCCTTGTTGCTTCAAGTCCATCAAAGCGGAGGTACAGTATCCCTGGTATCACTATAAAAAGGTAGAAAGAGGTTGATGTGTCAACTTAGCCAGTCTAGCCCTATTTGATGCGAAGAGGGTGTTTGGTGATATGGGCTAGCTTCCCGTGATTTTATACGAGGGCTGTACCCGTCCAGAGTTGGTAAAACAATTCTACTACAACATATAGGTTGAGGGTGATCCAGAGGACGTGGATAGGGGTAGAGAGCTTCAGATTACTAGTTTAGTGAAAGGAGTACCCATCTCGTTCAACTGTCAGGAGTTGGCTGACCTCCTGGGCATTTCTAACGACGGTCCATTGGTCTACTATGCACCAAAGGAGCCCCAGTTCATATCATTGAGGATGTGTGTAGAGATGTGCAATCAGCTTCTTCAGGACGATCATTGATAGATGAAGGCAGTCAACTTGTGTCCAGAGCCTCGGGTGTACTGCAAAATCATCCAGCACAACCTAATTCCCAAGAGTGGTCACTATGAGAAGGTTTCACAGCTGACCCAGTATCTCCTTTGCTGTATTCCCACCAGGCAGCTGGTCTACCTTCCTTATATCATCATCAAGACCATACACAGAGCCACAACGCCTGGCCTGAAGGGTAACATACCCTATGGGTGCTTGGTTACTACACTACTCGCTCGCCTACAGGTGGACTTGGTACATGAGATGATTTGCGAGGACACCTTTTCAGCTGACCTCGACTGGGAGGCCATCTACAGGATGGGGATGCGACATGTGTAGGTCAGTGATGAGGAGAGAAACACTATGGTGCATCCTTTTACTTGAGTGATGATAGTAGATGTAGAGGCGGCAGCAGCAGAGGCATCAGAGAGTGACGATGACGAGGGGGATGATGACCGAATGTACATGGACATAGATGCTATCCCTCCTTCATCACTGTAGCATTCTACAGGAGCTGGCCCTTCTCAGAGTTCTCACTCAGCTTGCCCTTCGTGCCCACCACTAGATGATATGATGATGCTACTATGTGAGATTCACAATGCTTAGCGTGGGATTGATGAGCTAGTAGCGAGTTTCACCAAGAGTCTCCAAGCGGCCACCGTGATTGAGACCGAGAGGCACCTCCTCCTCTAGTGCCATGATATGTTATATTTTTCTTTTTTATTTGTATTACAGAGTAAATGTCCGGACTGTGGATCGCACTCTAGCTCTTGATGTACATTTTCTATTTTAATTTCAGATTTATATATAGACATATCCATATTGTTTCTCATTTACATATGTGCATTATTTTCTTTCTTAAGTTATCTTCCAAACAACACAGGTGGTTATGGTGTGTTTATATTATGATTTTTAACTAATCCTAACTCAGTTCACGACTTTCATGGAAATGTTTTGGTTTAATAAAGTAGAGCCTAAGAGCTCTGATACCAAGCTGTCACACCCCAATTCTAGACTAACCAGTGGTGTGATGAACAGTTATGAAAATCATTCAAACCAGGATCTTGTATAGGCCGTGCCCATCCGGTTAAACCAAGTACATTCCACAATGATAATCAGAGTAAATAAACAATAGCGAAAGTTTTTATTAATAATGATCTGAGTATCTAACAGTGATAATATATAATTAAATCTAATTATTCCCAAATAACTCAAGACATAAAATAAAATAATCAATTACATGTTCCATTAATCAAGAATAACTAAACTAATCAAGAGCACGTTGATTGCACTTGTATGACGAATCATGCCCTCTTCCATCAGTTCCCTGTCAATAGCCGCTACGTGTTCATATGTCGGCACGTTCATATAATCTTCAACAGTAAGACTTGCATCAACAACTAAAAATATTCGACGTTGAAAGGGTGAACACACATCACGGCTCAGTGAGCAAGGAAAACAATGCTCAACCATATGCATACATTCAATTCATATCTTTGGTTTAGTTTTAAGTTTACAATGTGCTATAGAAATGATTGGTGACAACCCCATATCTATACATGAGTGTGTGAATCTGCCTAATGGATTAAACACCATTGTCGTCTCACATGCACCCACCATGGAATAGAGATAGAGAGAAAGTGTTCGGATCATACACCGCCAACTCAAATAGGGGTGAAAAGTAGCCTCCCTCCTATCGCCTTGTTGGGGAGCTATTCTAAAGTAGAAAAATGAAGATCCACTTCCCCTGACGCCCTATCCATACCAACAAATAAGCCCCTGTTGGCGAGGGCTTGCAAACTGAACTCGCAACTAACCAATCCTAATGCCATCTAATGTATCTAAGGCCTCAACCTTGCATCCCTCAATACGTCCATAGAGATAGAGCTAAGGCCCCCCGACAGAGTTAAAGACCACATGGTCCGAGTCCACCTCCCCTGATGCCCTACGATGTAATAGTTTTCTATGATAATGGTGATACGACGACGTTAGTGGGTAAGACTTGAGTAGAGATAGAGCTAGTCTAGTGATCAGTCTGAACCACAATGTCATGTCCTCCCCCTGATTCTCCACTCACATCCGACATACTAACCACACACACAATCACATGCCTACTCCTAGCATCATCATCATCATCATGTTAAATAGAAAAAAATAAATATACATGAACAGAATATAGCAATAATATTGGATGACATGTGAGATGCACATTACAAACAAGCAAGCATAGAATCAATCATGGTATGGGACACAATAAAATAAAATAGTTTGTTATTATTCAATTAGTTTAGGTCTTGTTCCCTTACCTTTAACGATGTTCGATTTTCTCCAAGCATTGTAAATCACTTTTGAACCACTTGGAAACCTAAGAAATTTATGGATTCTAAGTTTAGGTTCAAGTTCACCAAGCTATAATAGTCAGAAATCTAATCTAGAGTCAAATAGACTTCTAGAGGTTGTGTGGTCGCAGGTGTGGCTGCACTTGTGGTCTCAGTATTTGTGACCACAGGGCGTGTGGTCGATACATATGGTCACATATCATGCGACCACACATGCGACCGTACCTTCTTTGGGACCTTCCCGAGAGCATGTGGTCGATCATGTGATCCATATGTGGTTGACCATAGCTGCGACTACACAAAGTTTTGGTCGACTTTTATCCTCAGTCCAACCCCTTCATGATTCTATTCCTTGGTTTATCATTAGGGTCCTTTCTATGATCGATCTATGGCCTTAAATTCATAATTTTTATAAATTTATTGGTCCTAGTCTATTCCCCATGGTCTTCCCCTGAGATTTGCTCATGGAGTCTTATGGTTGAGATCCTACTTTGATTCAACATCTCAATTACAATGGAAGATCCTATTCTAGGTGTTTTACTACTACAGGGAAAGGTTCCATACCTTAAGTTTGTAGGGAACTAGAACCTTCTCTGCAACTCTTCCTCTTAGCCTTCTTCTTCAAATCTCCTTCTCTTTCTCTTTCTCTCTCTCTTTCTCTCTCTCTCCCTTTCAATTGGGTTCTAAAACTAGTGGGAGAGGCTATGAGACATCCTTAATATAGAGAGAAACTCTCCATATAGAGAGTCCCACTCTAACTAGGAAAGAGATCCCTTAGTTTAGGAAAGTTTTCAAAATTTGGAGTAGGTCATAACATCATGTGGTTGCACGTGTGGTCGTAGAATCCGTCAACCACACATCCCAAATATGCGACCACAAGTCGGATTTTCGAGTGGTCTCATTTTTCTGAGGTGTGGTTGACCATACTCGTCACACCCCAATTCTGATTTAACCAAAATGGTGTAATGAACCGCCAATAAACCAACGGTTTACCCAGGATCACGCTTTCGGCCATTCCTCATACTTGGAATTTAGAAATGAGTTCACTTCTTTCCTTCCCAACCCGGGAACATCTATGGTTGGCCTTTGAAGCATCAGCGTTATTGCATCATGCTCTTTAAGCTGCGTTGTACCCACCATATCAAATTATACACACCTTCCACATTAATAATCAGAGGTAATAAACAAATAAGCAGAAGTCTTACAGATAACGAACTGAGAATCTAACAATGATAAATAAATATTTAATCTAATTATCTCAAAACCACAAGACATAAAAATAAATAATCAAATTACATATTTGATGTTTAAACTATAACTAGACCTAAGTAAAAACACATTGGTTGCACTCGCATGATGAATCATGCGTATCTTCTTCAGATTCTACGTCTATTGCAGCAATGTGTCCATACATCGACGCATTCATATAATCTTTAATGGTAGGACCTACATCATTAACGAAAAATATTCGACGTCGGAAGGGTGAGAACACATCACGGCTCAATGAGAAAACAAAACAATGCAACAAACATATGCATGCATTCAATTTATATCTTTGGTCTGGTTTTTAAGTTTGCAATGTGCTATAGAAAGGTTTGGTGGCCTTCGCACCTCTATACACGAGTGTGTAAATCCGCCCAATGGATCAAACACCATTGTTGTCCCACATGCACCCATCATGGAATAGAGAAAGAGCTAACGTGTTCGGATCAAACACCACATAACACTTGCCCTGATGCCCTACCCATACTAACACGTAAGCCCCTATTGGTGAGGGCTTGCAAACTGGGCTCGCAACTAACCAATCCTATGCCAAACAGTGTATCCAAGGCCACACCCCAGCATCCCTTAACACGTCCATAGAGATAAAGCTAAGGCCCCCGGACAGAGTCAGAGACCACACGGTTCGAGACCACCTCCCCTGATGCCCTACGACGTAATAGTTCTGCTAAGGTAATGGCGATACGACGATGTCAATGGGCAAAACATGAGTAGAGATAGAGCTAGAGTTTGGTGATGAGGTCGACCACAATGCCACGTCCTCCCCCTGATGCTCGACTAGCATCCAACACACCAACCACACACATACATTTAAATTCCTATTCCTAGCATCATCATCATCATCATGTTATAAATAAATGGAATTAAATATGCATGAACAGTAATAGTAGGAATATTGGATGACATGTGAGATACACATTACAACCATACAAGCATAGAATCAATCATGGAATTGGACTCAATAAAAATAAACAGTTTGTTATTATCCAATTAGTTTAGGTCTTGTTCCCTCACCAATTAGCTATAGTAGATGTTTCGGCCCAGATCCGTCCTGTGGGTCCTCTTGGCTGACTGGACCTGCAAGACAAGAAATGAAAAAGGAAGGGGGAGGCGGGCTGGATGCCCCGGGTCCACTCCAATGCCAAAGTTAGGGCTCTGTGAACAGTCAATGGGCTCGGTGTCGAGCCCACTAAGATATTATAAGAAAGTGTGGGGTGAGGTGAGATTTTCCATCCCAAGTGTCAGAGCGTGCTCTAGAAGTAAATGAGCAGTAAATGTTGTCTGTAAAAAACCTCGGGATTCGCTCTATTTATAGTGAATAGTGCGAATCCCCAAAATACCGATCTTACCCTTTGTTCTTGTATTGGAGGGGTCTTTTTATGTCGAATGAGGAATCTCCACGTGGCACTGATAGATCTCCACGTGGCACTGATACCGAGTCCTACGTGTAAGGGTTGTATTGCTAGCGTGGCGTAATTCCCCAATACTTGCCTCGTTGCCCTGCCAAATCTATAGGGTTCGGCCGAGCAAAAAATAGAGAAATTGGTTTCCCCCTAACAACTTGCCTCGTTGCTCTGCTGAATTCGAAAGATTTTGATTACTCATACTCTCCTTCTTGGTGAGGTGGGTGGCGTGGTCAATATCGTGGTGGTTGTGAAGGGTGTAGGTCCGAGCCCAAGGTGGGTGTTGCGGCTAATATGCCACAGCCTTGTTGAGGGTGCTGGTCCATGGCCGAGGTGGGCACTGCGGGTAATACGCCACGACCTTGTTGAGGGTGCTGGTCCATGGCCGAGGTGGGCACTGCGGTTAATACGCCACGGCCGTGTTGAGGGTGTTGGTCCGTGGCCAAGGTGGGTACTGTGTTCAACACGCCATGGCCTTGTTGAAGGTGCTGGTCCATGGCCGAGGTGGGCACTGCGGTTAATACGCCACGGCCTTGTTGAGGGTGCTGGTCCGTGGCCGAGGTGGGCACTGCGGTCAATACGCTCCGGTCATTGTTGAGGAAGAAATACCGAGGTTGTAACGGGAATGTCACGTGATCCGAGCTAATGCGATCGATGTGGGCACTGCGGCCAATAGACATCGGTCATTTTGTGAGGACGAGAGTCCGAGGCCATCACGGGATTGTCACGTGATCCGAGCTAATGCGACCGATGTGGGCACTGCGGCCAACACACATTGGTCATTGTTTGAGGAAGAAATGCCGAGGCCATCACGGGATTATCATGTGATCCGAGCCAACGCGACCGATATGGGCACTGCGGCTAATACACATCGGTCATTGTTTAAGGATGAAATGCCGAGGCCGCCACGGGATTGTCACGTGATCCAAGCCAATGCGACCAAGGTGGGCACTGTGGCCAATACACATCAGTCATTGTTGAGGAAGGAATGTCGAGGCCATCACGGGATTGTCACGTGATCCGAGCCAATGCGACCGATGTGGGTACTGCGGCCAATACACATCGATCATTGTTGAGGAAGAAATGCCGAGGCCGTCACGGGATTGTCACGTGATCCGAGCTAATGCAACCGATGTGGGCACTGCGGCCAATAGACATCGATCTTTGTGTGAGGACGAGAGTCCGAGGCCGTCATGGGATTGTCACGTGATCCAAGCTAATGCGACCGATGTGGGCACTACGGCCAATACACATCGGTAATTGTTGAGGAAGAAATGCCGAGGCCGTCACGAGATTGTCACGTGATCCGAGGAGGTCCAAGGCCGTAATGAATTGCATTGTCTGAAAATTGCTCCTGGATCTGGGTCTGGATCTAGGTCGATCATGGATACCTCAAGGCGGGACCTATTCAACTGACCTGTTACGTTTGGTCGGTAATAAATGCACCGACCGAGGACCCAATGTCTTGCGCCCACGTGGACGTGAGCAGGCATGGGGTCTTATAAAAGGAATGGTGGGGTATGAAGGCCCCTCACTCTGAGATCACTATTGTAGTTGCTTATATTGGCTTTGGCTCTGCGCATTAGTACCTACTTGGCACCTCGGCTCGGACATCTCGCAACAGCTCGGTTCTTTTCTCTTCGGCGTTACCTTATATCAGAAATCAGTAAGTATTCATCTTTTTTCAAGTGTTTTGAAACATGGCTGATGAGGGTAGGGAGATCGAGGTGGAAGTAGACATAGAGGGTGCATGAACATCTTCCAGCAGCAGCAGCAGTAGTCCATCCTTGTTCGGCAGTGGGACGACCTCGGGCACGCTCTCTCCTAGCAGTTCTGCGGAATTGGTTTCCGAGGGCGGCCCCGAGGTGGAATTGGGGACTGAGGGAGAGGTCGAAGCGGGGCAGCCAGGTCTTATCACTGGGCCCTCACGTCGTGATCTTTTGATGGGCGTGTCCACACACGAGGTCGGCTCCGAGGTTTTGATCCAGGCCAGGGAGGAGGTCGAGGCTCCCCCAGAGTTTGACGCTTGCGGAGAAGTTTGCCTTTTGACCAAGGCCGAGTTCAACAGTCTTCGGGAACGGTACCAGATACCGGACGAGGTGGAGATTAGAATGCCCACTGTGGGGGGAGCGGGCCTGCTGGAGTCGGAGATCGAAACTGTGTGTCAACCTTGAGATGTTTAAGGCCGGCTTTCGAGTTCCGGTACCGAAGTTGGTGGTCGAGATCTTAGAGTACTATCAAGTGGCCCCTATCCAACTGATGCCGAACTCTTGGAAGAACTTGATAGCATTCGTTATCTACTTTCGGAGGTTAGGGCATGTACTGACCCTGAACATGTTCTGCCACATGTTCACTTTCAACGACTACTGTCGGACGGGGTGGTACTATTTTGCCAAGAGGCCCGACTTTAGAGACCTCCTAGCTGGCAAGCCGACCTCAATCAAATTGTGGAAGAACAAATTCTTCTATATCCGAGGTGATGATGTGCTACTGAGGAATGTGTGGAAGAAGTTGGACGCCGAGACACTCAACACAGATGTCCCCCTACTGCCTGAGGAGTCTGAGATGTTGCGTCTGGCTCGGCATTCCGAGGGGGCTCCCATTCGCGTGGCCGTGCTGAAGGACCCCCTCATTTTGGCCTAGAATCGTCTGTGTGAGTATCATTTTGGTATAGAGCTGGCCGACGTTGACATACTAACTTGGCTGATTCTTTTGTTGTTTCTTGCAGTGAAGTTGAACAAGACGTATCTGATGGAGTTGAGGAAGAAGGATGCTGCTCGTAAGGAGGCCGCGGCGAAGATGGCTCAGGAGGAGCGAGTCATGAAGGCATCAGCGGATCAGACCGGCGTTGAGATTGAATCCACGAAGAGGCCACCGAAGAGGACACGTAAGTTCTCACCCGATACTGCCTTGGCCGAGGCTGCACGCGTCTATGCGATGCCACTAACTTTGCGGTACCGTGTGCATGATTCTTCAGGAAGGAGGAGTACCGTGGTCGGGCCGAAGGTAGTCCTTTTTCTGGGAGAGGCAGCGGGAGGCAGCGGGGGCAGGCAGCCTACCCCAATACGGATTCAGACATCCCCAGTTCCTCCTCCAGAGAGCCCGAGAGTAACTCAGGGGCAGGGGGGAGTCCCTAGTGAGTTTGGACGACTCCCCCTAATGGGTCCTCGTCCGCGGGACCGCACTAGTGACGAACGAGCCTTCCGTCCAGATTGGGCACTGACGGAGGAGGATACGGCCATGGGTGACATCCGCGCCGCAAGAGAGCTGATGAAGGGGGCCATTTTGCCCCGCGATCGGTCACTAGTGCGGGGGCTTCCTATGCCTTTGCTTATTTTCAGGGCGGATACTCTAGGTGCATCAGTAAGTAATTAGTGCATTTTTACGCCGCCCTCTTCATTCTACTTCCTTGATTTTCTTCAAATTGTTCTTTGTGTTTTGTTGTAGCTAGGCGTATATATGGAGACACTGAAGGAGCGTGCCGAGGAGATGGCCCGGGACTTGGCCGAAACGGACAGTAAACTGCATACGGCCGAGGAAGAGCGGGACCATGCCCGGACGCAACTCCGGTATAAGGAGCAGGAGGTAACGTCCATCTCTACAGAGGTAACCCGCCTGCAGAGATAGCTCGCCCAGGTCCGCGAGCATAAGCGTCATCTTGAGAAGGATGCCAAGGCCAGGGAAGAACGGGTCGGTCAGCTGAAGGCGGCTCTGGAGCACGCGAGAGATCATAGGACCATGTTCAAGACAGCCTATTTGAAGACGCGCTCCCTCGCTGCTGGGGCGGTACGGCTATACCAGAAGTCCGAGGACTTCAAGGAATTGGTGGGGCGATATTCCCTTCAAAGCTTCTCCGAGGGGGCACAGGCCTTGAAAGAGTTTGTGGACGAGAAGGTGCCGGGTATCGACTATACCGGGGCCGAATGCCTCGCCCCTGTTGATGAGGAGGTTGAGATCCCTGAAGTGGACGACGCCGAAATGCTCCGGAGGTTAGAGACGGTGTTCGAGGGCGAGGAACCTCTGGCTTCTCCATACTTGGAGGAGACCCCTACGACCCCTCAGGACGGTGCAGTCTCGCCTATGGGTCCGCCCCCAATTCCTGGCTTTGTTCTTTGGGTCAACGCGGAAGAAGCGGGGTCCAGCGGGACAGATCCTCCTACAGACAGTACTTATGATTTTACGTGCACCGACGTGAACCCTTCGGAGGATTAATACTTAGAGATTTTTTTTTATGTTGCTGCACCGATGTACCCAATATCCGCCTCTTTCGACGCTCATGTAAATCGGCGCTCATGTAAACTTGACATTTGAATTAATGAAAAACACCTTTGTCTTGAACTGTCCCGTCTGGTCTCGCCTTGTTTTGAAAAAGGTCACGTTTGAAGTGAATCGTCCCCTTGGCAAGGAGCCGTCCCCTCGGCACGGAGCCGTGTCTACTCGCTTTGGCCCAATGCGTTGCACACTTGGTGGAACCTTTGGGCCGAACGGGTCTCGCATCGGCATGGTGCTGGGAGGATATTTCCTACGCACGGAGCCGTGTCTACCCTCCTCGACCCAATGCGTTCCACACTTGGTGAAATCTTTGGGCCAAATGGGTCCCGCATCGGCACGGTGCCAGGAGGATTTTTGCATCGGCACGGAGCCGAGTCTACCCTCCTCGGCCCAATGCGTTGCACACTTGGTGGAACCTTTGGGCCGAAAGGGTCTCACATCGGCATGGTGCCGGGAGGATTTTTGTGTCGGCACGGAGCCGTGTCTACCCTCCTCGGCCCAATGCGTTCCACACTTGGTGAAATATTTGGGCCGAATGGATTTCATCTCGGCATGGAGCCATGCGTTATTGATATATCAAGATTGTCGACCTTATGGCCACTGTTGCAGGAGAACTGAGCAATAACCTGAATCTTGAATTGTATTGATAGATAGAAAATGGAAAGCCGGGGCTTTTTTACAAAGGTGGGGATAGTCATTGGTAGAATGGGCGAAGGTGCTCCGCGTTTCATGCACGTGGCAAGGCTTTACCATCCATATCCTGAAGGTGATAGGAACCTGTGTGTAGTGCCTCGGTGACCTGATACGGCCCCTCCCAATTGGGAGCGAGCTTTCCCTGGTTGGTTGGGTCGAAGGCAATGGTCCGTTGGAGGACGAGGTCGCCAACTTTGAATGACCGCGGACACAGCTTTTTATTGTAGTGCTTGGCTACTTGCTGCTGAATGGCCGCAATTCAGATCTGGGCTTGATATCGCACTTCGTCGACGAGGTCCAAATTTGCACGCAGGCTGGATTCGTTGGAGGTTGAGTCATAGTTGGCGATTCGGTGGGAAGTAATCCTGACCTCTAATGGGATGACTGCATCCGTTCCAAAAGCAAGGCGGAATGGAGATTCTCCTGTGGCAGTTTTCGGAGTGGTGCGGTCCGCCCATAATATGCGAGGCAGTTCGTCCAACCATCGACCTTTTGCTCCATCCAGCTTGGTTTTTATCCCCTTTAGTAAGATTTTATTGGTAGCCTCCGTCTGTCCGCTGGTTTGCAGGTGCTTCACAGCACCACGTCGGTGGTCGATGCGATGCTCTGCACAGAATGCTGCGAAGGCATGATTGTCAAATTGCTTTCCATTATCCGTGATGAGCACCCTGGGGACTCCATATCGATATACCACGGACTTGATACAGAATTCGCGAATGACACTTTCTGGTATACTGGATAAGGCCACGGCTTCAGCCCATTTTATGAAATAATCCACCGCGACGACCACAAACTTGCGCTGGTAACGGGCCGATGGGAATGGCCCCATGATATCCATGCCCCATGTGGCGAATGAAATGGGAGCCGCTTCGATAGATCGGAGTGGTGCGGCCGGGAGGTGAGATACTGGTGCGTATACTTGCCATTTGATACATTTCTTGACGTAGTCAATGCAATCTTTCTGCATTTGGGGCCAATAATATCCCTGATGCAGTATTTTATGGGCTAGGACTCTTCCCCCCTGATGTGCACCGCAAATACCCTCGTGGACTTCTTTGATGGCTTGGGTTGACTCGGAAGGTCGCAAACACCGTAGCAGGGGAAACGTGAAGGCCTTCTTGTAGAGGGTGTCTTTTTTTTTATTACATAATGACTGGCTTTGGATTGGATCTGCCTTGCCTCTTTCTTGCCCGCTGGTAATTGACTAGTTTTGAGAAAAGACATGATTGGGTCGATCCAGGACGGCTCTGAAATGGCCGGCAGTATGGCCTTGGAGGTAGGATCTACCGATGAACGAGCCAAAACTTCCGTGTACACTGAATGATCCAAATCACTTAAGTCTGCTGTGGCCAGCTTGGAGAGAGAATCGGCCAAGGTGTTTTGGTCCCGCAGTACATGGCGTAATACAAAATATTCGAATGTGGAGGCGGCCTCCTTCACCTTTTTCAGGTAGGTGGACATACTGACTTCCTTCGCTTCATATTCGCCATTGACTTGATGCACCAGGAGCTGGGAATCGCTGGACGCCTCTATCCTCCGAGCCATGACCGCCTTGGCTAGGCGAAGTCCAGCTAGGAGCGCCTCATATTCAGCCGCATTGTTGGATACCTGAAACATGAAATGGAGGGTGCATCGAATTTCAAATCCATCCGGACTGGTGAGGATGAAGCCCGCACCACAGTGATTCTTGTTAGAAGCGCCATCGACAAACAAGGTCCATGACTGCGAAGGTTCCGTCGAGGCCGGGATGTCTGGGACTAGTCCTTCTTGAGGGGAGGATTCTATCAGAAAGTCGGCCAAGGCCTGACCTTTGATAGCCGTGCAGAGTTTGTAGCTAAGGTTGAACTCTCCTAGCTCAACCGTCCAATTGATTACCCGGCCCGAGATATCCGGTTTGGATAAGATTTTCTTTAGGGGCTGGTCGGTTAGGATGGTGATCGAATGCGCTTGGAAGTCCGGCCGTAGCTTCCACGCGGATGTGACCAGCGCCAGGGAAACTCTCTCGATGAATTGATACATGGTCTCAGCCTCCAACAAGATTTTGCTTATAGAGTAAATGGGGCGCTGAACGCCCTCTACTTCCTTGATGAGCACTGCGCTCACCGCCTTTGATGATACTGCCAAGTACAACTCCAAAGTGTCCCCAGTTTCTGGCTTAACCAATAATGGGGGAGAGGCCAAATAAGTCTTTAATGCCTCGAATGCCTGCTGACATTCGGTCGTCCATTGGAAGGTCTTGTTGCCCTTAAAGGTCTGAAAGAATGGTAGGCATTTATCGACCGATTGCGACATGAATCGACTGAGGGCGAAAACCCACCCAGTGAGCTCTTGTACTTCCTTGATTCGGGTTGGTGCTGGCCTATCGAGAATAGCCCTGATCTTGGCGGGGTTTGCCTCGATGCCGTGGCTGGAGACCATGAACCCAAGGAATTTTCCAGAAGGACTCCGACTGTGCATTTCGCCGGATTGAGGCGCATCCGGTGTCTGTGTAGTACGTCGAATGCTTCTGCCAAGTCTCGCACATGGTTGCTTCCGATCAAGCTCTTTACTAGCATATCATCCATACAGACCTCCATGTTCCGGCCTATCTGTGTTGCAAAGATCTTGTTGACCAACCTTTGGTAGGTTGCTTCAGCATTTTTAGGACCGAAGGGCATTACGTCATAGCAAAACAGGCCTCGGTTGGTCACAAAAGCTGTCTTCTCCGAATCAACGGCGTGCATCCGGATCTGGTTGTAGCCTAAGTAGGCGTCCATAAAGTCAGTTGTGCATGTCTGGCAGTGGCATGAATGAGTTGAGCAATTCTGGGGAGGGGGAAACTGTCCTTGGGGCACGCCTTGTTGAGGTCAGTAAAGTCGATGCAAATTCTCCATTTATCCCCAGCTTTTGGGACCATGACAATGTTGGCGAGCCACTCCGGATAATGGATTTCCAGGATAAACCCAACATCTAGCAATTTACCTACTTCCTCATCGATAATCCGCTGACGGGAGGCGGCGAATGACCGCTTCTTCTGTCGTACTGGCCAGCGCTGGGGATCCACATTGAGGCAATGCTGCGGGACGTCCCTTGGGATACCTGGCATATCAGCTGCTGACCAAGCGGAAATATCGGCGTTGGTCCTTAGGAAATTGGCAAGCTCGGTCCTTTGCGGCTCTACGAGAGAGGATCCTATTTGGATCGTCTTATTTGGATTCTCTGCGGTTAACGAGATTTGAAGTAGGTCTTCTGTGGGTGTACCTCTTTGCTGTTTTGGATCGTCGCGGAGATCCTCAATTTGTACTTGGGCAGCTTGGGCTGGCCTCTTAAGGTTGGTCAGCTCGTCCGAGTAGTCTGTTCGGGACATCAGTTGATCTGTTCTCCACGGGACCGGCTTCTTGAAGTCGGTGAGTTCAGCCGAATAACACTTATGGGACACTAATTGATCTATCCTGCACTCTCCCGTGCCTCTGGGGGTAGGGAACTTGATGACCAAATGATAGGGGATGGGACTGATCTGAGGGCGATCATCCCAGGTCTCCCCAACAATGCATTATAGGAAGACGGGACATCGACCACTAGGAAATTCATGGTTACCCTCGATTCCCGTGGGTAAGTACCCGCTCTAACTGGCAATCAAATTGATCCCTTGACCCTGACTAGATCACCTGAGAAGCTTACCAGAGGGTAGTCCACAGGTAGCAACCGATCCAATGGGATCTCCATCCACTGAAAGGCTTGCCAATAGATGATATCAGCGGAGCTGCCCATGTCCACCATGATCTTATGAACATCACTATTTTCTATCCGCATAGTAATAACTATGGCATCTTCATGGGGCAACTCTAACCCACAAAGGTCTTCGTCACTGAAGGTCAGGAAATCCCCTGTCCAGGTTCTCTTTCCTGGCCATTCCGTTGATTTGACGCTCCGCACGTATGCCTTTCTGGCCCTGGCCGATGTGTTGCCTGCCGCTGGACCACCGATGATGGTCATTGCCTTGCCCTTGCGTGGAGGGGTCACGAATTTCATTATCCTCAGAATCTGCCGAGGCCGAGGTGGGCGCTGCGGCCACAAAGGGTCGGAGTATTTTGACCATATCTTCAGCGATCAAGCCGACCGCCTCGGCCAGTGAAGGTCGGATGCTCGATGGACTCTCTCCGCACCCTGATCTGATTATCACGGGCCGGGGAATATCACTGGTGACTGTTGAACTACACCGAGGTATCGCGCGCCCGACCATGTAAATGCGCTCATAAGGGATGTCCTCCTCGGAAGGCGGGTCAATGACATGCAATGGAGGTGGCGGCCGCGTTTGGTCCAGGCGTTGTCTTGCCATCCTAGGATCGGTCCTCAGCCTTGTCCTTCCCCGAGTGTCCAATGAATTCAGGACTCTGCCTCGTTCATGTATCTGCTGGGGGGTTTTAGCAAGTGGACAAAGGATGACACCGATGTCCCGATGCGCCGGGGTAGGTCCTCTTTCTCGTCTCTCCATATGTTGGGCGGGTTCTTGGTCGAGATGCCTCTCTTGGTACCGAGGCTCAGCCGCTCTATCTCTTCTTCCGTCCTCCCTAGGAGGATCTCTACGAACTTCTCTTCTATCACCCCTCTTGGGTTCTCTCTCCTCTTGCCTTCTTGGCTCTCTCTCTGGAGTCCTTGCCCTTGGTAGAGGAGGTTGCCTTCTTCGATCCTCGACTGTGGCAGCTGGAACTCTCGGAGCATTACGATCGACGTACTGTCGATAATAACCTCGTTGGATGAGGTCTTCAATTTCAGCTTGCAAATTTCGGCATTCATCGGTAGTGTGGTCGATGTCCCTGTGATACTGGAAATATTTGTTCGGATTTCTCCTTTTTGCTTCGGTTACGATCTTTTGAGGCTTCTGTAGATACCCGTCATTAGAAATGAGGATGTACACGTCCCCTAGGGAACGGTTTAGGGGGGGTATAATCATTGAATTTCTTCTGAAGTAATCCTTTAACCCGCGCTTCTTCTCTCCTTGATCTCTTGTTTTCTCCTGGTCGTGTAGGGTCTTGCCTCTCATCCACTCTCTTGTGGGGGGTGTCAGTTAGGCTTTTGCTGGTCTCGTAAATTTTGTTGGCGGTGGCAAATTTCTCACACCGTGCCAAAATCTCCTGTAGGTCTGCCGGTTCCTTTTTGGCTATGGAAAATCTGAGCTTTGGGTCAGTGACCGCTGCTCTCAATGTGGCAAAGTGAACTGCCTCATCAATGTCTTTAACTTGTAGGACCTCAAGGTTGAATCTGGCCAAGAACGCCCTTAGGGTCTCACCGGACCTTTGTCTCATGTTCATTAGGTGTGCACTGGTTTTCCGTTGCACCCTGCTTCCTTGAAAATGCATCCGGAATAGTCTTCCCATGGTCTTAAAAGAGTCAATAGACCGGGGTGGTAGGTTGTTGAACCACATCCGAGCCGCGCCCTTTAGTTTAAGGGGGAAGGCTCTGCACATAATGGCGTCGGGGTTTGCATGGAGGACCATCGCGCCTACGAAATTGTTCAGGTGATCGACAGGATCCGTAGATCCATCATAAGAATCCACAGGTGGCATGGTAACCCATTTGGGTAAGGGTACCCTCATGATGATGTCGGTGAGAGGGTTGTCTGTTGAGTAATCCCTATCTTCGTCCTGAGTGACGCCGGCCTTTGCCATGATTTCGACCTTTCGGTGCAATGCCGCTAATTGGTCCGCTAAAGTCGCCGCCACCTCTGGGTCCATGGGATCATTTGGCTTGTCTGCGCCCATGATAACCTCTGGTAGCGTTATGCGCTGCGGGACCAAGAGCTCATTAATCGCATCCTCATCTAGTCGAGGTGCCGCCGCGGGCTGTGGGCCTAATTTTTCTCGAGCGGGGATTCGACCGCGCTGTGAAGTTGATCCTGTGCCACTCAGCTCCGGCACGGGACGAGCGCTGGTTCCTGGTCTCGAAAGTCCAGCTCCCTCTCTCCCCAAGTGGTGACGAGTTTCTCTGGGGTGGTCAGTCTCTTTGGGCGGGTCCGCTGGTGGGACAATTCCGACAGGGGGACGAGAAGTGGCTTCGGCAGCTGGGGACTGTAGCCCCTGTATGAACCGTGTTAGCACCGCCAGTTGTTGTGCCACGGTCTCAAATTGTTCGTATGTGACAAAAGATTCATGTGCGGGGCCCGGGTCATCCGCGCACTTACCTCGATCCCTGCCGAACCGCATATCAGACCTGTCTCCTTCCTCGGGATTTACTTGTTGTTCGATTACAGGTGGGTTCGGACTAATCATCTGGCTTCGAGTTCTTCTTGGGCTCATGACTAAAGGTTCCTCTCTGGCTTTATCTTACGATGTCGAATCTCACGGACCCCACGGTGGGTGCCAAACTGTTTCGGCCCAGATCCGTCCTGTGGGTCCTCTTGGCTGACTGGACCTGCAAGACAAGAAAAGACAAAGGAAGGGGGAGGCGGGCTGGATGCCCCGGGTCCACACCGATGCCAAAGTTAGGGCTCTGTGAACAGTCAATGGGCTCGGTGTCGAGCCCACTAAGATATTATAAGAAAGTGTGGGGTGTGGTGAGATTTTTCGTCCCAAGTGTCAGAGCGTGAATCTCTAGAAGTAAATGAATAGTAAATGTTGTCTGTAAAAAACCTCGGGATTTGCCCTATTTATAGTGAATAGTACGAATCCCCAAAATGTCAATCTTACCCTTTGTTCTTGTATTGGAGGGGTCTTCTTATGCCGAATGGGGAATCTCCACGTGGCACTGACAGATCTCCACGTGGCGCTGATACCGAGTCCTACGCGTAAGGGTTGTATTGCTAGCGTGGCGTAATGCCCCAACACTAGATATCCTTCCAAGCCTTGAAATTCTCTTTGAATTGATTTAACAACCTAAAAATTATATGAATTTAAGTTAGGGTTCATATGTGACATGTCACAGTAGTCAGAAATCAAAACAGAGCATTGATAGGTGTCTGATTGGTCCTATGGTCTCATGCTGTATCGACCTTACTATCTACGGTCGATACCCTACAGTCGCATATGGTGCGATCGTAGCTGCAACCGTATGATTTTTGAAATCTTTTCGAATGCCTATGGTCAATCCTCTGGTCAAACTGGTCATGCTATGGTCGACTATAGCTACGACCTTGAGATTTTTGGTCATAGTCTACCTGAAATTCGAGTTCTTCCTGAGTTAATTCTTATGTTCTTCAATGAGATTTATTTTAAGGTCATCATATGGCCATCATTAGTAATTTCTCATCAACCCTAATCATCAAATTCACTCCTCATGGTTCTCCTTGGGATTCTCTCAAGGAAATCACATAGATCATAATAGGTTGATATGGCCTATCCTCCATAGAAGTCTTATTCCTTAGAGTTTACATCTCTAGAGATTCGTTTCATACCTTTACTTGTGAAAGAGAGCCAATCTCTTCTCAGCAAACTCTTATCCTTAGCTTTTTCTTCTTCTCCTTCTCTTCCTTCTCTTTCTCTAGGGTTTACTAATGTTCTAAAAGAGTGAAAAAGGGCTGAGGGACATCCTTTATATAGAGAAAAACTCTCCATATAAAGTCCTCTTTCAATTATGAAAGCAATCCCTTAGTTTAGGAAAGTTCCCAAAACTCAGAGTCTGATCTGGGTTTCTCACGGTCGATTAATCGATTGCATAAACCATCGACGGTAAGGTCAAATTCATCGATCATGGGATTCTGGATTTGAGATTTTTAGTTCCCTTCCTTATGGTCGACCATACCTACTCAGGCATGCGAACTTAGGTATGTTTTTAGTGTTTTAATCTCGATTCTCATACCTCGTTTGTGATCTATCTTCACACGCTCGGTCCACTTGGTCCAGGAATGATGGGAAGACCTAGCACGATATGATTTGACCAAGTTAGTAGAGTGCGGGTCTTACAACTCCCCCCTATTATATAAATTTCATCCTTGAAATTTGCACATACCTTCCGAGTTGAATAGGTGAGGATATTGCTTCTGCATACCGTTCTCTTCTTCCCATGTAACTTCTTCTACATTTTGGCTTTTCCAAGTAACCTTAACGTAGTAAATGTCGCAGTTGTGAAGACGTTGCACCTTTCGACTAGTGATCTCAAAAGGTACTACTTCGAACGTCAAATCTTCAGTCAAATCTGTTAGATCCGTTGTTAACACGTGTGTTGGATCTTTGACGTACTTCTTCAGTAATGAGATATGAAATACATCATGCACACTTGACATGGATAGTGGTAGTGCTGACTGATATGCTACTTTTCCATGTCTATCTAGAACTTCATAAGGTCCAATATATATGGGACATAGTTTTCCCTTCTGTCCAAACCTTTTAAAACCACGCATAGGAGACATTTTCAGAACTACCTTATCACCTATGGTGAATTCGAGATCTCTGTGTCGATTATCTGCATATTGCTTCTGACGGTTTTGAGCTATTCAGACTCTTTCCTTGATAATGTCCACTACTTGACAAGTCTCTTCAACAAACTTTGGTCAAACAATACTTCGTTCTCTAACTTCATTCCAAAACAAAGGAGTTCGACATTTCCTACCATACAGTACTTCATAGGGTGACATATGTATAGTCGCTTGATAGCTGTTGTTATAAGCGAACTCAATCAATGGTAATTTCTCATCCCATGATCCTATGAAATCAATAACACAAGCTCGAAGCATGTTATTCTAAAATCTGAATGGTACGTTTCGACTGTCCGTCTGTCTGAGGATGGAATGCAGTACTAAACTTCAACGTTGTACCCATGGCCTTCTGTAATCCCTCCCAAAACATTGAGGTAAAGCGTGGGTCTCTATCTGACACAATGCTTTCAGGTACACCATGTAATCGGACAATATTATCTACATAAATCTTAGCTAACCTCTCTAGGGTATATTGAGGTCGTATAGCTATGAAACGAGCTGTCTTAGTCAAATGATCCACAATCACCCAGACCTGTGTCAATCTAACCCGGCCTTACCACCTTGAACCAGGTCTACCCATCATGGTTGAGCCAAATGGACCAAGTGCGTGAAGGAGATCGTGATCCAAGGTATTAAACTGACCCAAAAACACTCAAAAAGGGGGAGGGTTGCACACCCTGTGAGGTGGGGTCGGACCCCCCCCAGTATAAAAAGTCAGACCCTCAGTTTTTAACCGGGGGTCGAACATTTTAAAACCAGGGGTCGACGGGATCATCAACCCCCTCATCGACCCCCAGTTGCCGCCAGAAACAGAAATTTAGAAACTTTTCTAATTTCGATTGGAACCTTTCCTAATCTCAATGGGACTTATTTTAGGAGTTTCTACTCTATATAAAGGACGTCCCTAAGCCTCTTTCACTCCTTTTAGAACCCTAATTGAATTGAGAGAAAGAGAAGAGAAGGAAGAGAAGAAGAAGAGAAGGAAAGTAGAGAAGAAGGCAAAAGGAGAAGAGTTTCAGAGAAGGAGTACTCTTCTCAGGTAAGAATACTAATTGTATGTATTTTGTGAGACTTAGAATAATTTAATGAGAAAAGTATGATGTATGAGAAATCCTAAACCATCAATCCATGATTAAGTTTCAATGGAAACCATGGAGGAGATTAAATAAACCATATGATATGTAAAGAGTAGTTCTAAACCATAGGAAGTGTATGGAATGGACTATGGAAGGAAGCCATAGGATTCAAACAAGAGAGAATGGACCAAAAGGTGATTTATCGACCAAACCCATGGGGGGTCGCACCAAGGGTCGATGGACCCATCGACCTTGGCATCGACCCTACTATAGGGGGTCGCAGTATACTGCTACCCTAGCATCGACCCGTCCTACTACCCCCAGTTAACAGCAAGTTGGAAAAATTAGAATAAAATCTAACTAAATTCTATCAACTTTTTTAGGTCTTCTAGCAATATAATATCAATATAAAGATAATTCTTAAAGCTTGAAAGAGGATCTACTAGCAAGCTAAGGTGAGGAAACAAGACCTAAACTAATTGGTTAATAACAAACTGTTTTTATTTCTTGAGTCCAATGCTATGCTTGATTCTATGCGAACATGCTTGTAATGTGCATTCAACATATCATCCAATATTTCTATTTATTGTTCATGCATATTTACTTTATTGTTTATAACATGATAATGACCATGATGATAGGAATAGGCATGTGAATGTATGTGTGTGGTTGGTGTACTTGATGCGAGCGAGTATCAGGGGGAGTGTTATAGGCCAGGCCTCAGCACTCTAGCTCTATCTCTAACTCAAGTCTTGTGCATTAGCATCGTCGTATCGCCATTACTTTAGCAGAACTATTACGTCGTAGAGTATCAGGGGAGGTGGTCTCGGTCCTTGTAGTCTCTGACTCTACCGGAGGGCTTTAGCTCTATCTGTATGGGCGTTCTGAGGGATGCTGGGGTGAGGCCTTGGATACACTGTTTTGCATTAGGATTGGTTAGTTGCGAGCCCATTTTGCAAGCCCTCGCCAGCAGGGCCTTACGTGTTGGTATGGCACTGTACAACAATAAACGTTAACCTTTATTTTACAATGTTCGTGGTAGGGTAGATGGGGACGACAATAAACGTTAACCTTTGGGCAGGCTTCCACACCCTGTGTATAGAGGAGGGGTCAATAAACGTTAACCTTTGACCTCCAACCCTTTCTATTGCATATTGTAAACTTTAAACCAGACCACAGATATGAATTAAATGCATGCATATGTACTGTTGCATTGTTTTGTTTGCTCACTGAGCCATGATGTGTGCTCACCCTCTCGACTCGAATATTTTTAGTTGATGATGCAGGTACTGCCGTCGAAGATTATGTCAACGCTCTAGTGTACGGGCTCATGACTGCAATGGAAGTTGAAGACGAAGTGGATACGCATGACTCCTCTTGCGAGTGCAACACATGCTTATTCGATTAGATTTTATTTTAATTATTTGGATTTAGTAAAGACATGTAATTGGTATTTTATTTATGTCTCTGTTGAAATAGCATAATTGGATATTTTAATATGATTATCATATTTAGATTTCTCAGTTCATTTTATTATAAGACTTCCGCTATTTTGTATTTACTCTGATTATGAATGTGGATGTATCAGAACATCTCAGGCCTTGTCCGCTAAACTAGCATACCTTCATGACGAATTGTGAACTGAGATATGATAAAAGTAAAAACTGTAATATTAACACTATAAGCACAAGTGAGGTTTGAGACCAAATTTGAAAAGATAATAATGCATCTATAAAGGGAGAACAATTTTAAATACAATGAGAGAGAAACAAACGTATATAAATAGCTAAACTAGAGTACAGTCCACAACCTGGACAGTTACTCTGTAGTACAAAGGAAGGAAACAAATACAATCATGAAGCTAGAGGTGAAGGAGGAGGCGGTGCCTCACGGCCTCTGTCATAATCCTCAGCATAGACTCTAGTCAACCAGGCTACCTGAGTCTGGGTCGTCTGAAGACTAGCTGTGAGACCAGCCACCCGCTGATCAGTCACGCGCTGAGCACCCAAAAGCTCCTCCATCCGCATATTTGACCGGCGCTGAGCATCTATGAGCTCTCCCATCCTCATGTCTGATATGCGCTGGGCGTCTAGTAGCTCATCCACTCTCACATGCTGAGCGTCTAGTAACTCCCCAATCCTCAGATCAGATCTGCGCTGAGCCTCTATGATTTCATGTAATATCCCCATCATATCAGAAGGTGGGTGTGAAGGACCAGCCGCATAAGAAGTACTAGCTCCAGCAGCATGTGTAGGTAAAAGAGGTGGTATGGAGTCTACATCCATGTATAGACGGTTCATTACACTATTCTGAATAGTGCGGAATAGTGTGGAATTGGAAATGATGGGAATGATGTTCCAGGCAGTACAAACTACACCTATGCTGGCTGGGCAAGCCAATGCAACACCGGTGGATAACCACCCAACACCTCAACTGTCACACCCCAATTCCACACATTTCAGAATGGTGTGATGAACCGCTAAACAACCAACGGTTCAACCAGGATCTCAAATAGGCTATCCCCGCGTTACCTGAACCTTCATACACTCACCATCATAATCAGAGTAAATACACAATAGCGGAAGTCTTATAAATAAATGAACTGAGAACTAAAATGATATCCATAAATAATAGAAAATTATTCTGTGGTTTACTGAGACATAAATATTTAAATATAAAATACATGTCTTATAAATCCAATAAAGAAACCTATAAAAATATCTAGTCAAATACACACGAGTTACACTCGCAAGAGGAGTCGTGTGTATCATCTTCAGCTCCAGCGTCCATTGTTGCTACCGTCCCGTACGTAGAAGCATTCATGTAGTCTTCAACTGTGTAACCTGCATCATCAACTAAAAATATTCGACGTCGAGGGGGTGAGCACACAACACGGCTCAAAGAGTAGCCAAAACAACACAACATTACATATGCATGCACATTCATTTATCTCTTTGGTCTGGTTTATAGTATGCAATGCGCAATAGAAAGGTTGGGTGGTCAAAGGTTAACGTTTATTGACACCGCCTCTATACACAGGGTGTGGAAGCCCGCCCGAAGGTTAACGTTTATCGTCGTCCCCATCCACCCTATCATAACATTATACAACAAAGGTTAACGTTTATTGCTATATAATGCTATACCAACACGTAAGCCCCTGTTAGCGAGGGCTTGCAAACTGGGCTCGCTACTAACCAATCCTAATGCCAAACAGTGTATCCAAGGCCTCACCCCAGCATCCCTCAGAATGTCCATAGAGATAGAGCTAAGGCCCCCCGGTAGAGTCAGAGACTACAAGGACCGAGACCACCTCCCCTGATACTCTACGACGTAATAGTTCTGCTAAAGTAATGGCGATACGACGATGCTAATGCACAAGACTTGAGTTAGAGATAGAGCTAAAGTGCTGAGACCCGCCAAAGGTTAACGTTTATTGACGTTCTCATCACACCTCCCCTGATACTCGCTCGCATCAAGTACACCAACTACACACATACAATCACATGTCTATTCCTATCATCCTCATCATCATGTTATAAACAATAAAGTAAATATGCATGAACAAATAATAGAAATATTGGATGACATGTTGTATGCACATTACAAACATATTCGCATTGAATCAAGCATGGCATAGGACTCAAGAATTAGAAAATAGTTTATTATTAACCGATTTAGTTTGGAGTTAAGGTTCCTCACCTTAGTTTGCTATAAGATACTTTTTCAAGCTTTAAAATCACCTCTACAGTGTTATTATAATGCTAGCAAACCTAACAAAGTCGATAGAATTTAATTAGAACTAATTCCAAATTTAAAAACCATGCTGTTAACTGAGGGTCGATCAGAGGGTCGATGCTCAGGATACATAGGGTCGATGGGTCTATCGACCCTACCCTCTCGCCCCGAACTTCCCGAATGCTGAGGGTCGATGGTCAGGGTGCCTAGGGTCGATGGGTCTATCGACCCTGTGTGTGACCCTCGGTGCACTCTGGTCCAATTTCTACTTTTTACATCATTCTTCGTGTTTGGGGTCCTGTGGCTTGCTTCCACATTCCATAAAACATTCATTCCATGGTCTAAAACCATGATTCATCCTCCTAGATGGCTTTCAAGCATTATCCTCGGGTTTTCCATGAAAACCTCACCATGAATGGATGGTTTGGGTTTCTCTGAAATCCTACACTCAACCATATCTAACCTAAGGTTTGTAGAAACTCATGGAATTAGTATCCATACCTGAGAAGATTACTTTTCTTTGGAAATTCTTCTCCTTTTTGCTAAGTCTTCTTCCTTGCCTCCTTTCGTCCTCTTTTCCTTCTTCTCTCTTTCTCTCAATTCAATTAGGGTTGTGAAAGGAGTGAAAGTGGCTTAGAGACGTCCTTTAAATAGAGTAGGAATGTCCTATAATAGTCCCATTGAGATTTGGAAAGAATCCCAATAAAAAATTAGGAAATTTCCTAATTTCAATTTCGGCAGTAAGTGAGGGTCAATGATCCCGTCGACCCTGTGGTCTGACACTGTCCGACCCTCTCCCAACTTTTAAGGGTCTAGGTTTCTGATTTGGGAGGGTCGACCCTGTTTAGTTGGGTATGTGACCCTTCCTCTATTTTAAGTGTTTTTGGGTCGATTTGATACCTGGGATCTCGCTCTCCTTCACGCCCTTGGTCTATTTAACTCGACCATGATGGGTAGACCTGGTTCAAGGTGGTAAGACCGGGTTAGTTTGACACGGGTCTTACAACTCCCCCCAACTTATAAAAATTTTGTCCTCGAAATTGGACGTACCTTCTGAATCAAATAAATGAGGGTATTGCTTCCGCATAGCATTTTCTTCTTCCCATGTAACTTCTTCCATGTCTCTACTTTTCCATGTGACCTTAACACAGTAGATATCTCTGTTGCATAGACGTTGAACCTTTCGACTAGTGATTTCCATTGGTGTTACTTCAAATGTCAAATCATCAGTCAATTCTGGAAAATCCACTATCAAAACATGTGTTGGGTCTTTGACATACTTCTTCAATAAGGATATGTGAAATACGTCATGCACACTCGACATAGATGGTGGTAGTGCTAACTGATAAGCTACTTTTACACGCTTAGCCAGAATTTCATATGGTCCGACATATCTTCGACTTAGTTTCCCTTTTTGTCCGAACCTTTTCAATCCTCGGATAGGCGATACCTTAAAAAATACTTTATCACCTACGGCGAACTCTAGATCTCTTCGTTGAGTATCCGCATATTCCTTCTGACGGTTCTGAGCTGTTCTTACTCTTTCCTTGATAATGTCGACCACTCGACAAGTCTCTTCAACAAATTCTGGTCCAACAATACTACGTTCTCCAACTTCATTCCAAAACAAAGGAGTTCGACACTTTCTGCCATACAGTGCTTCATAAGGTGACATCTGTATAGTAGCCTGATAGCTATTGTTATAATCGAACTCGATCAATGGTAACCTTTCATCCCATGATCCCTTGAAATCAATTACACATGCTCGTAGCATATCTTCTAGAATCTGAATTGTGCGCTGACTGTCCATCTGTCTGTGGGTGGAATGCAGTTTGAACTTCAACGTTGTACCCATAGCCTTTTGCAATCCTTCCCAAAATTTAGAAGTAAATCGTGGATCTCTATCCGACACAATGCTTTCTGGTACACCGTGTAAGCGAACAATGTTATCCACATACAGCTTTACTAACCTTTCCAGTGTATACTGAGGTCGTATAGGTATGAAACGAGCTGTCTTTGTTAGACGGTCTACAATCACCCAAACTGCGTCTACTACTCGAGGAGTCAATGGTAGTCCCGTGACGAAGTCCATAGTGATGCAGTCCCATTTCCATGCTGGTTCCGTAACGGCTACAATAGTCCTGCGGGTCTTTGTCGTTCAGCCTTTACTTTCTGACAATTTAGGCATTGAGACACGAACTTAGCTACATCTGCTTTCATTCCCCTCCACCAGTATAATTTATTTAGGTCATGATACATCTTTGTACTTCCAGGATGTACCAAGTAGATGGTGGTGTGGGCTTCTTTCATGAGTCGGTGTCTAATGTCTACACTTTCTGTTTCGGGTACACATATTCTTCCTTTATATTTCAGTACCTTCTCATCATCCAAGGTGAACTCAGGGTTAGTCCTACCTTTCTCAATATCTTCGTGTACTGTTCTCAGATAAGGATCTGCTTTGATAGCTGTTTTCACTTCATCCACTATATCCGATATAATCTTCAATGCCACGAACATATTCGAAAATCGATGAATAAACCATTGGTTGGCTGATCCATCCGTTGTGTATATCACATACTGCTCGTTGCCGTGATTGAAAACAATTCCGGTAGTGCACATTGCCGCAGTCGTGCTAACTTCTCCTTGAGATTTTATCATTGCTTTTCTACTCAATGCATCTGCTACTACATTCGCTTTCCCCGGATGATACTGGATATCACAATCATAGTCTTTCAATAGTTCCAGCCATCTTCTTTGTCTCATATTCAACTCCTTCTGATTAAATAAATAAGTAAGACTTTTATGGTTCGACTTAATTTGGAATTTCTCTCCGTATAGGTAATGTCTCCATATCTTGACAGCATGTACTACTGCCGCTAACTCCAAATCATGAGTGGGATAATTTTTCTCATGTACCTTCAATTGTCTCTAGGCATAGGCAATCACTTGCTCTCCTTGCATAAGCACACATCCTAATCCCAATCCCGACGCATCGGTATATAAGGTAAACGTCTGTCCTGGGATCGAAATAGTCAAAATCAGAGCGGATATCAATCTGGTCTTCAGTGTTTGAAAACTCTTTTCACACTTATCCGTCCATACAAAATTTTCACCTTTCTTGGTCAAACTGGTGAGAGTACGGCAATCCAAGAATAGTCTTCTACGAATCTCTGATAATAAGCAGCTAGACCCAGAAAACTTCTAATTTTTGAAACGCTCTTTGGTGCTTCCCATTTTACGATAGCCTCGATCTTACTGGGGTCCACTTTGATTCCTTCAGCGGATACTACATGGCCTAGAAAGGCGACTTCACTTAGCCAAAACTCACACTTTGAAAATTTGGCGTATAACTTCTCTTTCCTTCAACGCTGTAGGGCTGTGTTTAGGTTCTTGACATGGGTTTCCTTGCCTTTGGAGTATACCAATATGTCATCAATAAATACTATCACCGACGTGTCCAACATATCGTGGAAAACTCGGTTCATAAGTTCCATGAATGTTGCCGGTGCATTAATTAATCCGAATGACATTACTAAGAATTCATAATGTTCGTATCTTGTCCTGAAGGTTGTCTTCGGAATGTCACCTTCTTTAATCTTCAGTTGATGATAGCCTGATCAAAGATCGATCTTTGAAAATACCTTTGCACCCTGTAACTGATCGAACAACTCATCGATCCGAGGTAGCGGATATCGATTCTTGATTGTCAGCTTATTCAACTCTCGATAGTCGATACATAATCGAACGCTACCATCCTTCTTCTTTATGAACAACACCGGTGCTCCCCATGGAGATATACTGGGTCTAACATAACCCTTATCCAACAGTTCTTGTAATTGCACTTTTAATTCCTTCAGTTCAGTAGGAGCCATTCTATAAGGTGCTTTTGATACTGGTACGGCTCCGGGTAGAAGGTCTATTACAAACTCCGTGGCTCGGTCGGGTGGTAATCCGGGTAGTTCCTCCGGAAATACATCTGGGTAATCCCGCACGACATTAATATCTTCCATTCGTGGCGCGTCCTTGGTTAGGTCGACCACTGATACTAGATATCCGACGGCTCCCTTTTCAAGGCACTTCTTAGCCTTTAATGCTGAGAGTATGAGCATACGTCTTCTGGGAAGTTTGGTTCCCGAGAAACTGAATTCTGCTCCTTCTTTGTCTTTGAACATTAGCTTCTTTTTGGCGCATAATAGGTTTGCTGAATGCCGAGCTGACCAGTCCATTCCCAAGATGACGTCAAAGTCTGCCATCTCAAGTTGTATTAAAGTTGCATCTAAGGTTTTCTCTCTCGCCAATGAGAACTGGACATGGCCCATAACCTTTCTCTAATTCCACTTCTAATCCCATCGGTGACCGTACAAGTAATTTGTAGTCTAATGTTTTGATGGGTAAATTGGTCTTCTTTCCAAACGACACAGATATAAATGAATGCGTAGCTCCTGAATCAAAGAGTACTCTGGCTGGTACGCCATTGATAGGTACGATACCTGTGATTCGTTTTTACTTAGTCTACATGCTCAATCAATGAAATTATAATCTTAAAAGTTTCGGTCATACCTGTGACCACATCGGGCGATGCGGCAGCATCCTCTGATGTAACAGCATATACCCGTCCTTGATGTAACTACTTCTTGGGTTTTGGGCATTCTCTTGCCATATGCCCTGGTTGGTTGCAGTTATAGCACTTTGGGGCTTCAGAATTTGGCTTTGGCTGTGGTTGAGCTGCGAAAGTAGACTTTGGTGCAGTAGCAAAATTCTGAGGACGAGAAGGTTTATATGTCCTATTATTGCCCCCGTTGTAGGAGTTTCCGGCTGGTCTCTTGATGCCTCTGTTCTGGGAGAAATAACTCTTCTTCTGGCTTGATTCGATCACTCGAGCAATCTGGACAGCTTCGTTATAGATTTTCTTCTCTAAGCCCAGAACATTTTCTCTTATGCTTCCTCTTAGTCCCGCGACAAACCTACGGGTTTTGGTATCTTCTTCCTGCATACTAGCCGGTGCGAAGAAAAACAGCTCTTCATAGCACTGTTGATACGAGTCTACGGACATCTGCCCCTGGTACAGACTCAAGAACTCTTTCTCCATTGAATCTCTGAAGCTTCTTGGGAAATACTTCTCGAAGAACGCTTCTTTATATATAGCCCATGTCAGTAGGGCGTGCTTGGTCAATAAGTACATCTTTGTAGATTTCCACCAATGGTGTGCGTCACCTTTGAGCATGAAGGTGGCGCATAGTACTTTCTCTTCCTCGGTGATAGTCATCATAAGGAAGTTCCTTTCCATCTCGTCTATCCAGTGTGCTGGCCACAGTGGATCAGACGGCTTGCCGTTGAATTCTCTCGGATTCATTTTCAAAAACCTCTCCACTAGCCGGGAGTGATCCAGTTGATTTTGGTATGCCCCAAACATAGGGGGTGGATAGTTGTACATCCCTTGTGCTGCTTCTGGGACTTGCACTGGAATTGGTGCAGCCGGTTGTTGAGGTGTCTGAGGAGCTGGGTGGTTACCCACTGGTGCTGCACTGGCTTGCTCAGTGTGTATGGGTGCAGCCTGAGTGGCTTGATACATAATCTCCATGGCAACCTGCATTTGAGCTTGTGCGTGTTGCATCTGCTGTAGCTGCTGAGCTAGGTTCATAACCACAGTTGCTAGCTCCGGTGGTGGCGGTGGCAAATTTGTAGGGTTTGCCGGTTCTGGATTACCCTGTGCATGGTTATTCTCTTGACTAGTCTCCTCCACTGGTGGTGGTGGTGGGACTGTATTTCGGGTCTGTCGGGTAACTCCACGTCCAGACATATTTCTTTTTATTGATTGGTGGTGCCTGAAAATCATCAAGATAGGTGGGAAATCATGTATATGTCATGTAGGCACGTTAACCAATAATCAATTCCAATTCGAGCTCATTTTATAAACAAAATACTGTCTTTTCTATACAGGGTCGATGGTAAGGGTCAATGGTATGTCAGACCCTTAATGTCCGACCCTGTGTTTTTCTGTCAGATTCCCGAGAGCTGAGGGTCGATTAGAGGGTCGATCAGAGGGTCGATGGCTCTAGTCGAATTTTCCGACCCTCTGACCAAAAATCAGATTTTTAAAGTCTGATTTTGGGTCATTTTCTATTATTTCCCTCCCGTTTCGACTCGCCTCTTCTCTCTGAGTTGCTACAGTGCTAGTTCACTGTTGTGGATCGATTTTAGTCCAAGTTTTGACATCCACTTCATCCCTACAGGTATGCTTTCCCATTTTTACCTGTTTTTAGGTTTCCATTCCTAGGTTTCCATCGACCCTCTATACTCGGGAAAAACAACACCAACCGAAAATTAGGAAACCTTCCTAATTTCGATTGGAACCTTTCCTAAACTCAATGAGACTTATTTTGGGAGGTTTTACTCTATAAATAGGACGTCCCTAAGCCTCTTTTACTCCTTTTTACAACCCTAATTGGATTGAGAGAAAGAGAAGAGAAGGAAGAGAAGAAGAGAAGGAAAACTTGAAGAAAAGGCTAAGGAAGAAAAGGAAATTCAGAGGAACACTAAATCTCAGCAAACCTAAGGTATGAATACGTTTCCCATGATTTATTTAAGACTTTAGAATGGTTTATGAAGAGGGTATGACTTAGAAGAAACCAAAATCATCAATCCATGGTTTCGTTTCAATGGAAACCATGGAGGAGATCATTAAAACCATGTAGGTGAATAAAGTATAGTGCTAAACCATAAAACATGTATATAATGAATTGTGGAAGTAAGCCATAGGACCTAACCATAAAAGAGAGAATGAAATCTGATATTTTCGACTCAAACCATGGAGGGTCGCACCTAGGGTGGATGCCAGATCCGACCCTAGCATCGACCCTCAGTGTTCGGGAAGTTCAGATTAGGGGGAGGGTCACACCCAGGGTCGATCATGACTCCGACCCTACCTCCGACCCTCAGTTAACAGCATGGTTTTTAAATTAGAAATTAATTCTAATTAAATTCTATCGACTTTGTTAGGTTTGCTAGCAATATAATAACAATATAAAGGTGATTCTAAAGCTTGGAAGATGATCTAATAACAAGCAAAGGTGAGGGAACAAGACCTAAACTAACTGGTTAATAATAAACTGTTTTATTTCTTGAGTCCAATGCCATATTGATTCTATGCGTGTATGTTGTATGTGCATTCAGCATGTCATCCAATATTTCTATTATTTGTTCATGCATATTTATTTTACTGTTTATAACATGATGATGATGATGATGATAGGAATAGGCATGTGAATGTTTGTGTTTGGCTAGTGTATATGGTGCGGGTAGGGATGTTATCAACCGGTACAGCCATGACCGTTCTTCATGGGGTGTATATTGTGCCATGGTCTATTCAAGTCATGTCCACTAAGCAAGTGTTAGTGTGCTTAATGCGAGGGGAGCATCAGGGGGAGGACGTGGCATTGTGGTTCAGCCTGGTCACCAGACTCTAGCTCTATCTCTACTCAAGTCTTGTCCACTAACATCGTCGTATCGCCATTACCTTAGCGGAGCTAATATGTCGTAGGGTATCAGGGGGGAACGTGGCATTGTGGTTCAGCCTGGTCACCAGTCCCTAGCTCTATCTCTATGGATGTATTGAAGGACGCTGGGGTGAGGCCTTGGATACATTGTTTGACATTAGGGTTGGTTAGTTGCGAGCCCAGTTTGCAAGCCCTCGCCAATAGGGGCTTACGTGTTGGTATGGGAAACCAGTACAGCCATGCCATTTTCATGGGGTGTATATTGTCCATGGTGGGTGCATGTGGGGCGACGGTGCCGTTTTCATTGGGCACTTCCACACACTCGTATATAGAGGTTCGGCGGCCACCTATCCTTTCTATAGCACATTGCAAACTTTAAACCAAACCAAAGATATGAATTGATTGCATGCATATGTATTGTTGCATTGTTTTGTTTGCTCACTGAGTCGTGATGTGTGCTCACCCTTTCGAATTCGAATACTTTTAGTTGATGATGCAGGTACCACCGTTGAAGATTACATGAACGCTCCTATGTACGGGCATGCGGCGACAATGGAAGCTGAAGACATAGTGGATACGCATGACTCCTCTTGCGAGTGCAACTCATGCGTGTTCGATAAGAGTTTTTTTATTTATTTGGATTTAGTAAGGACATGTATTTGATATATTATTTATGTCTCGGTTGAAACAACATAATTGGATATTTTATTTATGAGTATCACAGTTAGAATTCTCAGTTCATTATCTGTAAGACATTCGCTAATTATTTTATTACCTCTGATTAATGTGGAATGTGTTTTGGTTTATCATATGTGGGATAGCCTATTTTGAGATCCTAGGTGAACCGTTGGTTTATTGACGGTTCATCACACCATTCTGAATAGTGCAGAATTGGGGTGTGACAACTTGGTATCAGAGCTCTCGTAGGCCTTACCCATTAAACTTGAATATTTCCACTGTAGTCCATGAACTGAGTTAGGATAAATTAAAAACTTTAATACAAACAAACTATAAGCACCTATGTTGGTTGAGACAGAAATTAAACAAGACGATAATGTACATATAAAAGGTGGAACCATATATATACACTCACACAGAAAGAGAAGACCAAAAATTATCCTAATAAACAAACAATTTAGGGTATTATCTATAAGTTGGGTAGTTATCCAAGTATACAAGGATATAGTACAGTAGCAAGAAGAAAGCTTCTGTAAAGCAGAAAATTTAATACCGAGTTGATACTCACAATATGTGAAACTCGATGTATTTGGGAAAGAAGGAAAATGGCTAGTAATGCCTAAATCCTTGTGGAGATAAAGAGAAAGATCTGGGGCTAAATCCAATAGAGATAGGAGAATAATGGCCATACATTAAGAATAAGAGCAACTATAAAGAAGCTTAAGCTATATTCCTGGGTGACGTGGAGACTCAGAGTGAGATCCATTTCAAGCTGATCCATTACGGTTGAGCATTATGAAGAGATGTTGCAACTTGACTCCACCACTATCAGGGTCGAGAATGGATAGTGAAAACTCATCTGAGTAGATGCTTGATAATGAGAATCAGATTAGAGCGAATCAAAGGAGGTGAACAACCAGATCACTCCAGCCAATCACCTGGACTATTAGGTACCTTGGTTATGGTTGTAATAAACTTGGCCAATAAAGATACAAGAGCAACAACAGATGAGACCGACTATGCAAGTTGCTATGTAAATCACTATCCAAGTTGTTGATGCTATATCAACACCTCCGGGTCAAACCAAGTACGGTACCAATTGGTAGCATCACTGTACCCCAACACCTGTTAGCTATAACACAGTGCCTACCACATAGCAAGTCCCAGTAATGCATACCCCAGTGCAGAATTTGGAGCACAACAAGCAGTGTATCAAGGTGGTTACCCTTATCAGCCACCGATATATGGGAAAATTGCATCATGGCAGAATGATCCGAAAAGGATTGAGAAATATTTTCTGAAGATTAAGCCTCAAATGTTTTAAACAAAGGATCAAATCTATTATGGCCATATATCTAGATAGGTTTATATAGGATGCGGTGCATTATTGATTTACTTTTATGATTATAGAGGATGCACATACTAGATTTTAATTTCTTGTACATTAACAGGATACCTTCTTGATTTAACCTGTCAATTGGAGTTATAGATATTGTTTCTTTAGTATTAGTCCTGATTATACCAATCTGAGCCACTATCATGATCGACAACATGAACAGTGATATGAACTGAATGAATAGTTAAATGTTTAATCGTGTTGAGCGTACATCTTCTGATTTATACCTGATTTATTGATGTACGAAATCTTTCTCCTGATTTGTACCTGATTTACTGATGTATGAAAGCTTCTCTAGATTTACTCTTGTAGTGCCTTGACCAATGGCATTATATACTCGGGAAAAATGGATGATTTCCCAGGGTCGGATACTGAGGGTCGGATACCCATCGACCCCCACCATCGACCCTGCATAGAAAAGACAGTATTTTTCACTGAATGATCTAAAAAATTTAAAAATACCATTGGTTAGTGTATCCAAAATCAGAATGAAGTATATATTGATTGCCTCACGTATTCTATGACTTTTCAGACACTACACCACCAGAATAGGAAATGGCTGGGCAAAGAGGGAACAGACGCGGACGTAACCAAATCCCACCACCACCACCGGTAAATGAAACCAGTCATGAAATTCCTGAAGTACCAGAGAATCCAAACGTGGCACCGTCAGGAGCTAATGGTCAGGAAAATCCTACAAACTTGCCAGCCCCACCTATAGATTTAGTCACAATCGTAATGAACTTGGCACAACAACTGCAACAAATACAACAGGTGCAAACTAATATGCAAGCTGCCATAGGCATGGTTTTTCCAGCTGCACATACGACACAGATGCCAGCAGGACAGGCAAGCACAATACCAGGGGGAAATAATGCAGTACCCCATGCACCTCAAACACCAGTCATGCAAGCTCCAGTGCAGAACCCTAAGATAGCTCAAGGTGGATATCAGTACCAACCACCTATGTATGGGGCCTATGCTCCGTATCAGCTAGACCGCTCCAGACTGGTCGGGCATTTTCTTAAGATGAAGCCCAAAGAATTCGATGGTAAGCAAGCAGATCCTTTGTGCCCGGCACACTGGATTGACGAAATGGAAAGAAATTTTATGATGATGACCGTAAATGAGGAAGAGAAAGTGTTGTGTGCCACATTTATGCTCAAGAGTGATGCACACCATTGGTGGAAGTCTACCAGGACATATCTATTAACCAAACACGCCCACTTGACCTGGGATATATACAAAGAGGCATTCTTTGAGAAATACTTTCCTAGAAGTTTCAGAGATTCTATGGAGAGGGAGTTCCTGAGTTTATATCAGGGGCAGATGACTGTCGACGCATATCAACAGCGTTATGAGGAGCTGTTTTTCTTTGCACCAGTCAGTATGCAAGAGGAGGATACGAAAACCTGAAGGTTCGTCATGGGACATAGGGGAAGCATACGCGAACATGTTTTGGGACTGGAGAAGAAAATCTACAATGAAGCTGTACAAATTGCTCGAGTGATAGAGTCGAGCCAGAAAGAGAGCTATTTTACTCAAAATAGGGGAATAAAAAGGCCAAATGAAAATTTTTACAACGGAGGCAACACCAAGGTATTCCAACCCTTCCGTACCCAGGGCTTCAATGCTGCAACCAAAACTATTTCAGAAATCCCACGACAACCAAAGCAAAATGGTGAGGGGATCAGGTGTTTTAACTGCAACCAAGTAGGGCATGTCTCAAGAGAGTGTACTAAGCCCAGAAAATAACTACAACAAGGAAGAGTTACGTTGTTTCAGCCAAGGATGCTGCCGCATCGTCTGATGTGGTCACAGGTATGACCTGAACCAGTCACTTTATATTACATTGCATGAGCATGTAGACTAAATTAAAATAAATCACAGGTATTGTACCTAGTAATGGCATTCCTGTCAGAGTGCTCTTTGATTATGGAGCTACTCATCCTTTTATATCTGTGTCATTTGGAAAGAATCTAAATATACCCCTTAAGTTTTTAGATTTCAAACTGCTTATGCGATCGCCGATGGGAATTATGAAGTCCAAGGAAGGACCCAGTATAAATGCTACCTTATGTTTTGCAGCAATAGATTCAGATTTGGAAGGAGAGTAACATATAATAGAAACTCGTGATGATCCAATTAAGCAAGAATTTATGGATGAATTTATGGAGCAATAGTTCATCGGTTACGCTTGTGGCATTAAAGATCATCTCTGAATTGATGGATGAAGTAGAAGTAGTAATTTTGTTAGGTCTGTATATAGGAACAGTGTAAGCAGACTTAGAAAAGGGAAACCAAACCCTGACTTTTGTTTTTGGAATGGAACTGCAGTATCGTGAACTATGTCAACGATTTGCCACTGACTCCCAAATCGGTTGACATGGTTGGGTGGTTGTTGATCATCTTATGGAAATAGCTCATTCCATTGTTATACGACCTCGTATGATTTGGAGCGGCTAAAAGCTATATGTAGATAATATTGCCAGAATGAATGGTATGCATGAGAGCTTAGTGTCGGTCAGAGGCTTATGCCTTATCTCGAAGTTTTGGAAGGATCTACAAAAATAATGGGGACAAAGTTAAAGTTTAGTACCGCACTTTACCTCAAACCGACGGACAGTCAGAGCTGACTATACAGATCCTAAGAGATATGCTCCGAGCTTGTAAAATTGATTTCAAGGAGCTTGAGTTGAGAAGTTAACCATGAATCGAAGTTGCTACCAAGCTACTATGTAGATGTCACCTATGAAGCATGGTACGGTAGTAATGTCAAATCCCTTTATTTTGAAAGAAAGTCGATGAATGAAGAATTTTGAGACCTAAGTCTAATGAAGAAAACTATCGAGTGACAGACAAGATCAAAGAAAAAGGGGCAGGATAGCTCAGGATGTGAGAAGAGACACCAAGACCTTGAGTTCGCCATAAGGGACAAAGTGTTTTTGAAGATATCACTTATGCGCAGTTTGAAATGATTAGACAAGAAGGGAAAGTCATATTTTATATATGTGTTGGATCTTATAAACTTTGGAGAGACGTGGAAAAGTTACATATCCATTAGCGTTACCGCTATCCATGTCTAGTGTGCATGATGTATTTCGTGTGTCTCTATTGAAAAAAAAGAGTACATTGGAGATCCATATCAAAGGTATTGACCATGGAATCATTGGATTAGATAGAATGTTTAACTATTGATGTGGTACCAGCCTAGTTCACTAGTGGAAAGGTACAATATTTCCAAAGCCAGGAAAATTATTATATGAAGGTAACCTGGCAAAGACAAGACGTGGAGAAGAGTGCATAGGAGGAAGTAGATGCAATGAGGAAATAGAATTCCACCTATTGACTACGAAGTAAATTCAAAATTTTGAGGACAAAATTTATTTTAAGGATGGGAGAGTTGTAAGATTCATACATTCAAATTTTGAGGACAAAATTCATTTAAGGATGGGGGAGTTGTAAGATCTGTACTTTCAAATTTCGAGGATGAAATTTCTTTTAAGGGTGGTGGAGTTGTAAGACCCGCACGCCACGAACCCGGCCTAACCTTACATTTTGTGTCGGGACCCATCTACATATCATGGTCGAGCCATGTGGACCAAGTGTGTGAAGAAACCCAAGACCCAATATGAAAATTTACCCAAAAACAGTCAAAATGAGGGTAGGGTCGCAGGTTTTAACAGATAGGTCTGACCCTCCCATCGACCTTTACCATCGACCCTCAACCAGGGTCGATGAGGGTCTATGAGTTGTCCGACCCTCTCATCGACCCTCACCATCGACCCTCTGTACTCGGGAAAAACAGCACGAATCGAAAATTAGGAAACCTTCCTAATTTCGATTGGAACCTTTCCTAAACTCAATGGGACTTATTTTGGGAGGTTTTACTCTATAAATAGGACGTCCCTAAGCCTCTTTCACTCCTTTTTACAACCCTAATTGGATTGAGAGAAAGAGAAGAGAAGGAAGAGAAGAAAAGAAGGAAAACTTAAAGAAAAGGCTAAGGAAGAAGAGGAAATTCAGAGGAACTCTGAATCTCAGCAAACCTAAGGTATGAATACGTTTCCCATGATTTATTTAAGACTTTATAATGGTTTATGAAGAGGGTATGACTTAGAAGAAACCAAAATCATCAATCCATGGTTTCGTTTCAATGGAAACCATGGAGGAGATCATTAAAACCATGTAGGTGAATAAGTATAGTTCTAAACCATAGAACATGTATAGAATGAATTGTGGAAGTAAGCCATAGGACCTAACCATAAAATAGAGAACGAAATCTGATATTTTCAACTCAAACCATGGAGGGTCGCACCTAGGGTCGATGGCAGATCCGACCCTAGCATCGACCCTCAGTGTTCGGGCAGTTCAGATTAGGGGGAGGGTCGCACCCAGGGTCGATCATGACTCCGACCCTACCTCCGACCCTCAGTTAACAGCATGGTTTTTAAATTAGAAATTAATTCTAATTAAATTCTATCGACTTTGTTAGGTTTGCTAGCAATATAATAACAATATAAAGGTGATTCTAAAGCTTGGAAGAGGATCTAATAACAAGCAAAGGTGAGGGAACAAGACCTAAACTAACTGGTTAATAATAAACTGTTTTATTTCTTGAGTCCAATGCCATATTGATTCTATGCGTGTATGTTGTATGTGCATTCAGCATGTCATCCAATATTTCTATTATTTGTTCATGTATATTTATTTTACTGTTTATAACATGATGATGATGATGATGATAGGAATAGGCATGTGAATGTTTGTGTTTGGCTAGTGTATATGGTGCGGGTAGGGATGGTGTCAACCGGTACAGCCATGACCGTTCTTCATGGGGTGTATATTGTGCCATGGTCTATTCAAGTCATGTCCACTAAGCAAGTGTTTGTGTGCTTGATGCGAGGGGAGCATCAGGGGGAGGACGTGGCATTGTGGTTCAGCCTGGTCACCAGACTCTAGCTCTATCTTTACTCAAGTCTTGTCCACTAACATCGTCGTATCGCCATTACCTTAGCGGAGCTAATATATCGTAGGGTATCAGGGGGGGACGTGGCATTATGGTTCAGCCTGGTCACCAGACCCTAGCTCTATCTCTATGGATGTATTGAGGGATGCTGGGGTGAGGCCTTGGATACATTGTTTGACATTAGGGTTGGTTAGTTGCGAGCCCAGTTTGCAAGCCCTCGCCAATAGGGGCTTACGTGTTGGTATGGGCAACCGGTACAGCCATGCAGTTTTCATGGGATGTATATTGTCCATGGTGGGTGCATGTGGGGCGACGGTGCCGTTTTCATTGGGCGTTTCCACACACTTGTGTATAGAGGTGCGGAGGCTACCTATCCTTTCTATAGCACATTGCAAACTTTAAACCAGACCAAAGATATGAATTGATTGCATGCATATGTATTGTTGCATTGTTTTGTTTGCTCACTCAGCCGTGATGTGTGCTCACCCTTTCGAATTCGAATACTTTTAGTTGATGATGCAGGTACCACCGTTGAAGATTACATGAACGCTCCTATGTACGGGCATGTGGCGACAATGGAAGCTGAAGACATAGTGGATACGCATGACTCCTCTTGCGAGTGCAACTCATGCGTGTTCGATTAGATTTTGTTTTATTTATTTGGATTTAGTAAGGACATGTATTCGATATTTTATTTATGTCTCGGTTGAAACAACATAATTGGATATTTTATTTATGAGTATCACAGTTAGAATTTCTCAGTTCATTATCTCTAAGACTTCCGCTAATTATTTTATTACCTCTGATTAATGTGGAATGTGTTTTGGTTTATCATATGTGGGATAGCCTATTTTGAGATCCTGGGTGAACCGTTGGTTTATTAACGGTTCATCACACCATTCTGAATAGTGCAGAATTGAGGTGTGACAACAACCACCAGCTGCACAGATTTCAGTACCACATCCTGAGGTAGTACATGGAAATTTTTAGTATCTACCACCTATATATGGGGCATATGCTCCTAATTAGCTGGATCACTCTCGACTCATTGAGAGATTCTTAAATATGAAACCTAAGGAGTTCAACGGAAAACTGTCTGATCCGCTCTGGCCAGCACACTGGATCGATGAAATAGAGAGAAATTTTCTCATGATGACTATCACAGAGGAGGAGAAGGTATTATGTGCCACCTTCACGCTAAAAGGTGATGCACATCATTGGTGGAAATCTACAAAGGACTATTTAATAACCAAGCACGCCCTATTGACCTGGGCTATACATAAAGAAGTTTTCTTTGAGACGTACTTTCCCCGAAGCTTCAAGGATTCTATGGAGAAGGAGTTCCTAAGTTTATATCAGGGACAGATGATAGTGGATGCCTATCAGTAGCGTTACGAAGAGCTATTTTTCTTCACACCACTAAGCATGCAAGAGGAAGACACTAAGACCCGTAGGTTTGTCATGGGACTTAGAGGAAGTATCAGGGAGCATGTTCTGGGCCTAGACAAGAAGATTTATAATGAAGCTATGCAAATTGCTCGAGTTATAGAGTCGAGCCAGAAAGTGAGCTATCTACTCCAAAACAGAGGTATAAAAAGGCCAGCTGGTAATTCATACAACGGAGGTAATAACAAGACATACAAATCCTTCTGTACTCAAAGTTTTACCGCTGCACCCAAGACTACCCCAGTAGCTCAACAGCAGCCAAAGCCAAATACTGAAGGTCCAAAATGTTATAACTACAATCAAGCGGGGCATATGGAAAGGGAGTGTCCTAAGCCCAGGAAGCAGCTACATCAAGGACGAGTTTATGTTGTTACATCTGAGGATGCTGCCGCATCACCCGATGTGGTCACAGGTATGACTAAAACCTTTTAAGTTGTATTACATTGTGTGAGCATGTAGACTAAGTTAAAATAAATCACAGGTATCGTACCTATAAATGGCATACCCGCCAGAGTACTCTTTGACTCAGGAGCTACTCATTCTTTTATATCTGTCTCATTTGGAAAGAAGCTGAATTTACCCATCAAAACATTAGACTACAAACTACTTGTACGGTCACCGATGGGGTTAGAAGTGGAGTTAGAAAAAGGTTATGGGCCATGTCCAGTTCTCATTGACGAGAAAACCTTAGATGCAACCTTGATCCAACTTGAGATGACAGACTTTGATGTCATCTTGGGAATGGACTGGTTGGCTCGGCATTCTGCGAACCTATTATGCACTGAAAAGAAGCTAACATTTAAAGACAAAGAAGGAGTAGAATTCAGTTTTGCGGGAACCAAACTTCCCGGTAAACGCAAGCTCATACTCTCAGCACTAAAGGCTAAGAAGTGCCTGGAGAAAGGAGCAGTTGGGTATTTAGTATCAGTGGTCGACCTTACCAAAGAAGCACAAAGGATGGAAGATATTGATGTTGTGCGGGACTACCCCGACGTATTTCCTGAGGAATTACCAGGATTACCATCCGATCGAGCCACAGAGTTTGTAATAGATCTTATACCTGGAGCCGCACCAGTATCAAAAGCACCTTATAGAATGGCTCCTACTGAACTGAAAGAATTGAGAGTACAACTACAAGAACCACTGGATAAGGGTTATATTCGACCCAGTATATCACCATGGGGAGCGCCAGTATTATTCGTGAAGAAGAAGGATGGTAGCGTTCACTTGTGTATAGACTACCGAGAACTGAATAAACTGACAATCAACAATCGGTACCCATTGCCTCGGATCGATGACCTGTTCGATCAGTTGCAAGGTGCCAAAGTGTTCTCAAAGATTGATCTTCGGTCAGGCTACCATTAGCTAAAGATTAAGGAAGGTGATATCCCCAAGACAACATTCAGGACCAGATATGGACATTATGAATTTTTGATCATGTCTTTTGGATCGACAAACGCACCAGCAACCTTTATGGTACTTATGAACCGGGTTTTCCACGACATGTTGGATACGTCGGTTATTGTATTCATTGATGATATATTAGTCTACTCCAAAGACAAGGAAACGCATGTGAAGAATCTAAACGCCGCTTTGCAGCGACTACGGAAGGAAAAGCTATATGCCAAATTTACAAAGGGTGAGTTTTGGCTAAAGGAAGTTGCATTTCTAGGCCATGTAGTATCCGCTGAAGGAATTAAAGTGGATCCCAGCAAGATTGAGGCTATTATAAAGTGGGAAGCACCGAAGAGCGTTGTAGAAATTAAAAGTTTCTTGGGTCTAGCTGGGTATTATCAACGATTTGTGGAAGACTATTCCCGAATTACCGTACCTCTTACCAGTTTGACTAAGAAGGGCGAGAAGTATGTTTGGATGGATAAATGCGAGAAGAGTTTTCAAACCTTAAAGGCTAGATTGATATCAGCTCCAATCTTGACCATTCCGATTCCAGGACAACCATTTATCTTGTATACCGATGCATCAGGACTGGGATTAGGATGTGTACTTATGTAAGGAGAATAAGTAATTGCTTATGCCTCAAGACAACTGAAGACACATGAGAAGAACTATCCTACACATGATTTGGAACTAGCGGCAGTAGTACATGCTGTCAAAATATGGAGACATTATCTGTACGGGGAGAATTTCAGATTATATCAGATCATAAAAGTCTTACTTATCTATTTAATCAGAAGGAGCTGAATATGAGACAAAGAAGATGGCTGGAACTATTGAAAGACTATGATTGTGATATCCAGTATCATCTGGGGAAAGCTAATGTAGTAGCCGATGTGTTGAGTAGAAAGGCAATGATAAAATCTCAGGGAGAGGTTAGCACAACTGCTGCAATGTGTACTACCAGAAAGGTATTCAAGCACGGTAATGAGCAGTTTGTGATAGAATGCACCAAATGGATCAGCCAACCAAGGGTTTATTCATCGGTTTTCAAATTTATTTGCCGCATTGAAGATTATACCGAATATAGTTGATGAAGTGAAGATAGCTATCAAATCAGACCCTTACCTAAGGATGGTACAAGAAGACATCAGAAAAGGTAGAACTAACCCTGAGTTCACCTTTGACGAAGAAAAGGTATTGAAGTACAAAGGAAGAATATGTGTACCCGAAATAAAAAGCTTAGACATTAGACACCGATTGATGAAAGAAGCCCACACCACCATATATTTGATACATCCGAAAAGTATAAAAATGTATCATGATCTAAAGAAACTATATTGGTGGAGAGGAATGAAAGCAGATATAGCTAAGTTCGTGTCTCAATGCCTAAATTGTCAGAAAGTAAAGGCTGAACGACAAAGACTGACAGGACTGTTGTAGCCGTTACCGGAACCAGCATGGAAATGGGACTGCATCACTATGAACTTCATCACAGGATTACCACTGACTCCTCGAGTAGTTGACGCAGTTTGGGTAATTTTAGACCGCCTGACTAAAACAGCTCGCTTTATACCGATACGACCCCAGTATACACTAGAGAGGTTAGCTAAGCTGTATGTGGATAACATTGTGTGATTACACGGTGTACCTGGAAGTATTGTGTCCAATAGAGATCCACGATTTACTTTAAAGTTTTGAAAAAGATTGCAAAAGGCTATGGGTACAACATTGAAGTTTAGTACTGCATTTCACCCACAGACAGATGGACAGTCGGAACGTACAATTCAGATTCTAGAAGATATGCTTCGAGCAGGTGTAATTGACTTCAAAGGATCATGGGATGAAAAGTTATCACTGATTGAGTTCGCTTATAACAATAGCTATCAGGCTGCTATACATATGTCACCCTATGAAGCACTGTATGGCAGAAAGTGTTGAACTCCTTTATTTTGGAATGAAGTTGGGGAACGTAGTCTTGTTGGACCATAATTTGTTGAGGAGACTTGTCGAGTGGTCGACATTATCAAAGAAAGAGTGAAAACAGCCCAGAACCGTCAGAAGCAATATGCAGAAACTCGACGCAGAGATCTTGAGTTCGTCGTGGGTGATAAAGTATTCTTAAAGGTATTGCCTATGCGAGGTCTGAAACGGTTCGAACAGAAGGGGAAATTAAGTCCAAGATATGTCGGGCCATATGAGATCTTAGCCAAACGTGAATAAGTGGCTTATTTGTTAGCACTACCCCCATCTATGTCAAGTGTACATGACATATTTCATATTTCGTTATTGAAGAAGTATGTCAAGGATCCGACGCACGTTTTGACAATGGATCTACCAGATTTAACTGAAGATTTAACCTTTGAAGTAGCACCAATTGAGATCACTAGTCGAAAGGTGCAATGTTTACGCAACCGTGATATCTATTATGTCAAGGTCACCTGGAGAAGTAGGGATATAGAAGAAGTCACATGGGAAGAAGAGAATGCTATGCGAAAGCAATACCCTCACTATTTGATTCAGAAGGTACGTACAATTTCGAGGACGAAATTTTTATAAGTAGGGGGGAGTTCTAAGACCCGTGTCAATCTAACCTGGTCTTACCACCTTGAACCAGGTCTACCCATCATGGTCGAGCCAAATGGACCAAGTGCGTGAAGGAGATCGTGATCCTAGGTATTAAACTGACCCAAAAATACTCAAAAAGGGGTGAGGGTCACACACCCAGTGAGGTGGGGTCGGACCCCCCAGTACAAAATGTCAGTCCCTCAGTTTTTAACCGAGGGTTAGACATTTTAAAACTAGGGGTCGACGGGATCATCGACCCCCTCATCGACCCCCAGTTGCCGTCAGAAACAAGAATTTGGAAACTTTCCTAATTTTGATTGGAACCTTTCCTAATCTCAATGGGACTTATTTTAGGAGTTTCTACTCTATATAAAGGATGTCCCTAAGCCTCTTTCACTCATTTTAGAACCCTAATTGAATTGAGAGAAAGAGAAGAGAAAGAGAAGAGAAGAAGAAGAGAAGGAAAGTAGAGAAGAAGGCAAAAGGATAAGAGTTTCAGAGAAGGAGTACTCTTCTTAGGTAAGAGTACTAATTCTATGTATTTTGTGAGACTTAGAATAGTTTAATGAGAAAAGTATGATGTAGGAGAAACCTCAAACCATCATTCCATGATTATGTTTCAATGGAAACCATGGAGGAGATCAACTAAACCATATGATATGTAAAGAGTAGTTCTAAACCATAGGTATGGAATGGACTATGGAAGGAAGCCATAGGATTCAAACAAGACAGAATGGACCAAAAGGTGATTTATCGACCAAACCCATGGGAGGTCGCACCTAGGGTCGATGGACCCATCGACCCTGGCATCGACCCTACTATAGGGGGTCGCAGTATACTGCTACCCTAGCATCGACCCGTCCTACTACCCCCAGTTAACAACAAGTTGGAAAAATTGGAATAAAATCTAACTAAATTCTATCGACTTTGTTAGGTCTTCTAGCAATATAATATCAATATAAAGGTGATTCTTAAAGCTTGAAAGAGGATCTACTAGCAAGCTAAGGTAAGGAAATAAGACCTAAACTAATTGGTTAATAACAAACTATTTTTATTTCTTGAGTCCAATGCTATGCTTGATTCTATGCGAACACGCTTGTAATGTGCATTCAACATGCCATCCAATATTTCTATTTATTGTTCATGCATATTTACTTTATTGTTTATAACATGATAATGACCATAATGATAGGAATAGGCATGTGAATGTATGTATGTGGTTGGTGTACTTGATGCGAGCGAGTATCAGGGGGAGTGTCATAAGCCGGGCCTCAGCACTCTACCTCTATCTATAACTCAAGTCTTGTGCATTAGCATCGTCGTATCACCATTACTTTAGCAGAACTATTACGTCGTAGAGTATCAGGGGAGGTGGTCTCGGTCCTTGTAGTCTTTGACTCTACCGGGGGGCCTTAGCTCTATCTCTATGGGCGTTCTGAGGGATGCTGGGGTGAGGCCTTGGATACACTATTTGGCATTAGGATTGGTTAGTTGCGAGCCCAGTTTGCAAGCCCTCGCCAGTAGGGGCTTACGTGTTGGTATGGCACTGTACAACAATAAACGTTAACCTTTGTTGTACAATGTTCATGGTAGGGTGGATGGGGACGACAATAAACATTAACCTTTGGACAGGCTTCCACACCCTGTGTATAAAGGAGGGGTCAATAAACGTTAACCTTTGACCTCCAACCCTTTCTATTGCATATTGCAAACTTTAAACCAAACCACAGATATGAATTGAATGCATGCATATGTATTGTTGCATTGTTTTGTTTGCTCACTGAGCCATGATGTGTGCTCACCCTCTCGACGTCGAATATTTTTAGTTGATGATGCAGGTACTACCGTCGAAGATTATGTCAACGCTCCAGTGTACGGGCACATGGCGGCAATGGAAGATGAATATGAAGTGGATACGCATGACTCCTCTTGCGAGTGCAACTCATGCGTATTCGATTAGATTTTATTTTAATTATTTGGATTTAGTAAAGACATGTAATTGGTATTTTATTTATGTCTCTATTGAAATAGCATAATTAGATATTTTAATATGATTATCATATTTAGATTTCTCAGTTCATTTTATTATAAGACTTTCGCTATTATGTATTTACTCTGATTATGAATGTGGATGTATGAGGTTTAGATAAAACGGATATAGCCTACTCGAGATCCTGGTTGAACCGTTTGTTTGTTGACGGTTCATCACACCATTCTGAATAGTATAGAATTGGGGTGTGACATCTTTTCCTTTCAACCTTTACTTATTGATAATTCAAGTATTAAGACAAAAATTTAGCTACATCCGCTTTCATTCCTCTCCACCAATATAGTTTCTTCAGATAATGAAACATCTTCGTACTTCCAGGATGTACCGAATAAGCAGTGGTGTGAGCTTCCTTCATTAGTCTGTGTCTAATATCTAAATCTTCATTTTCAGAAACACATATCCTTCCTTTGTATCTTAGTACCTTTTCAACGTCCAAGGTGAACTCAAGAGTAGTCCTACCTTTTTCGAGGTCTTCTTGCACCGTTCTCAGATAAGGGTCTGATTTAATAGAGGCTTTTACTTCGTCTAATAGATCAAGTACAATCTTTAATGTAGCAAACATATTTGAGAATAGATGAATAAACCCTTGGTCAATTGATTCATTCATAAAATCAATCATGAATTTCTCTTTACTGTAATTAAATACTCTCCCTGTGACACATGCCATAGTATTTGCACTAACTTCTTCTTGGGATTCTGTCATAGCTTTCCTGCTCAGTGCGTTAGAAACTACATTAGCTTTTTCTGGATGATACTGGATATCAAAATCATAATCCTTCAATAATTCCAGCCATCTTCTTTGTCTCATGTTCAACTCCTTCTGATTAAGAAGAAGAGTGAGATTCTTATGATCTGATTTAATCTAAAATTTCTTTCCATACAAATAATGTCTCTATACCTTAACAGCATGTACTATTGTTGCTAATTCCAAGTCAAGATTGGGATAGTTGTTCTTATGTGTCTTCAGTTTTCTTGAGGCATACGCAACTACTTGTTCTCCTTGTATAAGCACACATCCTAAACCTAACCCAGACGCATCAGTATACAAGGTAAATGATTGTCTTGGGATCAGAATAGTCAAGATGGGCGTTGATATCAATCTAACCTTCAATGTTTGAAAACACTCTTCACATTTATCGATCCAAACAAACTTTTCTCCTTTCTTTGTCAGACTGGTGAGAGGTACAATGATTCTAGTGTAATCTTCCATGAAATCGTCGATAATAACCAGCTAAACCTAAGAAACTTCTGATTTTGGTAACATTCTTAGGTGTTTCTCATTTCACAATGGCTTCAATCTTGCTAGGATCCACTTTAATTCCTTCAGCGGATACAACATGGCCTAAGAAAGCGACTTCATTTAGCCAAAACTCATACTTTATAAATTTGACGTAAAGCTTCTCTTTTCTTAGTCACTGCAGAGCGGCTCTTAGATTTGTGACATGAGTTTCTTTGTCCTTGGAGTAGACTAGTATGTCATCAATAAATACAATGACTGACGTATCCAACATATCATGGAATACCCAATTCATGAGTTCCATAAAAGTTGTGGGTTCATTAGTTAATCCAAAAGACGTGACTAAAAATTCATAATGTCCATATCTGGTTCTGAATGCTATCTTTGGAATATCACCTTCCTTAATCTTCAACTGATGGTATCCTGACCGAAGATCAATTTTGGAGAACACTTTGACACCTTGCAACTGATCAAACAAGTCATCGATCCGAGGCAACGGGTATCGATTCTTGATTGTAAGCTTATTCAATTCTTGATAATCTATACATAGTCGAACGCTACCGTCCTTCTTTTTCATGAACAATACTGGCGCTCCCCATGGTGATATGCTGGGTCTAATATAACCCTTGTCCAATAATTCTTGTAATTGTTCCTTCAGTTCCTTCAGTTCAGTAGGAGCCATTCGATAGGGTGCTTTCGATACTGGTGCGGCTCCGGGTATAAGATCTATAACGAACTCTGTCGCTCAGTCAGGTGGTAGTCCTGGTAGTTCCTCAAGAAATACATCCAGAAAGTCACGCACAACTTTAATATCCTCCATTCATGGTGCTTCCTTGGTAAGGTCAACTACAGATACTAGATACCCAATTCCTCCTTTCTCGAGGAATTTTCTAGCCTTCAATGTAGAGAGAACGAGTTTTCATTTACGGGGAAATTTGGTTCTCGTAAAACTAAACTCTTCTCCTTCCTTGTCTTTAAATGTCAGTTTCTTTTCTGCACATAATAGGCTTATAGAGTGCCGAGCTAACCAATCCATTCCCAAGATAACGTCAAAGTTTGCCATCTTGAGTTGAATTAAGGTTGCATCCAAAATCTTCTCGCTGATAAGAACTGGACATGGTCCATAACCCTAGTCTAGTTCCACTTCTAATCCCATAGGTGATCGTACGAGCAGTTTGCAGTCTAAAGGATTGAGGGGTAGATTTAACTTTTTTCCAAACGATACAGATATAAAAGAATGAGTAGCTCAGGAGTCAAAGAGTACTCTGGCGGGTATGCCATTAATAGGTACGATACCTGTGATTTGATTTAATTTAGTCTACATGCTCACACAAGGTAGTACAAAATGAAAGGTTCAAGTCATACCTGTGGCCACATCAGGCGATGCGGCAGCATCCACAGATGTAACTGCATAAACCTTTCCTTGCTGTAGCTGCTTCCTTGGCTTAGGACACTCCCTTGAATAATGTCCTACTTGATTACAGTTAAGACATTTAACTCCTTCACTACTTTGCTTCTGTTGAGGTTGGGCTGTCAGAGTAGTGTTGGCTGCAACATTGAAGCCTTGAGTATGGAAGGGTTTGAATGTCTTTGAGTTCCCTTCGTTGTATGAATTTTCAATAGGCATTTTAATACCTCTATTATAAGCAAAATAACTTTCCCTCTGGCTCGATTCCAGCACTCGAGAAATCTGTACAACTTCATTAAAAATCTTCTTTTTTTAGTCCCAATACATGCTCACTGATGCTTCCCCTAAGTCCCATGATGAACCTTTGGGTTTTGGTATTTTCCTCCTGCATGCTAGAGGGAGCAAAGAAAAATAGTTCTTCATAATGCTGTTGATATGTGTCTACAGTCATCTATCCCTGATACAGACTCAGAAACTCCTTTTCCATTTGATCTCTGAAACTCCTTGGAAAATGCTTCTCAAAGAATGCTTCTTTATAGATAGCCCAGGTCAGTTGGGCGTGCTTTGTTAACAGATAACTTCTAGTTGATTTCCACCAGTGGAGCGCTTTACCTTTCAGCATAAAAGTGGAACATAACACCTTCTCTTCTTCATTTATAGTCATCATCATAATGTTTTTTTCCATCTCATCTATCCAGTGAGCTGGCCAAAACGGATCTGATGGCTTGCTTGTAAATTCCTTTGGCTTTAACATTGGAAAAAGCTCAATTAGTCTGGAGTGATCAAGCTGATACTGTGCATATACTCCATACATAGGCGGTTGGTACTGATAATTTCCTTGGTTATACCCGCCTTGCGGTACTTCAGGGTTTTACACTTGGCCTTATACTGCTGGTGTTTGCGGTACTTGGGGTACGGTGTTGCTACCACCAGGTGCAATACTAGCTTGTCCTACAGGTAAAGGTGTTGTATTTGCAGCTGCGAAAGCCATTCCCATAGCAGCTTGCATGTTGGCTTGTACTTGCTGTATTTGCTGCAATTGTTGTGCTAAATTCATCACCGTAGTAGCCAAATCTGTAGGTGGTGTAGGTAGGATGGTTGGGTTGGCTTGGGTGTGCACATTCTGAGCACAGCATTTTGAGTTCCAATATTTCCTTTATGTCCTTGCTGACCTTCATTATCATTAGTCTCCATAGGTGGTGGAGATGGGTTTGCATTTTGTCTCCTTCTACTTACTCTGCGTCCCACCATTTAAACTCTTGGTTGAATGGTATTTGGAAAGGATATACATGTGAGACAAGATATGATGGTAGTATGGGGTTAGTCTCACAATGGAAGGCGAGAGAAAAACAAAATCAGTAGGCAACAATTCAAGCAGAATCCAAATGCAGACAACAGTAGGTCATACGGTCGATGGCCTACGGTCGCATGTTGTGCGACCATATGTGCGACCATCACATCCCTGGCAACTTACTGAGACCCTATGGTTGATCATACAGTCGATGCTACGGTCGATGGTTTTGGTCGAATTGTGCTACCGTAAGATCCAAAATCAATTTTAAAAACCTAATTTCGAGAGTTTCCCTCTCATTTCTTCTTCTTCCTCCTACGGTTTCTACTCAACTCGCCTCTAGTGAGTTTCTACAGTGTCGACCATACAAACTTGGTGATTTTTCCTTCGAACTACGACCTACATTCCGTTCTATAAGGTATGTTCTCTACTCTCTTTCATTTTATACTTTCATACCTAGGGTTTTTGTTATTTGTAGGGTTTTCTTTGAATTAATATTTTTCTAATCGTAAAAATTTAATTTTTATTGGGGGCTTTTGCTATTGGCCACCCAATGGATGAAAGCTCTCAAGAAAATTTGAGTTTCATCGGTTGGTTTGGTAAAAATTTCAAAATTTCCATTTTTGACCTAAAATTTGGGGTTTTTGTGCAATTGTCAAAATTTTTCAAATTTGACCTACCTAGTTAAATTTTTTTATTGGATATGCATTGCAGGATGGTTTGGGACCTACATAAGTCCTCCTGCCCAATGTTTGGGTGAAAAGTGATGTTTTTTTTCTCATTTTACGTCATTATGTTGTCAAATTTTTCCAAATTTTCTAACTTGCTTTCTTGTTTTCTTTTCTTACAGCTATCATGGTTTGCACCAAGGTTCCTCGAGTTCATGACCCACTTCACTTCAGGTATGTGGAAGCTGAAGTGCGATACCCTTGGTTTGACCAAAAGAAGGTTGAAGGGGGTAGATGTGTGAACCTAGCCCACTTGGCCTTGTTTGATGTGGAGAGGGCATTTGGTGATATGGACTGGCTTCCAGTGATCCTATACGAGGCTAGCACTCACCCGGACCTGGTTAAGCAGTTCTACTATCACCTTCAGGTGGAGGGTGACCTAGATGTAGAGAGGGGCCGAGAGCTTCGGATCACCGACTGGGTGAAAGGGGTTTTGATTTCTTTCAACTATTAGGAGTGGGCTTATCTCTTAGGTATCTCCAACGACGGGTAGTTGGTTTACTGTGCACCCAGAGAGCCACAGTTTCTTTCCACACAGATGCATGCAGAGATCAATAGTCAGATTATTCGAGATGACTGCTGGGAGGTAAAGGCAGTCAACCTGAGTCCAGAGCCACATGTCTACTACAAGATTATCCAGCATAATCTGATCCCCCAGGGTAGACATTATGAGATGATCTCTCAGCTGACTCAGTACCTGCTGTACTATATTTGTACTAGACAGTCTATCTGCCTCCCATACATTATTCTCCAGACCATGCACCGAGCTACATTGCCTGACTCGAGAGGCAACTTGCCCTATGGGCGGCTGATCTCCACCGTGCTTGCTCGTCTACAGGTGGACCTAGTGGATGAGAGGATCGTTGAGGACACCTTCTCAACTGACCTTGATTGGGAGGCCATCAGTAGGATGGGCATGCGAGAGATACAGGTTAGTGATGATGAGAGGAATGCTGTGAGACGTCCTCTTACTCGGGTAGTGATAGCAGATGCAGATGCGACAGCAGCAACAGTAGAGGTAGCAGCAGAGGCACACGAGGGTGGTAATGAGGAGGATAATGATCGGATGTACATGGATGTGGATGCCATCCCTCCTCCATCGCCACAGCATTCTACTAGAGCTGGCCCTTTTAGGGCTTCTCATTTAGCTGGCCCTTCATGTCCACCACCATATGATATGATGGGGCTGTTACGTGAGATTAGAGAGGCTCAGCACGTGACTGATTGGATAGTAGGAGAGCTTCTAGATGCCCAACACTCTATAGACTAGTGGGTAGCGAATCTGACAGCTAGTCTTTGAGCAACTCAGACTCAGGTGGCCTGGCTCGTGAGAGTATATGCTGAGAACTACGATAAAGATCGTGATGCTTCTCCTCCTCCAGCACCTCCAGCTCCATGATTGCTATTTTTATCTTTTTTTTCCTTTATACTACAGAGTTACTGTCCGGATTGTGGACTGTACTCTGAATTTGATGTACATTTGTCTTATTCCATATATATATCAAATTGGTTTTTCCTTTACATATGTGCATTATTCTCTTTTTCTTAGTTTATGTCTCATACAACACCGGTGCTTATGGTGTGTTCTTATTACAGCTTTTAGATTTTATCCTAACTTAGTTCATGACTCATGTGGAAGTAGTTAGGTCAATGGGTAGAACCTGAGTGCTCTGATACCAAGTTGTCACACCTTATTTCTGGTCTAACCAAAATGGTGTGATGAACCGTCAATAAACCAACGGTTCACCCAGGATCTCGCATAGGTCGTACCCACCATATGAAACCATACACACATTCCACATTAATAATCAAAGATAATAAACAAATAAGTAGAAGTCTTATAGATAACGAACTGAGAATCTAACAGTGATAAATAAATATTTAATCTAATTATTTTGAAACCACAAGACATAAAAATAAATAATCAAATTACATATTTGATGTTCAAACTATAACTAAACCTAAGTAAAAACACATTGGTTGCACTCGCATGATGAATCATGCGCATCTTCTTCAGCTTCTACGTCCATCGCAAGAATGTGTCCATACATCGGTGCATTCATATAATCTTTAATGGTAGGACCTGCATCATTAATGAAAAATATTTGACGTCGAAAGGGTGAGAACACATCATGACTCAGTGAGCAAACAAAACAATGCAACAAACATATGCATGCATTCAATTTATATCTTTGGTCTAGTTTATAAGTTTACAATGTGCTATAGAAAGGTTTGGTGGCCTCCGCACCTCTATACACGAGTGTGTGAATCCACCCAATGGATCAAACACCATTGCTGTCCCACATGCACCCATCATGGAATAGAGATAGAGCTAAAGTGTTCGGATCAAACACCGCATAACACTTGCCTTGATGCCCTACCCATATTAACACGTAAGCCCCTATTGGTGAGGGCTTGCAAACTGGGCTCGCAACTAACCAATCCTATGCCAAATAGTGTATCCAAGGCCTCACCCCAGCATCCCTCAATACATCTATAGAGATAGAGCTAAGGTCCCCCGGTAGAGTCAGAGAGCACACGGTCCGAGACCACCTCCCCTGATGCCCTACGACGTAATAGTTCTGCTAAGGTAATGGCGATACGATGATGTTAGTGGGCAAGAATTGAGTAGAGATAGAGCTAGAGTCTAGTGACGAGGTCGAAGACCACCATGCCATGTCTTCCCCTTGATGCTCGACTCGCATCTAATACACCAACCACACACATACATTCACATGACTATTCCTAGCATCAACATCATCATCATGTTATAAATAAACAGAATTAAATATGCATGAACAGTAATGTCACACCCTAATTTTAGACTAACCAGAATGATGTGATGAACCGTCAATAAACCAATGGTTCAACCAAGATCTCGTATAGGCTTTGCCAACCATGCTAAACCAAAACACATTCCACATTAATCAGAGATAGAAAAGTAAATAGCGAAAGTCTTATTAATAATGAACTGAGGTCTAATCATGATAAATAATTTATATTCCAGTTATCTCCATATAACCAAAACATAATTTAATACATATTACAATTATCCAAATATGAAAGTTAAACACCAAGCGTATCCATTGTTGAAACACTAGCTTTACAAGCCATATTCGTCCTCCATAGCTTGTACATCCATAACCGCCACCTGTTCATATATTGGCGTGTCGACATAATCTTTAACCGTAATACCTGCAACATCAGAAACTAAAAATAATTACGCGTGCAAGGGTCAGCTCTCCAACTTGAGCTCATTTAGAAAACAAAATAATACAACAAACATATGCATGCATTCAATTCATATCTTTGGTCTCGTTTATAAGTTTGCAATGTGCAATAGAAAGGATTGGTGGCAGCCGCACTTCTATACACAAGTGTGTGAAGCTGCCCAATGGATCAAACACCATTGCTGTCCCACATGCACCCGTCATGGAATAGAGATAGAGCTAAAGTGCCCGGATCAAACACCGCATAACACTTCCCTGATGCCCTACCTATACCAACACATAAGCCCCTATTGGCGAGGGCTTGCAAACAGTGCTCGCAACTAACCATTCCTAATGCCAAACAATGTATCCAAGGCCTCACCTCAGCATCCCTTAATACATCTATAGAGATAGAGCTAAAGCCCCCTGACAGAGTCAGAGACTACACGGTTCGAGACCACCTCCCCTGATGTCCTACGTTGTAATAGTTCTGCTAAGGTAATGGCGATACGACGATGTTAGTGGGCAAGACTTGAGTAGAGATAGAGCTAGAGTCTGGTGACCAGGATGAACCATAGTGTCATGTCCTCCTCCTGATGCTTCCACTCGCATCAAGCACACTAACCACACACATACATTCACATGCCTATTCCTAACATCATCATCATCATCATATTATATATAAATAAAATTAAACATGCATGAGCAGTAATAGCAGAAATATTGGATGACATGTGAAATGGACATTACAAGCATACAATTGTAGAATCATTCATGGCATTGGACTCAATAAGTAAAACATTTTATTATTAGCGAATTAATTTAGATCTTGTTCCCTCACCTTTGATCGATGTTTGTTCCTCTTCCAAGCTTTGGAAGTCACTTTGAATCTATTAGGAACCTAAACAATTAATGTATTTAAGTTAGGGTTCAAGTTTACCAAGTTACACTAGTCAAAAATCTTGTTTGGTCTCAAAATATGCTTGCTGTTATCGTGTGGCCGCACGTGTGGTCGATCCTGTGGACGTAATATGTGAGACCACACACTGTGTGGTTGAACCCTGTGGTCGCATTTTATGCGACCACACCTTTCCTAGGAAGTTCCCGAATAGTTGTGGTCGACCCTCTGGTCACCCTGTGGTTGACCACAGGCTACGACCACATGATGTTTGGTCACTTTTTCATCTTCAATCTGAATTCTTCCTGAGTCGATTCCTCGGCTCATCACTTGGGTTCATCCTATGATTATTCTATGGCAATTATTTATAGTTTCCCAATAACCATTATTCCTAATCTATTTTCTCATGATTTTTCTTAAAAATTTCATAATTGAAATCATTGCATTAGATTCAACACATCAACTTGATAAAAACAACCTATCCTATCTGATCTAGCCTACAGAGTCAAGTCCATTCCTTAAGCTTACTATAGGGAGATATAACTTTTCTCTTCAAAACCTTCTTCTCCAAGCTTCTTCTCTAAATCTCCTTCTTCCCCTTCTCTTCCTTTCTCTTTCTCTCTTAGGTTTAGGGTTTCAATTTGAGTTCTAAAAGAGTGAGAGAGGCTAAAGAACGTCCCTTATGTAGAGAAAAACCTCCATATAGAGTCCCACTTTAATTAGGAAAGAGTCCCCCTCAAATTAAGAAAGTTTCCTAAACACGAAGTCTGTTCAGCATCGTGTGGTCACACGTGGGTCACAGAATCCGTCGACCACACATCCAAAATATGCGACCACATGTTGTGTGGTCTCATGTGTGGTCTCATGTATCGACCACACATATCGACCATACCCCTCAAAACTGCTACCACACGACCAAAATTTTCTGGATTTTAGTTTTTGATTGGTTGCTTCCACACGATCTTAAACGGTCAACCACACAAAAAAAATTTAACTTGTTACTTACCTTATCTTCTGGTTTCTTCATACAATTGGTTCCCTTGAGCAGATTACGATGGGAACACCAGTCACGACACAAGAATGTAAGGTTAGATTAGGTTCATGGCGTACGGGTCTTACAAGTAATAGTATGAATATTGGATGACATATGAGATGTACATTACAAGCATACAAGCATAGAATTAATCATGACATTTAACTCAATAAAAATAAACAGTTTGTTATTATCTAATTAGTTTAGGTCTTGTTTCCTCACCTGTTAGCAATACTTGATGTCTTTCCAAGCCTTGAAATTCTCTTTGAATTGATTTAACAACCTAAAAGTTATATGAATTTAAGTTAGGGTTCATATGTGACATGTCACAGTAGTCAGAAATTAAAACAGAGCACTAATAGGTGCCTGATTGGTCCTTTGGTCTCATGCTGTATCAACCCTACTGTCTACGGTCAATTCCCTACAGTGGCATATGGTGCGACCGTAGCCGCAACCATATGATTTCTGAAATCTTCTCGAATGCCTATGGTCGATCCTCTGGTCATACTGGTCATGCTATGGTCGACTGTAGTTGTGACCTTGAGATTTCTGGTCACAGTCTACCTGAAATTTGAGTTCTTCCTGAGTTAATTCTTAGGTTTTTTAATGGGGTTTATTCTAAGGTCATCCTATGATCATCATTAGTAATTTCTCATCAACCCTAATCATCAAATTTACTCCTCATGGTTCTCCTTGGGATTTTCTCAAGGAAATCACATAGATCATAATAGGTTGGTATGGCCTATCCTCCATAGAAGTCTTATTCCTTAGAGTTTACATCTCCAGAGATTCGTTTCATACCTTTGCCTGTGATAGAGAGCCAATCTCTTCTCAGCAAACTCTTTTCCTTAGCTTTTTCTTCTTTTCCTTCTCTTCCTTCTCTTCCTTCTCTTTCTCTAGGGTTTACTAATGTTCTAAAAGAGTGAAAAAGGGTTGAGGGATGTCCTTTATGTAGAGAAAAACTCTCCATATAAAGTCCTCTTTCAATTAGGAAAGCAATCTCTTAGTTTAGGAAAGTTTCCAAAACTCAGAGTCTGATCTGGGTTTCTCACAGTCGATCATACGATCGCATAAACCATCGACCGTAAGGTCAAATTCATCGATCGTGGGATTCTGGATTTGAGATTTTTGGTTCCCTTCCTTATGGTCGACCATACCTACTGAGGCATGCGACCTTAGGTATGTTTTTAGTGTTTTTAACTCGATTCTCATACCTGGTTTGTAATCTATCTTCAGACGCTCGGTCCACTTGGTCCAGGAATGATTGGAAGACCTCACATGACACGGTTAGATCAAGTTAGTGGAGTGTGGGTCTTACAATAACAGCTCAGGTATGCAACCACACACTCCATATTGGTTGATTTTGGATCGATTTATGTACCTAGCCTTGCGATTTCTTCATGCACTTGGTCCACTTGATCTAACCTTGATAGGAAGACCTGACATGACATGGTAAGAGTTATTAGAATGCGGGTCTTATACAAGGGATGAATAACCTAGGAAGTTATCAGAATCAGCTGCCTATATATGGTTATTATGCTCAAAATCAGCTTGCCTACTCTAGGCTGATAGAGCATTTCCTGAGGATGAAACCGAAGGAGTTAATGGGTAAGCCATCTGACCTATTATTGCCAGCCCACTATATTGATGAAATGATGAAGAACTTCCTAATGATGACCATATCAGAGGAAGATAAGGAACCGTGTGCAACCTTTATGCTGAAAGGAAGTGAATCATTGGTGGAAGTCCACCCAAAGTTATATTCTGACCAAGCACACCCAGCTGACTTGGGCTATTTTCAAAGAGGCATTCTTCGAGAAACATTTTCCTAGAAGCTTCAAGGACCAGATGGAGAAATAATTCCAGTGGATGCTTATTAACAACCATATGAAGAGCTATTCTTCATTGTTACCACCAGTATGCAAGAAGAGGACCAAAACCCAAAGATTTGTCATAGGACTTAGGGAAAGTATTCGAGAGTACGTATTAGGATTGGAAAAGAAGATCTATAATGAAGCAGTACAGATTGCTCGAGTTCTGGAGTCAAATAAAAAAGAGAGCTATCTTGCTCAAAACAGGGGTATTAAGAGGCCTAACATAATCTCATTCAATGGAGGGAACTCAAAAACCTTCAAACCATTCCAGAAACAATGCTCTAATGTTGCAGCCAAGACTACCCAGTTGGCTCAACCTCAACAAAAGCAAGGGAATGCTAGAGTTAAATGCTTCAACTGTAAACAAATAATGCATTATTCAAGGGACTGTCCTAAACCAAAGAAGCAATTACAACAAGGAAATGTTTTTGCCATGACTTCCAAAGATGCTGCCACATCGTCAGATGTGGTCACAGGTATGACCCAACCTTTTATTTTTACAATACCTTGTGTGAGCATGTAGACTAAATTTTGGCAAAATCACAGGTATTGTGCCTATAGTTGGTATACCCGCCAGAGTACTTTTCGACTCTGGAGCCACCCACTCTTTTGTGTCGGCGTCTTTTGGAAAGAAACTAAATATACTCCTTAGGTCTTTAGACTTCAAGCTATCATTGCGGTCGCCTATGGGATTAGAAGCAGAATTGGATAAAGGTTATGGACCATGCCTAGTCCTTATTAGTGGACAAACTATCGATGCAACCTTAATTCAACTTGAGATGGCAGATTTTGACATTATCTTAGGAATAGACTGGTTATCTAAGCACTCTGCAAGTTTACTATATGTTGAAAAGAAATTGACCTTTAAAGGCCAGGATGGTGCAGAATTTAGCTTCTCGAGAACCAAACTTCCTCGTAAACAGAAGCTTATTCTCTCTGCACCTAAGCCCAAGATATACCTTGAGAAAGGAGGAATTGGATTTCTGGTATCCATGGTAGAGTCACCAAAGAAGTTCCATGGATGAAAGATATAGAAGTTGTATGGAAGTTTCCAGACGTGTTCCCAGAGCATTTACCCGGGTTGCCACCTAATCAAGCAACTGAGTGCGTCATAGATTTATTGCTAGGGTCGGTACCTGTGTCTAAGGCACCCTATTGGATGGTTACTACCGAATTGAAGGTTCAACTACAGGAGTTACTGGACAAGGGTTACATCCGACCAAGTATATCACCATGGGGAGCACCAGTGTTGTTCGTAAAGAAAAAGGATGGTAGTGTTCGATTGTGTATAGACTATCGGGAACTGAACAAGCTCATGATCAAGAATCGATATCCATTGCCTCTGATCGAAGACTTATTCCACCAGTTGCAAGGTGCCAAGGTGTTCTCCAAGATTGATCTTCTGTCAAGATATCATCAGTTGAAGATCAAGGACAATGATATTTCGAAGATAGCTTTTAGAACCAGATATGGACACTATGAGTTTCTAGTTATGTCTTTTGGATTGACTAACGCCCCTGCGACCTTTATGGAACTTATGAACTGAGTATTCCATGAAATGTTGGATACATTGGTCATAGTGTTCATAGATAACATCCTAGTCTATTCCAAGGACAAAGAGACTCATGTAACAGATCTTAGAGCCACTCTTTAGTGACTGAAAAGAGAAACGTTTTATGCCAAATTTACTAAATGTGAGTTTTGGCTAAATGAAGTAGCTTTTTTAGGCCATGTTGTTTCAAAAAAAGGAATCAAAGTAGACCCCACCAAGATTAAAGCTATTGTAAAATGGGAAGTGCCTAAGAACGTTGCAGAGATCAGAAGTTTCTTGGGGTTAGCTGGTTATTATAGATGATTTGTAGAGAATTACTCTAAAATCGTCATGCCTCTTACCAGGCTGACTAAGAAAGGAGAGAAGTTTATATGGACCAACAAGTGCAAAGAGTGTTTTCATACATTGAAGGAAAGACTAATATCAGCTCCCATCTTGATCATTCCAGTGGCAGGATAGTCGTTGTCTGTCTACACTGATTGTAAGACCCACACTCCACTAACTTGGTCTAACATTGTCGTGCCAGGTCTTTCCATCATTTCTGGACCAAGTGGACCGAGCGTGTGAAGATAGATCACAAACCAGGTATGAGAATCAAGTTAAAAACACTAAAAACATACCTAAGGTTGCATGCCTGGGTAGGTATGGTCGACCATAAGGAAGGGAACCAAAAATCTCAAATCCAGAACCCCATGGTCGATGATTTCGACCCTACGGTTGACGGTTTATGCGACCGTATGATCGACCATGAGAACCCAGATCAGACTCTGAGTTTTGGAAACTTTCCGAAACTAAGGGATTGCTTTCCTAATTGAGATAAGACTTTATATGGAGAGTTTTTCTTTATATAAAGGACGTCCCTCAGCCCTTTTCACTCTTTCAGAACATTAGTAAACCTTTGAAAAAGAGAAGGAAGAGAAGGAGAAGAAGAAAAAGCTAAGGAGAAGAGTTTGCTGAGAAGGGATTGACTCTCTATCGCAAGCAAAGGTATGAAACGAATCTCTGGAGATGTAAATTCTAAGGAATAAGATTTCTATGGAGGATAGGCAATATCAACCTATTATGATCTATGTGATTTTCTTGAAAAAATCCCAAGGAGAACCATGAGGAGTAAATTCGATGATTAGGGTTGATAAGAAATTACTAATGATGGCCATAAGATGACCTTAAAATAAACTCCATTGAAGAACAGAAGAATGAACTCAGGAAGAACTTATGAATTTCAGGTAGACTGTGACTAGAAATTTCAAGGTCGCAGCTACGGTCGACCATTGCATGACCAGTGTGACAGAAGATCGACCATAGGCATTCGGGAAGATTTCAGAAATCATATGGTCACAGCTACGGTAGCACCATATGTGACCGTAAGGCATTGACCATGGACAGTAAGGTCGATACAGCATGAGACCATAGGACCAATCAGGCACCTATCAGTGCTCTGTTTTGATTTTCAACTATTGTAACATGTCACATATGAATCCTAACTTAAATTCATATAACTTTTAGGTTGTTAAATCAATTCAAAGAGAATTTCAAGGCTTGGAAGGACATCGAGAATTGCTAACAGGTGAGGGAACAAGACCTAAACTAATTGGATAATAACAAACTGTTTTATTTTTATTGAGTCCAATGCCATGATTGATTCTATGCTTGTATGCTTGTAATGTGCATCTCACATGTCATCCAATATTCCTGCTATTACTGTTCATGCATATTTAATTCTGTTTATTTATAACATGATGATGATGATTGTAGGAATAGGCATGTCAATGTATGTGTGTGGTTGGTGTGTTGGATGTGAGTGGAGCATTAGGGGGAGGACGTGGCATGGTGGTCTTTGACCTCATCACCAGATTCTAGCTCTATCTCTACTCAAGTCTTGCCCACTAACATCGTCGTATCGCCATTACCTTAGCAAAACTATTACATCGTAGGGCATCAGGTGAGGTGGTCTCTGACTCTGCCGGGGGGCCTTAGCTCTATCTCTATGGATGTATTGAGGGATGCTGGGATGAGGCCTTGGATGCACTGTTTGGCATTAGGGATTGGTTAGTTGTCCAGTTTGCAAGCCCTCGCTAATAGGGGCTTATGTATAAGTATGGGTAGGGAATCAGGGGAAGTGTTGGCGGTATTTGATCCGAACACTTTAGCTCTATCTCTATTCCATGATGGGTGCATGTGGGACGGCAATGGTATTTGTCCATTGGACGGATTTACACATTCATGTATAGAGGTGCGGCGGCTATAGCATATTGCAAACTTATAAACTAGACCAAAGATATGAATTGAATGCATGCATATGTTTGTTGCATTGTTTTGTTTGCTTACTGAGCCGTAATGTGTGCTCACCCTTTCGACGTCGAATATTTTTAGTTGATGATGCAGGTCCCACCATTGAAGAATATATGAATGCGCTGACGTATGGACACGTTGCTGTGATGGACGTAGAAGCTGAAGAAGATGTGCATGATTCATCATGCGAGTGCAACCAATGTGTTTTTGCTTAAAGTTTAATTATAATTTGAACATCAGATATGTAATTGATTATTTATTTTTATGTCTTGTGGTTTGGAGATAATTGGATTAAATACTAATTTATCACTGTTAGACATCTCAATTCATTATCTGTAAGACTTCTGCTTATTTGTTTATTACCTCTGATTATTAATGTGGAATGTGTGTGTGGTTTGATATGGTGGGTACAACCCATACGAGATCCTGGGTGAACCATTGATTTATTAGTGGTTCATCACAACATTATGGTTAGACCAGAATTAGGGTGTGACAACTTGGTATCAGAGCATCTCAGGTTCTACCCATTGACCTAACTACTTCCACATGAGTCTTGAACTGAGTTAGGATAAAATTAAAAGCTGTAATAAGAACACACCATAAGCACCTGTGTTGTATGAGACATAAACTAAGAAAGAGAATAATGCACATATGTAAAGGGGAAACTAATTATATATATATATATATATATATATATATATATATATCCAAATGAGAATAAGACAAATGTACATCCAAAGCAGAGTACAGTCCACATTCTGGACAGTTACTCTGTAGTATAAAAAGGAAAAAGATATAAATGGCAATCATGGAGCTGGAAGTTCTAAAGGAGGAGGTGCCTCACAATATCTATCATAGTCCTCGGCATATACTCTCGCGAGCCAGGCCACCTGAGTCTGAGTCGCGCGGAGACTAACCATCAGATCTGCTACCCGCTGGTCTATAGAGCTCTGGGCATCTAGAAGCTCTTTTACTCTCCAATCAATCATGCGCTGAGCCTCCCAAATCTCACGTAACAGCCCCATCATGTCATCTGGTGGTGGGCGTGAAGGGCTAACTGAATGAGAAGCCCTAGAAGGGCCAGCTCCAATAGAATGTTGTGGAGATGGAGGAGGGATGGCATACACATCCAGGTACATTTGATCATCATCCTCTTCATAATTACCCTCATGTGCCTCTGCTGTTGCTGTTGCTGCCGTCTCTGCATCTGCTGTCACTACCCGAGTGAGAGGACGTCTCATAGCATTCCTCTCATCATCACTGACATGCATCTCTCTCATGCCCATCCTACTGATGGCCTCCCAATCAAGGTTAGCTGAGAAGGTGTCCTCAAGGATCCTCTCATCTACTAAATCCACCTGTAGATGGGCAAACAAGGTGGAGATCAATAGCCCATAGGGCAAGTTACCTCTCGAGTCATGCAACGTAGCTTTGTGCTTAGTCTGAAGATTAATATATGGAAGGCAGACAGACTGCCTAGTACAAATACAGTACAACAAGTACTGAGTCAGCTATGAAATCATCTTGTAGTGTCTGCCCTGGGAAATAAGATTATGCTGGATAATCTTACAGTAGACCCGTGGCACTGGACGCAAGTTGACTGCTTTCATCTCCCAGTGGTCATCTCGAAGAATCTGATTATCTATTTCTGCACGCACCTGTGTAGGTAGAAACTATGGCTCCCTGGGTGTACAGTAGACCAACTGACCATCTTTGGAAAGGCCTAGGAGATCAGCCAAATCCTGACAGTTGAAAGAGACGTGAACCCCTTTCACCCAATTGGTGATACGAAGCTCTCTACCCCTGTTAACATCATCTAAGTCACCCTCTACCTGTAGGTGACAGTAGAATTGCTTGACCAAATCTGGGCGAGTGCAAGCCTTGTACAAGATCACTAGAAGCCAACCCATATCACCAAATGCCCTTTCCACATCAAACAGGGCTAAATGGGCTAGGTTTACACACCGACCCCCTTCCACTTTCTTTCGGTCAAACCAAGGATGTCGTACCTCTGCTTTAACGAACTTGAAATTTCGTGGGTCATGAACTCAAGGAACCTTAGTGCGAACCATGATAACTGCAAGAGAAGAAAATAAGAAAACAAGTTAGATAAATTTAAAAATTGGATAGCATAACGACATCAAATGGAAAAAGCCTTACTTTTCACCCAAACATTTGGGCAGGAGGAATTACATAGGTCCCAAACCATCCTGCAAGGCTCATACAATCAAAAATTTAAACTAGGTAGGTCGAATTTGAAGAAATTTTGACAATTGGTAAAAACCCCAAAATTTATGTCAAAAATGAAAATTTTCAAATTTCTACTAAACTAACCGATGAAACTCAAATTTTCTTGAGGGCTTTCAATCCATTGGGTGGCCAATATCAAAAGCCCCTAAGAAAAATTAAATTATTACGGTTAAAAAAAATATTAATTAGAAGAAAACCCTACAAATAGTAAAACCCTAGGTATGAAAGCTTAAAAATGGAGAAAAGTAGAGAACATACCTCAAGGAATGGAGTGACGGGTGTTGATCGATGGAAAAATCACCAAGTTTGTATGGTCGACACTGTAGCAACTCATTGGTGGCGAGTTGTGTAGAGACCGTAGGAGGAAAAAGGAGAATGAGTGGGAAAATTTTCGAAAAATAGGTTTAAAAACCTGATTTTGAATCATACAGTTGCACAATTTGACCAAAACCATCGATCGTATGATCGACCATAGGGTCTCGATAAGTTGCCAGGATTTTGAAGGTCGCACCTATGGTCGCACAACATGCGACCGTAGGCCATCGACAGTATGAATGACTGATGTCTGCATTTTGATTCTGCTTGAACTTTTGCCTATTGATTTTGTTTTTCTCTCACCTTCCATTGTGAGACTCACCCAATACTACCATAATATCTTGTCTCACATGTACAGCCTTTCCGAGTACCTTTCAACCAAGAGTTTAAATGGCTGGACGCAGAGTAAGTACAAGAAGACAGAATGCAAACCCATCTCCACTACCTATGGAGACTAATGACAATGAGGGTCAGCAAGGACAGGAAGGAAATATTGGAACCTAAAATGTTGCACCTCAGAATGTGCACGCCTAAGCCAACGCAACCAATTTACCTGCAACACCTACAGATTTGGCTACTGCGGTAATGAATGTGGCACAACAAATGCAGCAAATACAACAAGTACAAGCCAACATACAAGTTGCTATGGGAATTGCTTTTCTAGCTGCAAACATAACCTCTCTACCTGTAGGACAAGCTACTACGACACTTGGTGGTAGAAACACTGTACCCCAAGCACCGTAGACACCAGCAGTACAAGGCCAAGTGCCAAACCTTGAAGCACCACAAGGTGGGTATAACCAAGATAATTATCAGTAGTAACCACCAATGTATGGAGCATATGCACGGTATCATATTGATCACTCCAGACTGATCGATCATTTCCTGATGTTGAAGTCAAAGGAATTTATAGGCAAGCCATCAGATTCGTTATGGCCAGCTCACTGGATCGATGAGATGGAAAGAGACTTTATGATGATGACTATAAATAAAGAAGAGAAGGTATTATGTGTGACTTTTATGCTGAAAGGTGATGCACACCATTGGTGAAAATCTACTCAGAGTTATCTCTTGACAAAACACGCCAACTGACCTGGGCTATCTATAAAAAAGCTTTCTTCGAGAAGTATTTTCCAAGGAGTAGAGATCAAATGGAAAAGAAGTTTCTATGTCTGTATCAGGTACAGATGACTATAGACGCATATCAACAGTATTATGAAGAACTATTTTTCTTTGCTCCCTCTAGCATGCAGGAGGAAAATACTAAAACCCAAAGGTTCATCATGGGACTTAGGGGAAGCATCTGTGAGCATGTATTGGGACTAGAAAAGAAGATTTATAATGAAGCTATACAGATTGCTCGAAACTGGAATCGAACCAGAGGGAAAGTTATTTTGCTCAGAACAGAGGTATTAAAAGGCCCAATGAAAACTCATACAACGGAGGGAACTCAAAGACAATTAAATCCTTCCGTACTCAAGGCTTAGGACACTCTCTTTGCTCCCTCTAGCATGCAGGAGTCAAATGCTTTAATTGTGATCAAGTAAGACATTATTCAAGAGAGTGTCCTAAGCCAAGGAAGCAGCTACAGCAAGAAAAGGGTTATGCAGTTACACCCGAGGATGGTGCCGTATCGCCTGATGTGGTCACAGGTATGACCTAACTGTTCTTTTTGTACTACCTTGTGTAAGCATGAAGACTAAGTTAAATTAAATCACAAGTATCGTACCTATTAATGGCTTACCCGCCAGAGTACTCTTCGACTCTGGAGCTACTCATTCTTTTATATCTGTGTCATTTAGAAGGAAGTTAAATCTACCCCACAGACCTTTAGACCGCAAACTGCTTGTACGATCACCTATGGGATTAGAAGAGGAACTAGACAAAGGTTATTGTCACACCCCAATTCCGTACTATTCAAAATGGTGTGATGAACCGCTAATAAACCAATGGTTCAACCAAGATCTCTGATAGGCTATGTCCTTTTAAATTAAACCATACACATCCACAACCATAATAAGAATAAATACACAATAGCGGAAGTCATAATAATAAATGAACTGAGGAATCTAACTGTGATAATCATAAATAAAATATCAAATTATGTTGTATCAACCGAGACATAAGTAAATAAAATATCAAATTACATTTCCTTAATAGTTCAAATAAAATTTAATCTAAAATGCATGAGTTGCACGTGCATGAGGAGTCATGCGTCTCCACTATGTCTTCAGCCTCCAACGCAGCAACGTGCCCGTACACAGAAGCATTCATATAATCTTCCACAGTGGTACCTACATCATCAACTAAAAATATTCGATGTTGAAAGGGTGAGCACACATCACGGCTCAGGGAGCAAACAAAACAATGCAACAAATATATGCATGCATTCAATTCATATCTGTGGTCTGGTATATAAGTTTGCAATGTGCTATAGAAAGGTTCGGTAGCCACCTCACCTCTATACACAGGGTGCGTAAGCCCACCTAACGGATCAAACAACATTGTCGTCCACATCCACCCCAACATGGAATAGAGATAGAGCTAAAGTGTCCGGATCAAACACCGCATAACAATTCCCTTGATGCCCTACCCATACCAACACGTAAGCCCCTGCTGGCGAGGGCTTGCAAACTGGGCTCGCAACTAACCAATCCTAATGTCAAATAGTATATCCAAGGCCTCACCCCAGTATCCCTAAACACGCCCATAGAGATAGAGCTAAGGCCCCCTGGCAGAGTCGAAGACTACAAGGTCTGAGACCACCTCCCCTGATGCCCTACGACGTAATAGTTCTCCTAAGGTAATGACGATATGACGATGTCAGTGGACAAAACTTGAGTAGAGATAGAGATAAAGTGCCCGGATCAAACACCGCATAACACCTCCCCTGATGCCCCACTAGCATCAAGTTCACTAACCACACATAATCATTCACATGTCTATTCCTAGCATCATCATCATCATCATGTTATAAATAAAATAGAATTAAATATACATGAACATTAATAGCAGAAATATTGGATGACATGTTGAATGCACATTACAAGCATACACGCATAGAATCAGTCATGGCATTAGACTCAAGAAAATAAAAATAGTTTATTATTAGCCAATTAGTTTTGGTCTTGTTCCCTCACCTTTGCTTGAGTGTAGATCCTCTTTCAAGCTTTAAGAATCACTTTTATATCAATAGGAAAACCTAACAAGTTGATAGATTTTAATTAGAAGTCATTTCGAGAATTTTAGGCCTGCTGTTAAGCGAGGGTCGCAGGGGGGGTCGCAGGTAGGGTAGCAGTTTACTACGTCCCCCAGGGGTAGGGTGGATGCCAGAGTGGGATGTTTCATCGACCCTGGGTGCGACCACCGCATCCCTGGACTTCCCGAATGCTGGGGGTCGATCCTATGGCCTGGTAGGGTCGATCCCAATCGATCCCACGTGCGACCCCCAGTGGTTTGAGTCAAGAATTTCATTCTACAGTCCATTCTTTCATGTTTGGGCCCTATGGCTTACTTCCACAATCCATTCTATGCTTGTGCTATGGCTTAAAACTCTAGGTTTCTTCCTTACTTTGCCTACCATGATTTCCTCCATGGATTTTATTGAAATCCTCCCATGGATGGATGATTTGGGTTTCTCCTAGACCATACCCTCTTCATGAACTATTCTAAGGTCTTAAATCATTAATGGAAACATACCCATACCTTGGGTTTGCTGAGATTTAGAGGTTTCTCTGAATTCTTCTCTTTAGTCTTCTTCTCCAACTTTCATTCTCTTCTCCTTCTCTTCTCTTTCTCTCACTTTCAATTAGGGTTTCAAAAGGAGTTAAAGAGGCTTAGGGACGTCCTATTTACAGAGGAGAACCTCCCAAAATAAGTCCCATTGAGATTAGGAAAGAATCCCCTTAAAATTTGGAAAGTTTCCTATTTACGGTTTCTGTCGACAAAGAGGGGATCGATGAGGGGGTCGGAGATCCCGTCGACCCTCAGGTCTAAATTGTCCAACCCCCAGTCAAAATTTCAGGGGTCTAACTTCCTAATGAGGGGGTTCCGACCCTGCCTATCTGGGTATGCGACCCTACCCTCTATTTTACTATTTTTGGGTCAGTTTAATACCTGGTTTCGCTATTTCCTTCACACACTTGGTCCATTTGGATAGACCAAGATAGGTAGGCCGGGTACAAGGAGGAAAGACCGGTTAGTTCGATACGGGTCTTACAACTCCCCCCAGATTATAAAAATTTTGTCCTCAAAATTGTACATACCTTTCGAGTCGAATAGATGAGGGTATTGCTTTCGCATAGCATTCTCTTCTTCCCATGTGATTTCTTCTATATCTCTGCTTCTCCAGGTGACTTTAACATAATAAATGTCACGGTTGCGTAGTCGTTGCACCTTTCGGCTGGTGATTTCAGTTGGTGCTACTTCAAATGTCAAATCATCAGTCAAATCAGGTAGATCTACTGTAAACGCGTGCGTTGGATCTCTGACGTACTTCTTTAATAAGGAGATATGAAATATATCATGCACACTTGACATAGATGGTGGTAGTGCTAACTAATAAGCCAATTTTTCACGTTTAGCTAAAATCTCATATGGTCCGACATATCTTGGACTTAGTTTCCCTTTCTGTCTGAACCGTTTCAAACCTCGCATAGGTGACACTTTGAGGAATACCTTATCACCTACGGCAAATTCAAGGTCTCGGCGTCTAGTATCTGCATACTGCTTCTGACAATTCTGAGCCATTTTTACTCTTTCCTTGATAATGTCGACTACTCGACAACTCACTTCAATAAATTCTGGTCCAATAATACTACGTTCTCCAACTTCATTCCAAAACAAAGGAGTTCGACACTTCCTGCCATACAGTGCTTCATAGGGTGACATCTGTATAGTAGCCTGATAGCTATTGTTTTAAGTGAACTCAATCAGTGGTAACTTTTCATACCATGATCCTTTGAAATCAATTACACAGGCTCGGAGCATGTCTTCTAGAATCTGAATGGTGCACTCTAATTGTCCGTCTGTCTGAGGATGGAACGCAGTACTGAACTTAATGTTGTACCCAGAGCCATCTGCAACCCTTCCCAAAACATTGAAGTAAATCGTGGGTCTTTGTTGGACACAATGCTTTTAGGTACACCGTGTAATCTGACAATATTATCCACATACAACTTAGCTAACCTCTCCAGTGTATACTGAGGTCGTATGGCTATAAATCGAACCGTTTTAGTCAATCAGTCTACAATCACCAAAACTGCGTCAACTACTCAGGGAGTCAATGGTAACCCTGTGATGAAGTCCATAATGATGCAGTCCCATTTCCATGCTGATTTCTATAATGGCTGTAATAGTCCTACTGGTCTTTGTCGTTCATCTTTCACCTTCTGACAATTTAGGCATTGAGACACGAACTTGGCTATATCTGCTTTCATTCCTCTCTACCAATATAATTTCTGTAGATCATGATACATTTTTGTACTTCCAGGGTGTATCGAATAGGCGGTGGTATGGGCTTTCTACATTAGTCGGTGTCTAACCTTTTTCGATGTCTTCTTGTACCATTCTCAGATAAGGGTCTGGTTTAATAGTTGTTTTTACTTTATCAACTATATCGGGTACAATCTTCAATGTGGAAAACATATTTGAAAACTGATGAATAAACCCTTGGTTGGTTGATTCACCCGGTACATCTATCACAAACTGCTCGTTACCGTAATTGAACACTGTTCCGGTAGTACACATTGCGACAGTTGTGCTAACCTCCCCTTGAAATTTTATCATGGCCTTTCTACTCAGTGCGTTAGCAACCACATTAGCTTTCCCCGGATGATACTGGATATCACAATCATAGTATTTCAAAAGTTCCAGCCATCTTCTTTGTTTCATATTCAACTCCTTCTGATTAAAGAGGTAAGTAAGACTCTTATGATCTGATTTAATCTGAAATTTCTCGCCGTACAAGTAATGTCTCCATATTTTGATAGCATGTACTACTGCCGCTAATTCTAAATCATGAGTGGGATAGTTCCTCTCATGTGTCTTCAATTGTCTTGTGGCATAAGCAATTACTTGTTCTCCTTGCATAAGTACACATCCTAATCCCAATCCTGACGCATCAGTGTACAAGATAAATGGCTGTCCTGAAATCGGAATGGTCAAGATCGGAGCAGATATCAATCTAGCCTTCAATGTTTGGAAATTCTTTTTGCATTTATTAGTTTAAACAAACTTTTCACCCTTCTTAGTCAAACTGGTGAGAGGTACGACAATTCAGGAATAGTTTTCCACAAATCGTCGATAATACCCAGCTAGACTTAAGAAACTTCTAATTTCTACAACGCTCTTCGGTGCTTTCCACTTCACAATTGCTTCGATCTCGCTAGGATCCACTTTAATTCCTTCAACGGATACAACATGGCCTAGAAAAGCGACTTCCTTTAGCCAAAACTTACACTTTGTAAATTTGGCGTAGAGCTTCTCCTTTCGTAATCACTGCAGAGCGGCGTTTAGATTGTTAATATGAGTTTCCTTGTCCTTGGAGTAGACCAATATATCATCAATGAATACAATAACCGACGTATCCAACATATCATGGAATACCTGATTCATAAGTTCCATAAAAGTTGCTGGTGCGTTCGTCAATCCAAATGACATGACCAAAAATTCTTAATGTCCATATCTCATCCTGAATGCTGTCTTGGGAATATCTCCATCCTTGATCTTCAACTGATGGTATCCTGACCGAAGATCGATCTTGGAGAACACCTTGGCACCTTGCAACTGATCGAACAAGTCATCGATCCGAGGAAATGGGTATTGATTCTCGATTGTCAGCTTATTCAGTTCCCGGTAGTCTATACACAGTCGAACACTACCGTCCTTCTTCTTTACGAATAATACTGGTGCTCCCCATGGTGATATGCTAGGTCTGATGTAACCCTTGTCCAGTAGTTCTTGTAACTATACTTTTAATTCCTTCAATTAAGTAGGAGCCATTCGATAAGGTGCTTTAGATACTGGTGCGGCTCCGGGTATCAGATCTATAACAAACTCTGTAGCTCGGTCGGATAGTAGTCCTGGTAGTTCTTTAGGAAATACATCTGAAAAGTCACGTACGACAACAATATCCTCCATTCGTGGTGCTTCCTTTGTGAGGTCAACTACTGATACTAAATACCCAACTCCTCCTTTCTCGAGGCATTTCCTAGCCTTTAATGCAGAGAGGATGAGTTTTCGTTTACGGGGAAGTTTGGTTCCCGTAAAACTGAACTCCGCTCCTTTCTTGTCTTTAAATGTCAGCTTCTTTTCGGCACATAATAGGTTTACAGAATGCTGAGCTAACCAGTCCATTCCCAAGATGACGTCAAAGTCTGCCATCTCAAGTTGAATCAAGGTTGCATCCAAGGTTTTCTCGTCAATAAGAACTGGACATGGTCCATAACCTTTTTCTAATTCCACTTCTAATCCCATCAGCGTTCGTACAAACAGTTTGTAGTCTACAGATTTGAGGGGTAGGTTCAGCTTCTTTCCAAATGACACAGATATAAAAGAATGAGTAGCTCCTGAATCAAAGAGTACTCTGGCGGGAATGCCATTATTAGGTATGATACCTGTGATTTGTTTTAATTTAGTCTACATGCTCACACATTGTAACACAAAATGAAAGGTTCAGGTCATACCTGTGACCACATCAGGCGATGCGACAACATCCTCAGATGTAACAGCATAAACCTTCCCTTGCTGTAGCTGCTTCCTGGGTTTAGGACACTCCCTTGAATAATGTCCTATTTGATTGCAGTTATAGCATTTTACTCCTTCGTTATTTTGCTTTTGTTGCGGTTGAGCTGCTGGAGTAGTCATGGCTGCAGCATTAAAACCTTGAGTACGGAAGGGTTTGAATGTCCTTGTATTCCCTCCATTATATGAATTTCAAGTTGGCCTTTTAATGCCCCTGTTTTGAGCAAAATAGATCTCTTTCTGGCTCGACTCTATCACCCGAGCAATTTGTACAGATTCATTGTAGACTTTCTTCTCAAGTCCTAGAATATGTTCACAAATACTTTCCCTAAGTCCAATGACAAACCTTCGGGTCTTTGTATCCTCCGCTTGCATAATAACTGGTGCAAAGAAGAACAGCTCCTCATAACGCTGTTGATATGCATCGACAGTCATCTGTCCCTGAAACAAACTCAGGAACTCTTTCTCCATAGAATCTCTAAAACTTTTAGGAAAGTACTTCTCAAAGAATTCCTCCTTATATATACCCCAGGTCAGTTCGGCATGCTTTGTTAACAGATAAGTCCGTGTCGACTTCCACCAGTGGTGTGCATCAGCTTTCAGCATGAACGTTGCACACAGTACTTTCTCCTCCTCAGTAACTGTCATCATCATGAAATTCCTCTCCATTTCATCAATCCAGTGTGTTGGCCACAAAGGATCAGATGGCTTACCATTATATTCCTTGGGCTTCATCTTCAAGAAATGCTCGACTAGTCAGGAGTGGTCCAGCTGATATGGAGCGTAGGCCCCATACATAGGTGGTTGGTACTGATAACCACCTTGAGCTACTTCAGGATTCTGCACTTGATCCTGCATGACTGGAGTTTGAGGTGCATGGGGTACCGTGTTACTTCCCCCTGGTACTGTGCTTACCTATCTTGCTGGCATCGGTGTCGTCTGTGTAGCTAAAAAAGCCATGCCTATGGCAGCTTGTATAGTAGCTTGTACCTGTTGTATTTGATGCAGCTATTGTGCCAAGTTCATTACGGCTGTAGCTAGGTCTGTAGGTGGTGCTGGCAAGTTGGTAGTATTTGTCTGGCCATTAACCATGGACGGTGCCGTATTCAGATTCTCCTGTGTCTTAAGATGTATATGGTTGTCTTCCTCCACAGGTGGTGGTGGTGGAATAGAGTTACAGCTTTGTCTGGTCACTCTTCGCCCAACCATTTTTTGTTCTGATGATGGTAGTGCCTGTAAACGATCATAGCACATGTGAGGCAATCAATATAGTTGTTCTCCAGTCAAAAGTCCAACCAATCAAGATAATTTTCAAATTTTCAAATCATTCTGTCAAAATACTATATTTTCCATCGTAGGGTCGACGGTAGGGTCAATCATTATGCGACCTTAGGGTATGCGACCCTGAGAATCACTGTCAGCATACTGAGAGCCTAGGGTTGATGGTAGGGTCGGTATATGTCTGACCCTAGGGTCGACCCCTAGTTCTCTGTCAGATCACCGAGAGGCTAGGGTCGATGGGTGGGTCGGAGGTAGGGTCACATGTCTTGGTCGATTATGCGACCCTACGATCCAGAATCAGGTTTTTAAACCCGATTTTGGATTCATTTCCCATTCTTCCTTCTGTTTTCCAACTCAACTCATTTCTCTGAGTTGCTACAGTAACGACCCCTACCTGTTTGGTGATTCTATCCTTCATTAGCGAATACTACTCCTTCTCTACAGGTATGTTCTCTACTGTTTCATGTTTTTATTACTTTCTAGCTAGGTTTTCTCCCATTTACATCATTTTCTTCAAATTAAAGTTTTTCCAATCGTAAAAATTTCATTTTTATTGGGGGCTTTTGCTATTTGTCACCCAATGGACGAAAGCACTCAAAAATATTTGAGTTTCATCGGTTGGTTGTCGAGAAACTTGAAATTTTCCATTTTTGCCCTAATTTTTGATATTTTTCGAATTTATTGAAATTTCTTCAAATTTGATCTCTCAAATTTAAATTTCCTACTGTATGAGCCTTGTAGGATAGTTTAGAACCTATGTAAATCCTCCTGCCCAAGTGTATGGGTGAAAAGTGAGGCTTTTGACCAATTTATGCCGTTATAATGCCAAAATTTTTGGGTTTTTCACCATTACTGATCTATTATCCATTTCTCTTTGTTTCGGCAGATAACATGGTTCGTACCAAGGTTCCTAGGTCTCGTGACCTAGTCCGCTTCCACTCCAATGAGGCCGAAGCTCAGTATGCTCATTATGCTCATAAGAAGATAGAGGGAGGTCGTCATGTGGACTTGGCTAGTCTAGCCTCGTTCGACATGGAGAGAGCATTTGGTGACATGGGCTGGCTTCCTGTGATTACCTATGACGCCTGTACCCATCCGGATCTGGTGAGATAGTTCTACTATAATCTTCAGGTGGTGGGAGATCACAATGACACTAAGAGGGGTAGGGAGCTCAGGATCACAAGCTACGTCAAAGGAGTAGAGGTTTCCTTTGACTGCCAGCAGTTAGCTGATCTTTTGGGCATATCACATGACGGCCCTCTAGTGTACTGTGCTCCTAGGGAGCCCCAGTTCTTTTCCTTGGAGATGCAGGCTAAGATAGACCATCAGCTTATCAGAGAGGATCACTGGGAGATGAAAGCGATCAACCTACGTCCAGAGCCTCGGGTGTACTGTAAGATCATCCAGCATAACCTGATACCCCAGAGTGGACATTATGAGAGGATCTCCCAGTTGACCTAGTACTTACTTTACTGTATCTACACTAGGCAACCTATCTGCCTCCCTTATATTATTATGAGGACGATGATCTGTGCTAGGCTGCCTGGTCAGATAGGCAACCTGCCCTATGGACGTCTGATCACCACCCTGCTTACCCGCCTTGGTGTTGATTTAGTGGATGAGAGGATTCTGGAGAAGACCTTCTCATCAGTTCTGGACTGGGAGGCCATCTGTAGGATGGGCATGCGGGATGCTCAGGTTAGTGATGAGGAGAGGAATGCTCTGGTGCGTCCTCGTACTCGGGTGGAGGTGGCAGACGCTGAGGTAGCAGCAGCAGCAGCCGCTGGAGCAGGGGTTCATGGGGGTGATGCTGAGGATGAGGATCGTATGTACATGGATGTGGACTCCATACCTCCTCCATCACCTCTGCATTCTATTGGAGCTGGTCCATTTCGGACTCCTTCACGCATGGCTGGTTCTTCACGCCCACCATCTGATGATATGATGGGATTACTGCGTGAGATCAGGGTGGCTCAGCGCGCGATGGATTCGAGAGTGGGAGAGCTTTTAGATGCTCAACGCGCGTCTGATCAGTGGATGGCTACGTTGACAGCTAGCCTCTAGATGACCCAGACTCAAGTAGCCTGGTTGACTAGAGTCTATGCTGAGGACTATGATAGAGATCGTGATGCAGCGCCTCCTCCATCACCTCCAGCTCCATGATGTATTTTTTTTTCTTTTTATTCTTCTTTTGTATTACAGAGTAACTATCCGGGTTGTGGACTATACTCTGCTTTGGATATGTATATAAACTTTCTTTTGGTTTGATGTATATAAAACTTGTTTTTCCCTTTATATGTGCATTATTCTCTTTCTTAATTTTGTCTCAAACAACACAGGTGCTTACAGTGTGTTCTTATTAAAGCTTTTAAATTTTATCCTAACTCAGCTCACGAACTTTTGTGGAACTATACCGGTTTAATAGACAGGGCCTGAGAGCTCTAATACCAAGTTGTCACACCTCAATTCCACACTGTTCTCAATGGTATGATGAACCACTAATAAACCAACGGTTCAACCAGGATCTCAAATAGGCTGTGCTCGTTTGCTTAAACCATACACATCCACAACCATAATAGAGTAAATACACAATAACGGAAGTCTTAAATATTAAATAAACTGAGAATCTAAATGTGATAATCATAAATAAAATACCAATTATCTTTCATTGACTGAGACATAAGTAAATAAAATAATCAATTACATTCACTCAATAATTCAACTAAAATCTAATCGAAAACGCATGAGTTGCATTCGCATGACGAATCATGCATCTCCATTATATCTTCTGTGTCCATCGCCGCAACGTGCCCGAATGCGGGAGCACTCATATAATCTTTCACGGTCATACCTGCATCATCAACTAAAAATATTCGAATTTGAAAAGGGTGAGCACACATCACGGCTCAGTGAGCAAACAAAACAATGCAACAAACATATGCATGCATTTAATTCATATCTGTGGTCTGGTATATACGTTTGCAATGTGCTATAGAAAGGTTAGGTGGCCGCCTCGCCTCTATACACAGGGTGTATAAGCCCACCCAATGGATCAAACACCATTGTCTTCCACATCCATCCCACCATGGAATATAGATAGAGCTAAAGTGCTTAGGACCGCACAGCATCACACTTCCCCTGATTCTCTACCCATACCAACACGTAAGCCCCTGTTGGCGATGGCTTGCAAACTGGGCTTGCAACTAACCAATCCTATTGTCAAATAGTGTATCCAAGGTCTCACCCCAGCATCCCTCAATACGTCCATAGAGATAGAGCTAAGGCCCCCCGGCAGAGTTAGAGACTACACGGTCCGAGACCACCTCCCCTAATGCCCTACAACGTAATAGTTCTGCTAAGGTAATGGCGATACGACGATGCTAGAGGACAAGACTTGAGTAGAGAAAGGGCTAAAGTGCTTAGGACCGCACCACATCACACATCCCCTGATACCCCACTCGCATCAAGTACACTAACCACACACAAACATTCACATGCCTATTCCTAGCATCATCATCATCATCATGTTGTAAATAAACTGAATTAAATATGCATGAACAGTAATAACAGGAATAGTAGATGACATGTGATATGCACATTACAATCATACAATCATAGCATCATACATGGTATTGGACAATAAACGAAAACATTTTATTATTAGCCAATTAGTTTGGTCTTGTTCCCTCACCTTTGATTGAGTGTAGATCATCTTTCAAGCTTTAAGAATCACTTTTAGATAACTAGGAAAACCTAACAAGTTGGTAGATTTTAATTAGAATTAATTCCAATAGTTTTAAGCTTGCTGTACTGCTAGGGTCGTAGGTTGGGTCGCAGGTAGGGTAGCAGTTTTCTAAGACCCCAGGGTGTAGGGTCGGTCATAGGGTCGGTTATCCATCGACCCTAGGTGCGACCACAGCCTCCCTGGACTTCCCAAGAGCATGGGGTCGATCCTATGGTCTGGTAGGGTTGGTTACCAATCGACCCTACGTGCTACCACACGTAGTTTGAGTTGACCTTTCATCCTACAGTCCATTCTTTCATGTTTGAATGCTTTGGCTTACTTTTATAGTCCATTCTATGATTATTCTATGGCTCAAAACTCCAAGTTACACACTTTACTTGTTTATAATGATTTCCTCCATGGATTCCATTGGAATCTATCCAGGGATGGATTATTTGGCTTCTCCTAGATCCTACCCTCTTCATGAACTATTCTAGGGTCTTACATAACTCATGGAGAATGTATTCATACCTAAGTATTGCTGAGATTCAGAGATTTATCTGAATTTCTTCTCCTTAGTCTTCTTCTCCAATTCTCCTTCTCTTCTCCTTCTCTTATCTTCTCTCACTTTCAATTAGGGTTTCAAAAGGAGTAAAAGAGGCTAAGGGATGTCCTATTTATAGAAGAAAACCTCCCAAAATAAGTCCCATTGAGATTAGGAAATGATCCCCTTGAAATTAGGAAAGTTTTCTAATTACGGTTTCAGTTTGTCATCCTAGGGTCGATGCTAGGGTCGCAGGATCCGTCGACCCTAGGGTCTCAAGTCATCCGACCCTAGGACTGAAATTTCATGGGATGGACTCTATTGAGGTGCGGTCGACCCTACTGGTTTAGGCATGTGACCCTACCCTCAAATTTACTATTTTTGGGTCAATTTCATACCTGGTCTTGTGATTTCCTTCACGTACTTGGTCCACTTGGCTCGACCATGATAGGTAGACCTGGTACAAGGTGGTAAGACCGGTTGATTTGATACGGGTCTTACAGCATATCCTAAACCTAGAATAGGTTCTCAATCTTAAACCTAGAACAGGTTCTCAACCCTAAATCTAGAATTGGTTCTCAATCCTAAACCTATAACAGGTTATTTTATCCAGCCCGAACTATGCGGATTCTGATTCTTAGGGCGAACCCGAAGATACGTAGACCATTTGGGAGAAACTCAAATTTGGATCCACACCTTAATCCACTCGGACTATCCATAGATCCACTATGATATCCATCCATATTCCAACCCAAAAAGGATTATCCACATTCTAACCTAGAACAAGTTATTCCATCAGCCCGAACTACGTGGATTCTGATTCCTAGGGCAAACCTTAGGATACGTAGGCCATTTGAGAAAAACCCAAATTCGGATCCATACCTTAGTCCACTCAGACTATCCATAAATCCACAAGGATACCCAACCATTTCAACCCAGAGCCCGAACTACGTGGATTCTGATTCCTAGGGCAAACCCTAGGATACATAGGCCATTTGGGAGAAACCCAAATTCGGATCCATACCTTAGTCCACTCGGACTATCCATAGATCCACCAGGATACCTAACCATTTCAACCCAAAGCCCGAACTACGTAGATTCTGATTCCTAGGTCAAACCCTAGGATACATAGGCTATTTGGGAGAAACCCAAATTCGGATCCACACCTTAGTCCACTCGGACTATCCATAGATCTACTAGGATATTTACCCAAATTTTGACCCAAATAGGGTTATCCATCCTGAAATACATGGATTCTGATTCCTATGTCAAACCCTAGGATACATAGGCTATTTGGGAGAAACCTAAATTCGCATCCACACCTTAGTCCACTCGGACCATCCATAGAACCACTAGGATATTTACCCACCTTTTTCGAACTACTCGGATTCTGATTCCTAGGGCAAACCCTAGAATACGTAGGTCATTTGGGAGAATCCCAAATTCGGATCCACACCTTAGTCCACTCGGTCTATCCATAGATCCACTAGGATATCCATCCACATTTTTTACCCATATAGGGTTATCCACATTTTAACCCAGAATGGGTTATCCATATTTTGACCCAGATAGGGTTATCCATATTTTGATCCAAATAGGATTATCCATTCTTAAATCCACTAGGACTATCTATCAGTTCACATGGACTATCCAGATCCTAACCCATAGGGTTTCTCATCCTTTCAAGCATAAACTTCAACTTGAACAATGAACTTAATCATGCACAAGCGTAAATGACAATCATAAACTTTAATCACACCTAAACTACGATGGTGAACCTATTTTTTGGAATAATTCCATAATACATAAGCAATCTAATGGATACATATTCGGTTCAATGATATCAAACCACTTAGTTTGGTTTGGTTTAACAGATAGAGTCTAGCTTAGGAATGGCATAAGAGACCGATTTCAATCAGGCGGTTTGAGTGCCTAACCCCTTCCCATAACCGTAACCTGACGCTTATCCAATCTCTGATGGACCAAAAATCCAATCTAAGGGTCATGAGTCAATTGAAGTCTTACCTTGGGGTGAGATTTTACATTTCTAGGGTCCTAGACCTTAATCTAGGTGGCGAGTTCCAAGATTTCAATCTTTGTCCTCACAGTGGCGACTCCACTGGGGATATAAACGTCAAACTCGTAAATGAAAACTTTCCTTGTATGAATTGGATGCTAGTTTTTAGGATACTATATTTATTCTTGTATAATATTGCTTTGGGGGGACTGGGTTCAGTCACACATTCGTGCAAGTAGCCGAACCGGGTCCCATGCAGATGGGGCAGCCCGCTAGGCGAAACGCACAACCTTGGCCTATACTACTTTGTGAGACGACGACCGGCAAGTAGCCCCTAACGAGCGTTTGTTGGGTCCGCCTGGGAATGCATTATGCTACTCCACGTCGCATGATGCTTGCAACATAGTATATAAAGGGATTGGGGGCCCATTATTCATCGTGCATTCGATGATAGGTTACCCCGTCCTTGTCAAGGTGGCCTTTTCTGTCCTAACCCAGATTGTAGCCCAATGTTTGTTATTTTTTGGTTCATCCCTGAACCAACCCAGTAAAATCTACTTAATCATGACATCCATGTTCGAGACATCGAATTTCTGCCTGTTTTTGTCCTTGATTGGTCAACATGTTAGAATCTACACGATGAGAATCTTGAACTCTCACCCATTGGGAGTATGAGGTATGTATACACCTGTTCTACATCATAGTAGATGGTCACTATACACTCTCCATTAAGTAAGCTCAATGGGTCGAATCTCTCATTGTTAACACGTTAATTTTGAAAAAAAACAGAAAATCCCTGTCAAGACATAGATACCATGGTCAAGAAGAAATTTACTAGTTTGTTCATTCATGAACCACTTTTGCTAAGCATCCCTAATAAGGATGATGGATTAATATATCCATTTCAATTTCATTGAATTTGGTAAACCAAGTGGCCAGACCTTGGTACCACTGATTATCCATTTTTGGAATCACGAGGTCCCAAGACAGAATACATGGCTTAGCCAAATTCAACTAAATTGACTCGGATAATGTTTACCCGATCACCCTTATGAAGGAGCTAACTCTTGTTTGGTTAAGTCATCTTTGATTGTGCATGTGACTTCTTCCATTCCTCTAGATGTCTAGAATCATGATATTTCTCCATTGGGTTTCAATGCCTTTGGAAAAGAGAATCAAATTACAACCATATCCACCCTTTTAGGGTGAGAAGCCCCTACAATTAGGGAATTGTCTTGATCTCCCACCTTGAAATCCATCCATGTTATCTTTCAAAATGAATCAATGGAAGCCATGAATCTAGATCTTGATTGAACATCAAATTTGGTAAAAAAGAAGGCAACCAGATTTGGGAACACAATCAGTAAGCCAATCTAGTCTAATAGAGCATTCAATTTAGGCAGGGACAAGCACCTATACCTGAAAAAAAGTTTACAATATTCCCGTACAGTTAGTCCTTAGGCTTACTCAAATATCATATTCAGTTCATCTCATCATCAAAGAGAGATTCAGCCCCTAGGCAAATCCAATCACTGTTCTCAATACACCCCTGAATTAAGGAGAGATTCAGCCCCTAGGCAAATCCAATCATAGTTCTCGATTCATCTCTGAGTTAAGGAAAGATTCAGCCCCTAGGCAAATCCAATCGTAGTTCTCGATTCATCTCAGAATTAAGGAGTGATTCATCCCCTAGGCAAATCCAATCACCATTTCTCCATTCACCTCTGAAATAAGGAGAGATTTAGCCCCTAGGAAAATCCAATCACCGTTCTCGATTTACCTCAGAATTAAGGAAAGATTCAGCCCCAAGGCAAATCCAATCATAGTTCTCGACTCATCTCTGAATTAAAGAGTGATTCAGCCCCTAGGAAAATCCAATCACTGTTCTCAATTCATCTCATAATTAAGGAGAGATTCAGTCCTTAGGCAAATCGAATCACCATTCTCCATTCACCTTTGAATTAAGGAAAATTTCAATCCCTTGGCAAATCTAATCACTGTTCTCGATTCACCTCTGACTTAAGGAGAGATTTAACCTTAGGTAAGTCCAATCACCCTTCTTGATTCACCTTTAAATTAAGAAAAGATTTAGCCCCTAGGTAGGTCCAATCATTATTTCAGTTCATCCAGAATTAAGGAAAGATTCAGCCCCTAGGTAGATTCAATCACATCCAGTTCATCTCAGAATCAAAGAAATATTCAGCCCAAGATTCAACCACCATTTTCAATTCATCTCAGAATTAAAGAAAGGATTAACCCCTAGGCAAGTTCAATCATCACCTCCCAGATCAAGTTAAAATGGAGGAGGCATTCGGCCCTAGGCTTTTTCACCCTTCACCACCTGTTTAGGTTTTGGTTCATGTCGAAACTAGGAAAAGTTCCATTCATCCGAATTCATTTAACCACTAGGATTATCCAACCATCAACTTTGGTTAGGGTTCTGATTCATGTTGGAACTGTGAAAAGTTCCATTCATCTGAATTCAATTAGCCACTAGGCTTATTTAACCATTAACTTTGGTTAGGGTTCTGATTCATGTTGGAACTAAGAAGAGTTTCATTGGCCAACCATCAACTTTGGTTAGGGTTCTGATTCATGTTGGAACTAAGAATAGTTCCATTGGCCAACCATCAACTGTGGTTTAAGTTCTGATTCATGTTGGAACTAAGAAGAGTTTCATTCATCTGAATTCATTTAGCCACTAGGCTTATCCAACCATCAACTATGGTTCAAGTTCTGATTCATGTTGGAACTAAGAAGAGTTCCATTCATTTGAATTTAATTAGCCCCTAGGCTTGTCCAACCATCAACTCCTATTCAAATTTCGATTCATGTTGGAACTAAGAAATGTACCATTCATTTGAACTCAATGTGAGCATGAGTTAGCCTCTAGGCATATTCAACTATTACCTTTGGTCCGTGTTCCATTTCATGAAGGAATCGAAGAGAATTTCAGTCATTTTAACTCAATCAATCCGTCATCTCTAGCAATTAGAGTCCAATCCATGATTGTCATCATTGGCTTCTATCAATGGGAGCCCAACTCAAGCAATCTTTGCCTCTAGCAATTAGAGCCCAGTCCATGACTGTCAATCTTGATCTCTATCAATCAGAGACCAATTCAAAGTCAATCTTAATCTCTATCAATTAGAAACCAGTTCAAAGTTTACCTTGTCTCTATCAATTGGAAATCAATTCAAAATCCACCTCTGGCTCTATCAATTAGAGTCTGATCCATGTCCATCATAGCACAGTGCTACAAGTTTGGATCGCTTGTTAGGAATGGTGAATGAGAAGCATTCCCCATTGCTTGTCGGTAAGATCAGTTCCATATTTTAGAGTCATCAGAAATAATTAACCTTCAGCTATAATAGTGCTATCCCATCATGGGCATTTTTGCCCCATTGGCCAAGAAAATGCCAGAATCCAAAGAGTTGCCCTCATATTACTCATTATTCAAAGAGAAGGAATGGAGTTTTTCTGAGCAGTAGGTTAAACCAAAGAAGAGATCCAACATACCCTAGGCTAGGATAGGAACTAGAATCACGGCTAGGGAATGGTCCAATGATGAAACCCTTAACCCATAAACTGGGGCATGAATCGGATTGACCTTATGCCTGAATTGAGTATAGTCCAATGAGGAAAGCCAATGACCCCTAAACTGGGGTATGAACCAGATTGAACTTGGACCCAAATTGAGTGTGGTTCAATGAAGAAAGCCCTTGAGCCCTAACTGGGGCATGAACCGGATTGACCTTGTGCCTGAATTGAGTACAGTCCAATGAGGAAAGCCAATGACCCCTGAACTGGGGCATGAACCAGATTGAACTTGGACCCAAATTGAGTGCGGTTCAATGAGGAAAGCCCTTAAGCCCTAAGTTGGGCATGAACCAAATTGACCTTGGACCCAAATTGAGTGCGGTTTAATGAGGAAAGCCATTATGTCCGAAACTGGGGCATGGATCAAATTGACCTTGGACCCAAATTGAGAGTGGTCTAATGAAGAAATCCATTGAACCCCTAAGCCAAGCATAAACTAGTCTTATCTTGGACTTAAAATGGTGTAGTGCAATGGCAATACCCCTTGATCCCCAAGTTGGGGCACAAGCTAGAATAATTTTGAACTTAACCAAAAGCGGTCCATTAATGAATCCATTGAACCCCAAACTGGGGCATAAACCAGAGTAACCTTGAGCTTAAAAAGCAATAGTCCAGTTATGAATGGATATCAAACTGAAAAAAAAAATTAAAAAAAGAAAAGGAGAGAATTGTATGGAACCCTAAAAGGTAAGTATCTTGCACCTATTGATAGAGGGGCATGATGAGTCCTGCTGTTAGAGGTCTGAAGGAAGATTTATTCCCACAAAGACTAAAGGTGGTCATCGAAGGCGTTATGCCCAACTAGAGCCGCTTAGACGAATTAGTTGTTTCAACTTTCTATTATCGGTATTCGACAGGTCATCTATGTCTAGGTCCAAAATTGATATGCTTGTTGACAAGTCCAGTCCAATCTGCCCTGTAAGTAAAAGAAAATCATCCCGTTTGAGATTTCAAACTCTATGCTTTGTCTCTTCCATACATTTCCTCCTAGTTTCATACATCCTCCTATTCTATGTGCGCAGCCAATTCTAACTCTGAAAATGACTGAAACGATGAGCCATCTCTTGAACTTCTACACCCCCTGGCCTATTGAGAAAGAAAGGTCCAACCCATCTAGGAAAGCTTTAAATGATCGATCGGGAGACACAAGAATACTCTCAAGAAACATGTATTGGAGAAGCTGCCATTTGTTCTACCTATGAAAAGATTCCAAGGAAAGCATTAGATAGTAACAGATCATATCAAGAGGTCAGCCAATCAGTACAAATGAGTAGAGGACAGATGTGCCACCAAAAGGATAGAAATTTCAAAGTTCTTACAAAGCACATCATCTATAAGCAAGAGATACATGATGAATGATCAATCTCAAAATCAAAGAATGAGGTCATAGGAATACAAAAAAAAAATTAAAAAAAAAAAAAAAAGGAAAAGAAAATTCAAGCCTATGTTTTATCTACATCAATAATGGGAGGTATTCACATCAGATAGAAGGTGATGATTAACTTCTAGAGGATAGCATACGGATTCACCATTTAGATAAAATCAGATCTAGATGAGCAGTCACAAATGCTCATAAAGTTTACAGGAGATCAGAGTACTAACTGGGGCAAAGATGTTCTATCTGATTGGAAATGTTTGGAGGAAGAAGATTCAAATCCAATGTTGAAAGTCATGATTCAACTTTGCGATCAAGCGAAGCACTGCATTATGTGGCCTCTACATCCAAAAAAAAAAAAAAAAAAAAAAAAGAAAAAAAATAATAAGATGTTGAATGGCATTGGAGCTCAATAGTAAGTCAATTGTCCCTCTCACTTCAAGAGGATGGTAGTTCCAATCAAAGCCCGATAGCAAGTGCGATCGTTCTTCGAGATTCACAGCATGTTGGGCCGGACTTTTGATTTTGGCCAATTACATCCCACCTTTACAGGAGACGATCTCATCACTTCTTCATCATTAGAGAAAGATTTCTCTTCGGCATTAGACTCTCTCTCCCATCTATCAATCTGATGGCCTTCCAAGGAGTCTCTATCACAAGTCTTTCTTTTGATTATCAATTTTTATGGGATTGTATCTCGTGATCATGTCATCATTTTATGTACAAATTTATGAATCTGGCCGGAACTCTCATCTGTCGTTCATTACATCCGACGGCTTCCCAAGGTTCCTATAAGCCCTTCATTTCTCAAGCCAATAAAATGGAATCTTCTCGGTATGATAAACCCATTCTACATAAACAACCAAACACTCTCCCAATGGTAGACCCATGTGGACAGTTTCACACTAGTCCTCCCGGACCTTCAACATCAACAAACTTAAAGGTTTCAAGCCCAGATATTATCGCGACTGATTCGGCATCTCGATGTAGCTTGTTGAGACACGTGTTCCATCTAAACATCTCCAAGAAAGGAAAACATAATTCGGAACCATTCTGTAGCTCAGTCGGGTGGTAGTCCTGGTCGTTCTTCAGGAAATACATCTTGATAGTCACGTACGACATCAATATCCTCCATTCATGGTGCTTCTTTAGTAAGATCGACCACAGATACTAGATACCCAACTGCTCCTTTCTCAAGGCACTTCCTAGCCTTTAATTCAGAGATTATAAACTTTCGTTTACGGGGAATTTTGGTTCCCGCAAAACTGAACTCTGCTCCTTCCTTGTCTTTAAAAGTCAGCTTCTTTTCGGCAAATAATAGGTTTGCAGAATGCCGAGCTAACCAGTCCATTACCAAGATGATGTCAAAGTCTGCCATCTCAAGATGAATCAAGGTTGCATCCAAAGCCTCTTTGTCAATAAGAACTGGACATGGTCCATAACCTTTTTCTAGTTCCACTTCTAATCCCATAGGCGATCGTACAAGCAGTTTGTAATCGCAGGATTTGAGGGGTAGATTTAGCTTCTATCCAAATGACACAGATATAAAAGAATGAGTAGCTCCTGAATCAAAGAGTACTCTGACGGGAATGCCATTAATTGGTATGATACCTGTGATTTGTTTTAATTTAGTCTACATGCTCACATAATGTAACACAACATGATAAGATTCAGGTCATACCTGTGACCACATCAGGCGATGCGACAGCATCCTTAGATGTAACAGCATAAACTCTTCCTCGATGTAGTAGCTTTTTGGGCTTAGTACACTCTCTTACGACATGCCCCACTTGATTATAGTTAAAACATCTTATTCCTTTACCATTTTGCTTTTGTTGCGTGGGGCTGCTGAAGTAGTCTTGGCTGCAGCATTAAAGCCTTGAGTACGGAAGGGTTTGAATGTCTTGGTGTTCCCTCCGTTGTAAGAATTTCCATTTGGCCTTTTGATTCCTCTATTTTGAGCAAAGTAGCTCTCTTTCTGGCTCGACTCTATCACTCAAGCAATTTGTACAGCTTCGTTGTAGATTTTCTTTTCAAGTCCCAGAACATGTTCACGTATGCTTTCCCTAAGTCCCATGACGAACCTTTTGGTCTTTGTATCTTCCACTAGTATACTGACTGGTGCAAAGAAAAATAGCTCCTCATAACGCTGTTGATATGCATTGACAGTCATTTGTCCCTGATATAAACTCAGGAACTCCTTCTCCATAGAATCTCTAAAACTCCTAGGAAAATACTTCTCAAAGAATGCCTCCTTGTATATATCCCAAGTCAATTGGGTGTGCTTTGTCATCAGATACGTCCGTGTGGACTTCCACCACTGGTGTGCTTTCAGCATGAATGTTCCACACAATACCTTCTCTTCTTCATTCACTATCATCATCGTAAAGTTTCTCTCCATCTCATCGATCCAGTATGCTGGCCACAACGGATCAGCTGGCTTACCACTATACTCCTTGGGATTCATCTTCAAAAAATGCTTCACCAGTCTGGAGTGGTCTAGTTTATGTGGGACATAAGCCCCATACATAGGTGGTTGGTATTGATATCCACCTGGAGCTACTTCAGGGTTTTGTAGTTGAGCCTACACGATGGGAGTCTGAGGTGCGTGGGGTACTATGTTACTTCCCCCTAGTACTGTGCTTGCCTGTCCTATTTGGCATCGGTGTCGTCTGTGCAGTTGGAAAAGTCATGCCTATCATAGCTTGCATAGTAGCTTGTACCTCTTGTGTTTGCTGCAGCTGTTGGGCCAAATTCATTATGACCATAGCCAGGTCTGTAGATGGAGCTAGCAGAATTATAGGATTTGTTTGCCCATTAACTATGGATGGTGCCGTGTTTGGATTCTCCTATGTTTTAGGGTGTATATGGCTGTCTTCCTCCACAGGTGGTGGTGGTGGAATAGAGTTACGGCTTTGTCTGGTCACTCTGCATCCAGCCATTATCTGTTCTGGTAGTGGTGATGCCTGAAAATCATAGAATACGTGAGGCAATCGTTATATACTTCATTCTCATATTTAAATCCACTAATCACTGATATTTTCAAAATTTTCAGATCATTCTGTCAAAAATACTATATTTTCCATCGCAGGGTCGATGGTGGGGGTCGATGGATGTCCGACCCTCGGGTATGCGACCCTGAGAATCACTGATACTTATCGAGAGCCAAGGGTCGATGAGGGGGTCGATGGATATCCGACTTTGTGATCGACCCCTGTTCTCTGTCAGATCACCGAGAGCTGAGGGTCGACGAGGGGGTCGGAGGGAGGGTCAGATGTTTTGGTCGAATTCTTCGACCCTCGGACTAAAAATCAGGTTTTTAATCCCGATTTTGAATCCATTTCTCATTGTTTCTCCTCCTTTCCCACTCGGCTCGTCCCTCTGAGTTGCTACAGTGACAACTCCGACCCATTTGTGATTTTTGCTTCCCTTTTCGACGTCTACTCCTCTTCTACAGGTATGTTCTCTACGGTTTCATGTTTTTAGGGTTTCTTAACTAGGTTTTTGCTCGTTTATATCGTTTTCTTCATATTAAACTTTTTTCAACCGTAAAAATTTGATTTTTATTGGGGGCATTTGTTGTTGGTGACTCAATGGGCGAAAGCCCTCAAAAATATTTGAGTTTAATCGGTTGGTTATCGAGAAACTTGAAATTTCCCATTTTTGCCCTAATTTGTCGAGATTTTTGAATTTCTTGAAATTTCTTCAAATTCAATATCTTTATATGAAATTTCCAACTGTATGAGTCTTACAAGATCATTTAGAATCTATATAAGTCCTCATGCCCACGTGTATGGGTGAATAGTGAGGCTTTTGAACAATTTATGTCGTTATAATGTCGAAATTTTTGTATTTTTCATCTTTACTAAGCCAGTATCTATTTTTCTTTGTTTTTGTAGATAGTGTGGCTCGTACCAAAGTACCCAGGGTTCATGACCCAGTCCACTTTTGTTCTAATGAGGCTGAGGCATAGTATGCCCGCAACTCTCGTAAGAAGGTAGAGGGAGGTCGCCGGGTGGACTTGGCTAGCCTGGCCTTGTTTGATGTGGAGAGGGTTTTTGGAGACATGGGCTGGCTTCCTATGATCAGCTATGATGCCTATACTCGGCCAGATTTGGTGAGATAGTTTTATTGTCATCTCCAAGTGGTGGGGGATTACAATGATACTGAGAGGGGTAGAGAGCTCTGGATCACAAGCTACGTCAAGGGAGTTAAGATTTCCTTTGATTATCGGTAGCTAGCGGATTTGTTAAGCATTTCATATAACGGCCCCTTGGTGTTCTGTGCTCCGGAGAGCCCCAGTTCTTTTCATTGGAGATGAGGGCTAAGATTGACCATCAGATCATCAGAGAGGATTGCTGAGAGATAAAAGTGATCTACCTAAGTCCAGAGCCTCGGGTGTACTGTAAGATTATTCAGCACAACCTGATACCTCAGAGTGGGCACTACGAGAGGATCTCCCAGTTAACCCAGTTCTTGCTGTACTCTATCTGCACTAGGCAGCCTGTCTGCCTCCCCTATATCATTATGCAGACGATGATCATTGCCACATTGCTCGGTCATGCTGGCAACCTGCCTTATGGACGCATGAGCACTATGCTGCTTACCTGCCTGGATGTTGACATGGTGGATGAGAGGATTCAGGAGAAATCCTTCTCATCACCTCTGGATTGGGAGGCCATCTGTAAGATGGGCATGTGGGATGCTCAGGTCAGAGACGATGAGAGGAACGCTCCGGTGCGTCCACGTACTCGAGTGGAGATGGCTGATGCTGAGGCAGCAGCAGCTGTCGCTGGGGTAGGGGTTCATGGGGGTGATGATGAACCTTTGTACATTGATGTAGATTCCATACCTCCTCCATCACCTACTCATGCTACGGGAGCTGGTCCTTCTTATGCAGCTGGTCCTTCACATGCAACTGGTCCTTTACACCCACCTTCTGATGACATGATGGGGATATTGCATGAGATTAGAGAGGCTCAGCGCATGTCTAATCTGAGGATGGAAGAGTTTCTAGATGCTCAGCGTATGTCAGATCTGAGGGTGGGAGAGCTTCTAGATGCTCAGCGCATGACTGACCAGCCGGTGGCTGATCTCACAGCTAGTCTTCAGATGACCTAGACTCAAATAGCTTGGTTGACTCGAGTTTATGCTGAGGATTATGACAGAGACCGCGAGGCACCGCCTCCCCCATCACCTCCAACTTCCTGATGTATTTTCTTTTTATTTTTCTTTTTGTACTTCAAAGTAACTCTCCGGGTTGTGGACTGTACTTTGCTTTAGACTTGTATATATATACGTTTATTCTTCCTTTGAATGTTTATAAATTTGTTTCTCATTTAATAGATGCATTATTCCCTTTCAATTTTGTCTCAAACAACACAGATGTTTAGAGTGTGTTATTATTACAACTTTTAAATTTTTTATCCTATCTCAGTCCACAAACTTTTGTGGTAGTATACTGGTTTACAAGACAAGGCCAGAGAGCTCTGATACTAAGTTGTCACACCCCAATTCCACACTATTAAGAATGGTGTGATAAACCACTAATAAACCAATGGTTCAACTAGGATCTCTAATAGGTTGTCCTTTTAAATTAAACCCTACACATCCACAACCATAATCAGAATATATACACAATAGCAGAAGTTTTAATAATAAATGAACTGAGGAATCTAATTGTGATAATCATAAATAAAATATCAAATTATGTTGTGTCAACCAAGACATAAGTAAATAAAATATCAAATTACATTTCCTTAATAGTTCAAATAAAATCTAATCGAAAACACATGAGTTGCACTCGCATAAGGAGTCATGCGTCTCCACTATATCTTCAGCATCCATCGCAGCAACGTGCCCATACACAGAAGCATTCATATAATTTTCAACAGCGGTACCTGCATCATCAACTAAAAATATTCGACGTCGAAAGGGTGAGCACACATCACAGCTTAGTGAGCAAACAAAACAATGCAACAAACATATGCATGCATTCAATTCATATCTGTGGTCTGGTATATAAGTTTGAAATGTGCTATAGAAAGGTTTGGTGGCCGCCTCACCTCTATACACAGGGTGTGTAAGCCCACCCAACGGATCAAACACTATTTTTGTCCACATCTACCCCAACGTGGAATAGAGATAGAGCTTAAGTGTCCCGATCAAACACTGCATAACACTTCCCCTGATGCCCTACCCATACCAACACGTAAGCCCCTACTGGCGAGGGCTTGCAAACTGGGCTCGCAACTAACCAGTCCTAATGTCAAACAGTGTATCCAAGGCCTCACCCCATCATCCCTCAATACATCCATAAAGATAGAGCTAAGGTCCACCGGCAGAGTCGAAGACTACACGGTTCGAGACCACCTCCCCTGATGCCCTACGACGTAATAGTTTTGCTAAGGTAATGGCAATACGACGATGTCAGTGGACAAGACTTGAGTTGAGATAGAGCTAAAGTGCCCGAATCAAACACCGCATAACACCTCCCCTGATGCCCCACTCGCATCAAGTACACTAACCACACACAATCATTCACATGTCTATTCATAGCATCATCATCATCATCATCATGTTATAAATAAAATAGAATTAAAAATACATGAACATTAATAGTAGGAATATTGGATGACATGTTGAATGCACATTACAAGCATACACGCATAGAATTAGTCATGGCATTTGACTCAAGAAAATAGAAACAGTTTATTATTAGCCAATTAGTTTAGGTCTTGTTCCCTCACCTTTGCTTGAGTGTAGATCCTCTGTCAAGCTTTAAGAATCACTTTTATATCAATAGGAAAACCTAACAAGTCGATAGATTTTAATTAGAAGTCATTCCGACAATTTTAGGCCTGCTGTTAAGCAAGGGTCAGAGGGTGGGTCGCAGGTAGGGTAGCAGTTTACTGCGACCCCCAGGGGTAGGGTCGATGCCAGGGTCGGATGTTCCATCGACCCTGGGTGCGACCACTGCATCCCTGGACTTCCCGAATGCTGGGGGTTGATCCTGTGGTCTGGTAGGGTCGATTCCCAATCGACCCCACGTGCGACCCCCCGTGGTTTGAGTCGAGAATTTCATTCTACAGTCCATTCTTTTATGTTTGGGTCCTATGGCTTACTTCCACAATCCATTATATGTTTGTTCTATGGCTTAAAACTGTAGGTTTCTTCCTTACTTGGCCTACCATGATTTCCTTCATGGATTTCATTGAAATCCTCCCATGGATGGATGATTTGGGTTTCTCCTAGATCATACCCTCTTCATGAACTATTCTAAGGTCTTAAATCATTAATGGAAACATACCCATACCTTAGGTTTGCTGAGATTCAAAGGTTTCTCTGAATTCTTCTCTTTAGTCTTCTTCTCCAACTTTCCTTCTCTTCTCCTTCTCTTCTCTTTCTCTCACTTTCAATTAGGGTTTTAAAAGGAGTGAAAGAGGCTTAAGGACGTCCTATTTATAGAGGAGATCCTCCCAAAATAAGTCCCATTGAGATTAGGAAAGAATCCCCTTAAAATTTGAAAAGTTTCCTATTTACGGTTCCTGTCGACAAAGAGGGGGTCGATGAGGGGGTCAGAGATCCCGTCGACCCTCAGGTCTAAATTGCCCAACCCCTGGTCAAAATTTCAGGGGTCTGACTTCCTAATGAGGGGGGTCCGACCCTGCCTATCTGGGTATGCGACCCTGCCCTCTATTTTACTATTTTTGGGTCAGTTTAATACCTGGTTTCGATATTTCCTTCACACACTTGGTCCATTTGGCTCGACCATGATAGGTAGACCTGGTACAAGGTGGTAAGATCGGGTTCATCCGATACGGGTCTTACAACTCCCCCCTACTTACAAAAATTTTGTCCTCAAAATTGTACATACCTTCCGAGTCGATTAGATAAGGGTATTGCTTTCTCATAGCATTCTCTTCTTCCCATGTGATTTCTTTTATATCTCTGCTTCTCCAGGTGACTTTAACCTAATAAATGTCACGGTTGCGTAGTCGTTGCACCTTTCGGCTGGTGATTTCAGTTGGTGCTACTTCAAATGTCAAATCGTTAGTCAAATTAGGTAGATCAACTATCAACATGTGCGTTGGATCTCTGACATACGTCTTCAATAAGGAGATATGAAATACATCATGCACACTTGACATAGATGGTGGTAGTGCGAACTGGTAAGCCATTTTTCCATGTTTAGCTAGAATCTCATATTGTCCGACATATCTCGGACTTAGTTTCCCTTTCTGTCTGAACCGTTTCAAACCTCGCATTGGTGACACTTTGAGGAATACCTTATCACCTACGGTGAATTCAAGGTCCCGGCGTCTAGCATCTGCATACTGCTTCTGACGATTCTGAGCCGTTCTTAATCTTTCCTTGATAATGTCGACTACTCGACAAGTCTCTTCAACAAATTCTGGTCCAACAACACTACATTCTCCAACTTCATTCCAAAATAAAGGAGTTCAACACTTCCCGCCATACAGTGCTTCATAGGGTGACATCTGTATAGTAGCCTGATAGCTATTGTTATAAGCGAACTCAATCAGTGGTAACTTTTCATCCCATGATCCTTTAAAATCAATTACACAGGCTCGAAACATGTCTTCTAGAATTTGAATGGTGCGCTCCGATTGTCCGTCTGTCTGAGGATGTAATGCAGTATTGAACTTCAATGTTGTACCCATAGCCTTCTGCAATCCTTCCCAAAACATAGAAGTAAATCGTGGGTCTCTGTCGGACACAATGCTTTCAGGTACACTGTGTAATCTGACAATATTATCCACATACAACTTAGCTAACCTCTCCAGTGTATACTGAGGTCGTATGGCTATAAATCGAGCCATTTTAGTCAATCAGTCTATAATCACCCAAACTGCGTCAACTACTCGGGGAGTCAATGGTAACCCTGTGACGAAGTCCATAATGATGCAGTCCCATTTCCATGCTGATTTCTATAATGGCTGTAATAGTCCTACTGGTCTTTGTCATTTAGCTTTCACCTTCTGACAATTTAGGCATTGAGACACGAACTTGGCTATATCTGCTTTCAATCCTCTCCACCAATATAATTTCTTTAGGTCATGATACATTTTTGTACTTCCATAATGTATCGAATAGGCGGTGGTATGGGCTTCCTTCATTAATCGGTGTCTAATGTCCAAACTTTCTGTTTCAGGTACACATATTCTTCCATTGTGCTTCAGTACCTTTTCATCATCTAAGGTGAACTCAGGAATAGTCCTACCTTTTTCGATGTCTTCTGGTACCGTTCTCAGATAAGGGTCTGATTTAATAGTTGTTTTCACTTCATCAACTATATCGGATACATTCTTCAATGTGGCAAACATATTTAAAAACTGATGAATAAACCCTTGGTTGGTTGATTCACCCGGTACATCTATCACAAACTGCTCGTTACTGTAATTGAACACTCTTCCGGTAGTACACATTGCGGCAGTTGTGCTAACCTCCCCTTGAGATTTTATCATTGCCTTTCTACTCTGTGTGTCAGCAACCACATTAGCTTTCCCCGGATGATACTGGATATCACAATCATAGTCATTCAATAGTTCCAGCCATCTTCTTTGTCTCATATTCAACTCCTTCTGATTAAAGTGGTAAGTAAGACTCTTATGATTTGATTTAATCTGAAATTTCTCTCCGTACAAGTAATGTCTCCATATTTTGACAGCATGTACTACTGTCGCTAATTCCAAATCATGAGTGGGATAGGTCTTCTCATGTGTCTTCAATTGTCTTGAGGCATAAGCAATTACTTGTTCTCCATGCATAAGTACACATCCTAATCCCAATCCTAACGCATCAGTATACAAGATAAATGGCTGTCCTGGAATCGGAATGGTCAAGATCGGAGCAGATATCAATCAAGCCTTCAATGTTTGGAAACACTTCTCGTATTTATCAGTCCAAACAAACTTTTTTTCCTTCTTAGTCAAACTGGTGAGAGGTATGGTAATTCGGGGATAGTCTTCCACAAATCGTCGATAATTCCCAGCTAGACCTAAGAAACTTCTAATTTCTACAACGCTCTTCGATGCTTCCCACTTCACAATTGCTTCGATCTTGCTAGGATCCACTTTAATTCCTTTAACGGATACAACATGGCCTAGAAAAGCGACTTCCTTTAGCCGAAACTCACACTTTGTAAATTTGGCGTAGAGCTTCTCCTTCCGTAATCGTTGCAAAGCGGCGTTTAGATTCTTAATATGAGTTTCCTTATCCTTGGAGTAGACCAATATATCATTAATGAATACAATAACTGACGTATCCAACATATCGTGGAATACCCGAATCATAAGTTCCATAAAAGCTGTTGGTGCGTTCGTCAATCCAAAAGACATGACCAAAAATTCATTATGTCCATATTTGGTCCTAAATGCTATCTTGGGGATATCACCGTCCTTAATCTTCAACTGATGGTAGCCTGATTGAAGATCGATCTTGGAGAACACTTTGGCACCTTGCAATTGATCGAACAGGTCATCGATCCGAGGCAATGGGTTTCGAATCTTGATTTTCAGTTTATTCAGTTCTCAGTAGTCTATAGTCTATACACAATCGAACACTATCGTCCTTCTTCTTTACGAATAATACTGGCGCTCCCCATGGTAATATGCTAGGTCAGATGTAACCCTTGTCCAGCATTTCTTGTTGTTGTACTTTTAATTCCTTCAGTTCTGTAGGAGCCATTCGATAAGGTGCTTTAGATACTGGTGCGGCTCCGGGTATCAGATCTATAACAAACTCTGTAGCTCGGTCGGGTGGTAGTCCTAGTAGTTCTTCAGGAAATACATCTGGATAGTCACGCACAACATCAATATCCTCAATTCAGGGTGCTTCTTTAGTAAGATCGACCATAGATACTAGATACCCAACTGCTCCTTTCTCAAGGCACTTCCTAGCCTTTAATGCAGAGAGTATGAGCTTTCGTTTACGGGGAAGTTTGGTTCCCACAAAACTGAACTCTGCTCCTTCCTTGTCTTTAAATGTCAGCTTCTTTTTGGCACATAATAGGTTTGCAGAATGCCGAGCTAACCAGTCCATTCCCAAGATGATGTCAAAGTTTGCCATCTCAAGTTGAATCAATGTTGCATCCAAAGTCTTTTCGTCAATAAGAACTGGACATGGTCTGTAAGACCCGTGTCAATCTAACCCGGTCTTACCACCTTGAACCAGGTTTACCCATCATGGTCGAGTCAAATGGACCAAGTGCATGAAGGAGATCGAGATCCCAGGTATAAAATCGACCCAAAACATTTAATTTTAGGGGAGGATCGCACACCCAGCTAAGCAGGGTCGGACCTCCCAAAACAGAAAGTCAGACCCTCAGTTTTTAAGGGAGGGTTGGACAGCTTAAGACCCTAGGGTCGACAGGATCATCGACCCTCCCATCAACCCTCAGTTTCTGACGAAAACTGAAATTAGGAAATTTCCTAATTTTTGGTTGGGATTCTTTCCAAATCTCAATGGGATTATTATAGGACATTCCTAGTCTATTTAAAGGACGTCCCTAAGCCACATTCACTCCTTTCACAACCCTAATTGAATTGAGAGAAAGAGAGAAGAAGGAAAAGAGGAAGAAAGGAGGCTAGGAAGAAGGCTTAGCAAAAAGGAGAAGGAATTTGCAAAGGAAAGTAATCTTCTCAGGTATGGATACTAATTCCATGAGTTTCTACAGACCTTAGGTTAGATATGGTTGAGTGTAGGATTTCGGAGAAACCCAAACCATCCATCCATGGTTAGGTTTTCATGGAAAACCATAGGAGGATGCACGAAAACTATTTAGATGGTTTATACATGGTTCTAGACCATGGAATGAGTGTTGGGTGAATGTAGGAAGCAAGCCATAGGACCCCAAACACGAAGAATGGATTAAAAAGTGGAAATTGGACCAGAGTGCACCGAGGGTCGCACCGAGGGTCGATAGACCATCCGACCCTAGGTGTTTCAGACCATCGACCCTCAGCATTCGGGAAGTTCAGAATGGAGGGAGGGTCGATAGACCCATCGACCCTAGCATCGACCCTCAGTTGACAGAATGGTTTTTAAATTCTGAATTAATTCTAATTAAATTCTATCAACTTTGTTAGGTTTGCTAGCAATATAGTACCGTTATAACAGTGAATCGAAAGCTTGGAAAATATCTATTAGCAAGCTAAGGTGAGGAACCTTAACCCCAAACTAAATTGGTTAATAATAAACTGTTTTTCTTTTCTTGTCCTATGCCATGTTTGATTCTATGCGAATATGATTGTAATGTGCATGCAGCATGCCATCCAATATTTCTATTACTTGTTCATGCATATTTACTTTATTGTTTATAACATGATGATGATGATGATGATAGGAATAGGCATGTGCTTGTATGTGTGTGGTTGGTGTGCTTGATGCGAGAGAGTATCAGGGGAGGAGTGATTGAGGGATGCTGGGGTGAGGCCTTGGATACACTGTTTGGCATTAGGATTGGTTAGCAGCGAGCCCAGTTTGCAAGCCCTCGCTAACAGGGGCTTACGTGTTGGTACAACATTATATAACAATAAACGTTAACCTTTGTTGTGTAATGTTATGGTAGGGTGGATGGGGACGACGATAAACGTTAACCTTCGGGTGGGCTTCCACACCCTGTGTATAGAGGCGGTATCAATAAACGTTAACCTTTGATCACCCAACCTTTCTATTGCACATTGCAAACTATAAACCAAGACCAAAGATATGAATTGACTTTTTGCATGCATATGTAATGTTGCATTGTTTTGGCTACTCACTGAGCCGTGTTGTGTGCTCACCCCTCGACGTCGAATATTTTTAGTTGATGATGCAGGATATACTGTTGAAGATTATATGAACGCGTCAGCGTATGGAACTGTAGCAGCTATCGAAGTTGGAGCTGAAGAGGATACACACGACTCCTCTTGCGAGTGCAACTCGTGTGTATTCGATTAGATATTTTTTGTAGTTTTCTTATTTGGATTTTTAAGACATGTATTTGGTATTTACATATTTATGTCTTAGTTAAACACAGAATAATTTGATATTATTATGGGTATCATTCTAGTTCTCAGTTCATATTATTTACAAATTTTCCGCTATTGTGTATTACTCTGATTATGATTGTGGATGCGTGTAAAGTTTGGATAACGCGAGGATAGCCTATTAGAGATCCTGGTTGAGCCGTTGTTTATTTAGCGGTTCATCACACCATTCTGAACAGTATGGAATTGGGGTGTGACAACTTGGTATCTGAGCGTCTCAGGCCTTGCCCGCCGAACTTACACACATTCCAGACCATTGTGAACTGAGATAGGATAAATTAAAAGCTTTAATACAAACACACTGTAAGCACAAGTGATGATTGAAACCAAATTAAAAAGAGAATAATGCATCTATTAAAGGGAAAACCAGATACATACAAGGAGTGAGGGAAACAAAATGTATATACATCACTAAAGCAGAGTACCGTCCACAACCCGGACAGTTACTCTGTAGTACAAGGAAAGTAAAGTACAATCAGGAAGCTGGAGGCGAAGGAGGAGGCGGTGCCTCACGATCTCTCGTCGTAGTCCTCGGCATAGACTCTAGTCAACCGGGCTATCCGAGTCCGGGTCGTCAGTAGACTAGCCATGAGATCGGCTACTCTCTCGTCGGCCGCACGCCGGATCTCCATGAGCTCACCTATCCGCACGTCGGAGGTGTCTTTGAGCAGCCAACAGCTCATCCACTCTCATGCACCGAGCATCTAGAAAATCCTCCATCCTCGGGTTCGATCTGCGCCGAGTCTCTCCGATCTCGCGCAGCACCTCCATCATATCGGAAGGTGGGCGTGAAGGACCAGCATCATGAGAAGGACTGGCCTCGGAACGAGGCCGCCGCAGCCAGGTACCAACTCCATCCTCTTGTGCGGGTGATGGCGGGGGGTATCGCGTCGACATCCATATACATACAATCATCATCGTCGACCGGATCTCCCCGAGCCCTAGCAGCAGCCGCAAGATCGGTCCACCTCGACCCGAGTGTGAGGGCGCACCATCGCATTCCTCTCCTCATCGCTAACCTCCGCATCTCGCAGCCCCATCTTGCGGATAGCCTCCCAATCTAGAGGCGACGAGAAGGTCTTCTCCTGGATCTTCTCATCAACTAGATCCACCCCCCAAGCGGGTCGTAGTAATCTGTAATCATGCGTCCATAGGGTAGATTACCCCTATGACCGGACAATGTGGCACCGATCATCGCCCGCATGATGATGTAAGGAAGGCGGACCGGGCCGTCGAGTGCATATGTTGTAGATCAAGAACTGGGTCAACCGAGACACCCTCTCATAGTGCCCACTCTGTGGAATCAGATTATCTTTGGATAATCTTGCAGAAGACTCGTGGAGATGGACGCAAGTAGCAAGCTCTCATCTGCCATCTATCGGGATGGAGCAACTGATTGTCGATCTCTGCTCTCATCTCCATCTCAACAAACTGTGGCTCTCCCGACGCACAGTACACCATAGGGCCATCGAAGGGAATGCCCAACAGATCGGCCAGCTGCCGATAGTCAAAAGAAATGTGCACCCCCTTGACGTAGCTAGTGATGCGCAACTCCTGACCCCGCTCGACATCATTGTAATCCCCCACCACCTGGAGATTACAATAGAACTGGCGCACCAAGTCTGGACATGTGCACGCGTCGTATGTGATGACAGGGAGCCACCCCATGTCGCTAAAAGCTCTCTCGATGTTGAACAAGGCTAGATCAGCCAGGTTCACCGTATGACCCCCTTCCACTTTCTTGCCTGTATAGTAGGCACACTGTGCCTCGGCCTCATTTGAACGGAAACGGAGAGGATCACGCAATCTTGGCACTTTAGTACGGGCCATAGTACCTGCAAAAATAAGAAAGAGAAAATAAACCAGGAGTTAGTAGGATAAAATCCGAAATTGGATTTAATAACTACGTAAGTAACAATAAAGTCCCATTTTTCACCATACAAGTGGGCGTAAGAACTTACGTAAGTTAAAACATATCCTACAATCTACAGGCAGTAGAAAATTTTAACGGATAAGGTCTAATTTGGAGAAATTCAAGAAAAACAAAAAATGTGGACAAATTAGGGCAAAAAGAGAAAAATTTAAGTTTCTCGATAACCAACCGATGAAACTGAAAATTTTTTGAGGGCTTTCGTTCCTCAAGACCCCAATAACAAAAGCCCCCAATAAAAATCGAATTTTTACGGTTGGAAAAAGTTTAAATTGAAAAATACAAGTTAAGGGAGCAAAAACCTAGAAATAAAAACCTAAAAACAGGTAAAGTTGGGAAAGTATACCTGTAGGGGTGATGTGGATGTCGAAATTCGGACTAGGAACGATCCACAATAGCGAAGTAGCACTGTAGCAACTCGGAGAGTAGAGACGAGTCGAAACGGAGGGGGGAATAGTGAGAAATGACCCAGAATCGGATCTTAAAAATCTGATTTTTAGTCCGAGGGTCGGACAATTCGACTGACACCATCGACCCTCGGATCGACCCTCCAATCGACCCTCGACTCTCGGGAATCTGACAGAAATTCAAGGGTCGGATACCAAGGGTCGGACATACCATCGACCCTCACTATCGACCCTACATAGAAAAGACAGTATTTTTTCAGAATGAATTGAGGATTCAAATTTTATATCGGTTAGCGTGCCTACATGAAGTATAAATGATTTCTCACTGATTTTGATGATTTTCAGGCACCACCCATCTTAGAAAGAAAATATGTCTGGACGTAGAGTTACCCGACAGACCCGAAATACAGTCCCACCACCACCACCCGTGGATGAGACTAGTCAAGAGAACAATTATGCTCAGGGTAATCCCGAGCCGGCAAACCCTACGAATTTGCCACCACCACCACCTGAGCTAACAACAGTGGTGATGAATCTGGCTCAACAGCTACAACAAATGCAACATGCACAAGCTCAAATGCAGGTTGCGATGGGAGTTATGTTCCAAGCCACTCAGGCTGCATCCATGCACACTGGGCAAGCTAGTACGGCACCAGTGGGTAACCACCCAGCCCCTCAGACACCTTAACAACCGGCTGCACCAGTTCCTGTGCAAGCCCCAGAAGCAGCCCAAGGGAACTATCAGTATCCACCCCCTATGTTTGGGGCATATCAAAATCAACTGGATCACTCCCGGCTAGTAGAGAGATTTTTGAAAATGAAACCGAGAGAATTCAACGGTAAACCGTCTGATCCACTATGGCCAGCACACTGGATAGACGAGATGGAAAGGAACTTCCTCATGATGACTATCACCGAGGAAGAGAAAGTACTATGCACCACCTTCATGCTCAAAGGCGACACACACCATTGGTGGAAATCTACAAAGACATACTTATCGACCAAGCACGCCCTACTGACATGGGCTATATATAAAGAAGCATTCTTCGAGAAGTATTTCCCAAGAAGCTTCAGAGATTCAATGGAAAAGGAATTTCTGAGTCTGTACCAAGAGCAGATTTCCGTAGACTCATATCAACAACGTTACAAAGAACTATTTTTCTTTGCACCGGCTAGCATGCAAGAAGAAGATACAAAAACCCGTAGATTCGTCGCGGGACTAAGAGGAAGTATAAGAGAACATGTTCTGGGATTAGAGAAGAACATATATAATGAAGCTGTTCAGATCGCTCGAGTGATTGAATCGAGCTAGAAGGAGAGCTATTTCTCCCAGAGCAGAGGAATTAAGAGACCAGCCGGAAACTCCTATAACGGAGGCAACAACAGGACGTATAAGCCTTTCCGTCCTCAGAATTTTAATGCTGCAACCAAGACTATCCCCGCAGCTCAACCTCAGCCGAAGCCAAATTCTGAAGCCCCGAAGTGCTATAACTGCAACCAACCAGGGCATATGGCAAGAGAGTGCCCAAAACCCAAAAAGTTGTTACATCAAGGACGGGTATATGCTGTTACATCAGAGGATGCAGCCGCATCGCCCGATGTGGTCACAGGTATGACCGAAACTTTAAGATTATAATTACACTGATTGAGTATGTAGACTAAGTAAAAACGGATCACAGGTATCGTACCTATCAATGGCGTACCCTCCAGAGTACACTTTGATTCAGGAGCTACTCATTCATTTATATCTGTGTCGTTTGGGAAGAAGACCAATCTGCCCATCAAAACCTTAGACTACAAATTAATCGTACGGTCACCGATGGGATTAGAAGTGGAATTAGAGAAAGGTTATGGACCATGTCCAGTTCTCATTGGAGAGAAAACCTTGGATGCAACTTTAATACAACTTGAGATGGCAGACTTCGATGTCATCTTAGGAATGGACTGGTTAGCTCGGCATTCTGCAAATCTGTTATGCGCCGAGAAGAAGCTAACGTTCAAAGATAAAGAAGGAGCATAATTCAGTTTCTCGGGAACCAAACTTCCCAGGAGACGCAAGCTCATACTTTCCGTATTAAAGGCTAAGAAGTGCCTTGAGAAAGGAGCGGTCGGATATCTAGTATCAGTGGTCGACCTAACCAAGGACGTGCCATAAATGGAAGATATTAATGTAGTGCGGGATTTTCCTGATGTATTTCTGGAGGAACTACCCGGATTACCACCCGACCGAGCCACGAAGTTTGTAATAGATCTTATACCCGGAGCCGCACCAGTATCAAAAGCACCGTATAGAATGGCTCCTATTGAACTGAAGGAATTAAAAGTGCAACTACAAGAACTGCTGGATAAGGGTTATATTAGACCCAGTATATCTCCATGGGGAGCACCGGTGTTGTTCGTGAAGAAGAAAGATGGTAGCATTCGATTATGTATCGACTATAGAGAGTTGAATAAGCTGACAATCAAGAATCAATATCCACTACCCAGGATCGATGACTTGTTCGATCAGTTACAAGGAGCGAAGGTATTTTCAAAAATTGATCTTCGATCGGGCTATCATCAATTGAAAATTAAGGAAGGTGACATTCCGAAGACATCTTTCAGGACAAGATACGGACATTATGAATTCTTAGTGATGTCTTTCGGACTAACTAATGCACCGGCAACGTTCATGGAACTTATGAACCGAGTTTTCCACGATATGTTGGACACGTCGGTGATAGTATTTATTGATGACATATTGGTATACTCCAAGGACAAGGAAACCCATGTCAAGAACCTAAACGCAGCCCTACAGCGTTTGAGGAAAGAGAAGTTATACGCCAAATTTTCTAAGTATGAGTTTTGGCTAAGCGAAGTCACATTTTTAGGCCATGTAGTATCCGCGGAAGGAATCAAAGTAGACCCCAGTAAGATCGAAGCTATTGTGAAGTGGGAAGCACCAAAGAGCGTCTCAGAAGTTATAAGTTTTCTGGGTCTAGCTGGATATTATCGGAGATTCGTAGAAGACTATTCTCGGATTGCCGTACCTCTCACCAGTTTGACCAAGAAAGGAGAAACGTTTGTATGGACGGATAAGTGTGAAAAGAGCTTTCAAACACCGAAGACCAGATTGATATCCGCTCTAATTTTAACCATTTCCGTTCGGGACGGGCATTTACCTTATACAACGATGCACCGGGATTGGGATTAGGATGTGTGCTTATGCAAGGAGAACAAGTAGTTGCGTATGCATCGAGACGATTGAAGGTACATGAGAAGAACTACCCCACTCACGATTTGGAATTAGCGACGGTGAGTACATGCTGTCAAGATATGGAGACACTACCTATACAGAGAGAAGTTTCAGATTAAGTCGGACCATCAAAGTCTTACTTATCTATTTAATCATAAGGAGTTAAATATGAGAGAAAGAAGATGGCTGGAATTATTGAAAGACTATGATTGTGATATCCAGTATCATCCGGGAAAAGCGAACGTGGTAGCGGATGCATTGAGCGCGAAAAGCAATGATAAAATCTCAAGGAGAAAGCAGCACGACTGAAGCAATGTATACCAATGGAATGGTGTTTAATCACGGCAACGAGCAGTATGTGATAGATACACCGGATGGATCAACCAACCAAGGGTTCATTCATCGGTTTTCAAATATGTTCGCAGCATTGAAGATTATACCGGATATAGTGGACGAAGTGAAGACAGCTATCAAAGCAGATCCTTATCTGAGAACAGTACAAGAAGATATTGAGAAAGGTAGGACTAACCCTGAATTCACCTTGGATGACGAGAAGGTACTGAAATACAAAGGAAGAATATGTGTACCAGAAACGAAAGTGTAGACATTAGACACCGACTCATGAAAGAAGCCCATACCACCATCTACTCGGTACATCCCGGAAGTACAAAAATGTATCATGATCTAAAGAAACTGTATTGGTGGAGGGGAATGAAGGCAGATGTAGCCAAGTTCGTGTCTCAATGCCTAAATTGTCAGAAGGTAAAGGCAGAACGACAAAGACCCGCAGGACTGTTACAACCATTACCGGAACCAGCTTGGAAATGGGATTACATCACTATGGACTTCGTCACCGGACTACCATTGACTCCTCGAGTAGTTGACGCAGTTTGGGTGATTGTAGACCATCTGACTAAGACAGCTCGCTTCATACCGATACGACCCCAGTATACACTGGAAAGGTTAGCAAAGCTGTATGTGGATAATATTGTTCAGCTACACGGTGTTCCAGAAAGCATTGTGTCCGATAGAGACCCACGATTTACTTCCAGATTTTGGGAAGGACTACAAAAGTCTATGGGTACAACATTGAAGTTCATTACTGCATTCCACCCACAGACTGACGGACAGTCGGAGCGTACAATTCAGATCTTAGAAGATATGCTACAAGCATGTGTGATTGATTTCAAGGGATCATGGGGCGAGAAGTTACCATTGATCGAGTTCGCTTACAATAACAGCTATCAGGCTACTATACAGATGTCACCTTATGAAGCACTGTATGGTAGGAAGTGTCGAACTCCCTTGTTTTGGAATGAAGTTGGAGAACGTAGTATCGTTGGACCATAATTTGTTGAAGAGACTTGTCGAGTGGTCGACATCATCAAGGAAAGAGTAAGAGTAGCGCAGAACCGTCAGAAGCAATACGCAGATACTCGACGAAGAGATCTAGAGTTCGCCGCAGGCGAAAAAGTTATCTTGAAAGTATCGCCTATGCGAGGATTGAAGAGGTTCAGACAGAAAGGAAAATTAAGTCCAAGATATGTCGGACCATATGAGATTCTGGCTAAGCGTGGAAAAGTAGCTTATCAGTTAGCACTACCACCATCTATGTCAAGTGTGCATGACGTATTTCATATATCCTTATTGAAGAAGTATGTCAAAGACCCAACACATGTGTTGACAGTAGATTTGTCGGAACTAACTGATGATTTGACATTTGAAGTAATACCAATGGAAATCACTAGTCAAAAAGTTCAACGTCTACGCAACAGAGATATCTACTATGTTAAGGTCACATGGAAAAGTAGAGACATGGAAGAGATTACATGGGAAGAAGAAAATGCTATGAGGAAGCAATACCCTGACTTGTTTGACTCAGAAGGTACGTACAATTTCGAGGACAAAATTTTTATAAGTTGGGGGGAGTTGTAAGACCCATGTCAATCTAACCCGGTCTTACCACCTTGAACCAGGTTTACCCATCATGGTCGAGTCAAATGGACCATGGGCATGAAGGAGATCGAGATCCCAGGTATAAAATCGACCCAAAAACATTTAATTTTAGGGGAGGGTCGCACACCCAGCTAAGCAGGGTCGGACCTCCCAAAACAAAAAGTCAGACCCTCAGTTTTTAAGGGAGGGTCGGACAGCTTAAGACCCTAGGGTCGACGGGATCATCGACCCTCCCATCGACCCTCGGTTTCTGACGAAAACGGAAATTAGGAAATTTCCTAATTTTCGGTTGGGATTCTTTCCAAATCTCAATGGGATTATTATAGGACATTCCTAGTCTATTTAAAGGACGTCCCTAAGCCACATTCACTCCTTTCACAACCCTAATTGAATTGAGAGAAAGAGAGAAGAAGGAAAAGAGGAAGAAAGGAGGCTAGGAAGAAGGCTTAGCAAAAAGGAGAAAGAATTTGCAGAGGAAAGTAATCTTCTCAGGTATGGATACTAATTCCATGAGTTTCTACAGACCTTAGGTTAGATATGGTTGAGTGTAGGATTTCGGAGAAACCCAAACCATCCATCCATGGTTAGGTTTTCATGGAAAACCATAGGAGGATGCACGAAAACTATTTAGATGGTTTATACATGGTTCTAGACCATGGAATGAGTGTTGGGTGAATGTAGGAAGCAAGCCATAGGACCCCAAACACGAAGAATGGATTAAAAAGTGGAAATTGGACCAGAGTGCACCGAGGGTCGCACCGAGGGTCGATAGACCATCCGACCCTAGGTGTTTCAGACCATCGACCCTCAGCATTCGGGAAGTTCAGAATTGAGGGAGGGTCGATAGACCCATCGACCCTAGCATCGACCCTCAGTTGACAGAATGGTTTTTAAATTCTGAATTAATTCTAATTAAATTCTATCAACTTTGTTAGGTTTGCTAGCAATATAGTACCGTTATAACAGTGAATCGAAAGCTTGGAAAATATCTATTAGCAAGCTAAGGTGAGGAACCTTAACCCCAAACTAAATTGGTTAATAATAAACTGTTTTTCTTTTCTTGAGTCCTATGCCATGTTTGATTCTATGCGAATATGATTGTAATGTGCATGCAAAGATACCATCCAATATTTCTATTACTTGTTCATGCATATTTACTTTATTGTTTATAACATGATGATGATGATGATGATAGGAATAGGCATGTGCTTGTATGTGTGTGGTTGGTGTGCTTGATGCGAGAGAGTATCAGGGGAGGTGTGATGAGAACGTCAATAAACGTTAATCTTTGGCGGGTCTCAGCACTTTAGCTCTATCTCTAACTCAAGTCTTGTGCATTGACATCGTCGTATCGCCATTACCTTAGCAGAACTATTATGTCGTAGAGTATCAGAGGAGGTGGTCTCGGTCCTTGTAGTCTCTGACTCTACCGGGGGGCCTTAGCTCTATCTCTATGGATGTTCTGAGGGATCTTTGGGGTGAGGCCTTGGATACACTGTTTGGCATTAGGATTGGTTAGCAGCGAGCCCAGTTTGCAAGCCCTCGCTAACAGGGGCTTACGTGTTGGTACAACATTATATAACAATAAACGTTAACCTTTGTTGTGTAATGTTATGGTAGGGTGGATGGGGACGACGATAAACGTTAACCTTCGGGTGGGCTTCCACACCCTGTGTATAGAGGCGGTATCAATAAACGTTAACCTTTGATCACCCAACCTTTCTATTGCACATTGCAAACTATAAACCAAGACCAAAGATATGAATTGATTTTTTGCATGCATATGTAATGTTGCATTGTTTTGGCTACTCACTGAGCCGTGTTGTGTGCTCACCCCTCGACATCGAATATTTTTAGTTGATGATGCAGGATATACTGTTGAAGATTATATGAACGCGTCAGCGTATGGAACTGTAGCAGCTATGGAAGTTGGAGCTGAAGACCATACACACGACTCCTCTTGCGAGTGCAACTCGTGTGTATTCGATTAGATATTTTTTGTAGTTTTCTTATTTGGATTTATAAGACATGTATTTGGTATTTACATATTTATGTCTTAGTTAAACACAGAATAATTTGATATTATTATGGGTATCATTCTAGTTCTCAGTTCATATTATTTATAAATTTTTTGCTATTGTGTATTACTCTGATTATGATTGTGGATGCGTGTAAAGTTTGGATAACGCGGGGATAGCCTATTAGGGATCCTGGTTGAGCCGTTGTTTATTTAGCGGTTCATCACACCATTCTGAACAGTGTGGAATTGGGGTGTGACATGGTCCATTACCTTTTTCTAGGTCCACTTCTAATCCCATAGGCGATCGTACAAGCAGTTTGTAGTCTAAGGATTTGAGGGGTAGATTTAGCTTCTATCCAAATGACACAGATATAAAGGAATGAGTAGCTCCTAAATCAAAGAGTACTCTGGAGGGAATGCCATTAATAGGTACGATACCTGGGAATTGTTTTAATTTAGTCCTCATGCTCACATAATGTAACACAACATGATAAGATTTAGGTCATACCTGTGACCACATCAGGCGATGCGGCAACATCTTCATATGTAACAGCGTAAACTCTTCCTTGATGTAGTTTCTTTTTAGGCTTAGTACACTCTCTTACGACATGCCCTACTTGATTGCAATTAAAACATCTTATTCCTTCACCATTTTGCTTTGGTTGCGGTGGGGCTGCTGAAGTAGTCTTGGCTGCCGCATTAAAGCCTTGAGTACGGAAGGGTTTGAATGTGTTGGTGTTCCCTCCATTGTAAGAATTTTCATTTGGCCTTTTGATTCCTCTATTTTGAGCCAAGTAACTCTCTTTTCTGGCTCAACTCTATCACTCGAGTAATTTTTACAACTTCGTTGGAAATTTTCTGTTCAAGTCCTAGAACATGTTCACGTATGCTTCCCCTAAGTCCCATGACGAACTTTCGGGTCTTTGTATCTTCCACTTGCATACTGACTGGTGCAAAGAAAAACAGCTCCTCATAATGCTGTTGATATGCATCGACAGTCATCATCCCCATATAAACACAGAACCCTCCATAGAATCTCTAAAACTCCTAGGAAAATACTTCTCAAAGAATGCCTTCTCAAACAATACCTTCTCTTCTTTATTCACTGTCATCATCGTGAAGTTTCTCTCCATCTCATCGATCCAGTGTGTTGGCCACAATGGATCAGCTAGCTTACCACTATACTCCTTGGGCTTCATCTTCAGAAAACGTTCCACCAATCTGGAGTGGTCTAGTTGATGCGGGACATTAGCCCCATACATAGGTGGTTGGTATTGATATCCACCTGGAACTACTTCAGGGTTTTGTACTTGAGCCTGCACGATGGGAGTCTGAGGTGCGTGGGGTACTGTGTTACATCCCCCTGGTACTTTGCTTGCCTGTCTTGCTGGCATCGGTGTCGTCTGTGCAGCTGGAAAAGTCATGCCTATGGCAGCTTGCATAGTAGCTTGTACCTATTGTATTTGCTGCAACTGTTGGGCCAAATTCATTACGGCCATAGCCAGGTCTATAGGTGGAGCTGGCAGATTTGTTGGATTTGTCTGCCCATTAACTATGGACGGTGCCATGTTCGGATTCTCCTGTGTTTCAGGTTGTATATGGCTGTCTTCCTCCACAGGTGGTGGTGATGGAATATAGTTACGGCTTTGTCTGGTCACTCTGCATCCAGCCATTATCTGTTTTGGTAGTGGTTATGCCTGAAAATCATAGAATACATGAGGCAATCATTATATACTTCATTCTCATATTTAAATCCACTAATCAATGATATTTTCAAAATTTTCAGATCATTCTGTAAAAAATACTGTATTTTCCATCGCAGGGTCGATGGTGGGGGTCGATGGATGTCCGACCCTCGGGTATGCGACCCTGAGAATCACAGATACTTATCGAGAGCCGAGGATCGATGAGGGGGACGATGGATGTCCGACCCTGTGATCGACCCCTGGTTCTCTGTCAGATCACCGAGAGCCGAGGGTCGATGAGGTGGTCGGAGGGAGGGTCGGATGTTTTGGTTGAATTCTCCGACCCTCGGACTAAAAATCAGGTTTTTAATCCCGAGTTTTGAATCCATTTCTCATTCTTTCTCCTCCTTTCCGACTTGGCTCGTCCCTCTGTGTTGCTACAGTGACAACTCCAACCCATTGGTGATTTTTGCTTCTCTTTTCGACGTCTACTCCTCTTCTACAGGTATGTTCTCTACGGTTCCATGTTTTTAGGGTTTCTTAACTAGGTTTTTGCTCGTTTATATCGTTATCATCAAATTAAACTTTTTTCAACCGTAAAAATTTGATTTTTATTGGGGGCTTTTGTTGTTGGTGACTCAATGGACGAAAGCCCTCAAAAATATTTGAATTTCATCAGTTGGTTATCGAGAAACTTGAAATTTCCTATTTTTGCCCTAATTTCTCGAGATTTTTGAATTTCTTGAAATTTCATCAAATTCAATCTCTTTAGATGAAATTTCCAACTGTATGAGTCTTACAGGATCATTTAGAATCTATATAAGTCCTCTTGCCCACGTGTATGGGTGAAAAGTGAGGCTTTTGACCAATTTATGTCGTTATAATGTCAAAATTTTTGGGTTTTTCATCTTTACTAAGCCAGTATCTGTTTTTCTTTGTTTTTACAGATAGTATGGCTCGTACCAAAGTACCCAGGGTTCATGACCAAGTCCACTTCCGTTCTAATGAGGCTGAGGCACAGTATGCCCGCTACTCTTGTAAGAAGTTAAAGGGAGGTCACCGGGTGGACTTGGCTAGCCTGCCCTTGTTTGATGTGGAGAGGGCTTTTGGTGACATGGGCTGGCTTCCTGTGATCTCCTATGACGCCTGTACTTGGCCAGATTTGGTGAGACAGTTTTATTGTAATCTCCAAGTGGTGGGGATTACAATGATACTGAGAGGGGTAGAGAGCTCAGGATCACTAGCTACGTCAAGGGAGTCGAGGTTTCCTTTGATTATCGGCAGCTAGCGGACTTGTTGGGCATTCCATACGAGGGCCCCTTGGTGTTTTATGCTCCCGGAGAGCCCCAGTTCTTTTCATTGGAGATGAGGGCTGAGATTGACCGTCAGATCATCAGAGAGGATCTCTGGGAGACGAAAGCAATCTACCTACGTCCAGAGCCTCGGGTGTATTGTAAGATTATTCAGCACAACCTGATACCTCAGAGTGGGCACTACGAGAGGATCTCCCAGTTGACCCAGTTCTTGCTGTACTATATCTGCACTAGGCAGCCTGTCTGCCTCCCCTTTCTCATTATGCAGACGATGATCAGTGCCACATTGCCCGGTCATGCTGGCAACCTGCCTTATGGATGCTTGATCACTGTGCTACTTACCCACCTGGGTGTTGACATGGTGGATGAGAGGATTCATGTGAAATTTTTCTCATCACCTCTGGATCGTGAGGCCATCTGTAAGATGGGCATGCGGGATGCTCAGGTCAGTGATGATGAGAGGAACGCTCTGGTGCGTCCACGTACTCGAGTGGAGATGGCAGATGCTGAGGCAGCAACAACAGCTACTGGGGCAAGGGTTCATGGGGGTAATGATGATCGTTTGTACATGGATGTAGATTCCATACCTCCTCCATCACCTACTCATGCTACTGGAGCTGGTCCTTCTTATGCAGCTGGTCCTTCACATGCAGCTGGTCCTTCCCACCCACCTTCTGGTGACATGATAGGGATATTGCATGAAATTAGAGAGGCTCAGCGCATGTCTGATCTGAGGATGGGAGAGGTTCTAGATTCTCAGCGCATGTCGGATCTGAGTGTAGGAGAGCTTCTAGATGCTCAGTGCATGACTAACCAGCTGGTGGCTGATCTCACAGCTAGTCTTCAGGCGACCCAGACTCAGATAGCTTGGTTGAATAGAGTCTATGCTGAGGATTATGACAGAGACCGCGAGGCACCGCCTCCCCCATCACCTCCAGCTTCTTGATGTATTTTCTTTTTATTTTTTTTGTACTTTAGAGCAACTGTCTGGGTTGTGGATTGTACTCTGCTTTAGACTTGTATATATAAATACGTTTGTTCTTCCTTCGAATGTTTATAAATTTGTTTCTCATTTAATAAATGAATTATTCTCTTTTAATTTTGTCTCAAACAACAGAGATTCTTAGAGTGTGTTATTATTACAGCTTTTAAATTTTTTTATCCTATCTCAGTTGACAAACTTTTGTGGTAGTATACTGGTTTACAAGACAGGGCCTGAGAGCTCTGATACCTAGTTGTCACACCTCAATTCCGTACTATTCAGAATGGTGTGATGAACCACTAATAAACCAACGGTTTAACCAGGATCTCTAATAGGTTGTGTCCTTTTAAATTAAACCATACACATCCACAACCATAATCAAAATAAATACACAATAGCGGAAGTCTTAATAATAAATGAATCTAACTGTGATAATCATAAATAAAATATCAAATTATGTTGTATCAACCGAGACATAAGTAAATGAAATATCAAATTACATTTCCTTAATAGTTCAAATAAAATCTAATAAAAAACGCATGAGTTGCACTCGCATGAGGAGTCATGCATCTCCACTATGTCTTCAGCCTCCATCGCAGCAACGTGCCCATACACAGAAGCATTCATATAATCTTCCACAGTGGTACCTGCATCATCATCTAAAAATATTTGAGGTCAAAAGGGTGAGCACACATCACGGCTTAGTGAGTAAACAAAACAATGCAACAAACATATGCATGCATTCAATTCATATTTGTGGTCTGGTATATAAGTTTGCAATGTGCTTTAGAAAGGTTCGGTGGCCGCCTCACCTCTATACACAGTGTGTGTAAGCCCACCCAACAGATCAAACACCATTGTCGTCCACATCCACCCCAACATGGAGTAGAGATAGAGCTAAAGTGTCTGGATCAAACACCGCATAACACTTCCCCTGATGCCCTACCCATACCAACAAGTAAGCCCCTGCTGGCGAGGGCTTGCAAACTGGACTCGCAACTAACCAATCCTAATGTCAAACAGTGTATCCAAGGCCTCACCCCAGCAACCCTCAATACGTCCATAGAGATAGAGCTAAGGCCCCCCGACAGAGTCAAAGACTACACGGTCCGAGACCACCTCCCCTGATGCCCTACGACGTAATAATTCTGCTAAGGTAATGGTGATACGATGATTTCAGTGGACAAAACTTGAGTAGAGATAGAGCTAAAGTGCCCAGATCAAACACCGCATAACCCCTCCCCTGATGCCCCACTCGCATCAAGTATACTAACCACACACAATCATTCACATGTCTATTCCTAGCATCATCATCATCATCATGTTATAAATAAAATAGAATTAAATATGCATGAACATAATAGAAGGAATATTGGATGACATGTTGAATGCACATTACAAGCATATACACATAGAATCAGTCATGGCATTGGACTCAAGAAAATAAAAATAGTTTATTATTAGCCAATTAGTTTAGGTCTTGTTCCCTCACCTTTGCTTGAGTGTAGATCCTCTTTCAAGCATTAAGAATCACTTTTATATCAATAGGAAAACCTAACAAATTGATAGATTTTAATTAGAAGTCATTCCGATAATTTTTGGCCTGCTATTAAGCAAGGGTCGGAGGGTGGGTCGCAGGTAGGGTAGCAGTTTACTATGACCCCCAGGGGCTGGGTCGATGCCAGGGTCGGATGTTCCATCGACCCTCGGTGCAACCACCGCATCCCTGGACTTCCCGAATGCTGGGGGTCGATTCTGTGGTCTGGTAGGGTCGATTTCCAATCGACCCCACGTGCAATCCCCCGTGGTTTGAGTCGAGAATTTCATTCTACAGTCCATTCTTTCATGTTTGGGTCCTATGGCTTACTTTCACAATCCATTCTATGCTTGTTCTATGGCTTAAAACTCTAGGTTTCTTCCTTACTTTGCCTACCATGATTTCCTCCATGGATTTCATTGAAATCCTCCCGTGGATGGATGATTTGGGTTTCTCCTAGACCATACCCTCTTCATGAACTATTCTAAGGTCTTAAATCATTAATGAAAACATACCCATACCTTAGGTTTGCTGAAATTCAGAGGTTTCTCGGAATTCTTCTCTTTAGTCTTCTTCTCTAACTTTCCTTCTCTTTTCCTTCTCTTCTCTTTCTCTCACTTTCAATTAGGGTTTCAAAAGGAGTAAAAGAGGCATAGGGACGTCCTATTTATAGAGTTGAACCTCCCACAATAAGTCCCATTGAGATTAGGAAAGAATCCCCTTAAAATTTGGAAAGTTTCCTATTTACGGTTTCTGTCAGCAAAGAGGGGGTCGATGAGGGGGTCGATGAGGGGGTCGGAGATCCCGTCGACCCTCAGGTCTAAATTGTCTGACCCCCGGTCAAAATTTCAGGGGTCTGACTTCCTAATGAGGGGGGTCCGACCCTGCCTATCTGGGTATGCAACCCTGCCCTCTATTTTACTATTTTTGGGTCAGTTTAATACCTGATTTTGTTATTTCCTTCACGCACTTGGTCCATTTGGCTCAACCATGATAGGTAGATCTGGTACAAGGTGGTAAGACCGGTTAGTTCGATACGGGTCTTACAGTTATGGACTACGTCCAGTTCTTATCGGCGAAAAGATTTTGGATGCAACCTTAATTCAACTTGAGATGGTAGACATTGACGTTATCTTGGGAATGGATTGGTTAGCTCGGCAATCTGGAAACCTATTATGTGTGGGAAAGAAATGGACATTTAAAGACAAGGAAGGAGCAGAGTTTAGTTTTATGGGAACCAAACTTCTCCGTAAACAAAAACTCATTCTCTCTGCATTGAAGGCTAGAAAATGCCTCGAGAAAGGGGGAATTGGGTATCTAGTATCCGTGATCGACCTCACCAAGGAAGCACCACGAATGGAGGATATTGAAGTTGTGCGTAATTTTTTGGATGTATTTCATGTGGAACTACCAGGACTACCACCCGACCGAGTGACAGAGTTCATTATAGATCTTATATCTGGAGCCTCATCAGTATCGAAAACATCCTATCGAATGGCTCCAACTGAACTGAAGGAACTGAAGGTACAATTACAGGAATTACACGACAAGGGTTATATCAGACCCAACATATCACCATGGGGAGTGCTAGTTTTATTCATGAAAAAGAAAGATGGTAGTGTTCGACTGTGTATAGATTATCGAGAATTGAATTGGCTTACAATCAAGAATCGATACCCGTTGCCTTGAACCGATGATTTGTTCGATCAGTTGCAAGGTGCCAAAGTGTTTTCCAAAATTGATTTTCCATCAGGATACCATCAGTTGAAGATAAGGAAGGTGATATTCCAAAGACAGCATTCAGAATCAGATATGGACATTATGAATTTTTAGTTGTCTTTTGGATTGACTAATACACCCGTAACTTTTATGGAACTCATGAATCAGGTATTCCATGATATGTTGGATACGTCAATCATTGTATATATTAACGACATACTAGTCTACTCCAAGACAAAGAAACTCATGTCACAAATCTAAGAGCCGCTTTGTAGTGACTTAGAAAAGAGAAACTTTACACAAAATTTACAAAGTGTGAATTCTGGCTAAATGAAGTAACTTTCTTAGGCCATGTTGTATCCGCTAAAGGAATTAAAGTGGATCCTAGCAAGATTGAAGCCATTCTGAAATGGGAAGCACCTAAGAATGTTGCAGAAATCAGAAGTTTCTTAGGTTTAGTTGGTTATTATCGATGATTCGTGGAAGATTTCTCTAGAATCACTGTACCTCTCTCTAGTCAGACAAAGAAAGGAGAAAAGTTTGTTTGGACCAATAAATGTGAAGAATGTTTCCTAACATTGAAGGCTAGATTGATATCCGCTCCCATCTTGACTATTTCGATCCCAGGACAACCATTTACCCTATACACCAATGAGTTTAGGTTAGGTTTAGGATGTGTGCTTATGCAAGTAGAACAAGTAATTGCGTATGCCTCAAGACAACTGAAGACACATGAGAAGAACTATCCCACTCATGACTTCGAATTAGCAGCGGTGGTATATGCTGTCAAGATATGGAGACATTATTTGTATGGAGAGAAATTTCAGATTAAATCAGATCATAAGAGTCTTACTTATCTTTTTAATCAGAAGGAGTTGAACAAGAGACAAAGAAGATGGCTGGAATTATTGAAGGATTATGATTATGATATCCAGTATCATCCAGGAAAAGCTAATGTAGTTGCTGACACACTAAGCAGGAAAGCTATGACAAAATCCTAAGAAGAAGCTAGTGCAAATGCTATGGCATGTGTCACAGGGAGAGTATTTAACTACAGTAAAGAGCAGTTCGTGATTGATATTCCGAATGAATCAATTGACCAAGGGTTTATTTATTTATTCTCAAACATGTTTGCTACAATGAAGATTATACTTGATCTATTGGACGAAGTAAAAGCAGCTATTAAATCAGACCCTTATCTGAGAACGGTGCAAGAAGACCTCAAGAAAGGTAGGACTACTCCTGAGTTCACCTTGGACGTTGAAAAGGTACTAAGATACAAAGGAAGGATATGTGTTTCTGAAAATGAAGACTTGGATATTAGACACGAACTAATGAAGGAAGCTCACACCACCGCTTATTCGGTATACCCTGAAAGCACGAAGATGTATCAAGATCTGAAGAAACTATATTTGTGGAGAGGAATGAAAGTGGATGTAGCTAAATTTGTGTCTCAATGCTTGAATTGTCAGCAGCTAAAGGCTGAAAGACAAAGACCTACAAGATTGTTGCAGCCACTGCTAGAACCAGCAAGGAAATGGGACTACATCACTACGGACTTCGTCACTTGGTTACCATTGACTCCCCGAGTAGTTGACACGGTCTGGATGATTGTAGATCATTTGACCAAGACAGCTCGTTTCATAGCTATACGACCTCAGTATATCCTAGAAAGGTTGGCTAAAATTTATGTAGATAATATTGTCGGATTACATGGTGTACCTGAAAGTATTTTGTCTGACAGAGACCCACGGTTTACCTCAAAGTTTTGGGAAGGATTACAGAAGGCTATGGGTACAATGTTGAAGTTTAGTACTGCATTCCATCCTCAGACAGATGGATAGTCGGAGCGTACTATTTAGATTTTAGAAGACATGCTTCGAGCTTTTGTCATTGATTTCAAAGGATCATGGGATGAGAAATTACCATTGATTGTGTTCGCTTATAATAATAGCTATCAGGCGACTATACGGATGTCACCCTATGAAGCACTGTATGGTAAGAAATGTCGAACTCCTTTGTTTTGGAATGAAGTTGGAGAACGGAGTATTGTTGGACCAGAGTTTGTTGAAGAGACTTGTCGAGTAGTCGACATAATCAAGGAAAGAGTCCGAATAGCTCAGAACCATCAGAAGCAATATGCAGATAATCGACACAGAGATCTCGAATTCACCATAGGTGATAAGGTATTTCTAAAATATCTCCTATGCGTGGTTTAAAAAGGTTTGGACAAAAGGGAACGCTGTGTCCCAGATATATTGGACCTTATGAAGTTCTAGATAGACGTGGAAAAGTCGCATATCAGTTAGCACTACCACCATCAATGTCTAGTGTACATGATGTATTCCATGTCTCACAATTACAGAAGTACGTTAGAGATCCAACACACGTGTTAACAATGGATCCATCAGATTTAAATGAAGATTTGACGTTCAAAGTAGTACCTTTTGAGATCACTAGCCGAAAGGTGCAACGTCTTTGCAACCCTGACATTTACTATGTTAAGGTTACTTGGAGAAGCCAAAATGTAGAAGAAGTTACATGGGAAGAAGAGAACAATATGCGGAAGTGATATCCTCACCTATTCGACTCGGAAGGTGTATGCAAATTTTGAGGACGGAATTTATATAAGAGGGGCGGAGTTGTAAGACCCCCACTCCATTAACTCGGTTTAACCGTGTCATGTTAGGTCTTCCCATTATTTCTGGACCAAGTAGAACGAGCGTGTGAAGATAGATCATAAACCAGGTATGAGAATCGAGTTAAAAACACTAAAAAATACCTAAGGTCGCATGCCCGGGTAGGTATGGTTGACCATAAGGAAGGGAACAAAAAATATCAAATCCAGAACCCCCCGATTGATGATTTCTTTCCTACGGTCGACGGTTTATGCGATCGTATGATCGACCGTGAGAACCTAGATCAGACTCTCAGTTTTGGAAACTTTCCTAAACTAAGGGAATGCTTTCCCAATTGAAAAAGGACTCTATATGGAGAGATTTTATCTAAATAAAGGACGTCCCTCAGCCTTTTTTTACTCTTTTAAAACATTAGTAAACCCTTGAGAAAGAGAAAGAAGATAAGGAAGAGAAGGAGAAGGAGAAAAAGCTAAGGGGAAGAATTTGTTGAGAAGAATTGGCTCTCTATCATAGGCAAAGGTATGAAACGAATCTATGGAGATGAAAACTCTAAGTATAAGACTTTTATGGAAGATAGAAAATATCAACCTATTATGTTCTATGTGATTTTCTTGAGAAAATCCCAAGGAGAACCATGAAGAGTGAATTTGATGATTAGGGTTGATAAGAAATTACTAATGAAAGCCATAGGATGACCTTAGAATTTCCCATTGAAGAACAGAAGAATTGGCCCAGGAAGAACTCAAATTTCATGTAGACTGTGACCAAAAATCTCAAGGTCGCAGCTACGGTTAACCATAGCATGACCAGTATGACCAGAGGATTGACCATAGGCATTCGAAAAGATTTCAGAAATCATATGGTCGCAGCTACAGTCACACCATATGCGACCATAGGGTATCGATCGTAGATAGTAAGGTTGATATTGCATGAGACCATAGGACCAATTAGACACCTATCAGTGCTCTGTTTCGATTTTCAACTACTGTAACATGTCACATATGAACCCTAACTTAAATTCATATAACTTTTAGGTTGTTAAATCAATTCAAAGAAAATTTCAAGGCTTAGAAGGAGATCGAGTATTGCTAATAGGTGAGGGAACAAAACCTATACTAATTGGATAATAACAAATTGCTTTATTTTTATTATGTCCAATGCCATGATTGATTCTATGCTTGTATGCTTGTAATGTGCATCTCATATGTGATCCAATATTCCTGCTATTACTGTTCATGCATGTTTAATTCTATTTATTTATAACATGATGATGATGATGATGATGATGATGCTAGGAATAGGCATGTGAATGTATGTGTGTGGTTGGTGTCTTGGATGCGAGTGGAGCATCAAGGGGAGGACATGGCATGGTGGTCTTCGACCTCATCACTAGACTCTAGCTCTATTTCTACTCAAGTCTTGCCCACTAACATCGTCGTATCGCTATTACCTTAGCAGAACTATTACATCATAGGGCATCAAGGGAGGTGGTCTTGGATCGTGTGGTCTCTGACTCTGCCAGGGGGCCTTAGCTCTATCTCTATGGACGTATTTAGGGATGCTGGGGTGAGGCCTAGGATACACTATTTGGCATTCGGATTGGTTAGTTGCGAGCCCAGTTTACAAGCCCTCATTAATAGGGGCTTACATGTTGGTATGGGTAGGGCATCAGGGGTAGTGTTGGCGGTGTTTGATCCAGACACTTTAGCTCTATCTCTATTCCAGGGTGGGTGCATGTGGGACGACAATGGTGTTTGATCCATTGGGTGGATTCATACACTCGTGTATAGAGGTGCGGCGGCCACCAAACCATTCTATAACATATTGCAAACTTATAAACCAGACCAAAGATATGAATTGAATGCATGCATATGTTTGTTGCATTGTTTTGTTTGCTCACTGAGCCATGATGTGTGCTCACCCTTTCGATATCGAATATTTTTAGTTGATGATGTAGGTCCTACTGTTGAAGAATATATGAATGCATCGACGTATGGACATGTTGCTATGAAGGACGTAGAAGCTGAAGAAGATGTGCATGATTCATCATGCGAGTGCAACCAATGTGTTTTTGCTTAAGTTTAGTTATAATTTGAACATCTGATATGTAATTGATTATTTATTTTTATGTCTTGTGGTTTGAAGATAATTGGATTAAATACTTATTTATCACTGTTAGACTCTCAGTTCATTGTCTGTAATACTTCTACTTATTTGTTTATTACCTCTGATTATTAATGTGGAATGTGTGTATGGTCTGATATGGTGGGTACGACCTATACGAGATCTTGGGTGAACCGTTGGTTTGTTGGTGGTTCATCACACCATTTTGGTTAGACCAGAATTGGGGTGTGACACTGATGCCATTGGATTGGGTTTGGGATGTGTTCTCATGCAAGGAGAGCAAGTGATTGCGTATGCTTTAAGGAGACTAAAGGAACACGAGAAGAATTACCCTACTCATGACTTGAGTTAGCAGAAGTGATCCATGCCATCAAGATATAGAGACATTACTTATATGGTAATAAGTTTCAGATTAAGTCATACCATAAAAGTCTCATCCACTTGTTTAACCAAAAGGAGTTGAACATGAGACAAAGAAAGTGGTTGGGATTGCTAAAGGATTATGATTATGATATCCAGTTTCATCCAGGGAAGGCTAATGTAGTTGCTAATGCACTGAGCCAAAAAGCGATAAGGAAGCCTGAAGAAGAAGTTAGCACAAATGCTGTCATGTGTCTCACGACAAGAGTATTTAATTGTGGCAATAAGCAATTCATGATCAATAAATCGGGTGGTGCGACAAACTTAGAATTGATTCATTGATTTTCAAATATGTTTGCTACATTGAAGATTGTACCTGGTTTGATGGAAGAAGTAAAAATGGCAATTCAATTGGAACCCTATCTGAGGATAGTGCAAGAAGATTTGAAAAAGGATAGGATGACTCCTGATTTTACTCTGGACTCTAGAAGGGTACTAAGGTTCAGAGGAAGAGTGTGTGTACCTGAAAGTGAAAATCCAAATATCAAAAATAAACAAATGGGGAAAACCCATTTTACCTCATATTCAGTACATCCTAGAAGTACAAAGGTTTATCATGATCTGAAGAAGCTATATTGGTAGAGAGGAATGAAAGCGGATGTAACTCGATATGTATCTCAATGCCTAAATTGGCAACAGGTAAAGGCAAAAAGATAAAGACCTGCAGGCCTACTCCAGCAGTTACCTTAACCAGCCTGGAAATGCGATTGCATTACTATGGATTTGGTTATGGGTTTACCAAAGACTCTAACGTCTGTAGACGCAGTCTGGGTGATTATAGATCGACTTATGAAGATAGCTCGTTTCATTGTTATACTACCCTAGTATACAATGGAGAGGTTAGCCAAGTTGTATGTGGATAACATCGTCAGACTTCATGGCGTACCCGAGAGTATAGTGTCTGACAGAGATCCTTGATTCACCTCAAAGTTTTGGGAGGGATTACAGAAAGCCATGGGAATGAAGTTAAAGTTTAGCACAACATTTCATCCTCAGACGGATGGTCGGTCGGAAAGGACCATTCAGATTCTAGAAGACATACTATGATCTTGTGCTATTGATTTTAAGGGAGCTTGTGATGAAAAGTTACCATTGATCGAGTTCACCTACAATAATTGCTACTAGGCTACTATACAAATGTCACCCTATGAGGCGTTGTATGGGAGGAGGTGTCGAACCCCTCTATTTTGGAATGAGGTTGGAGAATGAAGAATTGTAGGGCCAGAGTTTGTGGAAGAAACTTTTCGAGTAGTTGACATAATTAAGGAAAGGATAAAGATGGCTCAAAATTGTCAAAAATAGTATGCAAATAATCGACACCGAGATCTTGAGTTTAGTGTAGGTGACAAGGTTTTCTTGATGATATCACCTATGCGAGGTTTGAAGAGGTTCGGTAAGAAGGGTAAGCTATGTCCCAGATATATTGGACCATATGAGATCTTGGTTAAGCATCAAAAAGTGGAGTATCAACTCGCACTACCACCATCTATGTCTGGTGTACATGATGTATTCCATATTTTACTACTGAAGACGTACATTAGAGATCCAACGCATATTTTAACTATGGATCCATCGGATTTTATTGACGACCTGATGTTCAAAGTAGTACCATTTGAGATCACTAGTCAAAAGGTTCAGTGTCTTTACAATCGTGACATTCATTATGTTAAGCTTACTTGGCGAAGTCAGGATGTATAAGAGATAACGTGGGAAGAAGAGAACGCTATGTGAAAAAAGTATCCTCACTTATTCGACTCTAAAGGTCTACATAAATTTCGAGGATGAAATTTATTTAAGGGGGAGTTGTAAGGCCCGCACGACACGGTCACTAACTAGGTTTAACTGTGTTGTGTCAGGTCTTTCCATTGTTACCGACTCGAGTGAACCAACCAGATTGACCGTGTGAAGGACCCACCGAGTTAGGTAAGCTAAAAATAGGAATTTTTCATTGTATGATCAACTGATAGATGTTGTATAGCCGACTAGTCAAACAGAAGGTGAGACCAATCAATTTCAATTGAGTGGTCGCACACTCTGATTTGTGTGGTCGATGGGTTTTACAACCATAAAGTCGACCACACAAACCCAGAACAGACTCCAAAATTTAGAAACTTTCTAAATTTCATAGGACTCTCTCCTAATTAGTCCTGAACTATATATGGAGATCTTCCCTCTATATAGAGGATGTCCCTTAGCCTCTCTCACTCTTTTGGATCAATTTTAAACCCTACATTTAAGAGAGAAGGAAAAGGAAAAGGAGATTTTGAGAAGAAGATTGAAGAGGAATTGCACAAGTGCTTATCGATTAGTTCCATTCCCTTACAGCAAGGAACCTATGGTAAGAGATTAACCTCTGAAGATAATAGGAATAGTTAAACTAGATTCACCATCATCATATTAGTAAGTGGAACCCAAACTTGGGGTTAAAATCATGGGATCTCCCAACTAGTTCAAAGGAAATCATGGAAATAGATTAGGGAAGCTTATAAATTGAAATCGAAAAGGTATGAAGGCCATAGAAGGACCCTAAGAGGTGTTTCGATGATGAACCAAAGGATAGACTGAGAAGGACCCAAGAATACAACCAATAAATTATGTGGTCGTATCACTGATCAACTATGTGTGTGACTAGTGAGTTGACCACAACCTCTCGAAAAGTTTACCCAGGGTTGTATAGACTTATCAGTGGTCGCTTGATGCACGACCACACAGTTGACAACACAATGTATGGTCGAGATATACCTACGACCATTGCATTGACCACTCAATTGCAGAAAGCCTATTTTGAGGTCAGACTATATTTTTTAGACTGTTGTAACCTAATACCATCAAACCCTAATCTATGTTCATAAATTGTCTAGGTTGTCAACCAGTACAAGTTAATTTCCAAAGCTTAGAAGAGATTGATACTACGATCAAAGGTGAGGAAACAAGACCTAAACTAACAAGCCATTCTTTCTTTTATTTAATGCTATGATTGATGCCATGCTTGTATGATTGTAATGTGCATCTCACATGTCATCCAATATTATTTCTATTCCTATTCATGCATATTTATTTTATTGTTTTACTCTATTACTGATGATGATAGGAATAGACATGTGTTTGTGAGTGTGGTTGTTGTGCTGTGTGGGAAAAGGGTGTGATCCCTAAATCATGCATTACATTGACATCGTTGTATCTCTGTTACCTTAGCTGAACTAGTACGTCGTAGGGCATTAGGGGGTGTTCGCAGACTGCGTGGTCTATGACCCTGCCGAGGAACCTCAGTTATGTCTCTATGGATATATTGAGGGATGCTGGGGTAAGACCTTGGATACATATGGATGACATCTAGGATTGGTTAGTTACAAGCCCAGTTTGTAAGCATTCGCCAATAGGGGCATACGTACTGATATGGATAGGGTATCAGGGGAAGTATTGGTGTAAGCACCCCATTTTTACCACCCTCAGCATAAGTGAACCAATATGGCAGGTTTCTGGCCTTTAACCCAAAGGTTGGTGATACTCTAATGAACCCCACAGCAGGGTCATTGGATATTACCTACTCAGATGTATAGGTCGTGAAATTATCTTCAAAATGAGACCGGAATCACAATTTCTGACATCGAACAAGGAAGATATCATAGTTTGAAGTGCAAGGGCATTTACGTAATTATCGCATGATGCATGCATTATCATTTAAACTTCAAATCATCATATCTTGATCATCTGATATCGGAATCAGATGATTCAAAGGCCAATATTCCTTATTTTCAGTCCTCTTCAAAGTGGTTGTGAAAAATTCCCGGACAAAGGTCACCGGTGGGCCCCATGCAAGCATGCAAAATTATCGATAGAACTTCAAAGATTCATATCTTTGCTACTGTACGTCGGATTCAGATGATTCCAAGGCCATTATTCTTCATTTGTGATGTTCTACAATGTGGACATAAAAAAATCTCGGGTAGAAGTCTTCGAAGGATCCCACGCAAAATTACACATGGAAATAGTCATTTAATCTTTGAAAATTCATATTTTGGTCACCCCATATCCAAATCAGGTAATTTCAATTTCATTATGTTTCATTTTTAGTACTCTACAAAGTGGACATAAAGAATTTCTGGTAGAAGTCTCCGAAGGATCCCATGCAGAATGGTCAGCCAAATTATCAATAATTGGCCTGCTTAAACTTTAAAAATTCATAAGTTGACCATTTTATTTTCAAATATGATGATTCAAGTTCCAATATTCTTCATTTTTAGTGTTCTACAAAGTAAACGTAGAAAATTTGGAATAAAGGCTATCAAAAAATTTCATGCGGAATGGCAACGAAAATAGCCCATGAAATGATCGAGAGAAACCCAGTCTAACCTAGTCAACTCAGCTCAACCCAAGCCAGTCTTGGCCCAACCCAGTCAATCCTTGTCAATCCAAGCCAAACCGGTTCACCCATGAGCATGTTGGTATATATATATATATGTTAACATATATGTTATATTATTATAATATTATTTATATATATACATATATGATATGTGGGGTTACATATAAATGGAGGGAAACCAATAGAGAATCGACAAACATGGAATGAACCAAGGAAAGAAAGAAATGGAAAGCTGGCCGATTCTATAGGAAAAAAGGAAGAAAAATCTAAAAAAGAGAAAGAGAGAGATTGAGAGAATAATAGAGGAAGAAAAGAATCCGAGAGAGGGATGAGAAAGGAAAGAAAAGAAAATGGAAATTAAAAAAAAAAGAGGAAAGAAGAGCCGAGATTGGAAAAAGAGAAGAGGCAGGAGAAGAAAGGAAGAAAATAAATAGGAGATCCGAAAATCTAAGAAAGAGGACCCGTGAAAGAAAGGGGGATCTTCTTTGGGATGGGCAGAAAAATTAGAAAGGAGGGAGGAGCTTCTTCGGTACGAAAAAAAAAATTAGAAAGAGGAGAAACCGAGAAGAATGGAGGGAGAGAAGGGGAAAAAAAAGATAGAGGAAATCAGAAGCAAGAAAGAAAGGGACTGAACGGGGAGGGAGAAGAAAAATAAAAAAAATCAGAGGCTGGAGTGATTGGGAAAGATCTTGAGGGATGAAAAAAAAAAAAAAGAGATTGAGAGTTTAAGAGAGAGGGCTGGAGAGACCGAGAAAAATGGAGAGAGAGAAGGAGAAGAAAAAATAAAAAAAAATCAGAGAGATAGCAGATCGAGGAGAGGAAGGAAAAGAGAAAAAAAACTCAAAAAAATTAGAAAGAGGAGTGAGGACCAGAACGGAAAGTGGGAGGGGAGAAGAAAAGAGAGAGGAGAGAAGAAAAATAGATCTTCTCCTCGACTGGCCGAGAGAGAGAGAATAGAAGAGGAGATTGGAAATAGAGAGAGGGGGCAGAAAAATTTAGAACGAGAGAGAGAAAGAGACCGAGAAGAATCGGGAGAGAAGGAGAAAAAAAAAGAAAAAAAAAATTAAAAGAGAGAAATCTGAAAGAGAGGCGGTAGCGAGAAGAAGAGGGGGGGAGAGATATGATAGGGAATTGAGAGAGAGAGAGAGAGAGAGAGAGAGAGAGAGAGAGAGAGAGAGAGAGAGAGAAGGCGTTGAGAAGAAGAGGGAGAATTCAGAAAGAGAGGCAGCAGTGAGAAGAAGAAGGAGAAGGCAACCGCTAGAGGTAGCTCTGCGATTCGGGTAAGCCACCACCGCCCCTTCTCTTTGCTTTGGTTTCTATCACATCTGCTTGAACAAAGCCACACCTATCCTCCATATCACCACCATCAAACCATCTCACCACCCTCTGTGAGACCCTCCATCTGTGATCATCACAAACCAGAATCCATGATAACCCAAAACCTTCCACACCTACCGTAACACCCTGCTGGTCATCTCCTTAATACCACCATGCATCACCACTTAGAAAAACCTGCAGCCATTACCCGTTATCAAGCCACCAACCCACAGCCCATTTCCCCACATATGTGAAACCATACCCTAGACCTTAACACCAAACTCTAGGATCCAAATTGACCCTTCATTAAACATGATCAGCACATCTCCAAACCCTTAGATCTAATCTCTCATCCTTCACCTTTGATCATGCCTCCGATCTTTGATATTGAGTATTGTGTGATGAAAATGAATCTTATGTGATTAAATCCTGATATTGATTGAGTTCTTTAAATGTGGTTGAAATCTAACCGTTTGATCTTTGAGTTTAATTTCATGAAAATCTAGCCCCTTGAATGAATTTTATGTGGCTAAAATTTGGTCATTGATCATGGATTTTTTGTGCGATTAACTGTGAGCCATTGATCTTAGAATTTTGATGTGAATAAAATGAAACCATTGATCTTGGAATTTTTAATGATTAAATCTAGATCATTGATTTTAGATACGTTGATGCTTGATGGGTTAGATAATCATTTTGAGTGATCTGAATCGTTGGATTGCTATCAAAAGCAATTTAAATGATTTTGAATGGTTAGATTATTGTCTTGAGTGATCCGAACCATTGGATTTCCATCGGAAGTGATTTAAATGATTTTGAATGGTTAGATTATTGTCTTGAGTGATCTGAATCGTTGGATTATAATCAAAAGTGATTTATTGATTTTGAACGGTTAGATAATCATTTTTGAGTGATCTAAACCGTTAGATCTTAGTCTGATCATGATGACTTGATGTGGGATGAATCTGAGCCGTTGATCTTGGCTGTTTGAATGAAATATGAGTAAATGATCATAATATTTTAAAGAAATCTAACCATTAGATTGAAGATCTGATATAATATTATTGATGTGAGAGTTTCTTTGAGTCTGGACTGTAGATTGAGCATCTGTCTTGTTTTCACTATTGTATTTGCATGCACTATCATGTTTAGGATGCCATTGCTATATTTGCATATACTGTCATGTTTGATGTTCCCATTTTTGGCAATAACTTACTTTCTGCAACACCCTAGTCAAACTGCCATATATGCACACTTCTAGAAGACAATCTAGGCATGGGGCGTGCATTTAGGCACCTACATTCTTGGGAAGGGTATAGTGAAAAATAATAAAAATCTTAATAAAGAAAGAGAATGCTTTGCCAAACCTTTCAAAAATAGAACTTAGGATGAAAAGGGTAATTCAGGACGATTTTGCCCCTCTGCATATGTCACACCCCAATTCCGCACTGTTCAGAATGGTGTGATGAACCGCTAATAAACCAACGATTCAACCAGGATCTCAAATAGGCTATGTCCGTTTGCTTAAACCATACACATCCACAACCATAATCAGAGTAAATACACAATAGCGGAAGTCTTAAATATTAAATGAACTGAGAATCTAAATGTGATAATCATAAATAAAATACCAATTATCTTTCATTGACTGAGACATAAGTAAATAAAATAATCAATTACATTCACTCAATAATCCAACTAAAATCTAATCGAAAACGCATGAGTTGCATTCGCATGACGAATCATGCGTCTCCATTATATCTTCTGCGTCCATCGCCGCAATGTGCACGAATGTGGGAGCACTCATATAATCTTCCACGGTCATACCTGTATCATCAACTAAAAATATTTGAATTCAAAAAGGGTGAGCACACATCACGGCTCAGTAAGAAAACAAAACAATGCAACAAACATATGCATGCATTCAATTCTTATCTGTGGTCTAGGATATAAGTTTGCAATGTGCTATAGAAAGGTTCGGTGGCCGCCTCGCCTCTATACACAGGGTATGTAAGCCCACCCAATTGATCAAACACCATTGTCGTCCACATCTACCCCACCATGTAATAGAAATAGAGTTAAAGTTCTTAGGACCGCACCACATCACACTTCCCCTGCTCTACCCATACCAACACATAAGCCCCTGTTGGCAAGGGCTTGCAAACTGGGCTCGCAACTAACCAATCCTAATGTCAAATAGTGTATCCAAGGCCTCACCCCAGCATCACTCAATACGTCCATAGAGATAGAGCTAAGGCCCCCCGGCAGAGTTAGAGACTACATGGTCGGAGACCACCTCCCCTGATGCCCTACGACGTAATAGTTCTGCTAAGGTAATGGCGATACGACGATGCCAGTGGACAAGACTTGAGTAGAGATAGGGCTAAAGTGCTTAGGACCGCACTGCATCACACTTCCCCTGATACCCCACTCGCATCAAGTACACTAACCACACATAAACATTCACATGCCTATTCCTTGCATCATCATCATCATCATGTTGTAAGTAAACTGAATTAAATATGCCTGAACAGTAATAATAGAAATAGTAGATGAAATGTGATATGCATATTACAATCATACAATCATAGCATCATACATAGTATTGGACTCAATAAACGAAAACAGTTTATTATTAGCCAATTAGTTTAGGTCTTGTTCCCTCACCTTTGATTGAGTGTAGATCCTCTTTCATGCTTTAAGAATCACTTTTAGATCACTAGGTAAACCTAACAAGTCGATAGATTTTAATTAGAATTAATTCCAACAGTTTTAAGCTTGTTGTACTGCTAGGGTCGCAGGTAGGGTAGCAGTTTTCTGAGACCCCAGGGTATAGGGTCGGTCATAGGGTCGGTTATCCATCGACCCTAGGTGCGACCACAGCCTCCCTGGACTTCCCGAGAGCATGGGGTCGATCCTATGGTCTGGTAGGGTCGGTTACCAATCGACCCTACGTGCTACCACACGTAGTTTGAGTCGACCTTTCATCCTACAATCCATTCTTTCATGTTTGAATGCTTTGTCTTACTTTTACAGTCCATTCTATGATTGTTCTATGGCTCAAAACTCCAAGTTACACAATTTACTTGTTTACAATGATTTCCTCCATGGATTCCATTGGAATTTATCCAGTGATGGATGATTTGGCTTCTCCTAGGTCCTACCCTCTTCATGAACTATTCTAGGGTCTTACATAACTCATGGAGAATGTATTCATACCTTAGGGTTGCTAAGATTCAAAGATTTCTCTGAATTTCTTCTCCTTAGTCTTTTTCTCTAATTCTCCTTCTCTTCTCCTTCTCTTCTCTTCTCTCACTTTCAATTAGGGTTTCAGAAGGAGTGAAAGAGGCTAAGGGACGTCCTATTTGAAAAACCTCCCAAAATAAGTCCCATTGAGATTAGGAAAGGATCCCCTTGAAATTAGGAAAGTTTCCTAATTACGGTTTCAGTCTGTCATCCTAGGGTCGATGCTAGGGTCACAGGATCTGTCGACCCTAGGGTCTTAAATCATCCGACCTTAGGACTGAAAAGTCATGGGTTGGACTCTGTTGAGGTGGGGTCGATCCTACCTATTTAGGCATGCTACCCTACCCTCAAATTTACTATTTTTGGATCAATTTCATACCTGGTCTTGTGATTTCCTTCACGTACTTGGTCCACTTGGCTCGACCATGATAGGTAGATCTGGTACAAGGTGGTAAGACCAGTTAGTTTGATACGTGTCTTTCAACTCCCCCCTTCTTATTAAAAATTTTGTCCTCAAAATTGGTACATACCTTTCGAGTTGAAAAGATGAGGGTATTGCTTTCGCATAGCATTCTCTTCTTCCCATGTGATTTCTTCTATATCTCTACTTCTCCAGGTGACTTTAACATAATAGATGTCATGGTTGCGTAGTCGTTGAACCTTTCGACTGGTGATTTCAGTTGGTGCTACTTCAAATGTCAATTCGTCAGTCAAATCAGGTGGATCTACTGCCAAAACGTGCGTTAGATCTCTGAAGTACTTCTTCAATAATGAAACATGGAATACATCATGCATACTTGACATAGATGGTGGTAGTGCTAACTGGTAAGCCACTTTTCCACGTTTGGCTAGAATCTCATATGGCCCGACATATCTCGGACTTAGTTTCCCTTTCTGTTCGAACCGTTTTAAACCTCGCATAGGTGATACTTTCAAAAATACCTTATCACCTATAACAAATTCAACGTCTCGACGTCGAGTATCTGCATACTATTTTTGACGATTTTGAGCCATTCTTACTCTTTCCTTGATAATGTTGACTACTCGACATGTCTCTTCAACAAATTCTGGTCCAACAATGCAACGTTCTTCAACTTCATTCCAAAACAAAGGAGTTCGACACTTCTTACCATACAGTGCTTCATAGGGTGACATCTGTATAGTAGCCTGATAGCTGTTGTTATAATCGAACTCGATCAATGGTAATTATTCATCCCATGATCCTTTAGAATCAATTACACAGGCTCGAAGCATGTCCTCTAAAATCTGAATGGTACGCTCTGACTGTCCATCTATCTGAGGATGGATTGCAGTACTAAACTTCAATGTTGTACCTATAGCCTTTTGCAACCCTTCCCAAAACTTTGAAGTAACTCGTGGATCTCTGTCGGACACAATGCTTTCAGGTACACCGTGTAATCTGACAATATTATCCACATACAACTTAGCTAACCCTCCAATGTATACTGAGGTCGTATAGTTATAAATCGAGCCGTTTTAGTCAGGCGGTCTACAATCACCCAAACCGCGTCAACTACTTGGGGAGTCAATGGTAACCCGGTGATGAAGTGCATAGTGATGCAGTCCCATTTCCATGTTGGTTCCGATAACGGCTGTAATAGTCCTGCAGGTCTTTGTCGTTCAGCCTTCACCCTTTGACAATTTAGGCATTGAGACACGAATTTAGCTACATCTGCTTTCATTCCTCTCCACCAATATAATTTCTTAAGATCATGATACATTTTTGTACTTCCAGGATGTATCGAATAGACGGTGGTTTGGGCTTCTTTCATTAGTCGGTGTCTAATGTCCAAACTTTCTGTTTCAGGTACACATATTCTTTCTTTGTACTTCAGTACCTTTTCATCGTCCAAGGCGAACTCAGGGATAGTCTACCTTTTTCAATGTCCTCTTGTACCATTCTTAGATAAGGGACTGATTTAATAGCTGTTTTCACTTCATCAATTATATTAGGTACAATCTTCAATGTGGCAAACATATTTAAAAACCGATGAATAAACCCTTGGTTGGTTGGTTCACCCGGTGCATCTATCACGAACTGCTCATTATCGTAATTGAACACTTTTCTAGGGGTACACATTGCGGCAGTTGTGTTAACCTCTCCTTGAGATTTTATCATTGCTTTTCTACTCAGCACATCAACTACCACATTTGCTTTCTCCGGATGATACTGGATATCACAATCATAGTCTTTCAATAGTTTCAGCCATCTTCTTTGTCTCATATTTAACTCCTTCTGATTAAAGAGATAAGTGAGAATCTTATGGTCTGATTTAATCTGAAATTTCTCTCCGTACAAGTAATGTCTCCATATCTTGACAGCATGTACCACTGCCGCTAATTCCAAGTCATGAGTGGGATAGTTCTTCTCATGTGTCTTCAGTTGTCTTGAGGCATATGCAATTACTTGTTCTCGTTGCATAAGTGCACATCCTAAACCCAATCCTGACACATCAGTGTAGAAAATAAATGGCTGTCCTGGAATCAGAATAGTCAAGATCGGAGCAGATATCAATCTAGCCTTCAACGTTTGGAAACTCTTCTCACATTTATCTGTCTAAACAAACTTTTTTCCCTTCTTAGTCAAACTACTGAGAGGTACGATAATTCAGGGATAGTCTTCCACGAATCCTCGTTAATACCCAGATAGACCTAGGAAACTTTTAATTTCTGCAACGCTCTTCGGTGCTTCCCACTTCACAATGGCTTCAATCTTGCTAGGGTCCACTTTAATTCCTTCAGCGGATACAACATGGCCTAGGAAAGCGACTTCATTTAGCCAAAACTCACACTTTGTAAATTTGGCGTAAAGCTTCTCTTTCCGTAATCGCTGCAGAGCGGCTCTTAGATTCATAATATGAGTTTCCTTGTCTTTGGAGTAGACCAATATATCATCAATGAATACAATGACCGATGTATCCAACATATCATGGAATACCCGATTCATAAGTTCCATAAAAGTTGCTGGTGCATTAGTCAATCCAAAAGACATGACCAAAAATTCATAATGTCCATATCTCATCCTAAATGCTGTCTTGGGAATATCTCCATCCTTGATCTTCAACTGATGGTATCCTGACCGAAGATCGATCTTGGAGAACACCTTGGCACCTTGCAACTGATCGAACAAGTCATCTATCCGAGGCAATGGGTATTGATTCTTGATTGTCAGCTTATTCAGTTCCCGGTAGTCTATACACAGTCGAACACTACCGTCCTTCTTCTTTACGAATAATACTGGTGCTCCCCATGGTGATATGCTAGGTCTGATGTAACCCTTGTCCAGTAGTTCTTGTAACTATACTTTTAATTCCTTCAATTAAGTAGGAGCCATTCGATAAGGTGCTTTAGATACTGGTGCGGCTCCGGGTATCAGATCTATAACAAACTCTGTAGCTCGGTCGGGTAGTAGTCCTGGTAGTTCTTTAGGAAATACATCTGAAAAGTCACGTACGACATCAATATCCTCCATTCGTGGTGCTTCCTTTCTGAGGTCGACCACTGATACTAAATACCCAACTCCTCCTTTCTCGAGGCATTTCCTAACCTTTAATGCAGAGAGGATGAGTTTTCGTTTACGGGGAAGTTTGGTTCCTGCAAAACTGAACTCCGCTCCTTTCTTGTCTTTAAATGTCAGCCTCTTTTCGGCACATAATAGGTTTGCAGAATGCTGAGCTAACCAGTCCATTCCCAAGATGACGTCAAAGTCTGCCATCTCAAGTTGAATCAAGGTTGCATCCAAGGTTTTCTCGTCAATAAGAACTGGACATGGTCCGTAACCTTTTTCTAATTCCACTTCTAATCCCATCGGTGATCGTACAAACAGTTTGTAGTCTAAAGATTTGAGGGGTAGGTTCAACTTCTTTCCAAATGACACAGATATAAAAGAATGAGTAGCTCCTGAATCAAAGAGTACTCTGGCGGGAATGCCATTATTAGGTACGATACCTGTGATTTGTTTTAATTTAGTCTACATTCTCACACAATGTAACACAAAATGAAAGGTTCAGGTCATACCTGTGACCACATCAGGCGATGCGACAACATCCTCAGATGTAGCAGCATAAACCTTCCCTTGTTGTAGCTGCTTCCTGGGTTTAGGACACTCCCTTGAATAATGTCTTATTTGATTGCAGTTATAGCATTTTACTCCTTCGTTATTTTGCTTTTGTTGCGGTTGAGCTGCTGGAGTAGTCTTGGCTGCAGCATTAAAACCTTGAGTACGGAAGGGTTTGAATGTCCTTGTATTCCCTCCGTTATATGAATTTCTCAGTTGGCCTTTTAATGCCCCTGTTTTGAGCAAAATAAATCTCTTTCTGGCTCGACTCTATCACCCGAGCAATTTGTACAGCCTCATTGTAGACTTTCTTCTCAAGTCCTAGAACATGTTCACGAATACTTTCCCTAATTCCAATGACAAACCTTCGGGTTTTTGTATCCTTCGCTTGCATAATAACTGGTGCAAAGAAGAATAGCTCCTCATAACGCTGTTGATATGCATCGACAGTCATCTGTCCCTGAAACAAACTCAAGAAATCATTCTCCATAGAATCTCTACAACTTTTAGGAAAGTACTTCTCAAAGAATGCCTCCTTATATATACCCCAGGTCAGTTGGGCATGCTTTGTTAACAGATAAGTCCGTGTCGACTTCCACCAATGGTGTGCATCACCTTTCAGCATGAACGTTGCACACAGTACTTTCTCCTCCTCAGTAACTGTCATCATCATGAAATTCCTCTCCATTTCATCAATCCAGTGTGCTGGCCACAAAGGATCAGCTGGCTTACCATTATATTCCTTGGGCATCATCTTCAAGAAATGCTCGACTAGTCTGGACTGGTCCAGCTGATGTGGAGCGTAGGCCCCATACATAGGTGGTTGGTACTGATAACCACCTTGAGCTACTTCAGGATTCTGCACTTGAGCCTGCATGACTGGAGTTTGAGGTGCATGGCGTACCGTGTTACTTCCCCCTGGTACTATGCTTACCTATCTTGCTGGCATCGGTGTCGTCTGTGTAGCTAAAAAAGCCATGCCTATGGCAGCTTGTATAGTAGCTTGTACCTGTTGTATTTGATGCAGCTATTGTGCCAAGTTCATTATGGCTGTAGCCAGGTCTGTAGGTGGTGCTGGCAAGTTCGTAGTATTTGTCTGGCCATTAACCATGGACGGTGTCGTATTCAGATTCTCCTGTGTCTCAAGATGTATATGGCTGTCTTCCTCCACAGGTGGTGGTGGTGGAATAGAGTTACAGCTTTGTCTGGTCACTCTTCGCCCAACCATTTTTTGTTCTGATGATGGTAGTGCATGTAAACGATCATAGCACATGTGAGGCAATCAATATAGTCGTTCTCCAGTTAAAAGTCCAACCAATCAAGACAATTTTCAAATTTTCAAATCATTCTGTCAAAATACTGTATTTTCCATCGTAGGGTCGATGGTAGGGTCAATCATTATGCGACCTTAGGGTATGCGACCCTGAGAATCACTGTCAGAATACTGAGAGCCTAGGGTCGATGGTAGGGTCGGTATATGTCCGACCCTAGGGTCGACCCCTAATTCTCTGTCAGATCACCGAGAGGCTAGGGTCGATGGGTGGGTCGGAGGTAGGGTCGCATGTCTTGGTCGAATTATGCAACCCTACGATCCAGAATCAGGTTCTTAAACCCGATTTTGGATTCATTTCCCATTCTTCCTTCTATTTTCCAACTCAACTCGTTTCTCTGAGTTGCTACAGTAACGACCCCTACCTGTTTGGTGATTCTATCCTTCATTCGCGACTACTACTCCTTCTCTACAGGTATGTTCTCTACTGTTTCATGTTTTTATTACTTTCTAGCTAGGTTTTTTCCCATTTACATCATTTTCATCAAATTAAAGTTTTTCCAATCGTAAAAATTTTATTTTTATTGGGGGATTTTGTTATTGGTCACCCAATGGACGAAATCCCTAAAAAATATTTGAGTTTCATCGGCTGATTGTCGAGAAACTTGAAATTTTCCATTTTTGCCCTAATTTTTGATATTTTTTGAATTTATTGAAATTTCTTCAAATTCGATCTCTCAAATTTAAATTTCCTACTGTATGAGCCTTGCAGGATAGTTTAGAACCTATGTAACTCCTCCTGCCCAAGTGTATGGGTGAAAAGTGAGGCTTTTGACCAATTTATGCCGTTATAATGCCAAAAGTTTTGGGTTTTTCACCATTACTGATCTATTATCCATTTCTCTTTGTTTTGGCAGATAACATGGTTCGTACCAATGTTCCTAGGTCTCGTGACCCAGTCCGCTTCTACTCCAATGAGGCCGAAGCTCAGTATGCTCATTATGCTCGTAAAAAGATAGAGGGAGTTCGTCATGTGGACTTGGCTAGTCTAGCCTCGTTCGACGTGGAGAGAGCATTTGGTGACATGGGCTGGCTTCCTGTGATTACCTATGATGCCTGTACCCATCCGGATCTGGTGAGACAGTTCTATTATAATCTTCAGGTGGTGGGAGATCACAATGACACTAAGAGGGGTATGGAGCTCAGGATCACGAGCTACGTCAAAGGAGTAGAGGTTTCCTTTGACTGCCAGTAGTTAGCTGATCTTTTGGGCATATCACATGACGGCCCTCTAGTGTACTGTGCTCCTAGGGAGCCCCAGTTCTTTTCCTTGGAGATGCAGGCTAAGATAGACCGTCAGCTAATCAGAGAGGATCACTGGGAGATGAAAGCGATCAACCTACGTCCAGAGCCTCGGGTGTACTATAAGATCATCCAGCACAACCTGATACCCCAGAGTGGACATTATGAGAGGATCTCCCAGTTGACCCAGTACTTACTTTACTGTATCTGCACTAGGCAACCTATCTGCCTCCCTTATATTATTATGAGGACGATGATCTGTGCTAGGCTGCCTGGTCAGATAGGCAACCTGCCCTATGGACGTCTAATCACCACCCTGCTTACCGGCCTAGGTGTTGATTTAGTGGATGAGAGGATTCTGGAGAAGACCTTCTCATCAGTTCTGGACTGGGAGGCCATCTGTAGGATGGGCATGCGGGACGCTCAGGTCAGTGATGAGGAGAGGAATGCTCTGGTCCGTCCTCGTACTCGGGTGGAGGTGGCAAACGCTGAGGTAGCAGCAGCAGCAGCCGCTGGAGCAGGGGTTCATGGGGGTGATGCTGAGGATGAGGATCGTATGTACATGGATGTGGACTCCATACCTCCTCCATCACCTCTGCATTCTATTGGAGCTGGTCCATTTCGGACTCCTTCACGCATGGCTGGTCCTTCACGCCACCATCTGATGATATGATGGGATTACTGCGTGAGATCAGGGAGGCTCAGCGCGCGATGGATTCGAGAGTGGGAGAGCTTCTAGATGCTCAGCGCGTGTCTAATTAGTGGATGGCTGCGTTGACAGCTAGTCTCCAGACGACCCAGACTCAAGTAGCCTGGTTGACTAGAGTCTATGCTGAGGACTATGATAGAGATCGTGAGGCACCGCCTCCTCCATCACCTCCAGCTCCATGATGTATTTTTTTTTCTTTTTATTTTTCTTTTGTATTACAGAGTAACTATCCGGGTTGTGGACTGTACTCTGCTTTGGATATGTATATAAACTTTCTTTTGGTTTGATGTATATAAAACTTGTTTTTCCCTTTATATGTGCATTATTCTCTTTCTTAATTTTATCTCAAACAACACAGGTGCTTACAGTGTGTTCTTATTATAGCTTTTAAATTTTATCCTAACTCAGCTCACGAACTTTTGTGGAACTATACCGGTTTAATAAACAGGGCCTGAGAGCTCTAATACCAAGTTGTCACACCTCAATTCCACACTGTTCCGAATGGTGTGATGAACCACTAATAAACCAACGGTTCAACCAGGATCTCAAATAGGCTGTGCCCGTTTGCTTAAACCATACACATCCACAACCATAATAGAGTAAATACACAATAACGGAAGTCTTTAATATTAAATGAACTGAGAATCTAAATGTGATAATCATAAATAAAATACCAATTATCTTTCATTGACTGAGACATAAGTAAATAAAATAATCAATTACATTCACTCAATAATCCAACTAAAATCTAATAAAAAACGCATGAGTTGCATTCGCATGACGAATCATGCATCTCCATTATATCTTCTGTGTCCATCGCCGCAACGTGCCTGAATGCGGGAGCACTCATATAATCTTTCACGGTCATACCTGCATTATCAACTAAAAATATTCGAATTTGAAAAGGGTGAGCACACATCACGGCTCAGTGATCAAACAAAACAATGCAACAAACATATGCATGCATTTAATTCATATCTGTGGTCTGGTATATACGTTTGCAATGTGCTATAGAAAGGTTTGGTGGCCGCCTCGCCTCTATACACAGGGTGTGTAAGCCCACCCAATGGATCAAACACCATTGTCTTCCACATCCATCCCACCATGGACTATAGATAGAGCTAAAGTGCTTAGGACCGCACAGCATCACACTTCCCCTGATTCTCTACCCATACCAACACGTAAGCCCCTGTTGGCGAGGGCTTGCAAACTGGGCTTGCAACTAACCAATCCTATTGTCAAATAGTGTATCCAAGGTCTCACCCCAGCGTCCCTCAATACGTCCATAGAGATAGAGCTATGGCCCCCTGACAGAGTCAGAGACTACACGGTCCGAGACCACCTCCCCTAATGCCCTACGACGTAATAGTTCTGCTAAGGTAATGGCGATACGACGATGCTAGAGGACAAGACTGGTGTAGAGAAAGGGCTAAAGTGCTTAGGACCGCACCACATCACACATCCCTTGATACCCCACTCGCATCAAGTACACTAACCATACACAAACATTCACATGCCTATTCCTAGCATCATCATCATCATCATGTTGTAAATAAACTGAATTAAATATACATGAACAGTAATAACAGGAATAGTAGATGACAAGTGAAATGCACATCACAATCATACAATCATAGCATCATACATGGTATTGGACTCAATAAACGAAAACAGTTTATTATTAGCCAATTAGTTTGGTCTTGTTCCCTCACCTTTGATTGAGTGTAGATCCTCTTTCAAGCTTTAAGAATCACTTTTAGATAACTAGGAAAACCTAACAAGTCAGTAGATTTTAATTAGAATTAATTCCAACAGTTTTAAGCTTGCTGTACTGCTAGGGTCGTAGGTTGGGTCGCAGGTAGGGTAGCAGTTTTCTAAGACCCCAGGGTGTAGGGTCGGTCATAGGGTCGGATATCCATCACCCTAGGTGCGACCACAGCCTCCCTGGACTTCCCAAGAGCATGGGGTCGATCCTATGGTCTGGTAGGGTCGGTTACCAATCGTCCCTACGTGCTACCACACGTAGTTTGAGTCGACCTTTCATCCTACAGTCCATTCTTTCATGTTTGAATGCTTTGGCTTACGTTTATAGTCCATTCTATGATTGTTCTATGGCTCAAAACTCCAAGTTACACACTTTACTTGTTTACAATGATTTCCTCCATGGATTCCATTGGAATCTATCTAGGGATGGATTATTTGGCTTCTCCTAGATCCTACCCTCTTCATGAACTATTCTAGGGTCTTACATAACTCATGGAGAATTTATTCATACCTTAGGATTGCTGAGATTCAGAGATTTCTCTGAATTTCTTCTCCTTAGTCTTCTTCTCCAATTCTCTCTCCTTCTCTTCTCCTTCTCTTATCTTCTCTCACTTTCAATTAGGGTTTCAAAAGGAGTGAAAAAGGCTAAGGGATGTCCTATTTATAGAAGAAAACCTCCCAAAATAAGTCCCATTGAGATTAGGAAAGGATCCCCTTGAAATTAGGAAAGTTTCCTAATTACGGTTTCAGTCTGTCATCCTAGGGTCGATGCTAGGGTCGCAGGATCCGTCGACCCTAGGGTCTTAAGTCATCCGACCCTAGGACTGAAAAGTCATGGGTTGGACTCTGTTGAGGTGCGGTCGACCCTACTGGTTTAGGCATGCGACCTTACCCTCAAATTTACTATTTTTGGGTCAATTTCATACCTGGTCTTGTGATTTCCTTCACGTACTTGGTCCACTTGGCTCGACCATGATAGGTAGACCTGGTACAAGGTGGTATGACTGGTTAGTTTGATACGGGTCTTACAGCATATCCTAAACCTAGAATAGGTTCTCAATCTTAAACCTAGAACAGGTTCTCAACCCTAAACCTAGAATAGGTTCTCAATCCTAAACCTAGAACAGGTTATTTTATCCAGCCCGAACTATGCGGATTCTGATTCTTAGAGCAAACCCTAAGATACGTAGGCCATTTGGGAGAAACTCAAATTCGGATCCACACCTTAATCCACTTGGACTATCCATAGATCCACTAGGATATCCATCCATATTCCAACCCAAAAAGGATTATCCAAATTCTAACCTAGAACAGGTTATTCCATCAGCCCGAACTACGTGGATTCTGATTCCTAGGGCAAACCTTAGGAAACGTAGGCCATTTGGGAGAAACCCAAATTCGGATCCATACCTTAGTCCACTCGGACTATCCATAGATCCACTAGGATACCCAACCATTTCAACACAGAGCCCAAACTATGTGGATTCTGATTCTTAGGGCAAACCCTAGGATACATAGGCCATTTGGGAGAAACCCAAATTCGGATCCATACCTTAGTCCACTCGAACTATCCATAGATCCACTAGGATAACCAACCATTTCAACCCATAGCCCGAACTGCGTAGATTCTGATTCCTAGGTCAAACCCTAGGATACATAGGCTATTTGGGAGAAACCTAAATTCGGATCCACACCTTAGTCCACTCGGACTATCCATAGATCCACTAGGATATTTACCCAAATTTTGACCCAAATAGAGTTATCCATCCTGAAATACATGGATTCTGATTCCTAGGTCAAACCCTAGGATACGTAGGCTATTTGGGAGAAACCTAAATTCGCATCCACACCTTAGTCCACTCAGACTATCCATAGAACCACTAGGATATTTACCCACCTTTTTCGAACTACTCGGATTCTGATTCCTAGGGCAAACCCTAGGATACGTAGGTCATTTGGGAGAATCCCAAATTCGGATCCACACCTTAGTCCACTCGGTCTATCCATAGATCCACTAAGATATCCATCCACATTTTTTACCCATATAGGGTTATCCAAATTTTAACCCAGAATGGGTTATCCATATTTTGACCCAGATAGGGTTATCCATATTTTAACCCAAATAGGATTATCCATTCTTAGATCCACTAGGACTATCTATCAGTTCACATGGACTATCCAGATCCTAACCCATAGGGTTTCTCATCCTTTCAAGCATAAACTTCAACTTGAACAATGAACTTAATCATGCACAAGCATAAATGACAATCATAAACTTTAATCACACCTAAATTACGATGGTGAACCTATTTTTCAGAATAATTCCATAATACATAGGCAATCTAATGGATACATATTCGGTTCAATGATATCAAACCACTTGGTTTGGTTTGGTTTAACAGATAGAGTCTAGCATAGGAAAGGCATAGGAGACCGATTTCGATCGGGCGGTTTGAGTGCCTAACCACTTCCCATAACCGTAACCTGATGCTTATCCAATCTCTGATGGACCAAAAATCCAATCTAAGGGTCATGAGTCAATTGAAGTCTTACCTTGGGGTGAGATTTTACATTTCTAGGGTCCTAGACCTTAATCTAGGTGGCGACTTCCAAGATTTCAATCTTTGTCCTCACAGTGGCGACTCCACTGGGGATATAAACGTCAAACTCGTAAATAAAAACTTTCCTTGTGTGAATTGGATGCTAGTTTTTAGGATAATATATTTATTCTTGTATAATATTGCTTTGGGGGGAATGGGTTCAGTCTCACATTCGTGCGAGTAGCCGAACCGGGTCCCATGCAGATGGGGCAGCCCGCTAGGCGAAACACACAACCTTGGCCTATACTACTTTGTGAGACGACGACCGGCGAGTAGCCTCTAACGAGCGTTTGTTGGGTCCGCCTGGGAATGCATTATGCTACTCCACATCGCATGATGCTTGCAACATAGTATATAAAGGGATTGGGGGCCCATTATTCATCGTGCATTCGGTGATAGGTTACCCCGTCCTTGTCAAGGTGGCCTTTTCTGTCCTAACCCAGATTGTAGCCCAATGTTTGTTATTTTTTGGTTCATCCCTGAACCAACCCAGTAAAATATACTAAATCATGACATCCATGTTCGAGACATCGAATTTCTGCCCATTTTTGCCTTGATTGGCCAACATGTTAGAATCTACACGATGAGAATCTTGAACTCTCACCCATTGGGAGTATGAGGTATGTATACACCTGTTCTACATCATAGTAGATGATCACTATACACTCTCCATTAAGTAAGCTCGATGTGTCGAATCTCTCATTGTTAACACGTTAATTTTGAAAAACAAACAGAAAATCCCTGTCAAGACATAGATACCATGGTCAAGAAAAAATTTACTAGTTTGTTCATTCATGAACCACTTTTGCTAACCATCCCTAATAAGGATGATGGATTAATATATCCATTTCAATTTCATTGAATTTGGTAACCCAAGTGGCCAGACCTTGGTACCACTGATTATCCATTTTTGGAATCACGAGGTCCCAAGACCGAATACATGGCTTAGCCAAATTCAACTAAATTGACTCGGATAAGTTTACCCGATCACCCTTATGAAGGAGCTAACTCTTGTTTGGTTAAGTCATCTTTGATTGTGCATGTGACTTCTTCCATTCCTCTAGATGTCTAGAATCTTGATATTTCTCCATTGGGTTTCAATGCTTATGGAAAAGAGAATCAAATTACAACCATATCCACCCTTTTAGGGTGAGAAGCCCCTACAATTAGGGAATTGTCTTGATCTCCCACCTTGAGATCCATCCATGTTATCTTTCTAAATGAATCAATGGAAGCCATGAATCTAGATCTGATTGAACATCAAATTTGGTAAAAAAGAAGGCAACCAGATTTGGGAACACAATCAGTAACTCAGCCAATCTAGTCTAATAAAGCATTCAGTTTAGGCAGCGACAAGCACCTATACCTGAAAAAAAGTTTACAATATTCTCGTACAGTTAGTCCTTAGGCTTACTCAAATATCATATTCAGTTCATCTCATCATCAAAGAGAGATTCAGCCCCTAGGCAAATCCAATCACTGTTCTCAATACAACCCTGAATTAAGGAGAGATTCAGCCCTTAGCCAAATCCAATCATTGTTCTCAATTCATCTCTGAGTTAAGGAAAGATTCATCCCTAGGCAAATCCAATCATAGTTCTCGATTCATCTCAGAATTAAGGAGTGATTCAACCCCTAGGCAAATCCAATCACCCTTTCTCCATTCACCTCTGAAATAAGGAGAGATTCAGCCCCTAGGAAAATCCAATCACCGTTCTCGATTTACCTCAGAATTAAGGAAAGATTCAGCCCCAAGGCAAATCCAATCAAAGTTCTCGACTCATCTCTGAATTAAAGAGTGATTCAGCCCCTATGCAAATCCAATCACTGTTCTAAATTCATCTCAGAATTAAGTAGAGATTCAGTCCATAGGCAAATCGAATTACCATTCTCCATTCACCTTTGAATTAAGGAGAATTTCAATCCCTTGGCAAATCTAATCACCGTTCTCGATTCACCTCTGACTTAAGGAGAGATTTAACCTTAGGTAAGTCCAATCACCCTTCTTAATTCACCTTTGAATTAAGAAAAGATTTAGCCCCTAGGTAGGTCCAATCATTATTTTAGTTCATCTAGAATTAAGGAAAGATTCAGCCCCTAGGTAGATTCAATCGCATCCAGTTCATCTCAGAATCAAAGAAATATTCAGCCCAAGATTCAACCACCATTTTCAATTCATCTCAGAATTAAAGAAAGGATTAACCCCTAGGCAAGTTCAATCATCACCTCCCAGATCATGTTAAAATGGAGGAGGCATTCGGCCCTAGGCTTTTTCACCCTTCACCACCTGTTTAGGTTCCGATTCATGTCGGAACTAGGAAAAGTTCCATTCATCCGAATTCATTTAACCACTAGGCTTATCCAACCATCAACTTTGGTTAGGGTTCTGATTCATGTTGGAACTGTGAAAAGTTCCATTCATCTGAATTCAATTAGCCACTAGGCTTATTCAACCATCAACTTTGGTTAGGGTTCTGATTCATGTTGGAACTAAGAAGAGTTCCATTGGCCAACCATCAACTTTGGTTAGGGTTCTGATTCATGTTGGAACTAAGAAGAGTTTCATTGGCCAACCATCAACTGTGGTTTAAGTTCTGATTCATGTTGGAACTAAGAAGAGTTCCATTCATCTGAATTCATTTAGCCACTAGGCTTATCCAACCATCAACTATGGTTCAAGTTCTGATTCATGTTGGAACTAAGAAGAGTTCCATTCATTTGAATTTAATTAGCCCCTAGGCTTGTCCAACCATCAACTCCTATTCAGATTCCGATTCATGTTGGAACTAAGAAATGTACCATTCATTTGAACTCAATGTGAGCATGAGTTAGCCTCTAGGCATATTCAACTATTACCTTTGGTCCGTGTTTCATTTCATGAAGGAATCGAAGAGAATTTTAGTCATTTCAACTCAATTAATCCGTCATCTCTAGCAATTAGAGTCCAATCCATGATTGTCATCCTTGGCTTCTATCAATGGGAGCCCAACTCAAGCAATCTTTGCCTCTAGCAATTAGAGCCCAGTCCATGACTGTCAATCTTGATCTCTATCAATCAGAGACCAATTCAAAGTCAATCTTAATCTCTATCAATTAGAAACTAGTTCAAAGTTTACCTTGTCTCTATCAATTGGAAATAAATTCAAAATCCACCTCTGGCTCTATCAATTAGAGTCTGATCCATGTCCATCATAGCACAGTGCTACAAGTTAGGATCGCTTGTTAGGAATGGTGAATGAGAAGCATTCCCCATTGCTTATCGGTAAGATCAGTTCCATATTTTAAAGTCATCAGAAATAATTAACCTTCAGCTATAATAGTGCTATCCCATCATGGGCATTTTTGCCCCATTGGCCAAGAAAATGCCAGAATCCAAAGAGTTGCCCTCATATTTCTCATTATTCAAAGAGAAGGAATGGAGTTTTTCTGAGCAGTAGATTAAACCAAAGAAGAGATCCAACGTACCCTAGGCTAGGATAGGAACCAGAATCACGGCTAGGGAATGGTCCAATGATGAAACCCTTAACCCATAAACTGGGGCATGAATCGGATTGACCTTATGCCTGAATTGAGTACAGTCCAATGAGGAAAGCTAATGACCCCTAAACTGGGGTATAAACCAGATTAAACTTGGACCCAAATTGAGTGTGGTTCAATGAAGAAAGCCCTTGAGCCTTAACTGGGGCATGAACCGGATTGACCTTGTGCCTGAATTGAGTACAGTCCAATGAGGACAGCCAATGACCCTTGAAGTGGGGCATGAACCAGATTGAACTTGGACCCAAATTGAGTGCGGTTCAATGAGGAAAGCCCTTAAGCCCTAAGTTGGGCATGAACCAAATTGACCTTGGACCCAAATTGAGTGCGGTTTAATGAGGAAAGCCATTATGTCCTAAACTGGGGCAGGGATCAAATTGACCTTGGACCTAAATTGAGAGTGGTCTAATGAAGAAATCCATTGAACCCCAAAGCCAGGCATAAACTAGTCTTATCTTGGACTTAAAATGGTGTAGTGCAATGGCGATACCCCTTGATCCCCAAGTGGGGGCACAAGCTAAATAAATTTTGAACTTAACCAGAAGCGGTCCATTAATGAATCCATTGAACCCCACACTGGGGCATAAACCAGAGTAACCTTGAGCTTAAAAAGCAATAGTCCAGTTATCAATGGATCTCAAACTGAAAAAAAATAAAAAAAGAAAAGGAGAGAATTGTATGGAACCCTAAAAGGTAAGTATCTTGCACCTATTGATAGAGGGGCATGATGAGTCCTGCTGTTAGAGGTCTGAAGGAAGATTTATTCCCACAAAGACTAAAGGTGGTCATCGAAGGCGTTATGCCCAACTAGAGCCGCTTAGACGAATTAGTTGTTTCAACTTTCTATTATCGGTATTCGACAGGTCATCTATGTCTAGGTCCAAAATTGATATGCTTGTTGACAAGTCCAGTCCAATCTGCCCTGTAAGTAAAAGAAAATCATCCCGTTTGAGATTTCAAACTCTGTGCTTTGTCTCTTCCATACATTTCCTCCTAGTTTCATACATCCTCCTATTCTATGTGCGCAGCCAATTCTGACTCTGAAAATGACTGAAACGATGAGCCGTCTCTTGAACTTCTACGCCCCCTGGCCTATTGAGAAAGCAAGGTCCAACCCATCTAGGAAAGCTTTAAATGATCGATCGGGAGACACAAGAATACTCTCAAGAAACATGTATTGGAGAAGCTGCCATTTGTTCTACCTATGAAAAGATTCCAAGGAAAGCATTAGATAGTAACAGATCATATCAAGAGGTCAGCCAATCAGTACAAATGAGTAGAGGACAGATGTGCCACCAAAATGATAGAAATTTCAAAGTTCTTACAAAGCACATCATCTATAAGCAAGAGATACATGATGAATGATCAATCTCAAAATCAACGAATGAGGTCATAGGAATACAAAAAAAAAATAATAATAAAATAAAAAAAAAAAGGAAAAGAAAATTCAAGCCTATGTTTTATCTACATCAATAATGGGAGGTATTCACATCAGACAGAAGGTGATGATTAACTTCCAGAGGATAGCATAAAAATTTACCATTTAGATAAAATCAGATCTAGATGAGCAGTCACAAATGCTCATAAAGTTTACAGAAGATCAGAGTACTAACTGGGGCAAAGATGTTCTATCTGATTGGAAATGTTTGGAGGAAGAAGATTCAAATCCAATGTTGAAAGTCATGATTCAACTTTGCGATCAAGCGAAGCACTGCATTATGTGGCTCTACATCCAAAAAAAAAAAAGATAAAAAAAAAGAGAAAAAAAATAGTAAGATGTTGAATGGCATTGGAGCTCGATAGTAAGTCAATTGTCCCTCTCACTTCAAGAGGATGGTAGTTCCAATCAAAGCCTGATAGCAAGTGCGATCGTTCTTTGAGATTCACAGCATGTTGGGCCGGACTTTTGATTTTGGCCAATTACATCCCACCTTTACAGGAGACGATCTCATCACTTCTTCATCATTAGAGAAAGATTTCTCTTCGGCATTAGACTCTCTCTCCCATCTATCAATCTGATGGCCTTCCAAGGAGTCTCTATCACAAGCCCTTCTTTTGATTATCAATTTTTATGGGATTGTATCTCGTGATCATGTCATCATTTTATGTACAAATTTATGAATTTGGTCGGAACTCTCATCTGTCGTTCATTACATCCGACGGCTTCCCAAGGTTCCTATAATCCCTTTATTTCTCAAGCCAATAAAATGGAATCTTCTCGGTATGATAAACCCATTCTACATAAACAACCAAACACTCTCCCAATGGTAGACCCATGTGGACAGTTTCATACTAGTCCTCCCGGACCTTCAACATCAACAAACTTAAAGGTTTCAGGCCCAGATATTATCGCGACTGATTCGGCATCTCGATGTAGCTTGTTGAGACACATGTTCCATCTAAACATCTCCAAGAAAGGAAAACATAAATTGGAACCATTTTAATTATGGTGTGGGACTGCATTTCCCTAAGGTCGCTTTTAGTGATGATTCAAATAGCTGCCCACCTATCAATGCGTGTAGGTGTCAACTTAAACAGTGGGGCAATGCTACCCATTTGTCATGAAAGTCATGCCGTTCAGATTTCCCCTAAGGGTTTCAGACCATTGGATAGGATCATAATTTTGGCAATATCCTCACCATATTAGGACTCTTTATTCAACCCAAGATGGGATTTGCAAAAAAAAAAAAAAAAAAAAAAAGGGAATAAAAGAAACCTCAACAAGGAAAAGCAACCCAAGAAACCTCATTGAGTAACCCATAATACCTCAGTGGGGATGGGCGACCTGATGCAACTTAAAGCATTGCCCTCATTGGCCCTTCATAGAAATATTCAATGGTTCATGTAGACAAGTGTCATACCTAGTCTACCCTCCACAAGGAAAGGAACCCCTCTTGTTCTCCAGTGAATCATACTCAGAGGAGTTGAAAAAACCATCATCTGTTTGCCTTTTGGGCTTCATAGCATTGCCTTTCAACAGAATTCTATCTTCAAATCCTTTTGTCATGTTAGGGAGAGTGCAAATTCTCATGACCTGGTTACGGATGTAGCCAAATTCATCAAATCATCGGCTCCTTTATTTTTCAAGATTCAAGAAGGGTTTATTTAAGAAGTCAATATCTACAATCAATCTGTCAATCTTCCCTTGACCTTGGAAGCATGGTCAAATTCTTGATGCAATCCAGATTCAACCTAGTTCCAACTCTATTGGATTGCCCGTTTCCTTCTATCTTGCCCCTAGCACACTATAGTAGCGGTCTGTCACAACATGCAAACACTGGGGCATAGATATACCCTATGCAAAGGAATTGAACTTGATCATGAACATTACATCTATGATCCATTGTCTAGTCTAAAGTCACTGACTTTCCTAGTCAATAGAAGTAGGTCCATCCAAGTTGGTTATTGCCCAATCCTGTTGATGAAGAAAATCTAATGTGGTCGCTCACCTGTTAAGATTTGGTCACCAAATTCTTTGAAGGAAGACTTTGAATCCTTTGCTCCTCGTGCCTTCTTTAGGGCCATGGTTCATTCATCTTTCAAAATTGGCACAACAATGTTGTAAATCCCTGAGCTTTTCATGAGCCTAGATCAAGGGCCAAACCCATGTCACATTTCATTGCCCCTTGGCTGTTCTACCAATTTGGTCTACCATAGTGCACAGTCAAAGAACTTAGTTGACCAGTTGCCCCTCGACAGTTTAACACCAAGGTCAATCAATAAAATCACTTTGGTTAGAGACTGTCAAGCTCCCGTCATTCTTGTCCAAAATCCTCGCTAGAGTTTCTTTCAATCCAAAATCCAACAACACCAATTTTGGCTGAAGAAAATCATCACTTTCACATTACATGGAACCCTTCCAAAGGAGCAACCAAGTCATTACTACCGTGCTGAAATTGAGTCAAACTTTTAGTACTAGGTCATAAATGGCAAATTTCAAATCTACGTATCATGCTAGCAAAGTCCATGACACCATTTCCATTGATGCCATGTTTTATGCCTTCACCAATAAAGTAGGGGCAAAAAAAACCTTGGAAAACTACCAAGGGATTCACCATCATTTCAAATATGTCTAGAACTTTATAGGTTTAAAGTCAAGAGACTTCCAAGATGGGTCAGATTTCAACCCTAAAGGTTCAAAGTCAACAAAGACTTCCTGTGTGGGTCACTTTCAAGCATCCTAAAGGTTCATAGCAATAAAGCTACTTAAGAGGATATTCTAGTTTCCATTCCTGAAGGTTCATAGCCATAGAGCTTCCAAGAAGGATATTCCAATTTTAAATCCCGAAGGTCCAAAGCTGGTAGGAACTTCAAAGATGAGTCATTCAGTATCACCTTATAAGTGACCATCTGAGTTCTTGCTCATTTCAGAATCAATAGAAAATTCCTCACCCTATAAGTGACCTTCTGAGTTCTTGCTCTTTTCATAATCAAATGCAGAGCCCTCGCTCATTCAAAGTTCAAGCCAATATCAGACTATTAGTGAATCAAATGTAGAGCCCTAGCTCATCTAAAGTTCAAATCAATCTCAGCCTATTAGTGAATCAAATGCAGAGCCCTAGCTCATCCAAAGTTCAAATCAATCTCAGCCTATTAGTGAATCAAATGTAAAGCCCTAGCTCATTCAAAGATCAAGTCAATCTCAGCCTATAATCAAATGCAGAGCCCTAGCTCATCCAAAGATCAAATCAATCTCAGCCTATTAGTGAATCAAATGTAGAGCCCTAGCTCATCCAATGATCAAGTCAATCTCAGCCTATAAGTGAATCAAATACAGAGCCCTAGCTTATTCAGAAAATCAATCTCAAAATCTCAATCAAAAGATCCTCTGCCCATCCAAAGAAAAGACAACAAGTCCTCCATCCAGATAAATCAAAGCCGAGCCCAAGCTCGTGCAGCCAGCCTTGTATTCACAGCCTGACTTCATACAAGAAGAGGTTTATCAGCCTACAAATGGGTCAGCCAGGTTCAAGCCCGCACATACCTTGCATCATGAGTTGCAAATTAGCAAGAAGAGGTTCCTAGCCTACAAATGAGCCTTGTATTCATTGCCTAGCTTCTTACAAGAAGAACAATCATCAATTTTTCAAGAAGAACAAACCTTCTTGCCAGTAGAACTACGTTCTGGGCTTGATTTCTAGGACACCCTTAGAACACGTAGGTAGTTTAGGACAAATTACCCTAAGTGCAGGCCAATAAGCAATCTCACTCATATCCCAAAAATGTGATTCTTTTATCTTCAGCCTTCAATTGGTAACAATCTTGGCAAAAGAGGGGCATCTGTAAGCACCCCATTTTTACCACCCTCAGCATAAGTGAACCAATATGGCAGGTTTTCAGCCTTTAACCCAAAGGTTGGTGATTCTCTAACGAACCCCACAGCAGGGTCATTGGATATTACATACTCGGATGTACAGGTCGTGAAATTATCTTCGAAATGAGATCGGAATGATCAAATTCTGACATCGAATAAGGAAGATATCACATTTTGAAGTGCAAGGGCATTTACATAGTTATCGTATGATGCATGCATTATCATTTAAACTTCAAATCATCATATCTTGATCATCTGATATCGGAATCAGATGATTCAAAGGCCAATATTTCTTATTTTCAGTCCTCTTCAAAGTAGATGTGAAAAATCCTGGACAAAGGTCACCGATGGGCCCCATGCAAGCTTTCATGCAAAATTATTGATAGAACTTCAAAGCTTCATATCTTTGCTGTTCTACGTCAGATTCAGATGATTCCAAGGCCATTATTCTTCATTTGTGATGTTCTACAAAGTAGACGTAAAAAAAAATCTCGGGTAGAAGTCTCCGAAGGGTCTCATGCAAAATTACACATGAAAATGATCATTTAATTTTCAAAAATTCATATTTTGGTCATCCCATATCCAAATCAGGTAATTTCAGTTTCATTATGTTCCATTTTTAGTACTCTACAAGGTGGTCGTAAAGAATTTTTGGTAAAAGTCTCCGAAGGATCCCATGCAGAATTGTCAGCCAAATTATCGATAATTAGCCTGCTTAAACTTCAGAAATTCATAAGTTGACCATTTTATTTTCAAATGTGATGATTCAAGTTCCAATATTCCTCATTTTTAATGTTCTACAAAGTGAACGTAGAAAATTTAGAATAAAGACTATCAAAAAATTCCATGCGGAATGACAATGAAAATAGCCCATGAAATGACAAAGAGAGAAACCCAGTCTAACCCAGTCAACTCAGCTCAACCCAAGCCAGTCTTGGCCCAACCTAGTCAATCCTTATCAATCCAGGCCGAACCGGATCACCCATGTGCATGTTGGTATATATATATATATATATTAACATATATGTTATATTAATATAATATTATTATTATATTTACATATATGATATATGGGGATACATATAAAACCAATAGAGAATCGGGAAACTTGGAATGAACTGAGGAAAGAAAGAAATGGAAAGCTGGCCGATTCTATAGAAAAAAAGGAAGAAAAATTAAAAAAAGAGAAAGAGAGAGATTGAGAGAATAATAGAGGAAGAAAAGAATCCGAGAGAGGGATGAGAAAGGAAAGAAAAGAAAATGGAAATTAAAAAAAAAACTAGCCGAGATTGGAAAAAGAAAAGAGGCAGGAAAAGAAAGGAAGAAAATAAATAGGAGATCCAAAAATCTAAGAAAGAGGACCTGTGAAAGGAAGGGGGATCTTCTTCGGGACGGGCAGAAAAATTAGAAAGGAGGGAGGAGCTTCTTCGGGACGGGCAGAAAAATTTGAAAGAGGTGAAACCGAGAAGAATGGAGGGAGAGAATGAGACAAAAAAAGAGAGAGAGAGGAAATCAGGAGCGAGAAAGAGAGGGACTAAGCAAGGAGGGAGAAGAAAAAATAAAAAAATCAGAGGCTGGGGTGATCGGGAGAGATCGTAAGGGATGAAAAAAAAAAGGAAGAGATTGAGAGTTTAAGAGAGAGGGCTGGAGAGACCGAGAAGAATGGAGAGAGAGAAGGAGAAGAAAAAAAAATCAGAGAGATCAAGGAGAGGAAAGAAAAGAGAAGAAAAACTCAGAAAAATTAGAAAGAGGAGAAAGGCCAAGAATGGAAAGTGGGAGGGGAGAAGAAAAGAGATCTTTTCCTCGACTGGCCGAGAGAGAGAGAATAGAAGTGGAGATTGGAAAAAGAGAGAGGGGGGCAGAAAAATTCAGAACGAGAGAGAGAAAGAGAAGAATCGGGACAGAAGGAGAAAAAAAAGGAAAAAAATTCAAAAGAGAGAAATCAAAAAGAGAGGCGGCAACGAGAAGAAGAGGGGGGAGATTTATGAGAGAGAATCGAGAGAGAGAGAGAGAGAGAGAGAGAAGGCATTGAGAAGAAGAGGGAGAAATCAGAAAGAGAGGCAGCAGCGAGAAGAAGAAGAGGAAGGAGAAGGCAGCCGCTGGAGGTGGCTATGCGATTCAGGTAAGCAACCACCGCCCCTTCTCTTTGCTTTGGTTTCTATCACATCTGCTTGCACAAACCCACACCTGTCCTCTATATCTCCACCATCAAACCATCTCACCACCCTCTGTGAGACCCTCCATCTGTGATCATCACAAACCAGAATCCATGATAACCCAAAACCTTCCACAATTACCGTGACACCCTGCTGGTCATCTCCTTAATACCACCATGCATCACCACTTAGAAAAACCTGCAGCCATTACCCGTTATCAAACCACCAACCCACAGCCCATTTCCCAATCAATGTGAAACCATACCCTGGACCTTAACACCAAACTCTAGGATCTGAATTGACCCTTCATTAAACCTGATCAGCACATCTCCAAACCCTTAGATCTAATCTCTCATCCTTCACCTTTGATCATGCCTCCGATCATTGATATTGAGTATTGTGTGATGAAAATGAATCTTATGTGATTAAATCCTGATATTGATTGAGTTTTTTTAATGTGGTTGAAATCTAACCATTTGATCTTTGAGTTTAATTTCATGAAAATCAAGCCCCTTGAATGAATTTTAAGTGGCTAAAATTTGGTCATTGATCATGGATTTTTTGTGCGATTAACTTGAGCCATTGATCTTAGAATTTTGATGTGAATAAAATGAGACCATTAATCTTGGAATTTTTAATGATTAAATCTAGATCATTGATTTTAGATACGTTGATGCTTGATCTGAATGGTTAGATAATCATTTTGAGTGATTTGAACCGTTGGATTGCTATCAGAAGTGATTTAAATGATTTTGAATGGTTAGATTATTGTCTTGAGTGATCCGAACCATTGGATTGCCATCGGAAGTGATTTAAATGATTTTGAATGGTTAGATTATTGTCTTAAGTGATCTAAACCGTTGGATTGCTATCAGAAGTGATTTAAATGATTTTGAATGGTTAGATAATCATTTTTGAGTGATCTGAACCATTAGATATCATGATGACTTGATGTGGGATGAATCTGAGCCGTTGATCTTGGCTGTTTGGATGAAATATGAGTAGATGATCATAATATTTAAAAAAATCTAACCATTAGATTGATGATCTGATATAATATTATTGTTGTGAGAGTTTCTTTGAGTCTGGACTGTAGATTGAGCATCTGTCTTGTTTACACTGTTGTATTTGCATGCGCTATCATGTTTAGGATACCATTGCTATATTTGCATATACTACCATGTTTGAATGTTCCCATTTTTGGCAATAACTTACTTTCTGCAACACCCTAGTCAAACTACCATATATGCACACTTCTAGAAGACAATCTAGGCGTGGGGACGTGCATTTAGGCACCCACATTCTTGGGAAGGGTATAATGGAAAATAATAAAAATCTTAATACAGAAAGAGAATGCTTTGCCAAACCATCCAAAATTAGAACTTATAATGAAAAGGATAATCCAGGACGATTTACCCCTCAACATATCCTAAACCTAGAATAGGTTCTCAATCTTAAACCTAGAACAGGTTCTTAACCCTAAACCTAGAATAGGTTCTCAATCCTAAACCTAGAATAGGTTATTTTATCCAGCCCGAACTACGTGGATTCTAATTCTTAGGGCAAACCCTAGGATACGTAGGCCATTTGGGATAAACCAAAATTCGGATCCAAACCTTAATACACTTGGACTATCCATAGATCTACTAGGATATCCATCCATATTCCAATCCAAATAGGATTATCCACATTCTAACCTAGAACAGGTTATTCCATCAGCCCGAACTACGTGGATTCTGATTCCTAGGGCAATCCCTAGGATACGTAGGCTATTTGGGAGAAACCTAAATTCGGATCCATACCTTAGTCCACTCAGACTATCCATAGATCCACTAGGACACCCAACCATTTCAACCCAGAGCCCGAACTATGCCAATTCTGATTCCTAGGGCAAACCCTAGGATACGTAGGCCATTTGGGAGAAACCTAAATTTGGATCCATACCTTAGTCCACTCGAACTATCCATAGATCCACTAGGAAACCCAACCATTTCAACCTAGAGCCTGAACTACGCGGTTTTGATTCCTAGGGCAAACCCTAGGATACGTAGGCCATTTGGGAGAAACCCAAATTCAGATCCATACCTTAGTCCACTCAGACTATCCATAGATCCATTAGGATATCCAACCATTTCAACCCAGAGCCCGAACTACGTGGATTCTGATTCCTAGGTCAAACTCTAGGATACGTAGGCTATTTGGGAGAAACCCAATTTGGATCCACACCTTAGTCCACTCGGACTATCCATAGATCCACTAGGATATTTACCTACCTTTTTTGTACTACGTAGATTCTGATTCTTAGGACTAACCCTAAGATATGTAGGCCATTTGGGATAATCCCAAATTTGGATCCATACCTTAGTCCACTCGGACTATCTGTAGATCTACTTGGATATCCATCCATATTTTTGACCCATATAGGATTATCCACATTTCAAACCAGAATGGGTTGTCCATATTTTTACCCTGATAAGGTTATCCATATTTTGATCTAAATAGGGTTATCCATTCTTAGATCCACTAGGACTATCTATCAGTTCACATGGACCATCCAGATCCTAACCCATAGGGTTTCTCATCCTTTCAAGTATAAACTTCAACTTGAACAATGAACTTAATCATGCACAAGCATAAATGACAATCATAAACTTTAATCACACCTAAACTACGATGGTGAACCTGATTTTTGGAATAATTCCATAATACGTAGGCAATCTGATGGATACAGATTTGGTTCGATGATATCAAACCACTTGGTTTGGTTTGGTTTAACAGATAGAGTCTAGCATAGGAAATGCATAGGAGACCGATTTTGATCGGACGGTTTGAGTGCCTAACCCCTTCCCATAACCGTAACCTAACGCTTACCCAATCTCTGATGGACCAAAAATCTAATCTAAGGGTCATGAGTCAATCGATGTCTTACCTTGGGGTGAGATTTCACATTTCTAAGGTCCTAGACCTTAATCTAGGTGGCGACTTTCAAGATTTCAATCTTTGTCCTCACAATTGGCAGTATGTGATTTGGATACTTTAGCTCTATCTCTATTCAATGGTGGGTGCATATGGGACAACAATGGTGTTTGATCCATTGGACAGATTCATACACTTGTATATAGAGGTGTGGTGGCCGTCTATCCTTTCTATAGCACAGTTGTAAACTTAAACTAGACCGAAGATATAAATTGAATGCATGCATATGTTTACTTACTAAGCTCTGTTGTGTGCTTACCCCTTGATGTCAAATATTTTAGTTGATGAAGCAAGTCTTACAGTAAAAGACTATATAGAGGCACCGTCGTATGGACACGTGGTGGTGATGGATACATAGGCTGTGGAAAACTAGTACGACTCTCTGTGCAAGTGTTTTCAATGTCTTTATTCTTAGTTTATTCGTATTTTGATTATGGAAAACCTGTAATAGATTATGTAATTATGTTTTGGTTTATTTTGAGATAACTAAAATTTTTAATTACTTATCATGTTAGTCCTTAGTTCATTATTAATAAGACTTCCACTATTTACTTTATTATCTTTGATTGATGTGGAATATGTATTTGGTTTGGATTGTTGGCACGGTCTTACGAGATCCTAGCTTAAACCATTGGTTCTTATGACAGTTCATCACACTACTGGTTAGTCCAAAATTGGGGTGTGGCAGTTACAGTTGAAACACCTCAATGGAGAATGTGCAATATCAAATGGGGCTTGTATGGGATTCTTCTTGGCAGGTGCCTTGGAGGCTGTCTTCTTGTCAGTTATAGCCTTGAATGGTTTCTTGGCTACATGGTTGCTAGTGATTGTACTGGTGTGTATGCTTCTGTGAAACTATTGTCTATCCCTTTAACGAGCTAGGTAGCCTTCATTTTGACTGTCCTCTACTACCTTGGCCGTTTGTACCTCATTGGCATTGGTATTATGACCTTAAGCCTTCACAATAGCCTTTATACCACCTCTCAATCCATCCACAAATCTCTTGGCCTTTTGTGCATTAGTACGCATTCTAGAACTTGCAAAATAATATAACCTCTCAATGTCCTGTTGGTACTCAGTGACTGATTTTTGGACTTGATTGAAGGTCAAGTACTCTGCTTCTTTCTTATCTTTGCAGCTTTATGGAAATAATTCCCAAAGAATGCCTTTTTAAAGATTGTCCATGTGATAGTACCATGCTGCACCTCCAGTATTGGTTGAGTGGACTCCCACTAATTCTCAGGCTCATCCTCAAACATGTTAGTAGTACAGAGGTTTTTCTGATCATCGGAGCATGGTATCATTCGAAGGTCTTTTCTATTGAATGCATCCAAATGGAAGTGCGTAATGGATCATTCCCCACACTTGTAAACTTTAGGGGATTCATCTTTTGAAAGCCCTCGACCAGTTTAGCCATGGTAGTTGCAATGGGTAGATGCGCCATAGTAGCTTTGGGTATAACCTTTGTTGGTATTGGTGCTTGTACAAATGTTGCAGTAGGTGGCACTGGGGCAGGTATATTTGTTGTAACAATGGGCACAGTAGCTGGTGCTGGTACATATGTGGCAATAGGTGGCATGAGTGCGGGTGCATATGTTGTAGCAGCTGGTGCGACAGGTCTTGACTATATGGCAAAAACCAAATCAGTCATGAATTGTTTTTGCTGAGCATTTATAGCATGAGCAAAGTTGCCCATTATGGAAGTCATGTCTGCCATCATCAGTACCAGAGGGGGTGGTAGTGTAGTAGGATCAACCTTGTCTTGTGCATTAGGAGTGTGCACCGAGTTTGGATCTTGTTCATTTGTTGCAGACACAGAGGGGGCCACCCTCAGCAGTAGGAGGCATTCAGGCTCTTGCAAGTCCTTGGAGCCATCGGTTTAAGAATTGCTCACTACCTTTAAGTGAGAGGAAACCAACATTTTTCCCTAGATATGCAGACAATTCACTGGAAATACTTGCCATTATGTCCAAAACATTCATAATATTCCAATGGAAGTATGTTTACAATGCTCTTGTGTGTAGAATCATGCAAGCATTTCCAAAACGAAGCAAAATGACTCAAGCTCATTCGTGCGGCCGATGGGTGAGTGTGGTTGGTGCGTGCAGTCGGAGGACATGGGTTCATTGACCGTACGAGGGAATTTCCTCTTTAAAAATCAGGTTCGCAGTCATTTTTCTTATTTCCTTTTTACTATATCTTTGTGAGGCCGAAGGAGAGGAGCACCCTTCCAAACGATACTCTTGAGGCCTTCCTTGGAGATTCCAAGCTTCAAACTTGCGTCATCTCTTCTCTATACATTGGTAAGGTATGTGCCATATTGATTTTGGAATTTTCTGCCCTAGCCAAACCTAGGTTTTCAAATTTCTTGTTGTCTGCCTCATGTAATGGCTTGAAACAATGGGGCTTTGGTAACAAATTATGCTAAAAAGTAATTTAGATGATTTTCCCCCATGTTTAATCAAGTTTTCAGTGATTTACAATGGCACCGTAGGTTAAAAATTGAATGTTTCTCCTTTTTTCCCTTGAAACAGAATTTGGTTTTCCTTATTGTTCTATTTCTACTAAGTATTGGTATGTTTAGATGTTTAAGCATCATATATATGATATGTATGGAGGTTTTCGAAGTGCTGGACACCCATTATATTGTCTGACTAAAATCTCCATTAATTTATCCAAACATACATTGCCTATTTCAGCTTTTTGTTCCCACAAAGTATAACCGTCTCTTTGTTGGTTTTGATTGCTTTACAACCAATGTAGGACATTTGTAAAAGCATTTAATTCGTCCTACACATTACTAATGATTTTAATTTCCTCTTTGTCAGTTTTATAATGACTTCGCATAAACTACACCTACACGGTTGGGAGGAGACATCTGCTGCCGGGAAGGCAAGGTAAGTATCGCCACTGCATTCTCCTCCTCTACTAGGTTATGATTAGTTGAGGTTCCGATCAACCAAGACCCAGGAGTATTAGCCCATCTTTGAGAGTAGACCGGTCGAGTCGAGCAGATACATCATCATGGAGGAGTTAAGGAGGTTTGTGGTGGAGAGGGCATTTATTGATATGGGCTAGGCACCGGTACTTCGGTATCAGCTTCCTACACTGACCAACTTGGTGAGACAGTTCTTCTGCAACCTTCAGGTCGATCGAGGCATGGTGGAGTCAGCAAACTTCTCATCTTTGCAGATTTCTAGCTGGGTAATGGGGCAAGAAATTGTCCTGGATGCCCAACTCTTGGCCCATCTTTTGGGTATTTCTGCGGAGGGTGAGCTAATATATGTGGAGCCAAAAACTCCAGTAGTTGAGGAGTGGGAGCTTACAGTGATCCGGGAGCAGTTGATGCAGGTGCCCAAATTGAAGGAAAAGAGTTATCGTCCAGTTCCCCAAGTGTACAATCGAATTATACAGCATGACATAGTGCCTACGAGTGGGCACAAAGATGCCATTGTACACTTCTGCGAGTTTATGACATACTGTGTTATAGTGTGGTGTTAGATCAGCCTTTCTTACTTGATTCTGAGGACTTTAATCACGATGGCATATCACACTTAGACCAACAGTCTTCCTTACGAGAAGCTGCTTACATATTTGTTCTTTTGCTGGGGAATCGACATCTCTACAAAGGAGAGTGTAGAGACGTTGGTTCATACTTATTTTATCCAGGATTCCCTGGCCAAGCTGGATCTTTAGGATGTTTTCATCAGTGATAATGAATTAGAGCGGATTCTTCCACCAGAGGGATGGCCAAGATGACAACAGATTAGGAGAGGGGGAGCTCAACGCATAGAGGTAGAGACTTCGTCTGATAGTGATCCGGTAGAGGTGAGTAGTGGTAGGGGTCCAACACCGGTTCCTTCGGAGTCTAGAGATGATACACCACCTGCACTAGACACTGCTGATGGAGTACCACTTGTGGCTAATCACCAAGCTAGGGTTCTTGGGATTTCTGAGCTACGAGATATTTTAGTAGAGGCTTGCTCGTTTGCGATCGATCTGCGAGAGTATCGCTGGGACATGCAGACAGGTATGGCTGCTTTCAAGAGACATGCTGCTAAACATCGCTGGTGTGGAATAGTGTGTAATGTCTGTAGAGTGTCAATTTTACTATTACAGGAGTCTGTGGAGGTTGATAGACAGGAGACTGCATTCTTGAGGACTGCGTTGGTTAACGTAAGTATATTACCTCTCATTTCAATTGAGATAGAGGCCACAACAGTAGCTGAGTGATCGAGAATACACCAACGGAGACTTCGGATGGTGCCTAGAGCTCAGACTACTTATTCCGAGGATAGCACAAGGCTTCAAAAGGAGATACAGATGTAGCAGGCCAACTCCTGGTTTATCTTTATTTTTATTTAGTTATCTCTCTTCGACATGTATATGACTATTATTTGTTTTGATTTCATGGGTAAGGCTCCAAGCTATAGATACCTAACCATCCCTATGGTATACAATTTCTGTATCAATTAAGAAGTTTACCTCTTTGGTTTGTTTGTGTGTAATGCTCTTTACTTAGTGTCTTTGTTCCTTAGTCTCTACCTATAGTATGTACATGACTTGTTTTCATTTGTATTTTGATTTACTTATGTTAGCATACTTGATTTAGTGTGTAGGTAGAATTAGTAGTGGATATAGCATGACTGCACTCTGATACCAAATTTTATCACACCCATTGCCTGATATCTCGAGACAAAAGAATGTAACAAGATTACTCGCAAAAAAATCAATCCCCTCCAGGATCACAAGTCATAGTATACCAACCAGCAATCAATAAACCAAACATACGCATAGCATAATCAACATGATCAGAGTAATTAAAATATAATTATGAGCAGAAGTCTTTAAATTAAATCAAAGAGTAGCTGACATCTAAAAAAAATTAAAATAAGGTAAGTGTCTTATCCAAAAAATGAAAGTGTTCAACTCAATTGTTCTATTAAAGGATTTGGATAACACGTCCCCAAATAATATAACCACTTAGGTACTAGTGATAAAGTGAAGGACTGGTCATGTAAGACTAGCACGCCACGAACCCGATCTAACCTTACGTTCTCATGTCATGACCAGTCTTCCCATCATAATCGACTCGAATGAACCAATTGTATGAAAAAACCACAAGATGAGGTAAGGAACAAGTTAAATTTAGTTCGTGTTGTTAACTGTTTAAGTTTGTATGGAAGCAACCAGTTAAAAAATAAAAACTAGTAAATTTTGGACGTATGGTTGCATTTTTGAGGGGTATGGTCAATCGTATAGTCGACTAAGTTGTGACCACACAACGTATGGTCACATGTTTTGGTTGTATGATCGATTGATTATGCGACCGCACGATCGACCGTACGAATCCATAACCGACCCTGTGTTTAAGAAACTTTCCTAATTTAAGGAGGACTCTTTCCTAATTGAAAGAGGACTTTACATGGAGGTTTTTCTATATATAAAGGACGTCGCTTAGCCTCTCTCACTCTTTTATAACCCAAATTGAAACTCTAAACCTAAGAGAGAAAGAGAGAAAGGAAGGAAGGAGAAACAAATTTGGAGAATAAGGCTGAGAGGAAGGTTTTTGAAAAAAAGAGTTCTATCTCTCTACAACGAGCTTAAGGTATGGACTTGACTCTATAGGGTAGATCAGATAGAATAGGTTCTTTTCAAATTGATATATGGAACCTAATAAAATGATTGGATAATAGGTTTTATATGGGAAACCATAGAGAGTAGGATGAATCCCATTGATGAGCCAAGAGGAGGAACTCGTATGAGAAGTAAAAATTAACCTGACTATGTATGGTCGCAGCTATGGTTAACCATAGGATGAGAAGTCAGTTGACTACAGTCATTCGGGAAGAATTCAATAAACGTATGGTCGTAGGTATGGTCGCATATAGTGCGACCATAAGGTATCGATCGTACGTCGTATGGTCGCATATATTGAGACCACAGGGTCGACCATAGTGTATCGACCATACGATAACAACAAGTATGTTTTGAGACCAGACAAGATTTTTGAAAACTGTAACTTGAGGAAATTATTCTCTAACTTAAATACATTAATTGTTTAGGCTCCCAATAGATTCAAAGTGACTTTTAAAGCTTGGGAGAGGAACAAACATTAATCAAAGGTGAGGGAACAAGACCTAAACTAATTGGATAGTAACAAACTGCTTTATTTTATTTGTCCAATGCAATGAATGCTTTTATGCTTGTATGCTTGTAATGTGCATCTCACATGTCATCCAATATTATTGCTATTTCTGCTCATGTATATTTATTATTGTCTATTTATAACATGATGGTGATGATGTGAGGAATATGCATGTTATTGTATGTGTGGTTAGTGTGTTGGATGTAAGTGGGGCATCAGGGAGAGGAAGTGGCATTGTGGTTCAGCCTGGTCACCAGATTCTAGCTCTATCTCTACTCAAGTCTTGCCCACTGACATTGTCGTATCGCCATTACCTTAGCAAAACTATTACGTCGTAGGGCATCAGGGGAGGTGGTCTCGGACTGTGTGGTCTTTGACTCTGCCGGGGGCTCATAGCTCTATCTCTATGGATGTATTGAGGGATGCTGGGGTGAGGCCTTGGATACATTTGGATAACATTAGGATTGGTTAATTGCAAGCCCAGTTTGCAATCCCTCGAAAAGGGGCTTATGTGTTTGTATGGATAGAGCATCAGGGGAAGTGTTGGTGGTATGTGATCTGGATACTTTAGCTTTATCTCTATCCCATGATGGGTGCATGTGGGACGACAATGGTGTTTGATCCATTGGATGAATTCACACACTCATGTATAGAGGTGCGGTGGCCGCAAATCCTTTTTATAGAACATTACAAACTTTAAACCAGACCAATGATATGAATTGAATGCATACATATGTTTGTGGTATTGTTTTGTTTTCTCACTGAGCTAGGTTGTGTGTTCACCCCAAGGTACCATTTTCTTTTAGTTTCTAATGATGCAGGTAATATCGTTGAAGACTACATAAAGGCGCCAACATATAGACATGTGGTAGCTATGGTCAAGCAAGCTATGGAGGACGAATATGATTCGTCAAGCTAGTGTTTCAACGATGTTTACGCCTATTGTTTAACTTTCATATTTTGGTAATTGTAATAGTTTGTTATATTTATGTTTTGGTTACATGGAGATAACTAGTTTATTATTTACTTATCATTTTAGGCACCCAGTTCATTATTAATAAGACTTCCGCTATTTAATTATTTACTCTGATTATTATTGTAGATTGTGTTTTTGTTTAACATGGTTGACACGGTCTATACGAGATCCTGGTTTGAACCGTTGGTTCTCATGATGGTTCATCATACCACTGATTAGTCCAGAATTGGGGTGTAACAACTTGGTATCAGAGCTCTCAAGCCCTGTCCATCAAACTTGAATACCTCCACAAGAGTCCATGAACAGAGTTTTGGATAAACTTAAAAGCTTTAATAGAACACACCATAAGCACCTATGTTGGTTGAGATAGAACTTAAACAAGACAATAATGTACATATAAAAGATGGAACCATATGTATATAGATGCAAAAAAAAAATGTAGTCTGATAAACAAATTATATAGGATACGGTCTATAAGTCAGATAGTTGCCTGAGTATACAAAGAATATAGTACAGTAGCAAGAAAGGAGTATTTATAAAGCAAGAAAATTAGAATACCGAATTGGTACTCATGTGATGTAGAACTCGATGTATGACAGAGGAAAAAGGAAAATGGCTAGTAAAGCCTAAATCCCTACAGAGATAAAGGGAAAGATCTTAGGCTGAATCCAACAGAGATAGGAGAACAATGGCCATATACTAAAAATGAGAGCAACCATAAAAGAAAATAAAGTTATACTCCTAGGTGATGTGGAGACTCAAAGTGAGATCCACCACACGCTGATCCATCACCCACTAAGCATTAAGAAGAGGCCGCAACCCTAACCCACCACCATCTGGGTCGAGAATGGGTAATGAGAACCCATCTGAGCAGATATCAAATAATGATAATCAAACTAGAGCAAATTGAAAGGGGTGAACAACTAGACTACTCTAGCCAATTTACCTAAACTACCAAGCACCATGGCTAGGGTTGCAAGAAACTTGGTCCGACAAGATGTAAGAGCAACAACAGATGATACCGACTATGCAAGTTGCCATGGGAATCACTACCCAAGTTACTAATGCTATACCAACACCTACAGGTTAGACCATGTATGATACTAGTTGGTAGCAACACTGTATTTCCAACACATGTTAGTCGTAATACAGTGCCTACCATATAGTAGGTCCCAGTAATGTACACCTCAGTGCAAAAGCTTGGTGCACAACAAGTAGTGTATCAAGGTGGTTATCCTTATCACCTATCGATGTATGGGATAGCTACACCATGGCAGAATGATCCAACAAGGATGGAGGAACATTTTCTGAAGATGGAGCCTCGTACGTTTCTAGCAAGGGATCAAATTTATTGTGGCCATATAACTAGACAGGTATATATAGGATGCGGTGCATCGTTGACTTAACCTTATAATTATAGAGGATGCACATACCTAATTTTAAATTCTCGTGCCTTGACAGGATACCTTCTCGATTCAACCTATTAATTGGAGTTAGAGATGTTGTTTTCTTAGAATTATACCAATCTAAGCTACTCTCATGATATGGAGATATAAACTGAAAGAACAGTTAAAGGTTTAATCATTCTGAATGTACATCTTTTTAAATTTATACCTGATTTATTGATGTACTAAAATTTTCTGTAGATTTACTCTTGTAGTGCCTTGACCAATGATATTATATACTCAATTGAAATGGTAACCATGAGGCTAAGAGCTATAGAACCTCTATTTCCATGTATTCAGACCACCTTGCTACCTATCAGCCCTTGGTTATTGGTTCAGATACCATAGATTTACACCTGATCCTTTAAATCTAGATTTGCTAGATAATACAAATGTTTGAATTCAAAATGAAGAAATGAATTACCTTTGGATAAATATTCTGATTCCTACATACCCAACCCCCATTGATAAAGATGCTTGATTAATAAGAAAAATTATGGAAGACAATTGAATTCAGAATAATTTCTATAGCCAAGAAACCTCAGGCGAAATAATAGAGGATCTATTTTGAGATTGTTGAATATATAGATTTGAGTCACAGTTTGTAAAAGAGTGCATAAACAAGAAGTGAGAACTACCCAGAATAACCAGTAAAGAATAGACTCAAGTAGAGTTACAAATAGCTATATCAATATGAATCTTGATAAGACAAAAGAATTATAAAAGCATATCTAAGAGTGGATACAAGGATGAAGTTAAAAATCATGGTATTGATAGTATTCGGATTAGTATAAGTAATACTGAGTAATGCTCAATGTAGAGTGAGATGATGAAGTAAAGACCAAGAGATTTTGGCAGAATTAATGAAATTATAAGCATATAACCTAATGCTTATAGGTAGACTTGGGATATGAAGTGAGTAAGGATCACAAGATACTTTTTGAGGTATACGATAGAGAGATCAGGATAAAGCAGCAGTGATAAAAGAGATGCAAGCTAATGAGTATAATATAAGATTATTGGTGTAAGCTAATGAGCTTTTTGGGATATGAGATTATTGGTGATAGTTTTTGAAAAGCCATAAGAGATGGAAGAGCTAGATGTGCTCTTAAGACCTTATACCAGATTTTGCTAGTTCAAGTCCTTTTGGACTAGATGTTGTATTAGGTGAGTGTTATGAATAATGTTCAAATCATATGGAAGGATAGAATTTGGATGCAACCTAATTCAACTTGAGATGGAAGACTTTGACGTCATCTTGGCGATAGACTGGTTGTCTCAACATCCTACAAAGCTATTATGTACATAGAAGAGGTTGTCATTCAAGAATAAAGACTACACATAATTTGGTTTTATTGGAAACATATTGCTTAGGAAGCGGAAGCTCATCCTCTCTGCACTAAAGGTAAAAAGATGCTTTGAAAAGAAAGGAGTTGGATATATGATATCTGTGTAGATGTTACTAAATAAGTACCACGGATGGAAGAAATTGATGTGATATGAAAATTTCCTGATGTGTTTCCAGAAGACTTACCCAGGTTGCCACCTAATCATGTGACCGAGTTCGTTATTTACTTATTACCAGGGAGGGCAACTGTGTCAAAGGCACCCTATAGAATAGCTCCTACAGAGTTGAAGGAATTGAAGATTCAACTACGAGAGTTATTGGACAAAGGTTCTAATTGGCCAAGTATTTCATCATGGGGAGTGCCAGTGCTGTTTGTGAAGAAGAAGGACGATAGTATTCGGCTACGTATAGACTACCGAGAATTTAACAAGCTTACGATCAAGAACCGATATCCACTACCTCAGATCAATGACTTGTTTAATCAGCTGCAAGGTGCAAAGGTATTTTCTATGATTGATCTTCGATCAAGATATCATCAACTGAAGAATTTGGACAATGATATTTCGAAGATAGCTTTTAAAATCGGGAATGGGCATTATGAGTTCCTGGTTATGTCTTTTGGTTTGACCAATGCCCTTATATCTTTTATGGAACTGATGAACCAGAAGTTTTATGATATGTTGGACACGTCGGTTATAGTTTTCATACACTATATATTGATTTATTCCAAAGATGAAAAAAGTCTTGTAACGGACCTAAGAGCAGTCTTACAATGGCTGAGAATGGAGAAGTTGTATGCCAAGTTCATGAAGTGTGAGTTCTGATTAAATGAGATTGCATCATCGGGGTCACATAGTGTCATCAAAAGGGATAAAAGTAGAACCCAATAAGATAGAAGCAATCGTATGGTGAGAAATGCTTAAGAGCATTGTAGAGATCAAAAGTTTCTTGGGTTTAGCTGGTTATTACAGAAGATTAATGGAGGACTACTCTAGGATCGCAATACCTCTTACCAAGCTAAATAGGAAGGGAGAGAAGTTTATTTGGATTGACAAGTGTAAAGAATGTTTCCAGACTCTAAGAGCAAGGGTGATATTGGTTCCCATCTTGATCGTTCTGGCACCAGGGGAACCTTTTACCCTACACATTGATGCTTCTGGATTGGGTCTAGGATGCAGGTTGATGTAAGGTAAGCAAGCGATTGCATATGCTTCAAGATAACTAAAGGAGCATCAGGAGAGTTACCTTACTCATGACTTGGAGTTAGCATCAGTGATTCATGCAATCGAGACTTTGAGACATTATCTATACGGAGAAGAATTTCAGATTAAATCGAATTAGTAGAGTTTTATTTATCCTTACCCTGAAAAAGTTGAACATGAGGCGAAGGAGATGGTTGAAACTCCGGAAGGATTAAGACTGCGATATTCAATGTTACCCGAGCAAGGCTAATGTGGTAGCTGAGGCTTTGAGCAAAAAAAAAAAAGAAGCAAAATAATAAAGCTAGAAGGAGGACTTGGTATAAACGCCATCTTGTGTTCTGCAGCAACAGATTCAGATTTGGAAGAATAGCAACATATTATAGAAACTCATGATGATCCAATTAAGTGAGAACTTATGGACCAATAGTTCTTTACTTGCGTTTGGAGCATTAAAGATTTTCTCTGATTTGATGGATGAAGTAAAAGAAGTAATTTTGTTAGATCCGTATCTAAGAACGATGCAAGAAGATTTAGAGAAAGGAAAACCTAATCCTAGATGCAGAGAAGATCTTGAGATACAGAGGATGATTATGCATACCTGAAAGTAAAAAACTTGGATCTTAGATACAAAATAATGCTAAAAGCCCACTCCATTCTGTATTGGTACATCCTAGAAATATAAAAATATATCGAAACATGAAGGGATTATTTTGGTAGAAGGGAATGGAAGTGTGGCTAGACACATGTTCCAGTATCTGAATCATCGACAAGTAATGGCTGAAAGACAAAGACCAACAGACTTAGTACAACCACTATCGGAGTCAGTTTGGAAGTGGAACTGCATTACAATGGACTATGTCACCGATTTACCATTGACTCCCAGATCAGTTGACGCAATTTGGGTGATTGTTGATCAGCTTATAAAGACAACTCGTTTCATTGCTATATGATCTCAGTGTGCTTTGGAATGGCTAGCAAAACTGTATGTGGTTAATATTATCTAATTAAATGCTATGTTTGAGAGCATAGTGTCAGATAGAGGCTCACGCTTTACCTCAAAGTTTTGGGAGGGACTGCAGAAAGCGATGGGATCAAAGTTAAAGATTAATGTTGTATTTCACCCTCAAATAGATGGACAGTTAGAGCGGAATATATATGTCCTAGGAGGTATTCTCTGAGCCTGTGAGATTGATTTTCTAGGAGCTTGAGTTGAAAAGTTATCGCTGATTGATTTTGCTACCCAGCTACCATGTAAATGTCTCCTATGAAGCATGGTACGGTAGAAATATCAAACTCCTCTATTTTGGAATGAAGTCGGAGAACGAAGAATTGTAGGACCTGAGTTTGTTGAAGAAACCTATCAAGTAGCAGACAAGATCAAGAAAGGCCCATGATAGCTCAAGGTTGTCAAAAAAGACGCCAAGACCTTGAGTACACCGTAAGTGACAAAGTGTTCTTAAAGATATCACTTATGCATGGTTTGAAACAGTTTGGAAAGAAGGGAAAGTTGTGCCCTATATATGTTTTGAACCTTATAAAATTTTAGAGAGACATGGAAAAGTTGCATATCAACTAGTATTACCGTCATCCATGTCTAATGTACATGATGTATTTCACGTGTCTCTATTGAAGAAGTATGTTAGAAATCCATCACGGGTATTGGCTATGGATTCATCAAATTTGATAGAAGACTTAACTTTTGAAGTAGTCACAGCCTATATCACCAGTTGGAAGGTACAACATATCCGTAGCCGGGATATTTATTATGTGAAGGTAACCTGGCAAAGCCAAGATGTGGAGGAGGTTGGATGGGAAGAGGAAAATGCAATGTGGAAGCAGTATTCCCACCTATTCGACTCAGAAGATACATCTAAATTTCAAGGACAAAATTTCTTTTGAGGATGGGAGAATTATAAGATCCATATGTGAAAATTTTGAGGACAAAATTTCTGTTAGGGGTGGTGGAGTTGTAAGACCCGCATGCCATGAACCCAGTCTAACCTTACGTTCTTGTGTCATGATCGGTCTTTCCATCATAATCGGTTCGAGTGAACCAATTGTATGAAGAAACCACAAAATGAGGTAAGGAACAAGTCAAATTTACTTGGTGTGGTTGATTGTTTAAGTTTGTGTGGAAACAACCAGTCAAAAACTAAAAACCAGTAAATTTTGGATGTATGGTCTCATTTTTGAGGGGTATGGCCTATCGTATGATCGACTATGTTATGACCACACAACATATGGTCGCATGTTTTGGTTGTATGGTCGATGGATTATTTGACCGCATGATCGACCGTACGAATCCAGAACCGACTACTTGTTTAGGAAACTTTTTTAATTTAAAGAGGACTCTTTCCTAATTGAAAGAGGACTCTACATGGGGTTTTTCTCTATATAAAGGACATCCCTTAGCCTCACTCACTCTTTTAGAACCCAAATTGAAATTCTAACTTTAAGAGAGAAAGAGAGAGAGGAAGAAAGGAGAAAGAGATTTGTAGAAGAATGCTGAGAAGAAGGTTTTTGCAGAGAAGAGTTCTATCTCTCTACAACAGGCTTAAGGTATGGACTTGACTCTGTAGGGTAGATCAGATAGAATAGGTTAATTTCAAATTGATATATGGAACCTAATACAATGATTCGATTATAGGTTTTATATGGGAAACCATAGAGAGTAGAATGAATCCCATTGATGAGCCAAGAGGAGGAACACGTATGAGAAGTAAAAATTAATCTGACTACGTATGGTCGCAACTATGGTCGACCATAGGATGAGAACTGAGTCGACCACAACCATTCGGAAAGAATTCAAGAAACATATGGTCGCATATACGATAACATATAGTGCGACCATAAGGTATCAACCATACGTTGTATGGTCGTATATATTGAAACCACAGGGTCGACCATAGGGTATCGACCATATGATAACAATAAGTATGTTTTGAGACTAGACAAGATTTTTGACGATTGTAACTTGAGAAAATGAATCTCTAACTTAAATAAATTAATTGTTTAGGTTCCCAATAGATTCAAAGTGACTTTCAAAGCTTGGGAGAGGAATAAACATCAATCAAAGGTGAGGGAATAAGACCTAAACTAATTGGATAGTAACAAAAAAATTTATTTTATTTGTCCAATGTAATGAATGCTTTTATGCTTGTATGATTCTAATGTGCATCTCACATGTCATCTAATATTATTGCTATTTCTGCTCATGCATATTTATTATTGTCTATTTATAGCATGATGGTAATGATGCGAAGAATATGCATGTGATTGTGTGTGTGATAAGTGTGTTGGATGTGAGTGGGGCATGAGGGGGAGGACGTGGCATTGAGGTTCAGCCTGGTCACCATATTCTAGCTCTATCTCTACTCATGTCTTGCCCACTGACATTGTCGTATCGCCATTAATTTAGCAGAACTATTACATCGTAGGGCATCAGGGGAGGTCTCGGACTGTGTGGTCTTTAACTCTATCGGGGGGCCTTAGCTCTATCTCTATGGACATATTGATGGATGCTGGGGTGAGGCCTTGGAAACATTTGGATGGCATTAGGATTGGTTAGTTGCGAGCCCAGTTTGCAATCCCTTGCCAATAGGGGCTTACGTATTGGTATGGTAGGGCATCAGGGGGAGTATTGGCGGTGTGTGATCTGGACACTTTAGCTCTATCTCTATCCCATGGTGGGTGCATGTGGGATGGCATTGGTGTTTGATCCATTGGATGAATTCACACACTCGTGTATAGAGGTGCGATGGCCTCCAATCTTTTTTATAGCACATTGCAAACTTTAAAACTAGACCAAATATATGAATTGAATGCATACATATGTTTGTTGCATTGTTTTGTTTTCTCACTGAGCTAGGTTGCGTGTTCACCCCAAGGTATCATTTTCTTTTAGTTTCTAATGATGCAGGTAATACCGTTGAAGATTAATGAAGGCGCCAACATATAGACATGTGGTAGCATGGTCAAGCAAGCTGTAGAGGACAAATATTTGTCAAGCTAGTGTTTCAACGATGTTCACGCCTAGTGTTTAAATTTCATATTTTAGTAATTGTAATAGTTTGTTATATTAATGTTTTGGTTACATAAAGATAACTGATTTATTATTTAATTATCATTATAGACACCTAATTCATTATTAATAAGACTTCTGCTATTTAATTATTTACTTTGATTATTATTGTGGATTGTGTTTTGGTTTCACATGGTTGGCATGGTCTATACGAGATCCTGGTTTAAACCGTTGGTTTTCATGACGTTCATCACACCATTGGTTAGTCCAGAATTGGGGTGTGATAGGTCATGCCTATGCATAGAAGTAGTAATCGCATTCGCAGTTGGAGCTATGAAAATCTTCGTCGCTATTACCATCAACATCTTCCACACCAGATGGACGGTACCTCAGAGCATCAACGAAATCACCAGTGGTTACACCTGCATCATCTAAAATAATTTGTGCACACAAGGGTAAGTTCAACCACTGAGCTTTGTAAAGGAGTCAAACATGCAACATAAAAATGCACGATAGTACACTACGGTGAGGTCTGATAACTGACAGTGCCAACTCAAGACCAGTGCCTCGTACTCTCTCGTTGCACGAGTCTACCACATCAAGAAAATGAAAGCTCCCTTAGAGTGAATCACCACCCCTAAGTATAGGTCCGGCGTCTCGGTCCTTAACCTCAACTCAACCAAGTCCACCCACAATGTATCAAGAGGAGATGATCCTTTTTCATAGTCGACTTGCCCACCCATCTTATATTTCGTAGTAGGGAGTATCGTAGCTATAGTCATATTACCTTTTTATTGAACCTATGCCAATACATAACCCCCTATTGGCTAAGGTTACAATTATCGGGTCAAATGTGCTTCTAACCAAGTCCACCTAATATTCCATATTACTGGACTGTAACCCAGCCAAGCTTTTGACTTCCTCTAATCCTTACATAGAACATCATGTCCCGACTAGGTAACATCAATCAATACAAAGCAATACCCAGTAAGTGGTTATGTAAGCGTCCCATACCACCCACTTCCACTTACCAAGAGTAATCAGACATCATGCATCAACCAGAACAGTAACACCTTTCATGGAAAGATCACAAAGCAACCCATACCACCCGTTTTCAATCCACTATGGGCATTACTGATCACACACAGTTATTAATGCATATGCATGACCAAACAATTTTAGTTATTAGATGACATGTTATCACATAATTGATCTACCACAAACATACTTATTATCATAAGAAAAAAGAGATTGGACATACGCAAACAAAAGGTTTAATCCCCTTACTTGAGAGGCAACTATAAATACTACCGTAGAACTGTTCGAGTAGGTCTCTCTAGGTTTCCTCGAATCTCCATCAAAATCATATTATTCAAATGTTATTCATTGTTGATCAATTGATACCTAGGTAAATGTTTGTCATAGCATTTCGTGAAGTTTTGATTACTGAATCGAGGTCAATAGGTTAAGTCCATAGTAAAATAGACTTATTGTCTACATGAGGTAGATGACGTGTGGATGGACACTCATGTCTAATAGTCCTTCCTTACTTCATAAGTTGCATAATATTAAAAAGGACTTCTATTAAGACGTCTCAAGGGTGAGTGTAAGGTCCTAACATAGTGGCATGGCAACTATTTTTCTCTCAATGTTGTCAAAGTCAACCTCAAATGCTCCATATGTTCCTCTGTGCTCTTAGAGTAGAGCAGGATATCATCTATGAACACAATTACAAATCAATCTAACAAATCCTGAAACACTTTATTCATGAGGTCCATGAACATAGCTAGTGCATTGGTCATACCAAATGACATCACTAGAAACTCATAGTGACCATATCTGGTTTTAAATGCTGTTTTTGGTCTATCATCTTTTTCACTTTTAGTTGATGGTAACCAAATGTTAAATCAATTTTTGAAAATATTCTTGCCCCATGTAATTGATCAAACAGGTCATCTATACGAGGTATATGATATTTATTCTATTCTCTGTAATCTATACATAGTCTCAACGTACCATCCATTTTCTTTACAAACAACATTGGTGTTCCCCAAGGAGATACACTGGGATGGTTATATCCCTTATCTAACAAATCTTGAAGTTGAATCTTTAATTCCTTTAGCTCAGCCGGGGCCATCCTCTATGGTGCGTTAGATATTGGAGCCGTACCTGGAAGCAATTCAATAATGAACTCCACTTCCCAATCTAGTGGAAGCCCTGGCTGGTCCTCTGGAAAGGCATCAGGAAAATCCCTGACCACCAAGACTTCCTCTATTTTTGGTCTTTTCTTTTCTGTATCCACTATAGAGGCTAAAAAAGCTTGACACCCTTGATTTAATAACTTCCTTGCTTTCATTGCCGAAATCACCACCATTGTTGTTTTCTGGTTTCCAGAGAATGTGAACTCTACTCCTTCCAAAGGTTGGAACACTACCTTCTTCTCATAGCAAATAATTTTGGCATGATGAATTGACAACCAATCCATATCAAATATTAAATCAAAATATTTTATCCCCAAAACAATCAAATCATCCAATAATATTTGTCCTTCAATTATCACTCTATAATTTCTAATGATTTTGCTGGCCACCAATGACTTCCCTGACGGTAAAGCCACTACCAAGCTGCACTCCAGCAACTCAGGATTATCCATCAATTTTAGAGCAAATGATTTCGATATAAAAGAATGTGTTGCTCCAAAATAAAAAAGAACATGAGCTGACTGATCCGAAACCAACACAGTGCCTGAAATAGGTTACAGTAACTTAGCCTAACTAATTTACATATTAACTACGTTTAACAAACACCAAGCATCAAGTCACAATATAATTTTTTTTAAATCACATAAGTTTTGCAATAAATATTCCTTAAAATTTAATTATACCTGTCACTACAGTAGATGAATCCTCAACCTCTCTGACTGTCATAGTGTATACCAGAGCCTGTCCCCTTTGACTCTGGTCACCATGAGCCACTGGACAACCTGGACATACTGGTGCCCTCTACTGACCCTATTGAAGCGAGGAAGACTGCTGAGGGTAGGGTGTTTGTCTTAGTGGCTGACCAGATGCTACTAGCTGCCATGCTCCCTGCGTACCTCTATGGTTGGGCATCGAACACTCTCGAACCATGTGGCCCTCCTTGCCACATCTAAAGCATACATCCAAACCCGCTCTACAAACTCCTCAATGCCACTTACCATAGGTGGGGCAAATAGGAAGTGGCGATATCTCTCTAAAACCCCTCTAGAACTTCTGAGGTTATTTAAAATCTCTCTGGTCCATAATTCTCTTCCCAAGGGCTTTATCCCCCGTTCGTGATCCTCTGCTACTACAAGCGTCTAATATCATAGCCTTTTCCAAAACAGCAGCGTAAGTGGGTAGTTGAAGCATAGAAACACTACCTCTTATGTCTTCTCTTAGTCCCTCTTCAAATTGACGGGTTTTTGATTCATCAGTTGTCACTGGTGGAGCAAACTGAGATAACTCATCAAACTTCTTTACATACTCCTGTAACGTGAGAGAACCTTGGGTGAAGTGAAGAAATTCTATTTGCTTTGCTCGTTTAAAATTGCTTGGATAATATTTCTGTTGAACATTCTTACAAACTCTGCCCAAGTAGCAGTACATCCATCAGCCTCTACAATTTTCTTCGTTGTTTGCCACCAGACATCAGTTTCACCGAGGAGAACATGGCTAACAAAAACTACTTTTTGAGCTTCTGTACACTCCATAACATCGAATATCCTTTCCATGTTCTTGAGCCATTCTGCAGCTTGTGAAGGCTCATCTGCTATATCTCGAAAAGTCTGAGGGTTTTGCTTGTGAAATTTTTTTTAATTCTTTCTCCATTACTCTCACCTGGTCTTGCTGAGTAGGCTGTCCGACAAGTATCCCACCTCCTACAGCTTGCTGTTGCATGAATCCCATAAAAGCTATAAATTGTCTCATCATATCTTGTAGGGTCCAGTCTGGTGCAGGGGCAAGCGTGAGTGCTGGTGCAGGAACAAATGCAGAGATAGGTGTAGATTCTTCTACCGAAGGTGGAGGCGGTGGTGGAGACTCTTGTACCGAAGTATTGTCCTTTGATCTCGTTGATGATGGATGAGTACGTCTCTGATATGCCATCTGAGACATAAAATAGAACACATCAGTTACGTACTAACACCAATAAACACCACTAAATACCAGAAGTTATACAAGATATAACTTGCTCCAATAGTTTACTTAATACTTCCAATTGGAAGAGGGTTAAACTTTATCAACCACAATCTATGCTGATCCTCATATAACCATTACCTCATCAAGAAAGATGTAAAGGGTTACTCTTTAACCTCCAACATATCAAATTCTAATAGGATACTAGTATTTGATACTTATTCAAGTATCTATCACAAAAAAAACTTATAAAATGCTCACGGTGTTCTTATTTATTATGCACTTACTTTACTAATTATCGCTTTTATAGCTTATTCTAGGTAGCCACCAGATTTGAGCCTCTTGCTCTGATACCACCTAAATTGTAATGCCCCAACTCAAGACCAGGTACGTTACAACTAAGCTGCCAGGATTCAACAGGCTTAAAAAGAAACAAATAAATAAAGAATAAATTTCAAGAAACTAGTGGGAACTAGAATAACATTAATTAACACCAATAAGGACTACATACATTTCTTTTTTTGGTGGCACCATTGCTTTACATTCACAACTTTACTTGCATATCAACTATTACATATTCTTGTTCTTTATGTACATACAGAGGTTCTCATAACTGTGCAAAAGAAATTATGTTCAATGGCCTCAGATACTTCTTCCCTCAGAAGCTAGGTCAGCTGAGTCAAGATACACCTCTGAATGTTCTCCACCTATCTCTGAAATCCATATGCTAAATGTTAGAATATCAGTGAAGCATGAGAACAGAAGTGAACAACAAGCCTAGAAACACGTAATCCAGAATCATGAAACATAGCAAGACAAGGAAGTATTCATGAGAGAAAACATGAACACGTTATGCTAATAAGACAAGGAACAAGAATGTAAAAGCTAGCAAATATATAACATCTATACAGATTTACAGAATAAAGATAGTATTCCTGCATCATGACATGTTTATTATGATGTTTATTGCAGGTATTCCTGCCAAGTTGTTAGCTATTCACTGAGCTTTGGCTCATCATAGTTGTTTTCATGTTTTTATAGATATTCATGCAGGAGACTAAGAGGATGTTATCTGTGCAGACGACCAAGCTGGACTCTAGACCCCTTGGCATTTATATCTTATTTTATGGACAGTATTTTGGTGTGTAAGTAGTTTATAGTTGCTATTTTGTTGTGTTTTGTGTAGCAGTAGGTTTTTAATGTTAAGCCATACACTTTGATGTAGCTATTGTGTTTAAAGTCATTTATGGATTAACGCTTTGGCCACCAGCTATGTATTTAATATATTTACATTTTCGTTGCTTTGTTTATGTTAATGGACTGTTATTGAATGGAATGAATGGATGGTACATGATGTCATGTTTTATGTACGTATATATATATATATATATATATATATATATATATATATATATATATATATATATATATACAACATTTTTTTATAGGTTTTCATATGAAATTGTAATGTAAGTGCTGACCAATGATTTGTTTCCCTCGCCTTCTGAATGAAGCATCTACGCCAGCTTTGCTACCGGGCCTGGTTAATAAATTTGTTTAAAATTGTTTTAAATTGTTCCCTCTTATTCTCTTGTAGTTGGGAAGTTACTAAGTATATATATCATCATTCTTGTAGTAACCTGCCCATGCATGTAGTTTTTAACATATAAAAATACATTATACAAGGTTTACTATCGATACATGTTAACTTCAACCATAATAAGTCTTGCTTGCCTTAAAAACTTCATAACACCATTCTAAATAACATGGTACTTGTACACATTCTATAGAATTAACTGTCGAAGCATTTTTATCATGGCATTCTTTGGATTCAACAATTTGTCATCATATTTAATTTATCTTGTACACTTGTGCTCATAAAGCTTGTAAGCAATACATTTCACATGATTTTTTTTCCATAGTATTCTCACTGTAGCATTTCACATGATTTTTTAATGCAATTCTAGGGATGGACTGGCTAGCTACTCATACGGCTAGCATCTGTGTGCTAAAAGGAAAATCTCCTTCAAAGTTGATACTGATAAGCCAATAGTGTTTGTTGGAGACAAGCCGAAGAAGCAAAAGAAGCTCTTTATTTCTACTATGCAAGCAAGTAAGTTGCTAGATCAGGGCTGTAATGCATACATTGCATCTATTGTTGATACTATTGTAGAAATGCCCAAATTGGAACAACTACGAGTAGTAAAAGAATTCCCTATAGTGTTTTCAGAAGACTTAGTAGGATTGCCACCTGACAGTGCAACAGAATTTGTAATTGATCTGCTCCCAGGATCGGCACCTGTATCTAAGGCACCCTATAGAATGGCACATGCAGAATTAAAAGATCTCAAGGTTTAATTACAGGAATTGCTAGATAAAGGCTTTATTAGCCCAACCATTTCACCATGGGGAGCACCAGTCTTGTTCATCAAGAAAAAGGACGGAAGTGTTAGACTGTGCATTTACTATCGAGAATTAAATAAACTCACGGGAAAGAATTGATATCCTCTACCCAGGATTGATAAACCACAACACATCCACAAATAAATAAAAATATCACCACCACAACCAAATAAGAAGATTAACAGATGTAGAGTATAAAAGAAGTCTTAATTAACATAAACTTGTAGCTGAATCTCAAATGATAAATATAATTAAATCCCAAACTGTTGTAATGTAAAATAATAAAATAAAAATTATTCCATAAATTCAAATGTATCATTTGGGCAACATGCCTCCAATCAATAAATTAAACTCAAAAGAAATGTTTGTAAATGTTCCAATGTGTTTAACCATAAATGCAGTTGTCGCACTCACATTCTGGATCATAGACGTCCTCATCACTAATGTCCACATCACCAAATTCAACACCATTCATTGTAGTTTGTGTACACAAGGGTAAGCTCAACCACCGAGCTTAGCAAGGAAATTAAACATGCAACATACATAATGCATGGAATTAAAAACTACGATCTGATAAATAACTATAAGTGCCAGCTTAAGACGACTAAAATAGAGCCTTCGGCTGCACGGGTCACCCTCATTAGAATGGTTGCCGTCTCACTTAGCTTACATCAAACATCCCCATGTATGGGTCTATCATTTTGGTCCTCCCTGACTGAACTCATCTGAAGTCCAAAAATGGTGGCACGTGAGAAGGTTATTATCGCACTAATCGACTTGCTTGCCGATTCATACTATGTCGGACATGGGGAGCATCGCAGCTATGTTCATACCACCTTTTATTGTACCCATGCTAATACATAACCCCCTATTGGCTAGAGTTACAGTTATATGAGTATTTAATATTCGATTAGCTATGTTCACCTAATTAGCCATATTACTGGATCGTAATGTCGTCAAGTTTTCGACCCCATCCTATCCCCACTTAGGACATCGTTACTTGGCTAAGTTACATATGATCAATGAAAAGTAGTGTCAATAAGAAGTGGTGCAAGCATCCCATTCCACCCACCTTCCTCCTTATCGACTTAACCAGACATCATGAATAACCAAGACCAGTTGCTTTCATTTAAAGGTTGTGAGCTTCCCATTCCACTCGCTTCCAATCCCTATCGGTACTGCTGATCTCAAACACAAGGATGCATATGCATGAGCAAGCAAGACAGTATATTGGATGACTTGTTATTACATAAGCATATTATCAATTTCACACATTATCATAATATTAAGTTCATACGCAAACAAAGGTCTAATCCCCTTGCCTGATTGGTATAGAAAATGTTATAGAAGGACGACTTTGAATAGGATCCCTATGTTCTCTCGTACCATTAATAGCATCATAAATAATAATTATTAATCCCTTTGTTTAGTATTTAATTGAATCGATTTCTCATCATAGCGTCTTATTAATTAATAGAAGTTCGTAGTAGTCTGGCAGTCTAATTTTGACATATTACACTTGTTGTCCAAGGGTTCCAAGCAATATTAAGAGTCAACGTTAAGTTTTAAGTAGGTTTCATCAGCTAATAATCAAAATAATGGAGAAATCATATGTATAAACATGATAATAGGATTCCAAGTCCATAAGTAGGTCAAGGTAAGTCCCAAAAAGCTGCTAGCCAAATTCGGTGGAGAATCAATGCAAAAATGAGTGTAGCTGGTGGCATCGATCGCATGTTATGGCTACCAGGTGTGCGATTGGTGCCTGCGGCTGCACGTCAGAATGTGGCTGAGGGTCTGTGGCTTTGACTCTGGGGTGTTGCTGTGAGGACAATGAAGAAATAGATGATCCTCCTCGGGATAAAATGTAACAAATGAAGATCAATGTTCTATTGGAGTCGCCACCTAGATTAAGGTCTAAGACCTCTAAAAATGTAGCCTCACCCTAAGGTAAGACTTCTATTCACTCATAACCCAACGTATTTTTTCTTTGGTCTGCAAGAGATCGAATAAGTATTCAGGGTACGATTATGGGAAGGTGTTAGACACCCAAACCGTCCGATCATGATCGACCTCCTAAATTTTCCTTAAACTCTAATTTTGAAATGCTTGGTCAACTGGATGACTAGGGTTCAATGGGGGATATCCTAAACCAAATTTCTAAGTTCTGCTAACCTAAGGTTCAGCCAATCATGTTCCGAAGCAAATAAACAAACAATGAGTATAGTATTATACAGTGAACCAGACCAAAGATGGTTCGGTCTTGGACTGAATCTGAGTCGTCCATCTCAATCTACCTACGTATTTCAATCCTGGAAATCAAGTCCAAAAACATAGTTCGAAATTGATTTTGTGATTAAAGATTATGGAAGTGGTTTATGCATGTGCTTCAATTTAATTCTTTGTTCAAATTGAAGTTTATGTTGGATGGATGGTTGATGAGTGGCTTCGTACTGTATTTGAGACTCTCAAATTGCCCATGTATTCTAGGGTTTGCCCTAGAAATTAGATACCACGTAGTTTGAAATTATTATGATGGTTAGATCTAGATCTGGGGATATATCAACACAAACTCCTTCCAATTTTAGGTCTATCGGGTTGCCTATCCCTAAAATTTCAGCACTTAGGTTTATCGGGTTGCCTATCCCTACAATTTCATCATTTAGGTTTATCGGGTTGCTTATCCCTATAATTTCATCATTTAGGTTTATCGGGTTGCCTATCCCTACAATTAATTTATTCAGGGTTTCTAGGGTGTCCTGTCCCTTTTATTCAACTCTTCATGTAAGACCCACACTCCATTAACCCATTTTAACTTTGTCATACCAGGTCTTCCCATCATTCCTGGACCAAGTGGACCGAGCGTGTGAAGATGGATCACAAATCAAGTATAAAAATCGACTCAACACCCAAAATTGTATGCATGTGGTCGCATACCTGGGTAGGTACGGTCGACCATATGGTAAGAATGAAGATCACAAATCAAGGCCCCTACGGTCGATGATTTTGACCCTACGATTAATGGGTTCTACGACTGTAGCCATCGATTGTGAGACCCCAGATCAACTCTGAGTTTTGGAAACTTTCCTAAATTAAGGGATTTCTTTCCTAATTGAAAGAGGACTCTATATGGAGAGTTTTCCTCTATATAAAGGACGTCCCTCAGCCCTTTTTCACTCTTTTATAACATTAATAAACCCTAGATAAAGAGAAGGGAAGAGAAGGAAGAGAAAGAGAAGAAGAGAAGACTAAGGAGAAGGTTTTGCTAAGAATATTTTAGCTCTCTACCACAGGCAAAGGTATGAACTTAATCGCTGGAGATGTAAACTCTAAGGAATAAGACTTCTATGGAAGATAGGCAATATCAACCTATTATGATCCATGTGATTTCCTTGAGAAAATCCCAAGGAGAACCATGAGAAGTGATTTTGATGATTAGGGTTGATAAGAACTACTAATGATGACCTTAGGATAAACCCAATTGAAGATCAGAGGACTTGACCTAGGAAGAACTTGAATTGCATGTAGACTGTGACCAAAAATATCAAGGTCGCAGCTACGGTCGACCATAACATGACCAGCATGACCAGAGGATCGACCATAGGCATTCGGGAAGATTTCAAAAATCATATGGTCGCAGCTATGGTCGCACCATATGCGACCATAGGGTATCGACTGTAGGCAGTAAGGTCGATACAATATGAGACTATAGGACCAATCAGACAGCTGTCAGTGCTCTGTTTTGATTTCCTACTACTGTAACATGTTATATATGAACCCTAACTTAAATTCATATAACTTTTAGGTTGTTAAATTGATTGAAAGAGAATTTAAAGACTTGGAAGGAGATCGAGTATTGCTAACAGGTGAGGAAACAAGACCTAACCTAATTGGATAATAACAAACTGTTTATTTATTTGAGTCCAATGCCATGATTGATTCTATGCTTGTATGTTTGTAATGTGCATCTCACATGTCATCCAATATTTTTTCTATTACTGCTCGTACATATTTACTTCTATTTATTTATAACATGATGATGATGATGATGCTAGGAATAGGCATGTGGTTGTATGTGTGTGGTTAGTATGCTTGATTCTAGTAGAGCATCAGGGGGAGGACGTGGCATTGTGGTCTTTGACCTGGTCACCAGACTCTAGCCCTTTCTCTACTCAAGTCTCACCCACTAACATTGTCGTATTGTCATTATCTTTGCAGAACTATTACGTCGTAGGGCATCAGGGGAGGTGGTTTCGGATAGTATGGTCTCTGACACTCCCGGGGGGCCTTAGCTCTATCTCTATGGACTTATTGAGGGATGTTGGGATGAGGCCTTGGATACATTGTTTGACATTAGTATTGGTTAGTTTTGAGCCCAGTTTGCAAGACCTCACCAGCAGGGGTTTACGTGTTGGTATGGGTAGCGCATCAAGGGAAGTGTTGGCGGTGTTTGATCCGAACACTTTAGCTCTATCTCTATTCCATGGTGGGTGCATGTGGGATGGCAATGGTGTTTGATCCACTAGGCAGATTCACACACTCGTGTATAGAGGTGGAGGGGCCACCAAACCTTTCTATAGTATATTGCAAACTTAAAAATCAGACCAAAGATATGAATTGAATGCATGCATATATTTGTTGCATTGTTCTGTTTGCTCACTAAGCTGTGATGTGTGCTCATCCTTTTGACGTCAAATATTTTTAGTTGATGATGTAGGTCCTACTGTTGAAGAATATATGAATGCATCGACGTATGGATACGTTACCGCCATGAACGTAGAAGCTATTGAAGATTCGCATGATTCATCATGCGAGTGCAACCAGTGCATATTCGATTAGTTTAGCTATATTTGATTATTGGAACATGTAATGGATTAATTACTTTTTTGTCTTGAGTTTTGGAGATAATCGGATTAATTATTTATTATCATTGTTAGACACTCAGTTCATTATCTGTAAGACTTCTACTTATTTGTTTGTTATCTCTGATTATTACTGTGGAATATGTGTGTGGTTTGATATGGTGGGTACGACCTATACGAGATCCTGATTGAACCATTGGTTTATTGGTAGTTCATCACACTAATCTGGTTAGACCAGAATTGGGGTGTGACAACTTGGTATCAAAGCATCTCAGGTTCTATCCATTGACCTAACTACTTCTACGTGTGTCATGAACTGAGTTAGGATAAAAATTAAAAGCTGTAATAAGAACACACCATAAGCACCTATGTTATATGAGAAATAAACTAAGAAAGAGAATAATCCACATATGTAAATGGGAAATCAATTTTATATATATATATATATCCAAATGGGAGTAAGACAAGATACATCCGAATCAGAGTACGGTCCACAAATCTGGATAGTTACTCTGTAAAATAAATGAGATAAAGAAATAAATGATATCATGGAGCTGGATGTGCTGGAGGAGGAGGAGCCTCACGATCTTTATCATAGTCCTCAGCATACACTCTCGCTAGCCAGGCCACCTGAGTCTGAGTCGCTCGGAGACTAGCTATCAGATCCACTACCCGCTGGTGTGTAGAGCGCTGGGCATCTAGAAGCTCTCCTACTCTCCGATTAGTCACGCTCTGAGCCTCTTGAATCTCACATAGTAGCCCGATCATGTCATCTGGTGGTGGGCATAAAGGGCCAGGTGAATGAGAAGCCCTAAAAGGGCTAACCCCAGAAGAATGCTGTGGTGATGGAGAAGGGATGGCATCCACATCCATGTACATCCTATCATCATCCTCCTCATAATCACTCTTATGTGCCTCTGCTGCTGCTGTTGCTGCCGCTTCTGCATCTGCTACCGCTTCCCGAATGAGAGGACGTCTCATAGCATTTCTCTCATCATCACTGACCTGTATCTCTCTCATGCCCATCCTGCTGATGGCCTCCCAATCAAGGTCAGTTTATAAGGTGTCCTCAAAGATCCTCTCATCCACTAGTTCCACCTATAAACAAGCGAGTAGGGTGGAGATCAGTCTCCCATAGGGATAGTTACCTCTCAAGTCAGGAAACGTAGCTCTGTGCATAGTCTGAAGGATAATATATGGGAGACAGATAGGCTGCCTAGTACAGATATAGTACGACAGGTATTGAGTCATCTGTGAGACCATCTCGTAATGTCCACCCTAGGGAATCAGATTATGCTGGATAATATTACAGTAGACCCGTGGCTCTGGACACAGGTTGATTGCTTTCATTTCCCAACGGTCATCCCAAAGAATTTGGTTATCTATTTCTACACGCACCTGTGTAGACAAAAACTGTGGCTCCCTGGGTGCACATTAAACCAACTAACCATCGTTTGAGATTCCTAGGAGATCAGCCAACTCCTGACAGTTGAAAGAGATCGGAACCACTTTCACCCCGCTGGTGATCCGAAGCTCTCTATCCCTATCCACATCCTCTAAGTCACCCTCTGCCTGTAGGTGACAGTAGAACTGTTTGACCAAGTCCGAGCAAGTGCAAGCCTCGTACAGAATCACTGGAAGCCAGCCCATATCACCAAACCTTCTTTCCACATCAAACAGGGCTAAATGGGATAAGTTAACACATCTACCCCCTTCCACCTTCTTTCTATTAAACCAAGGGTATTGTGTTTCTACTTCCACGGACCTGAAGCGACGTGGGTCATGAACTCGAGGAACCTTAGTGCGAACAATGATAACTGCACGAGAAGAAAATAAGAAAAACAAGTTAGATAAATTCAAAAAATTGACAGCATAACGATGTAAAATGGGAAAAGCCTCACTTTTTACCTAAACTTTGGGCAGGAGGACTTACATAGGTGTCACACACCAATTCCGCACTATTCAGAATGGTGTGATGAACCGCCAATAAACCAACGGTTCAACCAGGATCTCGAATAGGCTATGTCCGTTTGCTCAAACCATACACATCCACACAATAATCAGAGTAAATAAACAATAGCGGAAGTCCTTAATATTAAACGAACTGAAAGTTTAAGGATGATAATATAAATAAATTACCCAATTATCTTTCATTGACTAAGACATAAAGTAAATTAATTTAATCAATTACATTGTCTATAAAATTAAGCAAAAAACTAATCGAAAACGCATGAGTTGTACTCGCATGACGAATCATGCGACTCCATCACAACTTCTGCATCCATCGCCGCTGCATGTCCATATATCAGAGCATTCATATAATCTTCCACGGTAGTACTTGCATCATCAACTAAAAATATTCGACGTCGAAAGGGTGAGCACACATCACGGCTCAGTGAGCAAACAAAATAATGCACAAACATATACATCCATTCAATTCATATCTTTGGTCTGGTTTATAAGTTTGCAATGTACAATAGAAAGGATAGGTGGCCGCTGCACCTCTATACACGAATGTGCAGAACCTCCCAATGGATCAAACACCATTGCCGCCCCCACATGCACCCACCATGGAATAGGGATAGAGCTAAAGTGCTTAGGACGCATCGCATCACACTTCCCCTGATGCCCTACCCATACCAACAACACATAAGCCCCTGCTGGTGAGGGCATGCAAACTGGACTCGCAACTAACCAATCCTAATATCAAACAGTGTATACAAGGCCTCACCCCAGCATCCTTCAATACGTCCATAAAGATAGAGCTATGGTCCCCCGGTAGAGTCCGAGACTACACAGTCCGAGACCACCTCCCCTGATGCCCTACGACGTAATAGTTCTGCTAAAGTAATGGCAATACGACGATGTTAGTGGACAAGAATTAAGTAGAGATAGAGCTAGAGTCTGGTGACCAAGATGAACCACAGTGTCACGTCCTCCCACTGATGCTCCACTCACATCAAGTACACTAACCACACACATACATTCACATGCCTATTCCTAGCATCATCATCATCATAATGTTATAAATAAACAGAATTAAATATGCATGAACAGTAATAACAAGAATAGTGAATGACATGTGATATGCACATTACAATCATACAAGCATAGAATCATTCATGGTATTGGACTCAATATACAAAAACAGTATATTATTAGTCAATTAGTTTAGGTCTTGTTCCCTCACCTTTGATTGCTAGTAGATCCTCGTTTAAGCTTTATAATTTACTTTTAACCACTGAAAAGACCTAACAAGTAGATAGATTTTAATTAGAATTAATTCCAATATTTTTAGAATAACAGAAACTGTAGGGTCGCAAGTGGGGTAGCACCTAGGGTAGCAGTTTTTGCGACCCTAGGGTGTAGGGTTGCAGGTGGGGTCGGATACCATTCGACCCTATGTGCGACCACACCCTCCCTGGGACTTCCCGAGGGCATGTGGTCGATCATGTGGTATCGTAGGGTCAAATATCATTCGACCCTACGTGCGACCACACGTGTTCTGTGTCGACCTTTCATTCTAAAGTCCATTCCTTCATGTTTGAATCCTTTGGCTTACTATCATGGTCCATCCTATGCTTGTTCTATGGCTCATAACTACAATTATAATCCATTCATTTTCCATAATGATTTCCTCCATGGAATCTCTTAGAATTTTTTCATGGATGGATGATTTGGGTTTCTCCTAATCCTATGTTCTTCATAAACTATTCTAGGCTCCCAATTCATGTAGGGATTTAGGTTCATACCTTGGGTTTGCTGAGATTCAGAGGTTTCTCTGAACTTCTTCTTCCTTAGTCTTCTTCTTTAAGTTTCCTTCTCTTCCTTCTCTTTTCTTTCTCTTACTTTCAATTAGGTTTCTAAAGGAGTGAAAGAGGCTAAGGGATGTCCTATTTATAGAAGAAAACCCTCCATAGTAAGTCCCGATGAGTTTAAGAAAGACCCCCTTTGAATTAGGAAAGTTTCCTAATTTCTGATTTCTGTCTGTTTTCGTAGGGTCGGACGTAGGGTCGCAGAATCCATTGACCCTACGTCTTTTTATTCATGCGACCCCACGACTAAAACGTCATGGGTTGGACTCTTTTGAGGTGGGGTCGATCACACCTGTTTAGGCATGCGACCCTACCCACATATTTGACTATTTTTGAGTTAGACTTTACACTTGGTCTTGTGGTTTCTTCATGCACTTGGTCTACTTGGCTCAACCATGATAGGTAGAACTGGTACAAGGTGGTAAGATTGGTTAGTTCGATACGGGTCTTACAACTCTCCCCTTCTTATTAAAAATGTCTTCTACAAAATTTGCACATACCTTCCAAGTTAAAAAGGTGAGGATATTGCTTCCGCATAGCCTTCTCTTCTTCCCATGTGATTTCTTTTATATCTTGGCTACTCCAGGTGACCTAAACATAGTATATGTCACGGTTGCATAGTCGTTGAACCTTTTGGCTTGTAATTTCAGTTGGTGCTACCTCAAATGTCAAATCATCAGTTAGATCTGCTGGATCCACTGTCAAAACATGTGTTGGATCTCTGACGTACTTCTTTAATAATGAGATATGAAATACATCATGCACACTTGACATAGATGGTGGTAGTGCTAACTGATAAGCCACTTTTCCACGTTTAGCTAGAATCTCATATGGCCTGACATATCTGGAACTTAGCTTCCCTTTCTATCCGAATCGTTTTAAACCTCGCATAGGTGATACATTTAAGAATATCTTATCACCTACAACAAATTCAAGGTCTCGACGTCGAGTATCTGCATATATTGTTTCTGACGATTCTGATCTGTTTTAACTATTTCCTTAATAATGTCAACCACTCGACAAGTCTCTTCAACAAACTCTGGTCCAACGATGCTATGTTTCCAACTTCATTCCAAAATAGAGGAGTTCGACACTTCCTATCATACAGTGCTTCATAGGGTGACATCTGTATAGTAGCCTGACAGTTGTTGTTATAAGAAAACTTGATCAATGGTAGTTTCTCATCCCATGAGTCTTTGAAATCAATTACACAGGCTCGAAGCATGTCTTCTAAAATCTGAATAGTACGCTCCGACTGTCCGTCTGTCTGAGGATGAAATGCAGTACTAAACTTCAACGTTGTACCCATAGCCTTTGGCAATCCTTCCCAAAACATTGAAGTAAAGCGTGGGTCTCTATCGGACACGATGCTTTCAGGTACACCGTGTAACCTGACAATGTTATCCACATATAGCTTGGCTAACCTCTCCAGGGTATACTGTGGTCGTATAGCTATAAAGCGAGCTATCTTAGTCAGACGATCTACAATCACCCAAACCCCATCAACTACTCGAGGAGTCAATGGTAACCCGGTGACGAAGTCCATAGTGATGCAGTCCCATTTCCATGCTGGTTTTGGCAGTGGCTGCAACAATCCTGTAGGTCTTTGCCGTTCAGCCTTCACCTCTGACAATTTAGGCATTGAGACACAAATTTAGCTACATCCACTTTCATTCCTCTCCACCAATACAATTTCCTCAAATCATGACACATCTTTATACTTCCAGGATTACCGAATAAGCGGTGGTGTGAGCTTCCTTCATTAGTCGGTGTCTAATGTCCAAGTTTTCCATTTTAGGAACACATACTCTTCCTTTGTACTTCAGTACCTTTTCAACATCCAAGGTGAACTCAGGAATAGTCTTACCTTTTTCAATGTCTTCTTGTACCGTTCTCAGATAAGGGTCTGATTTAATAGCAGCTTTAACTTCATCAATTATATCAGGTACAATCTTCAATGTTGCGAACATATTTAAAAACCGATGAATAAATCCTTGGTTGGTTGATCCACCCGGTGCATCTATCACGAACTTCTCATTACCATAATTGAATACTTTTCCTGTAGCACACATTTTTGCAGTCGTGTTAACCTCTCCTTGAGATTTCATCATTGTTTTTCTGCTTAACGCATCAGCAACTACATTAGCCTTTCCTGGATGATACTAGATATCGCAATCATAATCCTTCAATAATTTCAACCATCTTCTTTGTCTCATGTTCAACTCCTTCTGATTAAAAGATAAGTGAGAGTCTTATGATCTGATTTAGTTTGAAATTTCTCTCTATACAAATAATGTCTCCATATCTTGACAGCATGTACTACTACTGCTAATTCCAAGTCATGAGTAAGATAATTCTTCTCATGTGTTTTTAGTTGTCTTGAAGCATACGCAACTACTTGTTCTCCTTGCATAAGTACACATCCTAAACCCAATCCAGACGCATCGGGGTACAAGGTAAATGGCTGTCCTGGAATAGGGATAGTCAAGATCGGAGCAGATATCAATCTAGCCTTAAATGTTTGAATACTTTTCTCACATTTGTCGGTCCAAAAAAAATTTTCTCCTTTCTTAGTCAAACCGGTGAGAGGTACGGTAATTCTGGAATAGTTTTCCACGAATTGTCGATAATATCCAGCTAGACGTAGGAAACTTCTAATTTTTGCAACACTCTTAGGTGCTTCCCACTTCACAATGGCTTCAATCTTGCTAGGGTCCACATTAATTCCTTCAACGGACACAACATGGCCAAAGAAAGCGACCTCATTTAGCCAAAACTCACACTTTGTAAATTTGGCGTAAAGCTTTTCTTTCCTTAGTCGCTGTAGAGCGGCTCTTAGATTCATGACATGAGTTTCCTTGTCCTTGGAGTAGAGCAATATATCATCAATAAACACAATGACCGACGTATCCAACATATCATAGAATACCCGATTCATGAGTTCCATAAAAGTTGCGGGTGCGTTAGTCAATCCAAAGGACATGACTAAAAATTCATAATGTCTGTATCTTGTTCTAAATGCTGTCTTTGGAATATCACCTTCCTTAATCTTCAACTGATGGTATCCTGACCGAAGATAAATCTTAGAGAACACCTTGGCACCTTGCAACTGATCAAATAAGTCATCAATTAGAGGCAACGGGTATCGATTCTTGATTGTAAACTTATTCAATTCTCGGTAGTCTATACATAGTCAAACGCTACCGTCCTTCTTCTTTATAAACATTAATGGCGCTCCCCATGGTGATATGCTAGGTCTAATATAACCCTTGTCCAGTAATTCCTGTAACTGTACCTTTAATTCCTTTAATTCAGTAAGAGCCATTCGATAGGGTGCTTTAGATACTGGTGCGGCTCCAGGTATCAGATCTATAACAAACTCTGTCACTCGGTTGGGTGGTAGTCCTAGTAGTTCTTCAGGAAATACATCTGGAAAGTCACGCACAACATCAATATCCTCCATTCGTGGTGCTTCCATGGTGAGATCAACCACTGATACTAGTTACCCAACTCCTCCTTTTTCGAGGCATTTTTTAGCCTTTAATGCAGAGAGGATGAGTTTTCGTTTACGGGGTAGTCTGGTTCCCACAAAACTAAATTCTGCTCTTTCCTTGTCTTTAAATGTTAGTTTCTTTTCTACACATAATAGGTTTGTAGAATGCCGAGCTAACCAGTCCATTCCCAAGATGACATTAAAGTCTGCCATCTCAAGTTGAATCAAGGTTGCATCCAAAGTCTTCTCGCTAATAAGAACTGGACATGGTCCATAACCTTTTTCTAATTTCACTTCTAATCCCATAGGTGATCGTACAAGCAGTTTGTAGTCTAAAGATTTGAAGGGTGGATTCAACTTCTTTCCACATGTCACATATATAAAAGAATGAGTAGCTCCAGAATCAAAGAGTACTCTAGCAGGTATGCCATTAATAGGTATGATACCTATGATTTTTTTTAATTTAGTCTACATGCTCACACAATGTAACGCAAAATGAAATGTTCTGGTCATACCTGTGACCACATCAAGCGATGCGACAGCATCCTCAAATGTAACAGCATAAACCTTTCCTTGCTGTAGCTGCTTTCTGGGCTTAGGACACTCCCTTAAATAATGTCCTATTTGGTTGCAGTTAAAGCATTTTACTCCTTTGTTATTTTGCTTTTGTTACGGTTGAGCTGCTGGAGTATTCTTGGCTGCAGCATTAAAGCCTTGAGTACGGAAGGGTTTGAATGTCCTTGTATTCCCTCCGTTGTATGGATTTCCATTTGGCCTTTTAATACCCCTATTTTGAGCAAAGTAGCTCTCCTTCTGGCTCGACTATCACTCGAGCAATCTGTACTGCTTCATTGTAGACTTTCTTTTCCAATCCCAGAACATGCTCACGGATGCTTCCCCTGAGTTCCATGATGAACCTTTGGGTCTTAGTATTTTCCTCTTGCATGCTAGCGGGTGCAAAGAAGAACAGCTCTTCATAACACTGTTGGTATGCATCCATAGTCATTTGCCTCTGATATAAACTCAGGAACTCTCTCTCCATAGCATCTCTAAAACTTCTGGGGAAGTACTTCTCAAATAATGCCTCTTTATAGATAGCCCAGGTCAATTGGGCGTGCTTGGTTAACAGATAAGTCCGTGTGGGCTTCCACCAATGGTGTGCATCGCCTTTCAGCATACAAGTTGCACACAGTACTTTCTACTCCTCGTTAACTGTCATCATCATGAAATTCCTTTCCATCTCGTCGATCCAATGTGCTGGCCACAAAGGATCAGCTGGTTTACCATTACATTCTTTGGGCTTCATCTTCAGAAAATGCTTGATCAGTCGAGAGTGGTCCAACTGATACTGAGCATAGGCTCTATACATTGGTGGTTGGTACTGGTAACTGCCTTGAGCTACCTCAGGATTCTGCACTAGAGCCTGCATAACTGGCGTTTGAGGTGCGTGGGGTCCCATGTTGCTTCCCCCTGGTACTATGCTAGCTTGTCCTATTGGCCTAGGTGTCGTACGTGCAGCTGGAAAAGCCATTCCTATAGCAGCTTACATATTGGCTTGCACCTGCTGTATTTGCTACAACTGTTGTGCCAGGTTCATTATGGCTGTAGCCAAATCTGTAGGTGGGGCTAGCAAGTTTATAGGATTTTCCTAGCCACTAGCTACTGGCGGCGCCATATTCAGATTCTCTTGTACTTCAGGATTTACATGGCTGTCTTCCTCCACAGGTGGTGGTGGTGGAATTGGGTTACGGCCTCGTCTGGTCACTCTTCGCCCAGCCATTTCCTGTTCTAGTGGTGGTAGTGTCTGAAAAACAATCATAGAACATGTGAGGCAATCAATGTAAGTTGTTCCCAAGTCAAAATTTAACTAGTCAATGTAAATTTCCAATTATTCCAATCATTTAGTGAAAATACTGAATTTTCCATTGTAGGGTCGATGGTAGGGTCGTACTGTATTCGACCCTAGGGTATACGACCCTAAGAGCACTGTCAGTTCACCGAGAGCCTAGGTTCGATGGTAGGGTCGGTATATGTCCGACCCTAGGTCTGATCCATGGTTTCTGTTAGATCACCGAGAGTCTAGGGTCGATGGTAGGGTCGGTCGTAGGGTCGTACATTTTGTCAAATTTTGCGTCCCTACGATCAAAAATTAGGTTTTCAAACCTGATTTTGGATTCATTTTCTATTCTTCTCTTTTCCTTCCAACTCAACTCCCTTCCCCTGAGTTGCTACAATATCATCCCCTAGTGTTTGGTGATCATTTCTTCCGTTCGCGACTTCCGCTCCTTCCCTTCAGGTATGCTCTCTACTGTTCCTCATTTTTAAGCTTTCAAAACTAGGTTTTTCCTCCATTTATATTGTTTTCTTCAAATTAAACTTTTTCTAACAGTAAGAATTTGATTTTTATTGGGGGCTTTTGCTATTGGCTACCCAATGGACGAAAGCCCTAAAAAAATTTGAGTTTCATCGGTTGGTTATCGAGAAACTTGAAATTTTCCATTTTTGACCTAATTTTTTGAGATTTTTCCAAATTGTTGAAATTTCTTCAAATTCGATCTTCCAAGATTAAATTTCCAACTGTATGAGCTTTGTAGGATGGTTTGGAACATATGTAAGTCCTCCTGCCCAGTTGTTTGGGTGAAAGTGAGGCTTTTGGCCAAATCATGCCGTTATAATGCTGAAATTTCGAGTTTGTTTTCTTATCTAATATCATGTTTGTTTCTCTGTGTCTTGGCAGATAGTATGGCTCATACCAAGGTTCTTAGGGCTCATGACCCCATTCATTTCCACTCCAACGAGGCAGAAACTCGGTATGCTCGCTATGAGCGTAAGAAAGTAGAAGGGGTCGTTGTGTAAACTTGGGTAGTCTAGCCTTGTTTAACGTAGAGGGTGCTTTTGGTGACATGAGATGGCTTCCTGTGATTACCTATGAGGCTTGTACCTGTCCTGCTTTGGTGAAGCAGTTTTATTGCAACCTCCAGGTAGTGGGGGATCACAATGATATAGAGAGGGGTAGGGAGCTCAAGATCACCAGCTATGTGAAAGGGGTGGAAGTTTCATTTAACTACCAACAGTTAGCTGATCTCCTGGGCATATCAAATGACAGCCCTTTGGTGTATTGTGCTCCTAAGGAACCCCAGTTCCTATCCTTGGCGATGCGTGCTGAGATTGAGAGTCAGCTCCTTAGAGGTGATCGTCGAGAGATGAAAGTGATCAACCTACGGCCAGAGCCTCAGGTGTACTGCAAGATTATCCAGTACAACTTGATCCCCCAAAGTGGCCACTATGATATGATTTCTCAGTTGATACAGTATGTCCTGTACTGCATTTGCACTAGGCAACCTGTCTGCTTTCCTTATATCATCATCAGGACTATGATCCGTGCTACGCCACCTGGTCAGCTGGGCAACCTACCTTACGGACGTCTGATCACTACTCTGCTCACACGCCTACACGTCGACTTACTGGATGAGAGGATTCATGAGGATACCTTCTCTTCTAACCTAGACTGGGAGGCCATCTGCAGGATGGGTATGCGAGATGCGCAGGTCAGTGATGATGAGAGGAAAGCTCTGGTGCATCCTCGCACCCAGGTAAAGATAGCAGACGCTGAGGAGGCAGCAGCAGCAGGGGTCCCTGGGGGTGATGCTGAGGACGATGATCATATGTATATGGATGTAGGCACCATACCTCCTCAATCACCACTACATTCTACTGGAGCTGGTCCATCTTGGGCTCCTTCACACACTGCTGGTCCTTCACACCTGCCATCTGATGATATGATGGGGCTACTGTGTGAGATTAGAGAAGCTCAACATGTGACTGATTTGAGAGTAGGAGAGCTTCTAGATGCTCAGCGCGCAACTGATGGGAGAGTAGGTGAGCTTCTAGATGCTCAGCATGCATCTGATCAATGGATGGCCAAGTTGATAGCTAGTCCCCAGACAACCCAGACTCAGGTAGCCTGGTTGACTAGAGTGTATGCTGAGGACTACGATAGAGATCGCGAGGAACCTCCTCCTCCAGCACCTCCAGCTCCATGATGTACCTTTTCTTTTATTTTTCCTTATATTACAGAGTAACTTTCTGGATTATAGAGCGTACTCTGATTTGGATATATATATATATATATATATATACGTTGCTTTTTACTCGAGTGTATATGAAACTTGTTTCTCATTTTATATATGCATTATTCTCTTTCTTAATTTTGTCTCAAACAACACAGGTGCTTATGATGTGTTATTATTACAACTTTTTAAATTTTATCCTAATTCAGTTCACGAACTTTTGTGGAAGTATACTAGTTTAATAGACAGGACCTGAGAGCTCTGATACCAAGTTATCACATCCTAATTCTGTACTATTCAGAATGGTGTGATGAACCGCCAATAAACCAACAGCTCAACCAGGATCTCGAATAGGCTGTGTCTGTTTGCTCAAACCATACACATCCACACAATAATCAGAGTAAATAAACAATAGCGAAAGTTTTCAATATTAAACGAAATGAGAGTCTAAGGATGATAATATAAATAAATTATCCAATTATCTTTCATTGACTAAGACATAAAGTAAAGTTATTTAATCAATTACATTGTCTGTATAATTAAACCAAAAACTAATCGAAAACGCATGAGTTGCACTCACATGACGAATCATGTGACTCCATCACAACTTTTGCATCCATCGCCACCGCATGTCCATATATCAGAGCATTCATATAATCTTCCACGGTAGTACCTGCATCATTAACTAAAAATATTCCACGTCGAAAGGGTGAGCACACATCACGGCTCAGTGAGCAAACAAAACAATGCAACAAACATATGCATGCATTCAATTCATATCATTGGTCTGGTTTATAAGTTTACAATGTGCAATAGATAGGATAGGTGGCCACCGCACCTCTATACACGAATGTGTAGAATCGCCCAATGGATCAAACACCATTGCCACCCCCACATGCACCCACCATGGAATAGGGATAGAGCTAAAGTGCTTAGGACCGCACCGCATCACACTTCCCCTGATGCCCTACCCATACCAACACGTAAACCCCTACTAACGAGGGCTTGCAAACTGGGCTCGCAACTAACCAGTCCTAATGTCAAACAGTGTATCCAAGGCCTCACCCCAGCATCCTTCAATACGTCCATAGAGATAGAGCTATGGCCCCCTGATAGCGTCAGAGACTACACAGTCCGAGACCACCTCCCTTGATGCCCTACGACGTAATAGTTCTGCGAAAGTAATGGCAATACGACGATGTTAGTGGACAAGACTTGAGTAGAGATAGAGCTAGAGTCTGGTGACCAGGATGAACTACAGTGTCACATCCTTCCCCTGATGCTCTACTCGCATCAAGTACACTAACCACACACATACATTCACATGCCTATTCCTAACGTCATCATCATCATCATGTTATAAATAAACAGAATTAAATATGCATGAACAGTAATAACAGGAATAGTGGATGACATGTGATATGAACATTACAATCATACAAGCATAGAATCATTCATGGTATTAGACTCAATAAATAAAAATAGTTTATTATTAGCCAATTAGTTTAGGTCTTGTTCCCTCACCTTTGATTGCTAGTAGATCCTCGTTCAAGCTTTATGATTCACTTTTAACCACTGGAAAGACCTAACAAGTCGATAGATTTTAATTAGAATTAATTTCAATATGTTTAGAATAACATAAACTGTAGGGTCGTAGGTGGTGTAGCACCTAGGGTAGCAGTTTCTACGACCACAGGGGTAGGGTTGCAGGGTAGGGTAGCACCTAGGGTAGCAATTTCTGTGACCCTAGGGTGTAAGGTCGTAGGTGGGGTCGGATACCATTCGACCCTACATGCGAGCACACCCTCCCTGGGACTTCCCGAGGGCATGTGGTCGATCATGTGGTCTCGTAGGGTCGAATATCATTCGACCCTACATGCGACCACACATGTTCTGTGTCGACCTTTCATTCTAAAGTCCATTCCTTCATGTTTGAATCATTTGGCTTACTATCATGGTCCATCCTATGCTTGTTTTATGGCTCATAACTACAATTTATACACCATTCATCGTCCATAATGATTTTCTCCATTGAATCTCTTGGAATTTGTCCATGGATGGATTATTTGGGTTTCTCCTAATCCTATGTTCTTCATAAACTATTATAGGCTCCCAATTCATGTAGGGATTTAGGTTCATACCTTGGGTTTGCTGAGATTCAGAGGTTTTTGTGAACTTCTTCTTCCTTAGTCTTGTTCTTCAAGTTTCCTTCTCTTCCTTCTCTTTTCTTTCTCTCACTTTCAATTAAGGTTCTAGTGGAGTGAAAGAGGCTAAAGGACATCCTATTTATAGAGGAAAATCCTCCATAATAAGTCCCAATGAGTTTAGGAAAGACCCCCTTTGAATTAGGAAGGTTTTTAATTTTTTATTTTTGTCTGTTTTTGTAGGGTCGGACGTAGGGTCGCAGAATCCGTTGACCCTACGTCTTTTTAGTCATGCGACCCCACGACTAAAAGCCATGGGTTGGACTCTTTTGAGGTGGGGTCGATCACATCTGTTTAGGCATGCGACCTTACCCACATATTTGATTGTTTTTGAGTTATACTTCATACCTGGTCTTGTGGTTTCTTCACGCACTTGGTCCACTTGGCTCGACCATGATAGGTAGACCTGGTACAAGGTGGTAAGAACGGTTATCTCGATACGGGTCTTACAATAGGTCCCAAACCATCCTACAAGGCATATTCAATGGAAAATTTCAACTAGGTAGGTCAAATTTGAAGAAAATTTGACAATTGGGAAAAACCCCCAAAATTAGATCAAAAATGAGAATTTTCAAGTTTCTACTAAACTAACTGATGAAACTCGAATTTTCTTGAGGGCTTTCATCCATTGGGTAGCCAATAGCAAAAGCCCCCAATAAAAATTAAATTTTTTCATTCAGAAAAATATTAATTTGAAGAAAACCCTATAAATGGAGCAAAACCTAGGTATGAATGCTTAAAAAGGAGAAAGAGTAGAGAACATACCTCGAGGAATGGAATGGAGATTGTGGATCGATGAAAGAATCACCAAATTCATACCGTTGACAATGTAGCAACTCAGTGGTGGCGAGTTGAGTTGTGACCGTAGGAAAGGAAAGGAGAATTGGAGGGAAAAAGAAATCTCGAAAATAGGTTTTAAAACCTGATTGGGATCTTACTGTCGCATAATTCGACCAAAAACCATCGATCGTATGATCGACCATAGGGTCTCGGTAAGTTGCCAGGGATTTGAAGGTCTCACCTATGGTGGCACAACATGCGACCATAGGCCATTGACCGTATAACTGACTGTTGTCTGCATTTTGATTCTGTTTGAACTTTTGCCTATTGATTTTGTTCTTTTCTTTCCTTTCATTGTGAGATTAACCCAATACCATCACTCTATTTTGTCTCACATGTGTAGCTTCGCCAATAACACATCAAGCAAGAGTTTAAATGGCTAGGTGTAGAGTAAGTAGAAGGAGACAGAATGCAAACCTATCTCCACCACCTGTGGAGACCAACGACAATGATGGTCCGCAAGGGTAGGAAGGAAATATTGGAGCTCAGAATGCTGCACCTCAAAATGTTCACACCCAAGCCAATCCAACCAACTTACCTGCACCAACTACGGATTTGGTTACTGTGGTGATGAATTTGGCACAGCAAATGCAGCATATACAACAAATGCAAGGCAACATGCAAGCTGCTATGGGAATTGCTTTCGTAGTTGCAAACACAACATCTCTACCTACAGGACAAGCTATTACAGCACCTGGTGGTAGCAACACTGTACCTCAAGCACCACAAACACCAGCAGTACAAGGCCAAGTACAAAACCCTAAAGCACTGCAAAGTGGGTATAACCAAGGTAATTATCAGTACCAACCGCCTATGTATGGGGCATATGCACAGTATCAGCTTGATCACTCCAGACTGATTGAGCGTTTCTTGAAGATGAAGCCGAAAGAGTTCACAGGTAAGCCATCGGATCCTTTGTGGCCAGCTCACTGGATCGACAAAATAAAAAGAAACTTTATAATGATGACTGAAAATGAAGAAGGGAAGGTATTATGTGCCACATTTATGTTGAAAGGTGACGCACACCACTGGTGAAAATCAACTAAAAGTTATCTATTAACAAAGCACGCCCAACTGGCATGGGTTATATATAAAAAAGCTTTCTTCGAGAACTATTTCCATGGAGTTTCAGAGATCAAATGGAAAAGGAGCTTCTGAGTCTGTATCAGGGACAAATGACTATAGATGCATATCAACAGCGTTATGAAGAACTATTTTTCTTTGCTCCCTCTAGCATGCAAGCGGAAAATACCAAAACCCTAAGGTTCGTTATGGGACTTAGGGGAAGCATCCGTGAGCATATATTGGGATTAGAAAAGAAAATATATAACGAAGCAGTACAGATTGCTCGAGTACTAGAATTGAGCCAGAGGGAAAGTTATTTTCCTCAGAACAGAAGTATAAAGGGGGCCAATGGAAACTTATACAATGGAGGGAACTCAAAGACATTTAAACCCTTCTGTACTCAAGGATTCATTGCTGCAGCCAAGACTATTTCGACAACCCAACTTCAACAGAAGCAAAGTAATGCTAGAGTCAAATGCTTCAATTGCGATCACGTAGGACATTATTCAAGAGAGTGTCTTAAGCCAAGGAAGCAGCTACAATAAGAAAAATTTTATGCAGTTACTATCACACCCCAATTCTGTACTATTCAGAATGATGTGATGAACTGCTAATAAACTAACGGTTCAACCAGGATCTCAAATAGGCTATCCCCGCATTATCTAAACTTACACACATCCGTAATCATAATCAGAGTAAATACGCAATAGCGAAAGTCTTATAATAACATGAACTGAGAAACTAAGATGATATTAATAATTTAATAGCAAATTATTCTGTTTTCAACTGAGACATAAATATTTAAATACCAAATACATGTCTTAATAAATCCAATAAAGAAACCTATAAAATATCTAATCAAATACACACGAGTTGCACTCGCAAGAAGAGTCGTGTGTATCCACTTCAGCTTCAGCTTCTATTGCGGCCACGTTCCCGTACACAAACGCATTCATATAGTCTTCAACGGTATAAACTGCATCATCAACTAAAAATATTTGACGTCGAGGGGTGAGCACACATCACGGCTCAGTAAGTCGCCAAAACAATGCAACATACATATGCATGCAAATCAATTTATATCTTTGGTCCGGTTTAAAGTTTCCAGTATGCAATAGAAAGGTTTAGGTAGCCAAAGGTCGCGTTTATTGACCCCGCCTCTATACACAAGTGTGTGACGTCACCCGAAGATCACGTTTATCGTCGACTCACATGCACCCAATCATGAACATTATATAACAAAGGTTACGTTTATTGCTATATACTGCCATACCAACACGTAAGCCCCTGTTGGCAAGGGCTGCAAACTGAGCTCGCAACTAACCAATCCTAATGCCAAAAGTGTATCCAAGGCCTCACCCCAGCATCCCTCAAAATATCCATAGAGATAGAGCTAAGGCCCCCCGGTAGAGTCAGAGACTACAAGGACCGAGACCACCTCCCCTGATACTCTACGACATAATATTCTGCTAAAGTAATGGCGATACGATGATGCTAATGCACAAGACTTGAGTTAGAGATAGAGCTAAAGTGCTGAGACCCGCCAAAGGTTAACGTTTATTGATGTTCTCATCACACCTCCCCTGATACTCGCTCGCATCAAGTACATCAACCACACACATACAAGCACATGCCTATTCCTATCATCATAATCATCATCAGGTTATAAACAATAAAGTAAATATGCATGAACAAGTAATAGAAATATTGGATGGCATGTTGTATACACATTACAAACATATTCGCATAGAATCAAGCATGGCATAGGACTCAAGAAAATAGAAAACAGTTTGTTATTAACCAATTAGTTTAGACTTCTGGTTCCTCACCTTAGCTTGCTAATAGATACTTTTCCAAGCTTTAAAATCACCTTTATAATGTTATTATATTGCTATAAAACCTAACAAAGTCGATAGAATTTAATTAGAATTAATTGCGAATTTAAAAAGCATGCTGTTAACTGAGGGTCGGAGGTAGGGTCGGAGTCCTGATCGACCCTGGGTGCGACCCTCCCCAGATTCTGAACTTCCCGAACACTGAGGGTCGATGGTCAGGATGACCTAGGGTCGGATGGTCATTGACCCTCGGTGCGACTCTCTGTGCACTTTGGTCCAATTCCCTCTCTTTAATCCATTCTTCGTGTTTGGGGTCTTATGGCTTGCTTCTACATTCCATTAAACATTCATTCCATGGTTTGAAACCACGAATCAACCACCTAGATAGCTTTCATGCATTCTTCTATGATTTTCCATGAAACCTAACCATAGCTTGATGGTTTGGGTTTCTCCGAGATTACACTCTCTCCAATAACTATCTTAAGGTCTGTATAAACTCATGGAATTAGTATCCATACCTGAGAAGATTACTTTTTCTCTGAAATTCTTCTCCTTTTTGCTAAGTTCTCTTCCCTGCCTTTCTTCTTCCTCTTTTCCTTCTCCTCTCTTTCTCTCAATTCAATTAGGGTTGTGAAAGAAGTGAAAGTGGCTTAGGGACGTCCTTTAAATAGAGTAGGAATATCCTATAATAAGTTCCTTTGAGATTAGGAAAGAAACCCAATCAAAAATTAGGAAATTTCCTAATTTTATTTTCTTACGACAACCGAGGGTCGGGAGGGTCGATGATCCTATCGACCCTAGGGTTCTAAGCTGTCCGACCCTCCCTTCAAAATTGAGGGTCTGACTTTCTATTTTGGGAGGTCCGACCCTGCTTAACTGGGTATGCGACCCTTCCCCTATTTTAAGTGTTTTTGGGTCGATTTGATACCTGGGATCTCGATCTCCTTCACGCCCTTGGTCAATTTGACTCGACCATGATGGGTAAACCTGGTTCAAGGTGGTAAGACTGGGTTAGATTGACACGGGTCTTACAACTCCCCCCTACTTATAAAAATTTCATCCTCGAAATTGTACGTACCTTCTGAATCAAATAAGTTAGGGTATTGCTTTCACATAGCATTCTCTTCTTCCCATGTAACTTCTTCCATGTCTCTACTTTTCCATGTGACCTTAACATAGTAGATATATCTATTGTGTAGACATTGAACCTTTCGACTAGTGATTTCTGTTGGTGTTACTTCGAATGTTAAATCATCAGTCAATTCTAAAAAATCCACTGTCAAAATGTGCGTTGGATCCTTGACATACTTCTTCAATAGGGAAATGTGAAATACGTCATGCACACTTGACATAGATGGTGGTAGTGCTAACTGTTAAGCCACTTTACCACGCTTAGCTAGAATTTCATATGGCCCGACATATCTTGGACTTAGTTTCCCTTTCTGTCCGAACCTCTTCAATCCTCGCATAGGCGATACCTTCAAAAATACTTTATCAACCACGGTAAACTCCAGATCTCTGCGTCGAGTATCTGCAGATTGCTTCTGACAGTTCTGAGCCATTCTCACTCTTTCCTTGATAATGTCTACCACTCGACAAGTCTCTTCAATAAATTCCGGTCCAACAATACTACGTTCTCCAACTTCATTCCAGAACAAGGGAGTTCGACACTTCCTGTCATACAGTGCTTCATAAGGTGACATCTGTATAGTAGCCTGATAGCTATTGTTATAAGCGAACTCGATCAATGGTAACTTTTCGTCCCATGATCCTTTGAAATCATTTACACATGCTCGTAGCATATCTTCTAGAATCTGAATTGTACGCTCTGACGATCCATCTGTCTGTGGGTGGAATGCAGTACTGAACTTCAACGTTGTACCCATAGCCTTTTGCAATCCCTCCCAAAACTTGGAAGTAAAACGTGGATCTCTATCCGACACAATGCTTTCTGGAACACCATGTAATCGAACAATATTATCCACATACAGCTTCGCTAACCTTTCCAGTGTATACTGAGGTCGTATAAGTATGAAGCGAGCTGTTTTAGTCAGACGGTCCACAATCACCCAAACTACGTCAACTACTCGAGGAGTCAATGGTAGTCCCATGACGAAGTCCATAGTGATGCAGTCCCATTTGCATGCTGGTTCCGGTAATGGCTGTAACAATCCTGCGGGTCTTTGTCATTCAGCCTTTACTTTCTGACAATTTAGGCATTGAGACACGAACTTAGCTACATCTGCTTTCATTCCCCTCCACCAATATAGTTTCTATAGATCATGATACATTTTTTTAATTCCAGGATGTATCGAACAAATGGTGGTGTGGGCTTCCTTCATCAGTCGGTGTCTAATGTCTACACTTTCTGTTTTAGGTACACATATTCTTCCTTTGTATCTCAGTACCTTCTCGTCATCCAAGGTGAACTCAGGGTTGGTCCTACCTTTCTCAATATCTTATTGTACTATTCTCATATAAGGATCTGCTTTGATAGCTGTCTTCACTTCATCCACTATATCCGGTATAATCTTCAATGTCGCGAACATATTCGAAAACCGATGAATAAACCCTTGGTTGGTAGATCCATCCATTGTATCTATCACATACTGCTCGTTGCCGTGATTGAATACCATTCCAGTAGTACACATTGCTGCAGTCGTGCTAACTTCTCCTTGAGACTTTATCATTGCTTTTCTTCTTAATGCATCCACTACTACGTTCGCTTTTCCCAGATGATACAAAATATCACAATCATAGTCTTTCAATAGTTCCAGCCATCTTCTTTGTCTCATATTCAACTCCTTCTGATTAAATAAATAAGTAAGACTTTTATGGTCCGACTTAATTTAAAATTTCTCTCCGTATAAGTAATGTCTCCATATCTTGACCGCATGTACTACTGCCGCTAGCTCCAAATCATGAGTGGGGTAATTTTTCTCATGTACCTTTAACTGTCTTGAAGCATAAGCAATCACTTGCTCTCCTTGCATAAGCACACATCCTAATCCCAATCCCGACGCATCAGTGTATAAGGTAAACGTCTGTCCTGGAATAGGAATAGTCAAAATCAGGGCGGATATCAATCTGGACTTCAGCGTTTGGAAACTCTTCTCACATTTATCGGTCCATACGAACTTTTCACCTTTCTTAGTCAAACTGGTGAGAGGTACGGCAATCCGAGAATAGTCTTCTACGAATCTCCGATAATAACCAACTAGACCCAGAAAACTTTTGATTTCCGAAACGCTCTTTGGTGCTTCCCACTTTACAATAGCCTCGATCTTGCTGGGGTCCACTTTGATTCCTTCAGCGGATACTACATGGCCTAGAAAGGCGACTTCACTTAGCCAAAACTTGCACTTTGAAAATTTGGCATATAGCTTCTCTTTCCTTAAACACTGTTGGGCTGTGTTTAGGTTCTTGATATGGGTTTCCTTGTCCTTGGAATATACCAATATATCATCAATAAATACTATAACCGATGTATCCAACATATCATGGAAAACTCGGTTCATAAGTTCCATGAACGTTGCCGGTGCATTGGTTAATCCGAAAGACATAACCAAAAATTCATAATGTCCATATCTGGTCCTGAAGTTGTCTTCGGAATATCACCTTCTTTAATCTTCAACTGATGATAGCCCGATCGAAGATCGATCTTAGAAAATACTTTCGCTCCTTGTAACTGATCGAACAAGTCATCGATCCGAGGTAGTGGATATCGATTCTTGATTGTCAGTTTATTCAACTCCCAGTAGTCGATACCTAATCGAACGCTACCATCCTTCTTCTTTACGAACAACATCGGTGCCCCCCATGGAGATATACTGGGTCGAATATAACCCTTGTCCAACAGTTCTTGTAGTTGCACTTTTAATTCCTTCAGTTTCGTAGGAGCCATTCTATAAGGTGCTTTTGACACTGGTGCGGCTCCAGGTAAAAGGTCTATCACAAACTCCGCGGCTCGGTCGGGTGGTAATCCGGGTAGTTCCTCTGGAAATACGTCAGGATAGTCCCGCACGACATGAATCTCTTCCATTCGTGGCGCGTCCTTGGTTAGGTCGACCACGGATACTAGATACTCGATTGCCCGCTTCTCAAGGCACTTCTTAGCCTTTAGTGCTGAAAGTATGAGCTTGTGTCTCCGGGGAAGTTTGGTTCCCGAAAAACTTAATTCTGCTCCTTCTTTGTCTTTGAACGTTAGCTTCTTTTCGGCGCATAATAGATTTGTAGAATGCCGAGCTAACCAGTCCATTCCCAAGATGACATCAAAGTCTGCCATCTCAAGTTGTATCAAGGTTGCATCTAAAGTCTTCTCTCCAATGAGAACTGGACATGGTCCATAACCTTTCTCTAATTCCACTTCTAACCCCATCGGTGATCGTACAAGTAATTTGTAGTCTAATGTTTTGATGGGTAAATTTATCTTCTTTCCAAATGCCATAGATATAAAGGAATGAGTAGCTTCGGAATCAAAGAGTACTCTGGCGGGCATTCCATTTATTGGTACGATACCTGTGACTTATTTTACTTAGTCTACATGCTCATACAATGTAATTACAACTTTAAAAAGTTTCAGTCATACCTGTGACCACATCGGGTGATGCGGCCACATCTTCGGACGTAACAGCATATACCCGTCCCTGATGGAATTGCTTCTTGGGCTTAGGGCACTCCCTTGCCATATGTCCCGGCTGGTTGCAGTTAAAACACTTTGGGGCTTCAGAATTTGGCTTTGGCTGAGGTTGACCTGCTAAAGTAGTCTTGGTTGCAGCAGTAAAATTCTGAGGACGGAAAGGCTTATATGTCCTGTTATTGCCTCCGTTGTAAGAATTTCCGGCTGGCCTTTTGATTCCTCTGTTTTGAGTAAAATAACTCTCCTTCTGGCTCGATTCTATAACTCGAGCAATCTGGACAGCTTCATTATAAATTCCCGTTTCTAAGCCCAAAACATGTTCTCTGATGTTTCCTCTCAGTCCCGTGACAAACCTACAGGTTTTGGTTTCTTCTTCTTGCATGCTAATCGGTGCAAAGAAAAACAGCTCTTCGTAGCGCTGTTTATATGAGTCCACAGTCATCTGTCCCTGATATAGGCTCAGGAACTCCTTCTCCATCGAATCTCTGAAGCTCCGTGGAAAATATTTCTCAAAGAAGGCTTCTTTATATATAGCCCATGTCAGTAGGGCATGCTTGGTCAGTAGATATGCCTTCGTGGATTTCCACCAATGATGTGCGTCGCCCTTGAGCATGAAGGTGGCGCATAATACTTTCTCTTCCTCTGTGATAGTCATCATGAGGAAATTTCTCTCCATCTCGTCTATCCAGTGGGCTGGCCACAACGGATCAGACCGTTTGCCATTGAATTCTTTGGGTTTCATCTTCAAAAATCTCTCCACTAGTCGGGAGTGGTCCAACTGATTTTGGGGGTTTGCCCCAAACATATGCGGTGGATACTGGTAATTCCCTTGAGCTGCTTCTGGTACCTACATTGGAATCTATGCAGCCGGTTGTTGAGGTGTCTGAGGAGCTGGGTGGTTACCCACCGATGCTGCAATGGCTTGTCCTGTGTGCATGGGTGCAGCCTGAGTGGCTTGAAACATAATTTCTAGGGCAACCTGCATCTGAGCCTGCGCGTATTGCATCTGCTGCAGTTGCTGTGCCAGATTCATCACCACTGTTGCTAGCTCTGGTGGTGGAGGTGGCAAATTTATAGGGTTTGCCGGTTCTGGATTACCCGGTGCATAGTTATTTTCTTGACTGGTCTCCTCCACGGGTGGTGGTGGTGGGACTGTATTTCGGGTCTGTCGGGTCACCCTACGTCCAGACATAATTCTTTTCTATGATTGGTGGTGCCTGAAAATCATCAAAATAGGTGAGAAGTCATTTATATTTCATGTAGGCACGTTAACCAATAATCAATTCCAATTCTAGCTCATTTTATAAAAAAAATACTGTCTTTTCTATGCAGGGTCGATGGTGAGGGTCGATGGTATGTCCGACCCTTAGTATCTGACCCTGGGAATGACCTGTTCTTCCCGAGAGCTGAGGGTCGATGCGAGGGTCGATGGGTATCCGACCCTCAGTTCCGACCCTTAGTTTTCTGTCAGATTCCCAAGAGCCGAGGGTCGATGGGAGGATCGATTCGAGGGTCGATTGTTCTAGTCGAATTGTCCGACCCTCGGACCAAAAATCAGATTTTTAAGATCTGATTCTGGGTCATTTCTTATTATTTCCCTCCCATTTCGAATCGCCTCTCCACTCTGAGTTGCTACAGTGCTACTCCACTGTTGTTGGTCGATTTTATTCCGAGTTTCGACGTCCACTTCATCCCTACAGGTATGTCTTCCCATTTTTACCTGTTTTTAGGTTTCCATTTCTAGGTTTTCGCACATTTAACTTGTATTTTCCAAATTAAACTTTTTCCAACCGTAAAAATTCAATTTTTATTGGGGGCTTTTGTTATTGATGTCTCGAGGAACGAAAGCCCTCAAAAATTTTTGAGTTTCATCGGTTGGTTATCGAGAAACTTGAAATTTTCTCTTTTTGCCCCAATTGTCAAAATTTTTTATTTTTCTTGAATTTCTTCAAATTGGACTTCGTCAGTTAAAATTTCCTACTATATGTGGGTTGTAGGATGTATTTTAACCTACGTAAGTTCTCATGCCCACTTGTATGGTGAGAAATAGGGCTTTATCGTCACTTACGTCATTATTAAATCGAATTTTGGATTTTTATCCCATAATTTCCTTATTTTTCCTTCTCTTTCTTGTTTTGCAAATACCATGGCTCGTACCAAGGTACCCAGAGTTCGTGATCCCCTTCGCTTCCGTTCCAATGAAGCCGAGGCACGGTATGCTGACTATGCCCGTAAGAAGGTTGAGGGTGGTCGTATGGGGAACTTGACTGAGTTAGCCGTGTTCAACGTAGAGGGAGCCTTTGGTGATATGGGATGGCTCCCTGTCAACACCTAGGATGCATGCATGTGTCTAGATTTGGTGCACCAGTTCTATTGTAATCTCTAGGTGGGGGGAATTACAATAACGTTGAGCATGGTCAGGAGTTGCGCATCACCAGCTACGTCAAAGGGGTAGATATTTCTTTCGACTATCGGCAGCTGGCCGACTTGTTGGGCATTCCCTATGATGGCCCCATGGTGTACTGTGCGTCTGGAGAGCCCCAGTTTGTTGAGATGGGGATGAGGGCAGAGATCGACAATCAGTTGCTCTGTCCTGATCGATGGCAGATGAGAGCTTGTTATTTGCGTCCAGCTCCACGGGTCTTCGCAAGATTATCCAGCATAATCTGATCCCACAGAGTGGGCACTATGAGAGGATTTCTCAGCTGACCCAGTTCCTGATATACAATATCTGCACTCGCCACCCCGTTTGCCTTCCATACATCATCATGCGGACTATGATTAGTGCTACATTGTCCGGTCATAGGGGTAATCTACCCTATGGACGCATGATTACAGTGCTACTGACCCGTCTGGGGGTTGACCTGGTAGATGAGAAGATCCAGGAGAAGACCTTCTCGTCGCCTCTAGATTGGGAGGCAATCTGCAAGATGGGTATGCGGGATGCCCAGGTTAGTGATGATGAGAGGAACGCGATGGTGTGCCCTCACACTCATATCGAGATGGCTGATGCCGAGGCTGCTGCTGCCGCTGCTAGAGCCCATGTAGATCCTGTCGATGATGATGATCGTATGTATATGGATGTCGACGCGATACCACCGCCTTCACCTACTCATGCGGCTGGTGTTGGTACTTCTTCTGCGGCGGATCCTGTACCAGAGACCGGTCCTTCTCATGCGGCTGGTCCTTCACGCCCACCTGCTGATGACGTGCTGAGTATGTTTCATGAGATTAGAGAGGCTCAGCGCGCATCGCATCTGAGGATAGGGGAGCTTCTAGACGCCCAGCGCCGGACTGATCAACGGGTGACTGATCTCACAGCTAGTCTGCAGACGACTCAGACTCAGGTGGCATGGTTGACTAGAGTCTATGCCAAGGACTACGACAGAGACCGTGAGGCCCCGCATCCTCCTTCGCCTCCAGCTTCTAGATCGTACTTTTTTTCTTGTACTACAGAGTAACTGTCCTGGTTGTGGACTGTACTCTGCTTTAGTTATATTTATCCATTTTGTTTCGCTCTCATTGTATGTAAACTTGTTTCCCTTTTTAATAGATGCATTATTCTCTTTTTAAATTTGGTCTCAATCATCACTTGTGCTTACAGTGTGTTAATATTACTGTTTTTACTTTTATCCTATCTCAGTTCACAATTGTCTCGAATGTATGTTAGTTTAGCGGACAAGGTATGAGATGCTCTGATACCAAGTTGTCACACCCCAATTCTGCACTATTCAGAATGATGTAATGAACCGCTAATAAACCAACGGTTCAACCAGGATCTCAAATAGGCTATCCCCGCGTTATCTAAACTTACACACATCCGTAATCATAGTCAGAGTAAATACACAATAGCAGAAGTCTTATAATAACATGAACTGAGAAACTAAGATGATATTAATAATTTAATAGCAAATTATTCTGTTTTCAACTGAGACATAAATATTTAAATACCAAATACATGTCTTAATAAATCCAATAAAGAAACCTATAAAATATCTAATCAAATACACACGAGTTGCACTCGCAAGAGGAGTCGTGTGTATCCACTTCAGCTTCAGCTTCCATTGCTGCCACGTTCCCGTATGCAGACGCATTCATATAGTTTTCAATGGTATAACCTGCATCATCAACTAAAAATATTTGACGTCGAGGGGTGAGCACACATCACGGCTCAGTGAGTAGCCAAAACAATGCAACAATACATATGCATGCAAATCAATTTATATCTTTGGTCCGGTTTAAAGTTTGCAGTATACAATAGAAAGGTTTAGGTAGCCAAAGGTCACGTTTATTGACCCCGCCTCTATACACAAGTGTGTGACGTCACCCGAAGATCATGTTTATCGTCGACTCACATGCACCCAATCATGAACATTATATAACAAAGGTTACGTTTATTGCTATATAGTGCCATACCAACACGTAAGCCCCTGTTGGCGAGGGTTGCAAACTAGGCTCGCAACTAACCAATCCTAATGCCAAAAGTGTATCCAAGGCCTCACCCCAGCATCCCTTAGAATGTCCATAGAGATAGAGCTAAGGCCCCCCCGGTAGAGTCAGAGACTATAAGGACCGAGACCACCTCCCCTGATACTCTACGACATAATAGTTATACTAAAGTAATGGCGATACGACGATGCTAATGCACAAGACTTGAGTTAGAGATAGAGCTAAAGTGCTGAGACCCGCCAAAGGTTAACGTTTATTGACGTTCTCATCACACCTCCCCTGATACTCGCTCGCATCAAGTACATCAACCACACACATACAAGCACATGCCTATTCCTATCATCATCATCATCATCAGCATGTTATAAACAATAAAGTAAATATGCATGAACAAGTAATAGAAATATTGGATGGCATGCTGTATGCACATTACAAACATATTCGCATAGAATCAAGCATGGCATAAGACTCAAGAAAATAGAAAACATTTTGTTATTAACCAATTAGTTTAGAGTTCTGGTTCCTCACCTTAGCTTGCTAATAGGTACTTTTCCAAGTTTTAAAATCACCTTTACAATATTATTATATTGCTAGAAGACCTAACAAAGTCGATAGAATTTAATTAGAATTAATTCCGAATTAAAAACCATGCTGTTAACTGAGGGTCGGAGGTAGGGTCGGAGTCCTGATCGACCCTGGGTGCGACCCTCCCCAGATTCTGAACATCCCGAACACTGAGGGTCGATGGTCAGGAACACCTAGGGTCGGATGGTCATCGACCCTCGGTGCGACCCTCTATGCATTTTGGTCCAATTCCCTCTCGTTAATCCATTCTTCGAGTTTGGGGTCCTATGGCTTGCTTCTACATTCCATTAAACATTCATTCCATGGTCTGGAACCACGAATCAACCACCTAGATAGCTTTCGTGCATTCTTCTATGATTTTCCATGAAAACCTAACCATAGCTTGATGGTTTGGGTTTCTCCGAGATCACACTGGCTCCAATAACTATCCTAAGGTCTGTAGAAACTCATGAAATTAGTATCCATACCTGAGAAGATTACTTTTTCTCTGAAATTCTTCTCCTTTTTGCTAAGTTCTCTTCCCTGCCTTTCTTCTTCCTCTTTTCCTTCTCCTCTCTTTCTCTCAATTCAATTAGGGTTGTGAAATGAGTGAAAGTGGCTTAGGGACGTCCTTTAAATAGAGTAGGAATATCCTAAAATAAGTCCCTTTGAGATTAGGAAAGAATCCCAATCAAAAATTAGGAAATTTCCTAATTTTATTTTCTTACGGCAACCGAGGGTCGATGGGAGGGTCGATGATCCCGTCGACCCTAGGGTTCTAAGCTGTCCGACCCTCCCTTCAAAACTGAGGGTCTGACTTTCTGTTTTGGGAGGTCCAACCCTGCTTAGCTGGGTATGCGACCTTTCCCCTATTTTAAGTGTTTTTAGGTCGATTTGATACCTGGGATCTCGGTCTCCTTTACGCCCTTGGTCCATTTGACTCGACCATGATGGGTAAACCTGGTTCAAGGTGGTAAGACCGGGTTAGATTGACATGGGTCTTACAGTTACTTTTGAGGATGCTGTCGTATCGCCTGATGTGGTCACAGGTATGACCTGAACCTTTCATTTTGTACTACCTTGTGTGAGCATATAGATTAATATAAGAAGAAATTCACAGGTATCGTACCTATTAATGGCTTACCCGTCAGAGTACTTTTTGACTCTGGAGCTACTCATTCTTTTATATCTGTGTCGTTTGGAAAGAAGTTAAATCTATCCCTTAAAACTTTAGACTGCAAACTGCTTGTACGATCACCTATGAGATTAGAAGTGGAACTGGACAAAGGTTATGGACCATGTCCAATTCTTATCGACGAGAAGATTTTGGATGCAACCTTAATTCAACTCGAGATTGTAGACTTTGATGTTATCTTGGGAATGGATTGGTTAGCTCGGCACTCTGCAATCCTATTATGTGTGGAAAAGAAATTGACATTTAAAGACAAGGAAGGAGCAGAGTTTAGTTTTGCAAGAACCAAACTTCCCCATAAACGAAAACTGATTCTCTCTGCATTAAAGGCTAGAAAATGCCTTGAGAAAGGAGGAATTGGGTATCTAGTATCTGTGGTCGATCTCACCAAGGAAGCACCACGAATGGAGGATATTGAAGTTGTGCGTAAATTTCCAGATGTATTTCCTGAGGAACTACTAGGACTACCACCTGACCGAGTGACAGAGTTCGTTATAGATCTTATACCCGATGCCGCACCAGTATCGAAAGCACCCTACGAATGGCTTCTACTGAACTATGGAACTGAAAGTACAATTACAAAAATTACTGGACAAGGGTTATATTAGACCCAGTATATCACCATGGGGAGCACCAATATTGTTCGTGAAAAAGAAGGATGGTAGCTTTCGACTGTGTATAAATTTTTGAGAATTGAATAAGCTTACAATCAAGAATCGATACTCGTTGCCTCGGATCGATGACTTGTTCGATCAGTTGCAAGGTGCCAAGGTGTTCTTCAAAATTGATCTTTGATCGGGATACCATCAGTTGAAGATTAAGGAAGGTGAAATTCCAAAGATAGCATTCAGAACTAGATATGGACATTATGAATTTAGTCATGTCTTTTGGATTGACTAACGCACCCATAATTTTTATGGAACTCATGAATCGAATATTCCATGATATGTTAGATACGCCAGTCATTGTATTTATTGACGACATACTAGTCTACTCTAAGGACAAAGAAACTCATATAACAAATCTAAGAGCTGCTTTGCAGCAACTAAGAAAAGAGAAGCTTTACACAAAATTTACTAAGTGTAAGTTCTGGCTGAATGAAGTGGCTTTCCTAGGCCATGTTGTATCAGCTGAAGGAATTAAAGTGGATCCTAACAAGATTGAAGCCATTGTGAAATGGGAAGCATCCAAGAATGTTGCACAGATTAGAAGTTTCTTAGGTTTAACTGGGTACTATCGACGATTCGTGGAAGATTACTCTAGAATAGCCGTACCTCTCACCAGTCTGACTAAGAAAGGAAAAAATTTTGTTTGGACAAACAAATGTGAAGAGTGTTTCCAAACATTAAAGGCTATATTGATATCAGCTCCCACCTTGACTATTTCGATCCCAAGACAACCATTTACCTTATACACCGATGGGTCTGGGTTAGGTTTAGGATGTGTGCTTATGCAAGGAGAACAAGTAATTGCATATGCCTCAAGACAACTGAAGATACATGAGAAGAACTATCCCACTAATGACTTGGAATTAGCAGCGGTGGTACATGCTGTCAAGATATGGAGACATTATTTGTATGGAGAGAAATTTCAGATTAAATCAGATCATAAGAGTCTCACACACCCTTTTAATTAGAAGGAGTTGAACATGAGATAGAGAAGATGGCTGGAATTACTGAAGGATTATGATTGCGATATCCAGTGTCATCCAGGAAAAGCTAATGTAGTTGTTGATGCACTAAGCAGGAAAGCTATGACAAAATCCCAAGAAGAAGCTAGTACAATGATGTAGTATGTGTCACAGAAAGAGTATTTAGTTACGATAAATAGCAGTTCATGATTGATATTCCAGATGAATCAACTGACCAAGGATTTATTCATCTTTACTCAAACATGTTTGCTACATTGAAGATTATACCTAATCTATTAGACGAAGTGAAAGCAGCTATTAAATCAGACCCTTATCTAAGAATGGTGCAAGAAGACCTTGAAAAAGGTAGGACTAACCCTGACTTCACTTTGGATTCTGAGAAAGTAATAAGATACAAAGAGAGAGTATGTTTTCTTAAAAATGAAAACTTGGATATTAGACATAGACTAATGAAGGAAGCCCACACCACTGCTTATTCGGTACATCTTGGAAGTACAAAGATGTATCATTATCTAAAAAAACTATATTGGTGGAGAGGAATGAAAGCGGATGTAGCTAAATTTGTGTCCCAATGCTTGAATTGTCAGCAAGTAAAGGCTGAAAGGCAAAGACCTACAGGATTGTTGCAACCACTGCTAGAATTGGCATAAAAATGGGACTGCATCACTATGGACTTCGTTACTGGGTTACCATTGACTCCCTGAGTAGTTGACGCGGTCTGGGTGATTGTAGATCGTTTAACTAAGATAGCTCGTTTCATAGCTATACGACCTCAGTATAGCCCAGAGAGGTTAGTTAAGCTCTATGTGGATAATATTTTCAGATTGCATGGTGTACCTAAAAGCTTTGTGTCCGACAGAGACCCACGCTTTACTTCAAAGTTTTGGGAAGGATTACAGAAGACTATGGGTACACCGTTGAAGTTTAGTACTGGATTCCATCCTCAGACCGATGGACAGTCAGAATGTACCATTCAGATTTTAGAAGATATGCTCCGAGCTTGTGTAATTGATTTCAAAGGACCATGGGATGAAAAACTGTCATTGATTGAGTTCACTTATAACAACAGCTATCAAACTGCAATACAGATGTTGCCCTATGAAGCACTGTATGGTAGGAAGTGTTGAACTCCTTTATTTTAAAACAAAGTTGGAAAACGGAGTATTGTTGGACCAGAGTTTGTTGATGAGACTTGTCGAGTAGTCGACATTATCAAGGAAAGTGTTCGAGTGGCTCAGAATCGTCAGAAGCAATATGCAGATAATCGACGTAAAGATCTCGAATTCACCATAGGTGATAAGGTATTTCTGAAAATATCTCCAATGCGTGGTTTGAAAAGGTTTAGACAGAAGGGAAAGCTGTATCCCAGATATATTGGACCTTATGAAGTTCTAGCTAGACGTGTAAAGGTAGCATATCAGTTAGCACTATCACCATCAATGTTTAGTGTACATGATGTATCCCATGTCTCACAATTAAAGAAGTATGTCAGAGATCCAATACACGTGTTAACAGTGGATCCATCGGATTTGACTGAAGATCTAACGTTGAAGTAGTACCTTTTTAGATCACTAGTTGGAAGGTGCAATGTCTTCGCAACCACGACATTTACTATGTGAAGGTTACCTGGAGAAGCTAAAATGTGAAAGAAATTACATGGAAAGAAGAAAACACTATGTGGAAGCAATATCCTAACCTATTTGACTCGAAAGGTATGTGCAAATTTTGAGGATGAAATTTATATAAGATGGGGGAGTTATAAGACCCACACTCCACTAACCTGGTTTAACCATGTCGTGCCAGGTCTTCCCATCATTCTTGGACCAAGTGGACCGAGTGTGTGAAGATGGATCACAAATCAGGTGTAAAAATCAACTCAACACCTAAAACTGTATACATATGGTCGCATACCTGGGTTGGTACGGTCGACTATATGGTAAGAATGAAGATCACAAATCCAGGACCCTACGGTTGATGATTTCGACCCTATGGTCGATGGGTTCTGCGACTGTAGCCATTGACCTTGAGACCCCAGATCTGACTCCGAGTATAGGAAACATTCCTAAAGTAAAGGATTTATTTCCTAATTGAAAGAGGACTCTATATGGAAAGTTTTCCTCTATATAAAGGACGTCCCTCAGTCATTTTTCACTCTTTTAGAACATTAGTAAACCCTAGATAAAGAGAAGGGACGAGAAGGAAGAGAAGGAGAAGAAGAGAAGACTAAGGAGAAGGTTTTGCTAAGAAGATTTTAGCTCTCTACCACAGGCAAAGGTATGAACCTAATCTCTGGAGATGTAAAATCTAAGGAATAAGACATCTGTGGAAGATAAGAAATATTAACCTATTATGATCCATGTGATTTCCTTGAGAAAATCCCAAGGAGAACCATGAGGAGTGAGTTTGAAGATTAGGGTTGATAAGAAACTACTAATGATGACCTTAGGATAAACCTAATTGAAGATCAGAGAAATTGACCTAGGAAGAACTCGAATTGTATGTAGTCTGTGACCAAAAATCTCAAGGTCACAGCTATGGTCGACCATAGCATGACCAGCCTGATTAGAGGATCAACCATAGGCATTCGGGATGATTCAGGAATCAAATGGTTGCAGCTACGATCGCACCATATGCGACCATAGGGTATCGACCATAGGCAGTAAGGTCGATATAGTATGAGACCATAGGACCAATCAAATAGCTATCAGAGCTTTGTTTTGATTTCCTACTACTGTAACATGTTATATATGAACCCTAACTTAAATTCATATAACTTTTAGGTTCTTAAATTGATTGAAAGAGAATTTCAAGACTTGAAAGGAGATCGAGTATTGCTAACAGGTGAGGGAACAAGATCTAAACTAATTGGATAATAACAAACTATTTATTTATTTGAGTCCAATGCCATGATTGATTCTATGCTTGTATGTTTGTAATGTGCATCTCACATGTCATCCAATATTCTTGCTATTACTGCTCATGCATATTTACTTCTGTTTATTTATAACATGATGATGATGATGATGCTAGGAATAGGCATGTGGTTGTATGTGTGTGGTTAGTGTGTTTGATGCAAGTGGAGCATCAGGGAAAGGACGTGGCAATGTGGTCTTTGACCAGGTCACCAGACTCTAGCTCTATCTCTACTCAAGTCTTGCCCACTAACATCATTGTATCATCATTATCTTAGCAGAACTATTACATCATAGGGCATCAGGGGAGGTGGTCTCGGATGGTGTGGTCTCTGACTCTGCCGGGGGGCCTTAGCTCTATCTCTATGGATGTATTGAGGGATGCTGGGGTGAGGCCTTGGATGCACTGTTTGGCATTAGGATTGGTTAGTTGCGAGCCCAGTTTGCAAGCCCTCGCTAGTAAGGGCTTACGTGTTGATATGGATAGGGCATCAGGGGAAGTGTTGTCGGTGTTTGATCTGGACACTTTAGCTCTATCTCTATTCCATGGTGGGTGCATGTGGGACAAAAATGGTGTTTGATACATTACGCGGATTCACACACTAGTGTATAAAGGTGCGGGGGCCACCAAACCTTTCTATAGCATATTGCAAACATAAAAATCAGACCAAAAATATGAATTGAATGCATGCATATGTTTGTTGTATTGTTTTGTTTGCTCAATAAGCCATGATGTGTGCTCACCCTTTTGACGTCAAATATTTTTAGTTGATGATGCAGGTCCTACTGTTGATGAATATATGAATGCGCCGACGTATGGACACGTTGCCGCCATGGACGTAGAAGCTGTTGAAGATGCGCATGATTCATCATGTGAGTGCAACCAGTGCATATTCGATTAGTTTAGCTATTTTTGATTATTGAAACATGTAATGGATTAATTATTTTTATGTCCTGAGTTTTGGAGATAATCAGATTAATTATTTATTATCATTGTTAGACACTCAATTCATTATCTGTAAGACTTTCACTTATTTGTTTATTACTTCTGATTATTACTATGGAATGTGTGTGGTTTGATATAGTGGGTACGACCAATACGAGATCCTGGTTGAACCGTTGATTTATTAGCAGTTCATCACACAAATCTATTTAGACCAGAATTACAGTGTGACACTTCTGGGTTTCTAGGGTATCCTGCCCCTTTTGTTCAACTCTTTCCATTTTAGGGTTTCCACTTTCGCTATGAAGTTTGTACTTAAGATTTATGTAATTGTATCTCTAAACATAGCATTGTATATCAAGTAAGCATCCAAATATGGCAATGTGTCCAATATAGCATGTGAGCATCCAAATATAGCAGTAAACATGTGAGAAATATCCAAATTTAGCAATAAATCAGTCAAATATGTCATGTGAACAATCCAATACAGCATTTGAGAGCATTCCAAATATAGTAGTAAGCATGTGAAAGCATTAATCAAGCATTGATCGTCGACAATGTGACCAAGATCATATTTGATCGACTAGTCAAACTTGATGTAATCGTTTATCATCAATGTGATCAAGATTACATTTGATCGATGGTTTAGATTCACTTAAAACATTCATGAGGTCAATCCAACTGTTCAAATTTAATTAAATCCCTTTCACAAATCCACCTTTCACTCAAAAAGATAATCTAATGGTTCAAATCACTCAAGATCACTATCTAACCGTTTAGATTAATTTAAATCATTCACAATAAAGATCCAATGGTTTAAATTTTCTCAAAATCATAATCTAACCATTCTGATTCCTCTAAATCATTCATAATCAAGGTCCAATGGTCCAGATTCAGCTAAGATGCTCATGATCAAGATCTAATGGTCTAGATTCAAATAAGATGCTCATGATCAATGGCTAGATTTTAATCACATCAAATTCCAAGATCAATGGCCAAGATTTCATCATGTGAAAATTCAACATCACATGGCCATATTTTTTAAAAATTCTAAATCAAGAGCCATTATCAATCTCATTAGAACTTCAAACATAAAGCCAGATCAATCTCATAAAATTTCAAGCATATCGGATCAATCGATTTCATCAATTTCCACATAATCGGATAAATTTCATTCAAATTCCACAATCGGATCAATTCCAATTTTATTTATCATAATCCCAAAGCATATGGGATCAATCAATTTCGTTCAATTTTACTCATGATCAATTTTATTTCATCAAAATTCCAATGTGTGAGATCAATTCCATTCAATTTCCACAATCGGATCAATTCAAACACATGGACCGATTTTATTTCATGAAACCCAAGTGTTCGGATCAATTTCATCAAGGTTCACGATCAAGGTTCAATTTTCATCATATAACATTCATTCATGATCAAACATATTAAATTCCTACATCACATTGCAAAAATTAATCTCGTTGAATTTCATGATCAGTAATAGGTTCAATCAATATCAGATTTTTTAATCATATAAAATCAAAACAAATTGACATCCAATGGCTGAGATCAATATTAATAAATTATGATTTTTTCAGAGAAAATAAAGGCTTTGGATCATTAATGGGAAGTGGATTTAGGCGGTAGTGGGTTACGAGTGTATAGCTTTGATGAATGAGCTGGTTTTCTTGGCTGTCCAGGTGGGCTGCATGGAGATTATTGGATTCTGGTCAAGGGGTTTAGTGTAGATGGCTAGGGCTTTACAGGTGTGCATGTAAAGAAAGCACAAAGCATCGGGTTTGGCTGTTTGAAGGTAAGCCAGGTGGTGATGGGCCATGATAAGATGAATGGTGGCGGAGATACATAAATCGGGTAAATTGCTGGATCAGATGCATGGGATTGCGAAGAGAGCTTAATAAGTGGTGTTGTGAGTGGTTGGTTCAACAGTAGGGTGATCGGCAATGAAGAGAATAGATAGGGTGAATTTCAGGTTGAAGAGATGTAGCGGTGCATTGTGGGTGGTTAAGAGAAGTTGCAGATGGGGTTGGCGATTGGTGATAAAACAAACGAAACAAAGAAATCAAAGGGAAAGGGGGTGACTTACTTGATCCATTGCAGGTAGGTCTTTCCTGTTCCTCTCTTCTTTTCTTCTTCTTCTCCTCGATCTCCTTCCTCTTCTTTCAACGTGCTCCCTCTATTGATCTCGCTTTGGCTAGCCCTTTGATTCTCTCAAGCTCCCTCTAATTTTTCTCTCTGCCTGTCTCTCTTTTCCCCCGTCTTAATTCTCTTTTCGTTTCTGATTTTTTCTCTCTGGATCTCCTGCCCTCAATCAACCCTCCCTTTTTCTGATCTCTCTCTCCTCTACTCTTTCTGATCTGTCCGTCTCTCTCCCTCTTTTCTTTTTTTTCTTCTTTCCTTCCTCTCTCTCAATCTGTCCTTCTCTCTCCCACTTTCCTTTTTTTTTGTTTCTTCTTTCCTTCCTCTCTATCAATCTGTCCGTTTCTCTCCCACTTTCCTTTTTTTTTTCTTCTTTCCATTGTTTTTTATCTCTCCTTTATTTTTTTTTCTAAAAATTTTTCTTTCCTTTTGGTCCCCCTTCCCATTTTCAGTAGGAGGAATCTCAATTCTTTCCCCTTTTATTTATCTTCTTTTCATCTTTGTCAAAAACGAATCTAGTTGGTTCCTATATCTCTTACACTTTTTCCTTAAAACGCTGGCTTCCTTCCCTTCTAGACCTCACGGCCATCATACATACTCATCCCATGTAACCTGTAATACACATAAAAAATACTATAATATATAGTTACATATAAGATAATATTAAAGACATAATATCTAATATATAATATAGTACAAAAGAAGTATAATATATATATCACAATATATAGTGTACACATGCACAGATACTCAAACTGAACTGGCTTAGTCTGGACTGGTCTGAGTTAGGCTGGGCTGAGTTGAACTAAGTTGGGTTGAGCTGGGTTGGGCCAAAATTGATTTTTCTCTCTCTATCATTTCATAGGCAATTTTTGCCGCCATTCCGCATGAAATTTTTCGACAGCCTCTACCCCAAATTTTCTACGTTCACTTTGTAGAATATTAAAAGTGAGAAATACTGGAGCTTAAATCACCTCATTTGGATGTAAAATGGCAAACTTATGAAGTTCAGAAGTTTAAATAGGCCAATTTACAATAATCCGACTAACGACTCTGCATGGGATCCTTCGACAACCTCTGCCCCAGATTTTCTACATCCACTTTGTAGAGCACTAAAAATGGAACATATTAAAATTGGAATCAACTTATTTGGATGTGGGGTGACAAAAATAAAATTTTTCAAAGATTTAAATGGCCATTTCAGCATGTAATTTTGCATAGGACCCTTCAAAGACCTCTATCCCAAATTTTTCACATCCACTTTGCAGAACACCAAAAATGAAGAATAATGGCCCTTGAATCATCTGAATCGGACATAGGACGACCAATATATGAAGAAATGAAGTTCTATCAATAATTCTGCATAAAAGCTTGCATGGGACCCACCGATGGCCTCTACCAGGGATTCTTTACTTCCACTTTGAAAAGGACTAAAAATAAAGAATATTGGTACTTAAACCGTATGATTCAAATGTCGGATGATCAAGATATGATGATTTGAAATTTGATCAATCCAACTATAATAATTTGCATGAAAGCCCTTGGGATTATTTATGATAATTTCAGAAACCTCCCTTGTATGTATCATCAGACTAAAATGATCATATCTTCTTCATTTGATATTGGATCATTTCGAAGATAAATCCATGACCTATGCATCCATGCAGGTTTCAAGCCAAAACCTTATTGTGGGACCCATCGAAAATTGTCTCGATGTCGCAATCAAAAATCTAAATTTTCACTCATCTCTCTTCCTTTGTTGTCTTCTCACCAAGAAGACTCTTCTTAGTTAGGGATGGCAAAAATGGGGTGCTTACAGTTGCTTGGATTTTTCCAAGTTTGTTTATGAATTTTGGGCTTAGGAATCCATGTCTACATTATCATTTTGGTACCGATTTGATTCATTCAAAAGCCGAAATGCTAGATCTGATTTGGAATCCTTCGGATCCATGTTCAAACCATTATGGCACTGGGGTTTCTTGATTTTAATCCATCTAGAGTCACTCTTAGTCATCCTTGAATAATGTAGGATGCTTTGATCCATTTAGAATGAGTTTTATATTTTTTCTTATCTTTCCTATGATCCTGGGTTCAATATGAATCTGATCTAATACCAAAATATACACTTAGGTGCTCACCCTTGGTGAGTGATGCGTGTCGAGGCAACCAAAAATAAATTACTCTACCTATAATGAATAGTAATGATAAGTAAAGGTCGACCCACAAAGACTAGTTAACCAAATTGTCTATTTATCAAGAAAAACGGGGGTTTTCTTTTGCAATTTAATTGACAACAAAATTAAATAACAAAAATTCAATGGAAGAAGATGTTGATTCAAGGAAATTTACTCATGGCTACAAATTGATCACTGACCTCATATATATTATTCTCTATTTAAATATTTAACCAAGGATTATCAAAAAGTCAGACAATCCTTACCTTCCCTAATTTGATTAATTTGAGCACAGCACACAATTTAATTCTTATCAATAAATCAATTGGTATTAAGCAATCCTCATGAATTTACTGATAGCATTACACTCTCGGAGGGAGTTAAAGATGAACAACAATCTAACAAGAGTCAGATTATTTAATTCAATCTATGTTTCCTTTAAGCAAGTAACAAAAACTTGGATCATAATTGTTCTGCTCAATTGCTACTTTTCCTGACCACCTTAACAATTACGAATTATGGATTCAGATTAGCTATAAATCACACAACTCAATCAATTAATAGGCCTCTTAATAAACTGAATCATATAGTCATTAACTTGAAAAACCAAGAAATACAGATATTTAAATAGAAGAATAATTAAAATTAAGAACAAAGTCTCACAATTTTACTAACCGGATTGAATTTCCCTTGAATCGACTAAAGAACTTAACTAGACATGATAGAAAAGAAAGGCAAAAGAAATAAAACTATCTTCCCAATAATTCTTGGATGCTCTATTACATAGCCTTTACATTGCTTAAATAGCTAGAGTAGAGAAGATTAAAATTGGTGTGCCTAGAATTGACAACCTTATTACATGGAAATAAAGATTAAACAAAATCCTCTTGCCTAGATTAGATAGAAAATCATTCCATCAAATGTTTATGAAACGTTTGACGCGCTCTACCAATGCTGCGTTTGGACGCAATCAGCGGGCGTCGAGCCTGAGGACTCGACTCTTTTCCATTCCCCCCAGCCTTATTAACCAAATGCCACCCCTAAACCTGCCAATCATTGTAATATTGCATAGAGGTATATATTCTCTTCAAGATTTATGACAATCAATCAAATCCTTCCAATAGTAAACCTTCTATGTGTGGTAATCTTCCTTCTCTGGTTTGAATTCAAATCAGCTTTCCAGATCAGATTTTTGGATCACGTTTGATTTCTAGAATTCTTTCCATATTTTAAAAACCTGCATGAAATTCAGAAGGTCATTATTGAAAATATCAGAATTTTTTTATTTTAAACATAAATTACCAATACTTTCCACCAATGTCTTATATATAAGGAATCATCACAAATGAGTACCATAAGACATATAATATGTTAAATAGACTAAATATAAGGAAAATAAATATATAAAATTATGAATCCATCAGTGAGTGAGGATCCTTTCCAAGTAACCATGGAAAGATGATTCACCAAGGTTTGATCTCCTTTTAATTAACTCAAAAGAAAATCAACAGTAATAGGAAATATTTACCAGTAATCTTCCTGTTGATAGCTCCGTCGAGTGTTTGATTCCAATGGTGACAGAGACCTTCTTCCTCTTTTTCATTTTTGGATCTCTCTTCTTACTTTTTTCTCCAAAACACATCAGAGTTCTCCTCTTCATTTCTTTTTCTCGATTAGTCTAGGTAGATAGAATGAGAATAGAGTATAGACTACTCTATTTACGTTGGTGATGGATAGGGTTCTCCAATCATGGTATGTTGGAGGATTTTCTCCCTCCTTTCCTTATTTGAAATTATGTACAGTCACTCCACCAAGATTGGATAACAATCCAATTTAAACCACAGGTCCCACACTTGGTTGGTTGCCAACCAGGTTCAGTTATGCACGTGCGGTTGGAGGTCATGCAGCTGGTGACTAGTTGGACCTCTTAATTAACTCCTGTATTGGTGCTTTATGTGCAAGGGTCTAGTTGGGTTACCTCTATGGCATTTCGTTGGTTTGGTTCATGTTGGTTCTAATTGTTTGTCATGGTAAGACCTATTACAAAGCCAAAATTTCAAATTATGACCAAAATTTTTGGGTGCGAGTCTTACAACTGCACCCCCTTATAAAAATTTTGTCCTCAAAATTTAGACGTACCTATATTATCAAACAAATGCGGGTACAATCACACATCTCCTCTTCTTTTTTCCACGAGGTTTCTTCTTCATTGTGGCTTTTCCATAGCACTTTGATAAAAGGAATATTTTGATTTCTGAGATCTTGGACTTTTCGATCTACAATAGTTGACAGTTCCACCTCATCAGACAAATTAGCTTTTAGCTATGGCAGTTCGGTTGTCAACATGTGTGATAGATGTCTGATGTATTTCTTCAACATAGACACGTGGAACATATTGTGGACACCTGATAGTGCTAGAGACAACGCCAATTGGTATGCTATGGTTCTGCTCCTCCCTAGGATTTCACAGCGTCCAACGTACTGAGGACTTAGCTTTCCTTTCTTGCCAAATCTCTTTACCACCCTGAAAGGAGATAACTTCAAGAACACTTTGTCATCGACTTCAAACTCTAGATCCTTTCATCTTATGTTAGCATAACTCTTTTGTCGAGCCTGTGTGGCTTTAATTTTTTGTCGGATTAAGTCAACCTTCTCACAGGTTCCTTGAATAATGTAGGGTCCCAATATTCTTATTTCGCCGACTTCGTTCCAGTATAATGGGGTTATGCACTTCCTCCCATATAAGCCCTCATATGGAGCCATGCCTATAGTAGCTTGGTAACTGTTGTTGTAGGAAAACTCCATAAGTGCTAAATTTTCGTCCCACTTGGTTTTGAAATCTAGGATACAGGCCCTAAGCATATCCTCCAGTATTTGGATTATTCTTTTCGATTGGCCATCAGTCTACACATGATATGCTGTACTGAATTCCAACGAGGTATCCGTCATGCAGTCCTTCCCAGAAACGCAAGGTGAATCGAGGGTCTTGATTCGACACTATGCTGGTTGGTACTCCGTGTAACCAGACAATATTATCTATGTATAGTCTTGCCAAGCGGTCCATAAAATATTGTTGGTGAATAACAATGAACATTGCAATTTTGGTGAAACGATCGATGACTACCCAGACAGCGTCTATTGCTCCAGCTATTAAGGGCAAACCTGTGACAAAATCCATTGTTACATGGTCCCATTTTCATTCTAGGATAGGTAACAGTTGTAACTTCCCTGTCGATCTTTGACGGTCAGCCTTTACTTGCTGGCAGGTCAAACATTTTTAAACAAATCTGGCCACATCGGCCTTCATTCCTCTCCACCAAAATTCTTCAGATCCTGGTACATCTTCGTACAGCTAGGATGCATGGTGTAAGGAGTTGTTTGAGCATCCATCATGATGGTTTCTTTAATGTTCTCCTGTATGCATACTCTTCCCCGAAAGTAGAGTAATCCATCGTCACCCTTAGAGAAGTCAGGGACTAGGTTACCCTTCTCTAGTTCCATCATAGTCTTTCATAAATACAAATCCTTTGGCATTGCTTCCTTTATATTATCTAGCAAGGTTGGATTGATGCTCAATGAGCTAAAAATGGTAGAGGTGGATGTGACAAACTCTTTAAGTAAGGCTTTCATGGTTAACTCGCCAGGTATTGTTGGAATCTGAGTTGTTACCACATGTGCAGCCATGTTGGACCCACACCCAAAATTTTGGTCCTAATTTAAAATTTTGGCTTTGTAACAGGTCTTACCACGATAAACGGTTTAAATCAACATAAACCAGACCACCGGAGCCCAATGGAGGTAATCCAATGTAACCCTTGTACTTAAATTATTCGATCAGGGTTTATCCGAGTGGTCCGGCACGACACTAAGAGGGTGCGGTCGGTAACCTGCCACATACCTTGTGCCACACCTGCTTGACCAAGTCTGGATTAGAAACCAACCCAATTTGAACCAACGGATTGTCTTGGTTTACGTATTAGACTCATTGGAGATTGTCTAGATTCATTCTCTTTTGAAATTAGAAGGAAGGAGGGAATCATCCTCTTTCTTTGTTAATAATCCTATCCCAAAACATGGATAGAGTCCCTACTCATCTCACTCTCTCATTTCTTTACCATTTTGACAAAACCAAGAGAAAGATAGAAGAGAAAAACGACGCCAAGAAACTTTGATGCATTTTGGTGGGTAGAGCAAGAAGGAGGAAGAATAAAGGAGGAAGAAGGGAACTCGAATACCATTGAAGGCCAGTTTGATAACACCATCGACAGAAGCCTTTTGGTAATGAATCCTCACTTTCTTAATTTCCTTTTGAAGCAATTAAGTAGATGAATCATGCAAGGACTTTTGTCTCTTGTCTTCCTTGGATAAAAACCCATTCATCAACAAAAGAAATCACCAGTGGATTTATTTAGATAATTGGATTAAACTTGAGAAGGGATCATGGCCAATTGAATATCATAAAATGAATGTAAATGGACAAATGGTTGTATCTAAGTATCCAAAACCTTCATGGTAGATTTGGAAGACCTACTATGGACGAAAGCCAAGATTAATCCCTTCATGGTATTGTTGGAATCAGATTTAAGACATTAAATTAGATCCAATAATATTGGTTAACAGGGAAATTGAGTTGGTATCACTTGAATGAGTTAGAAGGGATTTTTTAACCTAAACTCCTTATTCAGGCTTAAAAAAAAAAATCCAAGAAGGGTACTGCATCAAACTCAAGGTGTTTTGCTCATGTTTTGACGTGCGGTCGATGACACGTGCTGCATGCCTGTGGCCAAAACCGTGCGGTCGATGCTACATGCCACACAATGATTTGGCCTCTGTTGTTGACCATTTTTGGGCAGCATATCTTTGGGATTTTTATGAACTTGTTAATGGGTTCAGAGTCCTGAGATCATATGTTTACATAGGTATTCTCTTTAGTTTTGTTTATAACTTATGATAGTTATTTTTTATGCATGCTGTTCACTTCTAGAAGTACTTGAAACTTATAGACTACAACTGTGGGATGCTTCTAAACTAAATACCAGACCCTGGAAATATGAATAAATCATTAGGATGTGCTTAGAAAAATCAATAGAGACAAACAATGATTAAATGGATTGAATGTTGTTACTTTTAATGCTATTAAGGTACATGAAGAACGTAGTAAAGCTGTTCGATGCTATATTCTTTAATACCCTTACTGCTTACCATCTCAGATAAGGGGATTATACCTTTGATTGGTAGTTTTTGTTTCATTAATTATGTTGTGTGGTAATATGTGATTGATAACATGTCTTGTGTGATAACTTGTCATCCAATAAATTATTTTGCTTGTTTATGCATATGCATCCTTGAGTTTGGGATCAGTAGTGCCGGTAAGGATTGGAGGGCGAGTGGCATGGGACACTCACAACCTTTCCACAAAAGCAACTGATCCATGTTTTGATTCATGATGTTTGGTTAAATCAGTAAGGAGGAAGGTGGGTGGAATGGGACGTTTGCACCACTTTTTATTTGCACTACTTTGCATTGACCACAGGTAACTTAGTCATGTCACGATGTCCGATGTGGGGATAGGATGGGGTCGAAAGCTTGGAGACATTACAGTCCAGTAATATGGTTAATCAGGTGGACATGGTTAGTTGAATTTAAATCACCTTAATAATTGTACCCCTAGCTATTAGGGGGTTATGTAGTGGCATGGGTTCAATAAAGGGTGATATGAACATAGTTGCAATGCTCCCCATGGTCGGTGTAATATGGGTGGTTGGGCGAGTCCACTAGTGAGATTATTACCTCCTTAAGTGGCAGGCATAATACAGGCTTGCGATGAATTGCAGGCAAGTGGCCAACATAATACGGGCTTGTACCAAAACAACGGACCCATATTTGGGGAATGTTACTGTACGTCGAGTTGAGCGATATTCATTCTTTGGAACTAACCCGTGCAGCCGGAGACTCCATGTGTGGGTTGTCTTAACCTGACATTTATAGTTATATACCAGATCGTAGTTGTTAACTCATGCATATGTATGCGCATGTTTAATTTCCTTGCTAAGCTTGGTAGTTGAGCTTACCTTTGTGTACACAAACTCTTTTAGATGCAGGTATGATCGACGTTGATTATGATGATGCGGACGCTAGTGATGAAGACGTCCATGATGAAATGTGTGAGTGTGATGATTGTGTCTAATGGATTGACACAATAATCTTTTGACAAACAATCTTATTTGACTTTATTTTAATTGAATTCGGGGGCGTGTTGCCCATGAGAATAATTAGATTTAAGGATTTAATTACCTTTATTTAATTGCTTTACAATGGTTTGGGAATTACCTATATTCTATCATTTGATTATTCATCTACTATGGTTTACAATTTAATATTCCGCTAAACTCTTGATTTATAGTCTCTTTTATCTGGTGGTGTGGATTTATTATTAATTCTTGTAATGGGAGGGTTTATTAGTTGGTGTACCACATTTCGTGATCTTGGAGAGGGATTTCCAATGCCCTTAATTAGGATGTAGATATCTCACCTATTCCATAGTATTGATACATCAGGAACGGGGTGTGATAGGCCATGTACGCATCATCTTCATCTACTTGTATAGCGTCTTTTCTTGAATAGACAACCATTCCTGCTTAAGCACATTGGCCTTCCCTGGGTGGTATCGTATGTCAATCCATAGTCCTTCGGTAGCTCTAACCACTGTTGTTGCCTTACGTTCAACGCCTTTTGATTAAAAAGGTAGACTAAGCTCTTGTGGTCTGACATGATTTTGAAAGCAGCACCGAATAAATAGTCTCACCATATCTTCAGTGCAAAGACTACTGCTACCAATTCAAGGTCATGTGTGGGGTAGTTCTTCTTGTGCTCTTTCAGTTGTCGTGATTGTCACACCCCAATTCCGCACCTTTCAGAACGGTGTGATGAACCGCTAATAAACCAACGGTTCAACTAGGATCTCTAATAGGCTGTGTCCTTTTAAATTAAACCATACACATCCACAACCATAATCAGAATAAATACGCAATAGCAGAAGTCTTAATATTAAATGAACTGAGGATCTAACTATGATAATCATAAATAAAATATCAAATTATGTTGTATCAACCAAGACATAAGTAAATAAAATATCAAATTACATTTCCTTAATAATTCAAATAAAAATCTAATAAAAAATGCATGAGTTGCACTCGAATGAGGAGTCATGCGTCTCCACTATATCTTCAGCCTCCATTGCAGCCACGTGTTCGTACACAGAAGCATTCATATAATCTTCCACAGTGGTACCTGCATCATCAACTAAAAGTAGTCGACGTTGAAAGGGTGAGCACACATCACGACTCAGTGACCAAACAAAACAATGCAACAAACACATGCATGCAATCAATTCATATCTGTGGTCTGGTATATATGTTTGCAATGTGCTATAGAAAGTTTCAGTGACCGCCTCACCTCTATACACGAGTGTGTGAAGCCGCCGAAAGATTAACGTTTATTGTTGTCCCACATGCACCCACCATGGAATAGAGATAGAGCTAAAGTGCTTAGGACCACACCGCATCACACTTCCCCTGATACTCTACCCATACCAACACGTAAGCCCCTGCTGGCGAGGGCTTGCAAACTAGACTCACAACTAACCAATCCTAATGTCAAACAATGTACCCAAGGCCTCACCCCAGCATCCCTTAATACGTCCATAGAGATAGAGCTAAGGCCCCCTGGCAGAGTCGAAGACTACACGGTCCGAGACCACCTCCCTTGATACCCGATGACGTAATAGTTCAGCTAAGGTAATGGCGATACGACGATGTCAGTGGACAAGACTTGAGTAGAGATAGAGCTAGAGTCTGGTGACCAGGCTGAACCACAATGTCACGTCCTCCCCCTGATGCTCCACTCGCATCAAGCACACTAACTACACACATACATTCACGTGCCTATTCCTAGCATCATCATCATCATCATGTTATAAATAAAATAGAATTAAATATGCATGAACATTAATAGCAGGAATATTGGATGACATGTTGAATGCACATTACAAGCATACGCGCATAGAATCAGTAATGGCATTGGACTCAAGAAATAAAAACAGTTTATTATTAGCCAATTAGTTTAGGTCTTGTTCCCTCACCTTTGCTTGAGTGTAAATCCTCTTTCAAGCTCTAAGTATCACCTTTATATCAATAGGAAAACCTAATAAGTCGATAGATTTTAGTTAGAATTCATTCCGACAGTTTTAGTTTTAAGCTAGGGTCGCAGGACGGGTCGCAGGTAGGGTAGCAGTTTTTTGCGACCCTAGGGTGTAGGGTCGATGCTAGGGTTGGATGTTCCATCGACCCTAGGTGCGACCGTAGCCTCCCTGGACTTCTCGAAAGCTAGGGGTCGATCCTGTGGTCTGGTAGGGTCGATTCCCAATCGACCCTACGTGCGAGCGCACGTGGTTTGAGTCGACCTCTTCATTCTACAGTCTAATCTTTCAAGTTTGGGTCCTACGGCTTACTTCCACAGTCCATTCTATGCTTGTTCTATGGCTTAAACTCCAAGTTACTTCCTTACTTTGTCTACCATGATTCCCTCCATGGATTTCATTGAAATATTCCCATGGATGGATGATTTGGGTTTCTCCTAGATCATACCCTCTTTATATACTATTCTAAGGTCTTACATAATTTATGGAGTATGTAATCATACCTTAAGCTTGCTGAGATTCAGAGATTTCTCTGAATTTCTTCTCCTTAGTCTTCTTCTCCAACTCTCCTTCCCTTCTCCTTCTCTTCTTTTTCTCTCATTTTCAATTAGGGTTTCAAAAGGAGTGAAAGAGGCTAAGGGACATCCTATTTATAGAGGAGAACCTCCCAAAATAAGTCCCATTGAGAATAGGAAAGAATCCCCTTGAAATTTTGAAAGTTTCCTATTTATGGTTTCTGTTGGTGATCCTGGGGTCGATGAGAGGGTCAGAGATCCCGTCGACCCTAGGGTCTAAATTGTCTGACCCTAGGTCTAAAAATCAGGGGTCTGACTTCCTAATGAGGTGGGGTCGATCCTGCCTGTTTGGGTATGCGACCGTACGCCCTATTTTACTTTTTTTGGGTCAGTTTAATACCTGGTCTCGCTATTTCCTTCACACACTTGTTCCATTTGGCTCGACCATGATAGGTAGACCTGGTACAAGGTGGTAAGACCGGTTAGTTCGATACAGGTCTTACAACTCCCCCCTGCTTATAAAAATTTCATCCTTGAAATTTGTACATACCTTCCGAGTCGAATAGATGAGGGTATTGCTTTCGCATAGCATTCTCTTCTTTCCATGTGATTTCTTCTATTTCTCTGCTTCTCCAGGTGACCTTAACATAATAAATGTCACGGTTGCATAGTCGTTGAACCTTTCGGCTGGTGATTTCAGTTGGTGCTACTTCAAATGTCAAATCATCAATCAAATCAGGTAGATCTACTGTCAAAATGTGCGTTGGATTTCTGACATACTTCTTCAATAAGGAGATATGAAATACATCATGCACACTTGACATTGATGGTGGTAGTGCTAACTGGTAAGCCACTTTTCCACGTTTAGCTAGAATCTCATATGGTCCGACATATCTCAGAATTAGTTTCCCTTTCTAACCAAACCATTTCAAACCTCGCATAGGTGACACTTTGAGGATACCTTATCACCTACGGTGAATTCAAGGTCTCGATGTCTAGTATCTGCATATTGCTTCTGACGATTCTGAGCCGTTCTTACTCTTTCCTTGATAATGTCGACTACTCGACATGTCTCTTCAATAAATTCTGGTCCAACAATACTACGTTCTCCAACTTCATTCCAAAACAAAGGAGTTCGACACTTCCTACCATACAGTGCTTCATAGGGTGACATCTGTATTGTAGCCTGATAGCTATTTTTATAAGCGAACTCAATAAGTGGTAAGTTTTCATGCCATGATCTTTTAAAATCAATTACACAGGCTCGGAGCACGTCTTCTAGAATCTGAATGGTGCACTCCGATTGTCCGTCTGTCTGAGGATGGAATGCAGTGCTGAACTTCAATGTTGTACCCATAGCCTTCTATAATCCTTTCCAAAACTTTGAAGTAAATCGTGGATCTCTGTCGGACACAATGCTTTCAGGTACACCGTGTAATCTAACAATATTATCCACATACAACTTAGCTAACCTCTCCAGTGTATACTGAGGTCATATAGCTATAAATCGAGCCGTTTTAGTCAGTCAGTCTATAATCACCCAAACTGCATCAACTACTCGGGGAGTCAATGGTAACCCTGTGACGAAGTCCATAGTGATGAAGTCCCATTTCCATGCTGGTTCCGATAACGGCTGTAACAATCCTATAGGTCTTTGTAGTTTAGCCTTCACTCTCTGACAATTTAGGCATTGAGACATGAACTTAGCTACATCTGCTTTCATTCCTCTCCACCAATATAATTTCTTTAGATCATGATACATTTTTGTACTTCTAGGATGTATCGAATAGGCGGTGGTATGGGCTTCCTTCATTAGTCGGTGTCTAATGTCCAAACTTTATGTTTAAGGTACACATATTCTTCTTTTGTACTTTAGTACTTTTTCATCATCTAAGGTGAACTCAGGAATAGTCCTACCTTTTTTTATGTTCTCTTGTACCATTCTTAGATAAGGGTCTGATTTAATAGCTGTTTTCACCTCATCAAGTATATCAGGTACAATCTTCAATGTGATGAACATATTTGCAAACCGATGGATAAACCTTTGGTTGGTTGATTCACCCGGTGCATCTATTACAAACTTCTCATTACCGTAATTGAATACTTTTTTGGTAGTACACAGTGCGATAGTTGTGTTAACCTCCCCTTGAGATTTTATCATTACCTTTCTACTCAGTGCGTTAGCAACCACATTAGCTTTTCCCAGATGATACTGGATATCAAAATCATAGTCTTTCAATAGTTCCAACCATCTTCTTTGTCTCATATTCAACTCTTTCTGATTAAAGAGATAAGTAAGACTCTTATGATCTAATTTAATCTAGAATTTCTCTCCGTACAAGTAATGTCTCCATATCTTGATAGCATGTACTACTGTCGCTAATTCCAAATCATGAGTGGGATAGTTCTTCTCATGTGTCTTCAATTGTCTTAAGGCATAAGCAATTACTTGTTCTCCTTGCATAAGTACACATCCTAATCCCAATCCTGACACATCAGTGTACAAAATAAATGGCTGTCCTGGAATCAGAATGGTCAAGATTGGTGCCGATATCAATCTAGCCTTCAATGTTTGGAAACTCTTCTCGCATTTCTCAGTCCAAACAAACTTTTTGCCCTTCTTAGTCAAACTAGTGAGAGGTACAGCAATTCGGGAATAGTTTTCCATAAATCGTCGATAATACCCAACTAGACCTAAGAAACTTCTAATTTTTGCAACGCTCTTTGGTGCTTCCCACTTCACAATAGCTTCGATCTTCCTAGGATCCACTTTAATTCCTTTAGCGGATACAACATGGCCTAGAAAAGCGACTTCCTTTAGCCAAAACTCACACTTTGTAAATTTGGCGTAGAGCTTCTCCTTCCGTAATCGTTGTAGAGCGGCATTTAGATTCTTAATATGAGTTTCCTTGTCCTTGGAGTAGACCAATATATCATCGATGAATACAATAACTGACATATCCAACATATCGTAGAATACCCGATTCATAAGTTCCATAAAGGTTGTTGGTGCGTTTGTCAATCCAAAAGACATAACCAAAAATTTATAATGTCCATATCTGGTCCTGAATGTTGTCTTGGGAATATCACCATCCTTAATCTTCAACTGATGGTAGCCTGACTGAAGATCGATTTTGGCGAACGCCTTGGCACCTTGCAACTGATCGAATAGGTCAACGATCTAAGGCAATGGGTACCGATTCTTGATTATCAGCTTATTCAGTTCCCGATAGTCTATACACAATCGAACACTACTGTCCTTCTTCTTTATGAATAATGCTGGTGCTCCCCATGGTGATATGCTAGGTCGGATGTAGCCCTTGTCCAGCGGTTCTTGTAGTTGTACTTTTAATTCCTTCAGTTCAGTAGGAGCCATTCGATAAGGTGCTTTAGATACTGGTGCGGCTTTGGGTATCAGATCTATAACAAACTCTGTAGCTCGGTCGGGTGGTAGTCCTGGTAGTTCTTTAGGAAATACATCTGGAAAGTCATGCACGACATCAATATCCTCCATTCGTAGTGCTTCTTTGGTAAGATCGACCATAGATACTAGATACCCAACTGCTCCTTTCTCAAGGCACTTCCTAGCCTTTAATGCAGAGAGTATGAACTTTCATTTACGGGGAAGTTTGGTTCCCGTAAAACTGAACTCTGCTCCTTCCTTGTCTTTAATTGTCAGCTTCTTTTCGGCACATAATAGGTTTGCAGAATGCCGAGCTAACCAGTCCATTCTCAAGATAAAGTCAAAGTCTGCCATCTCAAGTTGAATCAAGGTTGCATCCAAAGTCTTTCTCGTCAATAAGAACTGGACATGGTCCATAACCTTTTTCTAATTCCACTTCTAATCCCATAGGCGATCGTACAAGCAATTTGTAGTCTAAGGATTTGAGGGGTAGATTTAGCTTCTTTCCAATTGACACAGATATAAAAGAATGAGAAGCTCCTGAATCAAAGAGTACTCTATCGGGAATGCCATTAATAGGTACGATACCTGTGATTTGTTTTGATTTAGTCTACATGCCCACATAATGTAACACAAAATGATATGATTTAGGTCATACCTATGACCACATCAGGCGATGCGGCAGCATCCTCAGATGTAACCGCGTAAACTCTGCCTTGTTGTAGTTGCTTCTTGGGCTTAGGACACTCCCTTGCCATACGTCCCAATTGATTGCAGTTATAGCATTTTAACCCTTCATTATTTGGCTTTTGTTGTTGTTGAGCTGCTGAAGTAGTCTTGGTTGCAGCATTGAAGCCTTGAGTACGGAAGGGTTTGAATGTCTTGGTGTTCCCTCCGTTATAAGAATTCCCATTAGGCCTTTTGATTCCTCTATTTTGAGCAAAGTAGCTCTCTTATTGGCTCGACTCTATCACTCGAGCAATTTGTACAGCTTCATTGTAGATTTTCTTCTCAAGTCCCAGAACATGTTCACGTATGCTTCCCCTAAGTCCCATGATGAACCTTCGGGTCTTTGTATCTTCCGCTTGCATACTGACTGGTGCAAAGAAGAACAGCTCCTCATAACGCTGTTGATATGCATTGACAGTCATCTATCCCTGATATAAACTCAGGAACTCCTTCTCCATAGAATCTCTGAAACTCCTAGGAAAATACTTCTCAAAGAATGCCTCCTTATATATATTCCAAGTCAATTGGGTGTGCTTTGTCAACAAATACATCCATGTGGACTTCCACCAGTGATGTGCATCGCCTTTCATCATGAACGTTGCACACAATACTTTCTCTTCTTCATTCACTGTCATCATCATGAAGTTTCTCTCCATCTCATCGATCCAGTTTGCTAGCCACAACGGATCAGCTAGCTTACCCCTATACTCTTTGGGCTTCATCTTCAGAAAACGCTCAACTAGTCTGGAGTGGTCTAGTTGATGAGGAACATAAACCCCATACATAGGTGGTTGGTATTGATATCCACTTGGAGCTACTTCAGGGTTTTGTACTTGAACTTGCATGATGGGAGTCCGAGGTGCGTGGGGTACTATGTTACTCCCCCCTGGTACTGTGCTTGCCTATCCTGCTGGAATCGGGGCCGTCTGTGCAGCTAGAAAAGCCATGCCTATGGAAACTTGCATAGTAGCTTGTACCTATTGTATTTGCTGCAGCTGTTGTGCCAAATTCATTACGGCTGTAGCCAGGTCTGTAGGTGGAGCTGGCAGATTTATAGGATTTGTCTACCCATTAACTACAGACGGTGCTGTGTTCGGATTCCTCTGTGTTTCAAGATGTATATGGCTGTCTTCCTCCACAGGTGGTGGTGGTGGAATAGAGTTACGACTTTGTCTGGTCACTCTGCGTCCAGCCATTATCTGTTCTGGTAGTGGTACTGCCTGAAAATCATAGAATACGTGATGCAATCATCATATACTTCATTCTCATGTTTAAATCCACTAATCAATGATATTTTCAAATTTTTCATATCATTCTGTCAAAAATACTGTATATTCCATCGTAGGGTCGATGGTGGGGTTGATGGATGTCTGACCCTAGGGTATGCGACCCTGAGAATTAGTGATACTTACCAAAAGCCTAGGGTCAATGGTAGGGTCGATGGATGTCCGACCTTGGGATCGACCCCTAGTTCTCTGTCAGATCACCGAGAGGCTAGGGTCGATGAGGGGGTCAGAGGTAGGGTTGGATGTTTTGGTCGAATTATCCGACCCTAGGATTGAAAACCAGGTTTTTAATCCCGATTTTGAATCCATTTCTCATTCTTTCTCCTCCTTTCAGACTCGACTCGTTCCTCTAAGTTGCTACAGTAACAACTCCGACCCATTGGTGATTTTTGCTTCTCTTTTCGACGTCTACTCCTCTTCTACAGGTATGTTCTCTACGGTTTCATGTTTTTAGGGTTTCTTAACTAGGTTTTTGCTCGTTTATATCGTTTTCTTCAAATTAAACTTTTTCCAATCATAAAAATTTGATTTTTATTGGGGGGTTTTGTTGTTTGTGACTCAATGGACGAAAGCCCTAAAAAATATTTGAGTTTCATCGGTTGGTTATCGAGAAACTTGAAATTTCCTATTTTTGCCCTAATTTGTCGAGATTTTTGAATTTCTTGAAATTTCTTCCAATTCAATCTTCTTAGAAAAAATTTCCAACTATATGAGTCTTACAGGATCGTTTAGAATCTATATAAGTCCTCCTGCCCACGTGTATGGGCGAAAAGTGAGGCTTTTGACCAATTTATGTCGTTATATTGTCGAAATTTTGAGTTTTTCATCTTTACTAAGCCAGCATCTGTTTTTCTTTGTTTTTGCAGATAGTATGGCTTGAACCAAAGTACCCAGGGTTCATGACCCAGTCCATTTCCATTCTAACGAGGCTGAGGCGCAGTATGCCCGCTACGCTCGTAAGAAGGTAGAGGGAGGTCGTCGGGTGGACTTGGCTAGCCTAGCCTTTTTTCATGTAGAGAGAGCTTTTGGTGACATGGGTTGACTTCTTGTAATCACCTATGACACCTGTACCCATCCAGATTTGGTGAGACAGTTTTATTGTAATCTCCAGATGGTGGGAGATCACAATGATACTGAGAGGGGTAGAGAGCTCAGGATCACGAGCTACGTCAAGGGAGTAGAGGTTTCCTTTGACTATCGGCAGTTAGCAGACCTCTTGGGCATTTCATACGACGGCCCCTTGGTGTACTGTGCTCCCAGAGAGCCCCAGTTCTTTTCCTTGGAGATGAGGGTTGAGATAGACCGTCAGCTTATCAGAGAGGATCGCTGGGAGATGAAAGCGATTTACCTACGTCCAGAGCCTCGGGTGTATTGTAAGATCATTCAGTAGAACCTGATACCTTAGAGTGGGCACTACGAGAGGATCTCCTAGTTGATCCAGTTTTTGTTGTACTATATCTGCACTAGGCAGCCTGTCTGCCTCCCTTATATTATTATGCGGATGATGATCTACACTGCGGTCAGGTTGGCAACCTGCCTTATGGATGCCTGATCACTACCCTGCTTACCCGCCTAGGTGTTGATTTGGTGGATGAGAGGATTCAGGAGAAATCCTTCTCGTCACCTCTGGATTGGGGGGCCATCTGTAAGATGGGCATGCAGGATGCTCAGGTCAGCGACGATGAGAGGAATGCTCTAGTGCGTCCTCTTAATCGGGTGGAGATGGCAGACGCTGAGGCAGCAGTAACAGCCGCTGGAGCAGGGGTTCATGGGGGTGATGCTGGGGATGATGATCGTTTGTACAAGGATGTGCACTCCATACCTCCTCCATCACCTACACATACTACGGGAGCTGGTCCTTCACATGCATCTGGTCCTTCATACCCACCTTCTGATGACATGATTGGGATACTGTGTGAGATTAAAGAGGCTCAGCGCATGTCTGATCTAAGGGTGGGAGAGCTTCTAGATGCTCAGCGCGTGACTGATCGACGGGTGACTGATCTCACAGCTAGTCTTCAGACGACCCAGACTCAGGTAGCCTGGTTGACTAGGGTGTATGCTGAGGATTATGACAGAGACCACGAGTCAATGCCTCCCCATCACCTCCACCTTCCTAATGTACTTTTCTTTTTATCTTTCTTTTGTACTACAGAGTAATTGTCCTGATTGTGGACTATACTCTGCTTTTGATATGTGTATATACGTTTGTTTTTCCTTCGAATGTATATGAATTTGTTTCATATTTAATAGATGCATTATTCTCTTTCAATTTTCATCTCAAACAACACAGATACTTATAATGTATTATTATTACAGCTTTTAAATTTTACCCTATCTCAGTTTACAACTTTTGGGGTAGTATACTGGTTTGAAAGACAGGGCCTGAGAGCTCTGATACCAAGTTGTCACACCCGTACCTTTTAGAACGGTATTATGAATCGCTAATAAATTAATGGTTCAATCAGGATCTCTAATGGGCTGTGTCCTTTTAAATTAAACCATACACATCCACAACCATAGTCAGAATAAATACACAATAGCAGAAGTCTTAATATTAAATGAACTGAGGATCTAACTATGATAATCATAAATAAAATATCAAATTATGTTGTATCAACCAAGACATAAGTAAATAAAATATCAAATTAAATTTCCCTAATAATTCAAATAAAAATCTAATCGAAAATGCATGAGTTGTACTCGCCTGAGGAGTCATGCGTCTCCACTATATCTTCAGCCTCCATTGCAGCCACGTGTCCGTACACAGAAACATTCATATAATCGTCCACAGTGGTACCTGCATCATCAACTAAAAGTATTCGACGTCGAAAGGGTGAGCACACATCACGGCTCAGTAAGCAAACAAAACAATGCAACAAACACATGCATGCATTCAATTCATATCTGTAGTCTGGCATATAAGTTTGCAATGTGCTATAGAAAGGTTCGGTGGCCGCCTCACCTCTATACACGAGTGTGTGAAGCCGCCCAAAGATTAACATTTATTGTCATCCCACATGCACCCACCATGGAATAGAGATAGAGATAAAGTGCTTAGTACCACACCGCATCACACTTCCCCTGATACACTACCCATACCAACACGTAAGCCACTGCTGGCGAGGGCTTGCAAACTGAGCTCACAACTAATCAATCCTAATGTCAAATAGTGTACCCAAGGCCTCACCTCAGCATCCCTTAATACGTCCATAGAGATAGAGCTAAGGCCCCCCGGCATAGTCAAAGACTACACGGTCTGAGACCACCTCCCCTGATATCCTACAACGTAATAGTTCTGCTAAGGTAATGGCGATACGATGATGTCAGTGGACAAGACTTGAGTAGAGATAGAGCTAGAGTCTGGTGACCAGGCTGAACCACAATGTCACGTCCTCCCCCTGATGCTCCAGTCGCATCAAGCACACTAACCACACACATACATTCACATGCCTATTCCTAGCATCATCATCATCATCATGTTATAAATAAAATAGAATTAAATATGCATGAACATTAATAGCAGAAATATTGGATGACATGTTGAATACACATTACAAGCATACACGCATAAAATCAGTCATGGCATTGGACTCAAGAAATTAAAATAGTTTATTATTAGCAAATTAGTTTAGGTCTTGTTCCCTCACCTTTGCTTGAGTGTTAATCCTCTTTCAAGCTCTAAATATCACCTTTATATCAATAGGAAAACCTAACAAGTCGATAGATTTTAGTTAGATTTCATTCCGACAGTTTTAAGCTTGATGTTAAGCTAGGGTCGCAGGACGGGTCGCAGGTAGGGTAGCAGTTTTCTGCTATTCCAGGGTGTAGGGTCGATGCTAGGGTTGGATGTTCCATCGATCCTAGGTTCGACCGCAGCCTCCCTAGACTTCTCGAAAGCTAGGGGTCGATCCTGTGGTCTGGTAGGGTCGATTCCCAATCGACCCTACGTGTGACTGCACGTGGTTTGAGTCGACCTTTTCATTCTACAGTCTAATCTTTCAAGTTTGGGTCCTATGGCTTACTTCCACAGTCCATTCTACGCTTGTTCTATGGCTTAAACTCCAGGTTACTTCCTTACTTTGTCTACCATGATTCCCTCCATGGATTTCATTGAAATATTCCCATGGATGGATGATTTGGGTTTCTCCTAGATCATACCCTCTTTATATACTATTCTAAGGTCTTATATAATTTATGGAGTATGTAATCATATCTTAAGCTTGCTGAGATTCAAAGATTTCTCTGAATTTCTTCTCCTTATTCTTCTTCTCCAACTCTCCTTCTCTTCTCCTTCTCTTCTCTTTCTCTCACTTTCAATTAGGGTTTCAAAAGGAGTGAAAGTGGCTAAGGGACGTCCTATTTATAGAGAAAAACCTCCCAAAATAAATCCCATTGAGATTAGGAAAGAATCCCCTTTAAATTTGGAAAGTTTCCTATTTACGGTTTCTATCGGTGATCCTGGGGTCAATGAGGGGGTCGGAGATCCCGTCGACCCTAGGGTCTAAATTGTCTGACCCTGGGTCTAAAAATTAGGGGTCTGACTTCCTAATGAGGTGGGGTCGATCCTGCCTGTTTGGGTATGTGACCCTACGCCCTATTTTACTGTTTTTGGGTCAGTTTAATATATGGTCTCGCTATTTCCTTCACGCACTTGGTCCATTTGGCTCGACCATGATATATACCTGGTACAAGGTGGTAAGATCGGTTAGTTCGATACGGTTCTTACAGTGATACATATGCAATGACTTGATTATGTTGCATTAATACACACCCTAGTCCTATATTGGATGCATTGGTGTACATAGTGTATTCGATATTTCCACTTGGTACAGTTAGTACTAGGGCCATTACGAGCTTCTGCTTGAAGGTTTGAAAGCTTGCCTCTTACTTCATTGTCCATTCAAACTTTTGTCCCTTCTTCATTAGGTGGGTTAATGGCACAACGATTCTTGAGTAATCTTGTATGAATTGCCGATAGTGTCTAGATAGACCCAGGAAACTCCTTACCTCCGTGATTGTCTTCGGGGTTTCCCATTCCAATTCTGCTTGGACTCTACTGGGGTCTATAGGTATCCCTTCCCAAGAGATGATATGTCCGAGGAATGCCACTTTCCTCAACCAAAACTCACACTTTTTTATTCTAGCATACAAATTCTCTTCCTTGAGTCATTGCAAGACCTTTCTTAGGTGTTATTCCTATCCTTCTTGGGAACTTGAGTACACAAGAATGTCATCAATGAATACTATGACAAATTGGCCTAAAAAGTCAGGGAATACTATTCATCAATTCCATGAACAATGCAAGAGCGTTAGTTAATCTGAACGACATGACCCGAAATTCATAATGGTCATAGCGGGTCCTGAAGGCAGTCTTTGGAATATCAGTTTTTTGACCTTCAATTGGTGATAGCCTGATCGTAAGTCGATCTTTAAAAATACAGAGGCTCCTTGCAATTAATCAAACATGTCATCGATCCTAGGTAATGGGTATCGATTCTTGACTGTGAGTTTAGTCAATTCTCGATATACACAGTATGACACTTCCATCCTTATTTTTTACTAATAAGATTGGTGCTCCCCATGGTGAAATACTTGGCTTAATAAAGCCTTTATCTAGCCTTAAGTTCCTTTAGTTCTACAGGTGCCTATAAGGTGCTTTGGAGACAGGTGCCGATCCTGGGAGTAAGTCAATTACAAACTTCATTGCTCTGTCGGGTGGCAGCCCTGGTGGATCTTTTGGAAATACTTCGAAAAACTCATTCACTACTCGTAGATCTTTTAGCTTGGGAGCTTCTATAGTAGTATTTACAAGAGATGCAATATATCCAGTACATCTCTGGGCTAGTAACTTACTTGCTTGGAAGGCAGATATAAATAGTTTCTTCTGTTTCTTTGGCTTGTCTCCAATGAATACAATCGGCTTGTCGCCATCTACATTAAATGAGACCATCCTTTCTGCACAAAAGAAAATGGTCACACCCTGTTCCCGATGTATCGGTACTATGAAATGCAACGAGAGCTCTTCATCCTATTAGGGCATAAGAAATCCCTTCCAGGATAGCATATTACGGTATACCACATATCAATCTCCAAAAAATACTTACAAAAATTATCAAAGTAAAAAAATTAACATCTCCAACTAAACCAATTATTAAAATAAGAGAGTAAAACATAGCGAAAGTCTTATAATTAAAATACCAGATTATTCAGTTGACATCTAATAGATTAATGTTCCAATTCCAAATTATCCAAGTTCTAAAATAACCAAAACAAATAAAAGAACATTGTTTAATGTTTATCTAAATAACGTATCCCAAATAAAATAAATCCCAAAATCTAATAGAGTAAAAGAAAATCATAGGCATAACTTAAGCCCATGAGTAGACTATACGAATCACCTTAAGGATCATGAATCTCCTCCTCAGGCTTGCAGTTTTCATCCTCTACACTGGATGAAAAGCTACTCGAAGCAACAAACAAAGAACCTGCAAGATCTAAAATTGTTGTGCGCACGAGGGTAAGCTCAACCACCAAACTTAGCAAGAAAACTAAACGTGCAATAAGCAAATGCATGCAACTATTAACTACGGTCAGGTAAGATAACTATATGTGCCAACTCATGGGCCACCATGATGAATGCTGCCTCACTCAGCATACAACAAACATACCCGGGTTGAACATATCACTCCCAGAAGATGATGATGCCTCACTTGGCGTACAGCAACATCCCCTATGTATGGGTCCGTTGTTTTGGTCCACACATGACTACAACTCATCCCAAGTCCACCTTGTGGCACTTGAGGAGGTGATAGTCCCACTTATCGACTCGCCAGCCCATTGACACTACGTCGAGTATGGGAAGCATCGCAGCTATGATCATACCATTCTTTATTGAACCCAAGCCATTACATAACCCCTTAATGGCTAGGGGTACTGTGAGGACAAGATATTTTTGGTGAGGAAAATTTAAGTTTAAGAGTCTTCGGGTTTTCCTAAGAAATGAAGATCATTGGCTTTCTGATCTTGACCACCTACGCTGATGGACGGTAATGATTTGGAGTCACACCTAGATTAAGGTCTAGGACTTCAAATGTAGTCTCATCATAGGACAAGACTTCTATTGACTCATGACACAACATATTAGCTTTGGCCTATTAGAGAATGGGTAAGCGTTCAAGGTACAGTTTGGAAAGGTGTTAGGCACCCAAAGTTGGCCAATATGAAAATCTACCTCCTATATGATTTTACTTTCCTTAGACTCTATGTTCTGACATTCATGGTCAATGGATGACTAGGGCTTATGGGGGATCCTATGCTAAGTGTTTAAGTTCTTTTAACCTATGTTCAACCAATCATGTTTTGAAAATAAATAAGCAAAATAATGTACAATGAACCGAACCAAAGATGGTCCGTGATGGATTGAATCGGAGACCTCCATCCCAAATTGTCTATGTATTCCATCCTGAAAATCAAGTCCATAACGTAGTTCAAACAGAGTACGATTAAAGTTTACGGATCTGATTTATGCTTGCGCTTCATTAGATTAAATTGTTTATGTTGAAGTTTATGCTTAATAGTTGATTGAGATTCGATCTAGATAGCCTATGTGGATTGTGGATATGAAAAATGGATATGGATGATGATATGGATAGGGATGACCTAAGGATACTAAGATGTGGTACCGTACTTGGAGATTCCTCTAAGTTGCCTATGTATTCTAAAGGTCCTAGAAATCAGGTACAATGTAGTTCGAAGATGAGTTGTGGATAGATATGGATATGATGAGGTATGAATGTGGATATCCTAAAGAAGGCAGAAGTGTGTACAACCCAAGTGGATCGAAGGAACGACTTTGGAGATTTAAAGTTTACACAGTCCGAGTGGACCATAGGTACAGATTCAGAACCTAAAAGGTGTATAGTAAGAGAGAACCACAAGTACGGATTAGGAACCTAAAGGTGTACAGTCTGAGTGGACCACATGTATGGATTAGGAACCTAAAGCGTGTACAGTCCGAGTAGACCATAGGTACGGTATAGGAACTTAAGGGTGTACAATCCACTCACAGGTAAAGGTCAAGAGATAGAGTACGTATAGTCCAAGAGAACCATAGGTATGATTCAAAACAGGTGTGTACAGTCTAAGAGAACCGTAGGTATGACTTAGAATAGGTGTGTACAGTCCAAGAGAACCACAAGTATGACTTAAAATATGAGATTGTGGAACCATACTTGGGAATCTTCCCAAATTTCTTATATATCTTAGGGTTTGCCCTAAGAATCATGATCTGGGTAGTTCCAAAGCGATTCATTTCATTGAGTGCAATATTCTTTCAAAATCAGAGTGGTGATCCTAAATGCTCTATGGTTGGATTTACATCACACCTAACCAGGTCTCTGTATCTTAGGAAAGATGAGCTGAGGGGTAGGGATTGTTCTAAAACTACCCTTGACCTAAAACCATAATTTTGGAATGTGTTGGGCTAGGCTTTATGATTCTTGGTTAAGATTTTTTTTATCATTTTTCATTTTTACCCTTCCCATGAATGTGGGTGCCTATATGCACGTCCCCACACCTAATATATCTGCTAGGTGTACAGATATGGCAGTTCGACTTGGGTGTTGCAGAAAGTAAGTTATTGCCAAAAATGAAAATTCAAACATGGCAAAAAACAATATGTATCATCTTAAGTATGGCAATAAAGCATGTGAATAAGCATAGCAGCAAGTATGTGAACATCAAAATGACAGTCATGACATCTTATATATTATTCTCAATGAAAGTATGTCTCAGTGTGTTTCAGATCAAAATCTCTAGATCTATGGTTGAGATTTAATGTGAATCTCTCAATGCATCAAAATCAGATACTCCATCAATGGTTTGGATTCAATTTATCCATTTAACAATGTATTAAGATCAAATCTTCAATCTAACTGTTAGATCTCTTCAAAATGTTATCATTATGATCAAAACCTTAGATCTCATGAAAACAGCCAATATCAACGACTCAGATCTCACATCAAGTTATAGTCATGATCAGAGTATGATCCAACGGTTCAAATTCATCTAAACCATTTATCATGACAATCCAATGATTTAAATCACTCAAAACCATTTATCATGACAATCCAACTGTTCAAATTCATTTAAATCACCCCAAAGATAATCTAATGGTTCAAATCACTCAAAATGATAATCTTACCATTCATTTTCATTTAAATCACTCTTGATGACAATCCCACGGTTTAAATCACTCAAAATCATTTATCATGACAATACAATCATTCAAATTCATTAAAAATCATCCTAAAGATAATCTAATGGTTCAGATTCATTTATAACACCCATGATCAAGATCCAGCGGTTCAAATTCATTTAAAACACTCACAATAACTATCCCACAGTTTAGATCACTAAAAACGATAATCCAACCATTTAAAATCATTTTAATCAGTCTTAAAGATAATCTAGTGGTTCAGATCACTCAAAATGACAATCCAACTATTAAAAATCATTTGAATCACATATCATGATAATCTAATGGCTCAGATTCATTTAAACCACTCCCAAAGATAAACCAACGGTTCAGATCACTCAAAATAACAATCCAACCTTTAAAAAAACATTTTAATCACTCATAATGACCATCTAACAGTTTAGCTTCAAAATCAACATCCAATGGCCCATATTCAATCACTCAGAAATCCAAGATCAATGGCCATATTTTATCTCACAAAAATTCATGATCAATGGCCATATTTCAATTACTTCGAATTTCAAGATCAATGGTGTGATTTTTTCATCTCGTAAAATTCCAAAATTTTGATCATTTCTTAATCACATTAAAATTCCAAATCAATGGTCGTGTTACCATTGCTTTAAAATTCTAAATCAGTGGCCATGATCAATTCATTAAAATTCCAAACATATGGCCATATCAATCTCATTGAAATTCAAGTAATATGGTCGGATCAATCACATTACATTTAAGATCAACAGCCATGATTTTTAGTTACACCAAAAACACCATAACTATAATTGAATGCATAAATTTAATGCTTAGAAGGACAAAGTTTAATGTGTAACTGAATATGAATTTAATGACAACTGATGGGTAAAGAATAGCCAGATGTTGATACTAACAGAATCCAGTAAATAGACCTATATTAAGTACACTCGACCATCAATTGAATTAGGAGTAAAATAAATTCAGAAATCAGATTCAAACTCAAAATATCTCGGCCAAGAGACAGTAGCTGATCAGCAATCAAGAACAGCAGAGTCAGTGGGATTGCATGCATGACTAATCAGGTACAATGGGTAGGAAGAGGTCGGTCGATAGGGAAGAATAAGTGGTCTAGTGAGTGCTACAGGTTTGTGGTTGTCGGTGAGTTGTAACAGCGGATCGATCTGAGTTGCGGGTTCAAGGTGGGGTGTGATAAGGTGGCCGATGGATTGCATAGCTAGACTACAAGTGGGTTGGGGTTGATAATAGGTGTGAGTGGTTCAGGATGTGATGTTAGAGGGTGTAAGACCCGTATCGTACAAATCCGGTCTTACCACCTTGTATCAGGTCTTCCTATCATGGTCGGACCAAGCAGACCAAGTGTGTGAAGAAATCACAAGGCTAGGTATGAAATTGAACCTAAAATCATCTAATTAGGAGCGTATGGTCGCATACCTAAACAGGTGGGGTCGATCACACCTCAGAATAATGAGACCACTGGAGTCTGGGACGTGTGGTATCAGTTTTTGGACGTGTGGTCAACGGGTTCTGTGACCCCACGTGGGACCATACGATGTTATAACTAACTCCATGATTAGGAAACCATCCTAATCTGAAGGGGGTTCTTTCCTAATCAAAGTAGGACTCTACATAGAGGATTTCCCTCTATATATAGGACGTCTCTTAGCCATTTTCATTCTTTTAGAACTCAAACTAAAAGAGAGAGAAAGAGAGGATAAGGAAGAGAAGGAGAATTGAAGAGGAATACTAAGAGAAGAAATTTCAGAGAGAGCTCTGATTCTTCAACAAATTTAAGGTATAAAAACATCCCCTACATCAGTTGAATGCCTAGAATAGATCATAGAGGAAATAGTGATTCAAAGTAAGATCTAAATCCTAAGACCATGGACAAAACTCTAAGGGATCTTGGAGAATGGATTAAAGTGAAGAATTATGTAAAAGTGTGAATTTTAAGCCATAGAACAATCATAGGAAGGATCATAATGATAGACCAAGGAATCAAGACATGAAAGTATTGGATTGTGAGTGAAAAGTCGACCAGCACTCGTGGGGTCATAGTTTGATCGACCACATGAGGCACATATATTCTACCACACGCCCTTGGAAAGGTTCCAGGGAGGGTGTGGTCGCATGATATGCGACCACACGTATCGACCCCAGACCTTATGGTCACAGAAACTTAGACCACAGGTGCAGCCACACATACGATCACTCAGCTTCTGGAGGTCTGATTGATTCCAGATGGGACATTTAAATACTGTAATTAATGGATATGAACTCTAACTTAGAATCCATAAATTTATTAGGTTTCCAAGTGGTCCAAAAGTAATTTACAAAGCTTGGAAGAGGAACAACCATTGATCAAAGGTAAGGGAACAAGACCTAAACTAATTGGATAATTACAAATTGTTTATTTTTATTGAGTCCAATGTCATGATTGATTCTTTGTTTGTATGATTGTAATGTGCATCTCGCATGTCATCTAATATTCCTACTATTACTGCTCATGCATATTTAATTCTGTTTATTTATAACATGATGTTGATGATGATGCTAAAAATAAACATGTGAATGTATGTGTGTGGTTGGTGTGTTGGATGCAAGTGGAGCATTAGGGGGAGGATGTGGCATGGTGTTCTTTGACCTCATCATCAGACTCTAGCTCTATCTCTACTCAAGTCTTGCCTACTAACATCGTCGTATCGCCATTACCTTAGCAGAACTATTACGTCGTAGGGCATCAGGGGAGGTGGTCTCAGATCATGTGGTCTCTGACTCTGTCAGGGGGCCTTAGCTCTATCTCTATGGGCGTATTGAGGGATGCTGGTGTGTGGCCTTGGATACACTGTTTGACATTAGGATTGGTTAGTTGCGAGCCCAGTTTGTAATCCCTCGCCAATAGGGACTTACATGTTGGTATGGGTAGGGCATCAAGGGAAGTGTTGGCGGTGTTTGATCCAGACACTTTAGCTCTATCTCTATTCCATGGTGGTTGCATGTGGGATGGCAATGGTGTTTGATCCATTGGGGGGATTCATACACTCGTGTATAGAGGTGCGGGGGCCACAGACCTTTCTATAGCACATTGTAAACTTATAAACCAGACCAAAGATATGAATTGAATGCATGCATATGTTTGTTGCATTATTTTGTTCACTCACTAAGCTCAAGTTGGAGAGCTGACCTTCGTGCATGTAATTCTTTTTAGTTTCTATTGTTGCAGGTGTTACGGTTGAAGGTTATATGAATACGCCAAAGTGTGGACATGCAGCGGTTATGGATGTGCAAGCTATGAAGGACGAATATGGCTCGTCAAGCTAGTGTTTCAACTATGTTTACGCTTAGTGGTTAACTTTCGTATTGTGATACTTGGAATCAGTATTAATTATGTTTTGATTACTTGAAGATAACTTGTTAAATATTTAATTATCACTGTAGACTCTCAGTTCATTATTAATAAGACTTCAGCTATTTATTTATTATTTACTTTGATTATTATTGTGGAATGTGTTTTGGTTTAAAATGGTTGGCATAGCCTATACATGATCCTGGTTTGAATCGTTGGTTCTCATGACGGTTAATTACACCACTGGTTAGTCTAGAATTGGGGTTTGACAACTTGGTATCAGGGCTCTCAAGCCTTGCCCATCAAACTTGAATACATCTACTAGAGTCCATGAGCACCTGTGTTGGTTGAGACAGAACTTAAACAAGACAATATTGTACATATAAAAGGTAGAACCATATGTATACACAGACAGAAAAAGAAAATATAAATATATCCTGATAAATAAATAATATAGGGTACGATCTATAAGTCAGGCAGTTGTCTAAGTATACAAAGGATATAGTACAGTAGCAAGAAGGGAGCATCTATAAAGTAAAAAATTGGAATACCGAGTTGGTACTCATAAGATGTGAAACTTGATGTATGGCAGAGGAAGAAGAAAAATGGCTAGTAACGCCTAAATCCCTATAGAGGTAAAGGGAAAGATCTCGGGCTAAATCCAACAGAGATAGAAGAACAATGGCCATACACCAAAAATGAGAGTAACTATAAAATAAGATAATGGTATACTCTTGGGTAACATGGAGACTCAGAGTGAGATCCACCACATGCTCATCCATTGTCCGCTGAGCATTAATAAGAGGTTGCAACTTGACCCCACCACTATCTGGGTCGAGAACGGGTAGTGAAAACTCATTTGAGTAGATACTAAATAATGATAATCAGATTGGAGCAAATCAAAGGAGGTGAACAACCAGGCCACTCCAGCCAATCTACTTGGACTACCAACTACCTTGACTATTGTTGTAATAAACTTGGCTGACAAAATGCAAGAGCAACAATAGATAAGACTGACTATGTAAGTTGTCATGAAAATCACTATCCAAGTTGCCAATGCTACACCAACACCTTTGGGTCAGACCACATACAGTACCTGTTGGTAGCAACACTGTACCCCCAACACATGTTAGTCGTAACACAGTGCCTACCATACCATAGGTCCCAGTAACACATATCCCAGTGTAAAAGTTTAGTGCACAACAAGCAGTGTATCAAGGTGGTTACCCTTATCAACAACTGATGTATGGGATAGCTGCATCATGGCAGAATGATCCAACAAGGATTGAAGAATGTCTTTTGAAGATGAAGCCTCGGACATTTTTGGCAAGTGATCAAATCTATTGTGGCCATATAACTAGAGAGGTTTATATAGGATGCGGTGCATCATTGACTTACTCTTATGATTATAGAGGATGCACATACCTGATTTTAAATTCTCGTGCCTTGACAGGATACCTTCTCAATTCAACCTGTCAATAAGAGTTATAGATATTGTTTTCTTAGAATTAGTCTTGATTATACCAATCTAAGCTACTCTCATGATCGATAACATGAATAGAGATATCAACTGAATGAACAGTTAAAGGTTTAATCATTTTGAACGTAATTCTTTTCAATTTATACCTAATTTATTGATGTACCAAAATTTCTCCAGATTTACTCTTGTAGTGCCTTGACCAATGACATTATATACTTCCATGTATTTAGACTACCTTGCAACTAATGGTCCTTGGTTGTTGGTTTGATTACCATAGATTTACTCTTGATCCTTTAAACCAAAGTTCATTAGATAGAACAAGTGTTCGTCATCATACTAAATTCGAAAGAAGGAAGTGAATCACTTTGGATAAATATTTTGATTCTTATATTTTCTGACCACCAATGATAAGAGGCTTAATTAATAAGGAAAATTATGGAAGATGATTGGATTCAGATAAATCTCTATAGCCAAGAAACCTCAGATGAAGTAATGGATAATCTACCTTAAAATTGTTGGATATATGGATGTATAGGAGTCATGGTATGTAAAAGAGTGCACGAGCAAGAAGTGAAAACTTCCAAGAGCAGCTAGTAAATAGTAGATAGCGCTCGAATAGAATTAAAGATGGCTATATCGCTATGAAGTATGACAAGGAAGAAGATTTCTAAGGCATATCTAAGAGTGGATGCAAGTATAAAATCGAAAATGGTGGCATTGATAGTATTTGAATTAGTACAAGTAATACTGAGTTATGCCCAATGTTAAATGAAATGATTAAGTAAAGATCAAGAAAGTTTGGCAGAATTAATGAAATTATAAGCATATACCTTAATGCTTATAGCTAAACTTGGGACATGAAGTGAGTAACAATCACAAGATACTTTTTGAGGTATATGATAGAGAGATCAGGGTAGAATAGCAATGATAAAAGAGGTGTAAGCTATTGAACTTTTTGGGATATGAGATTATTGGCGTTATTCTTTGAAAAATCATAAGAGATGAAGGAACTAGACAAGCTCTTAAGAACTTTAAACCAGATTTTGCTAGTTCAAGCCCTTTTGGACTAAATGTTGCATAGGTGAGTATTATGAACAATGTTCGAATCATATGGATGGACAGAATTGAGTTGCAACCTAGTTTTAATTGAGATGATAGACTTTGACGTCATCTTGGGGATAGACTGGTTGTCAACAATCTACGAAGATGTTTTATGCATAGAAGAGGTTGTCATTTAAGAACAAAGATGACACATAATTTAGTTTTATTGGAAATATGTTGCCTAGGAAGCAAAGGCTTATCCTCTCTGCACTAAAGGCGAAGAGATTCCTTGAAAAGAAAAGAGTTGGATATATGATATTTGTGGTGGACGTTACTAAAGAAGCACCATAGAAGGAAGATATTGTTGTGATGTGTAAATTTCCTGATGTGTTTCTAGGAGAATTACCTGGGTTACCACCTGATCGTATGACTGAGTTCATTATTAACTTGTTACCAGGGGAGACACCTATGTCTAAGGCATCCTATAGAATAGCTCTTATAGAATTGAAGGAATTGAAGACTCAACTACAATAGTTATTAGACTAAGGTTTAATCCAGTCCAGTATACCACCTGCGAAGCACTAGTGTGGCCCGTAAAGAAGAAGGATGGTAGTGTTTGTCTGTGTATATACTATCGAGAATTGAACAAGCTCACGATTAAGAACTGATATCCACTACCTCAGATCAATGACTTGTTTAAACAGTTGCCAGGAGCAAAGGTATTTTCTAAGATTGATCTTCAGTCAAGAAATCATCAGCTGAAGAATTTGAATAGTGATATTCCGAAGATAGTTTTTAAAATCGAGAATGAGCATTATGAGTACCTGGTTATGTTATTGGATTAGCCAATGCCCTTACATCTTTTACAAAACATATGAACCGAGTATTTCACAATGTATAGGACACGTCAGTAATAATTTTTATAGACTATATATTGGTTTATTCCAAAGACAAAGAAAGTCCTATAACGAATTTTAGAGCAACCTTACAACAGTTGAAAAGGGAGAAGCTTTATGCTATGTCCAAGAAGTGTAAGATTTGGTTAAACTAAGTGATCTTCTTGGGTCACAGAGTATCATCAAAAGTAATAAAGGTGGACCCTATTAAGATAAAAGTGATCGTATGGTGAGAAACACCTAAAGAACATTGTAGAGATCAGAAGTTTCTTGGGTTTAGCTGGTTATTATAGATGATTCATAGAGGACTACTCTAGGATCGCAATACCTCTTACCAAGCTAACCAGGAAGGGAGAGGAGTTTATTTGGACTGAGAATTGCAAAGAATGTTTCTAGACTCTAAAAGCAAGGTTGATATCAGCTCCCATCTTGATCGTTTTGGCACTAGGGAAACCTTTTATCCTAAACATCGATGCTTTCATATTGGGTTTAGGATGCTAGTTAATGCAAGGTGAACCCATGATTGCATATGATTCAAGACAACTGAAAGAGCGTGAGGAGAATTACCCGACTCATGACTTGGAGTTAGCAGCGGTGGTACATGCTGTCAAGATATGAAGACATTATTTATATGGAGAGAAATTTCAGATTAAATCAGATCATAAGAGTCTCACTCATCTTTTTAATCAGAAGGAGTTGAACAAGAGATAGAGAAGATGTCTGAAATTACTGAAGGATTATGATTGCAATACCCAGTATCATCTAGGAGAATCTAATGTAGTTGCTAACGTATTAAGTAGGAAAGCTATGACAAAATCCCAAGAAGAAGCTATTACAAATGTTGTAGTGTGTGTCACAGGAAGAGTATTTAGTTACGATAAAGAGTAGTTAGTGATTGTTATTCTAGATGAATCAACTAACCAAGGGTTTATTCATCTTTTCTCAAACATGTTTGCTACATTGAAGATTGTCCCTGATCTATAGACGAAGTGAAAGCAGCTATTAAATTAGACCCTTATTTGAGAACGGTGCAAGAAGACCTTGAAAAAGATAGGACTAACCCTGACTTGAGTTTGGATTCTAAGAAAGTAATAAGATACAAAGGGAGAGTATGTGTTCCTGAAAATGAAAACTTGGATATTAGATACAGACTAATGAAGGAAGCCCACACCACCGCTTATTCGGTACATCTTGGAAGTACAAAGATGTATCATGATCTGAAGAAACTATATTGGTGGAGAGGAATGAAAGCAGATGTAGCTAAATTGTGTCTCAATGCCTGAATTATCAATGGGTAATGGCTGAAAGGCAAAGACCTGCAGGATTGTTGCAGCCACTACCAGAACCGGCATGGAAATGGGATTGCATCACTATGGACTTCATCATCAGGTTACCATTGACTCCCCGAGTAGTTGACGCGGTCTGGGTTATTGTGGATCGTTTGACTAAGACAGCTCATTTTGATACCTATATGACCTCAGTATACTCTAGATAGGTTAGCTAAGCTATATGTAGATAATATTGTCAGATTACATGGTGTACCTGAAAGCATTGTGCCCGACAGAGACCCACACTTTACCTTAAGGTTCTGGGAAGGATTACAAAAGGCTATGGGAACTAAATTGAAGTTTAGCACGACATTTCACCCTTAGACTGACGAACAGTCGGAGGGTACTATTCAAATTCTAGAAGACATGATCCTAGCTTGGGTTATTGATTTTAAAGGATCATGGGATGAGAAGCTACCATTGATCTAGTTCACCTATAACAACAGCTATCAGACTACTATACAGATGTCACCCTATGAAGCACTGTATGGTAGGAGGTGTCAAACTCCTTTTTTTTGGAACGAAGTTGGAGAGGGAAGAATTGTGGGCCCTGAATTTGTGGAAGAAACTTACAAAGTAGTCGACATAATCAAGGAAAGAGTTAGAATAGCTCAGCGTCAGAAATAGTATGCAGATAATCGACGTCGAGACCTTGAGTTCATCGTAGGTGATAAGGTATTCTTGAAAATATCACCTATGCGAGGCTTAAAACGGTTTGGACAGAAAGGAAAGCTAAGTCTGAGGTACGTCAGGCCATATGAGATTCTAGCTAAACGTGGGAAGGTGGCGTATCAATTAGCACTATCCCCATCCATGTTAAGTGTGCATGATGTATTTCATATCTCATTACTGAAGAAGTACATCTGAGATCCAACACATGTCCTAATAGCGGATCCTCCGGGTCTAATTGATGATTTGACATTCGGAGTAGCACCAATTAAAATTACTAGCCGGAAGGTTCAACGTCTATGCAATCGTGACATTTACTATGTTAAAGTTACTTGGAGGAGCCAAGATGTAAGACCCGTATTGTACTAACAGGTCTTACCACCTTGTATCAGGTCTTCCTATCATGGTCGGGACAAGTAGACCAAGTGCATGAAGAAACCACAAGGCTAGGTATGAAATTGAACCCAAAATCATCTAATTAGGAGTGTGTGGTCGCATACCTAAACAGGTGGGGTCGACCACACCTCAGAATAATGCTACCACTGGAGTCTGGGACGTGTGGTCGCAGTTTTCGGATGTGTGGTCAATGGGTTCTGTGACTCCACGATCGACCACACGCAGTCAAACTGACTCCGTGATTAGAAAACCTTCCTAAACCGAAGGGGGTTCTTTCTTAATCTAAGTAAGACTCTATATGTAAGACCCGTGTCAATCTAACCCGGTCTTATCACATTGAACTAGGTTTACCCTTTCATGGTCGAGTCAAATGGACCAAGGGCGTGAAGGAGTTCGAGATCCCAGGTATCAAATCGACCCTAAAACACTCAATTTAAGGGGAGGGTCGCATACCCAGCCAAGGAGGGTCGGACCCCCCAAAAACAGAAAGTCAGACCCTCAGTTTTGAAGGGAGGGTCGGACAACTTAGAAACCTAGGGTCGACGGGATCATCGACCCTCAGTTGCCGCCGAAACTAAAATTAGAAAATTTCCTAAATTTCGATTTGGATTCTTTCCTAATCTCAAAGGGACTTAATTTAGAATGTTCCAACTCTATTTAAAGGACATCCATAAGCCTCTTTCACTCCTTTTACAACCCTAATTGGATTGAGAGAAAGAGAAGAAAAGGAAGAGAAGAAGAGAAGGAAAACTTGAAGGAAAGGCTAAAGAAGAAGAAGAGTTGCAGAGAAGGAGTAATCTTCCCAGGTATGGATATTAATTCCATGAGTTTCTATAGACCTTAGGTTAGATAATGATGAGAGTATGATCTCGGAGAAACCCCAAACTATCAACCCATGGTTAGGTTTTCATGGAAAATCATGGGAGATTATATGAAAGCTATTCAGGTAGATGATTCATGGTTCTAGACCATAGAATGAATGTTGAATGGAATGTAGGAGCAAGCCATAGGATCCCAAGCATGAAGAATGGACTAAAAAGAGGAAAATTGACCAATGTACACCATGGGTCACACCGAGGGTCGATGACCATCCGACCCTAGGTGATCCTGAGTATCGACCCTCAGTGTTCGGGAAGTCCAGATTGGGGTGGGTTGCACCCAGGGTCGATCAGGACTCCGACCCTACCTCCGACCCTCAGTTAACAGAATGGTTTTTAAATTCTGAATAAATTCTAATTAAATTTTATCGACTTTGTTAGGTCTTCTAGCAATATAATAACATTATAAAGGTGATTCTAAAGCTTGAAAAAGTATCTATTAGCAAGCTAAGGTGAGGGAACAAGACCTAAACTAATTGGTTAATAATAAATTGTTTTACTTCTTGAGTCCAATGCCATATTGATTCTATGCATGTATGTTTGTATGTGCATTTAACATGTCATCCAATATTTCTATTATTTGTTCATCCATATTTACTTTATTGTTTATAACATGATGATGATGATGATAGGAAAAGGCATGTGAATGTTTGTGTTTGGCCAGTATATATGGTGAGGGTAGGAATGGTATCAACCAGTACAACCATGACCGTTCTTAATGGGGTGCATATTGTGCTATGGTCTACTCAAGTCATGTCCACTGATGTCGTCGTATCGCCATTACCTTAGCAAAACTATTGCGACGTAGGGCATCAAGGAGGGTCTCGGTCCTTGAGTCCTATACTCTATCGAGGGGCCTTAGCTCTATCTCTACGGGTGCTCTGAGGGATGCTGGGGTGAGGCCTTGGATACACTGTTTGGCATTAGGATTGGTTAGTTGCGAGCCCAGTTTGCAACCCTAGCCAACAGGGGTTTATTTGTTGGTATGGTATCAACCGGTACAGCCATGCTGTTTTCATGGGGTGTATATTGTGCCATTTTGGGTGCTGTGGGCGACAGTGCAGGAGTCATTGGGCGTATCCACACACTAGTGTATAGAGGTGCGGCGGCCACCTATCCTTTCTATAGCACAGTGCAAACTATAAACCACACCAAAGATATGAATTGATTGCATGCATATGTATTGTTGCATTATTTTATTTGCTCACTGAGCCATGATGTGTGCTCACCCCTCGACGTCGAATATTTTTAGTTGATGATGTAGGTTTTACCGTTGAAGACTATGTAAATGCTCCAGAGTATGGGAACGTAGCGGCGATGGAAGCTAAAGATGAAGTGGATACACATGACGTCTCTTGTGAGTGCAACTCATGTGTATTCAATTAGATTTTTGGTTTATTTATTTGGATTCATTAAAGACATGTATTTGGTATTTAATTAATTATGTCTCAGTTGATACAGAATAATTTGTTATTTAAATTTTAATATCACATAGATTCTCAGTTCATTTTATTATAAGACTTCTGCTATTGTGTATTTACTCTGATTATGAATGTGGATGTATGGAGTTTAGATAACACGGATATAGCCTATTCGAGATCCTGGTTGAACCGTTGGTTTGCTAGCGGTTCATCACACCATTCTGAACAGTATGGAATTGGGGTGTGACAACTTGGTATCAGAGCATCTCAGGCCTTGTCCGCTGAACTAGCATACATTCAAAAAAATTTGTGAACTGAGATAGGATAAAAGTAAAAACAGTAATATTAACACACTGTAAGCACAAGTGATGGTTGAGACCAAATTTAAAAAGAGAATAATGCATCTATTAAAGGGAAAAAAAGTTTACATACAATGAGAGAGAAATAAAACGTATATACATAACTAAAGCAGAGTACAGTCCACAACCCGGACAGTTACTCTGTGGTACAAGGAAAATAAAAACAATCAAGAAGTTGGAGGTGAAGGAGGAGGTGGTGCCTCACGATCTCTGTCATAGTCCTCAGCATAGACTCTAGTCAACCAGGCTATCTGAGTCTGGGTCGCCTATAGACTAGCTGTGAGATCGGCTACCCTCCGGTCAGTCGCACGCTGAACCTCTATGAGCTCTCCCATCCGCGTGTCTGATATGTGTTGGGTGGCTAACAGCTCATCCACTCTCACACGCTGAGCGTCTAGTAACTCCTCCATCCTTAGATCAGATCTGCGCTGAGCCTCCCTGATCTCCTGCAACATCTCCATCAGGTCAGAAGGTGGGCGTGAAGGACCAGCCGCATGAGAAGGACCAGTCTCAGGTACAGGATCCGCCGCAGAAGAAGCACCAACTCTAGCCGCATGCGTAGGTGAAGGCGGTGGTATTGAGTCGACATCCATGTACATACGGTCGTCATCATCAACAGGATCCACAGGAGCTCTAGTAGCGGCAGTAGTGGCCTCAGCGTCAGCCATCTCGATGCGAGTGTGAGGGCGTACCATCTCATTCCTCTCCTCGTCACTAACATGGGGATCCCGCATACCCATCTTGCAGATAGCCTCCCAATCTAGAGGCGATGAGAAGGTCTTCTCCTGAATCTTCTCATCCACTAAGTCAACCCCCAGGCGGGTCAGTAGAACAGTAATCATACGTCCATAGGGTAGATTACCCCTATGACCGGACAATGTAGCACTAATCATGGTCCGTATGATGATGTAGGGAAGGCAGACTGGATGTCTAGTGCAGATACTATATATCAGAAACTAGGTCAGCTGAGAAACCCTCTCGTAGTGCCCACTCTGTGGAATCAGATTATGCTGGATAATCTTGCAGAAGACCCGTGGAGCTGGACGCATGTAACAAGCTCTCATCTACCAGCGATCAGGTCGTAGCAGCTGATTGTCGATCTCTGCCCTCATCTCCATGAAAACAAACTAGGGCTCTCCAGGCGCACAGTAGACCATGGGGCCATCATAAGGAATGCCCAGTAGGTCGGCCAGTTGCCGATAGTCAAATGAGATATTCACCCCTTTGACGTAACTGGTGATGCGCAACTCTTGACCCCTCTCGGCATCATTGTAATTCCCCACCACCTGGAGGTTACAATAAAACTGTCGCACCAAATCCGGGCAGGTGCAAGCATCGTAAGTGATGACAGGGAGCCACCCCATATCACCGAATACTCTATCTATGTTGAACAAGGCTAGCTCAGCCAAGTTCAGCATACGACCACCCTCTACTTTCTTATGAGCATAGTCGGCATACTGTGCCTCGGCTTCGTTGGAGCGGAAGCGAAGTGGATTACGAACTCTGGCTACCTTAGTACGAGCCATGGTATCTACAAAGAAAATCAGATAATGAGTTAATAGGATAAAAATCCAAAATTTGACATTATAACGATGTAAGTGGCCAAAGGTCTCACTTGTCACCCATACACGTGGGCAAGAGGACTTACGTAGGTTTTAACATATCCTACAACACACATACAGTAGGAAATTTTAACTAATGAGGTCCAATTTGAAGAAATTTCAAGAAATCGAAAATTTCGACAAATTAGGGCAAAAAGAGTAAAAATCCAAGTTTCTTGGTAACCAACCGATGGAACTCAAAAAATTTTGAGGGCTTTCGTTCCTCGAGACACCAATAACAAAAGCCCCCAATAAAAATCAAATTTTTACGGTTGGAAAAATTTTAATTTGAAAAATAAAATTCAAATGGGTAAAAACCTAGGAATGGAAACCTAAAAATAGGTAAAAATGAGAAAACATACCTGTAGGGATGATGTTGAAGTTGAAACACGGATCCAAATTGACCAAAATAGCAGAGTGGCACTATAGCAACTCAGAGGTGAGAGACGAGTCAAAACGGGAGGGAAATAAAAAAGAATGAACCCAGAATCGGATCTTAAAGGTCTGATTTTTGGTCTGAGGGTCGGACAATTCGACCAGAACAATCGACCCTCCCATCGACCCTCGGCTCTCGAGAATCTGATAGAAAACTAAGGGTCGGACACCCATCGACCCTCACATCGACCCTCAGCCCTCGGGAAGAACAGGTCATTCCCAGGGTCTGATACTAAGGGTCAGACATACCATCGACCCTGCATAGAAAAGACAGTAAATTGTTATAAAATGAGTTGAAATTTGAAATTTTACATTAGTTAACATGCCTACATGAAGTATCAATGATTTTCTCACTTATTTTGATGATTTTCAGGCACCACCAATCTCAAAAGAAATTATGTCTGGACGTAGAGTAACCAGACAGAGCCGAAATGCAGTTCCACCACCACCACCTGTGGAAGAAACTAACCAGGAGAATATATATGTCCCAGGAAATCCAGATCAGGCAAATCCTACGAATTTTCCACCTCCACCACCAGAGTTAGCAACAGTGGTGATGAACTTAGCACAACAGCTGCAAAAGATGCAACATGCACAGGCTCAAATGCAAGTTGCCATGGGAATCATGTTCCAAGCCACACATGCTACACCCATGCAGACGGGACAAGCCAGTACAGCACCGATGGGTAACCACCCAACACCTCAAACACCTCAACCACCAGCTGCACAGATTCCAGTACCGGGTCTGGAAGCAGCCCAGGTTAATTATCAGTATCCACAACCTATGTTTGGGGCATACCCCCAAAATCAGATGGATCACTCTCGACTGGTTGAGAAATTTCTGAAGATGAAGCCCAGGGAATTTAACGGTAAACCGTCGGATCCGTTATGGTCAGCACATTGGATCGAAAAAATGGAGAGAAACTTTCTGATCATGACTATCACCGAAGAAGAGAAAGTACTATGTGTCACCTTCATGCTAAAGGGTGACGCACATCATTGGTGGAAATCTACCCGGGCCTATTTACTGACCAAGAACGCCCTATTGACTTGGGCTATTTATAAGGAAGCTTTCTTTGAGAATTATTTTCCACGAAGCTTCAGAGATTCTATGGAGAAGGAGTTCCTGAGTTTATATCAGGGACAGATGTCAGTGGATGCATATCAACAGCGTTATGAGGAGCTGTTTTTCTTTGCACCGCTCAGTATGCAAGAAGAGGACACCAAAACCCGTAGGTTTGTCACGGGACTTAGAGGAAGCATCAGAGAGCACGTTCTGGGCTTAGAAAATAAGATTTATAATGAAGCTGTTCAAATCGCTCGGGTTACTGAATCGAGCCAAAAGGAAAGCTACTTTACACAGAACAGAGGTATGAAAAGGCCAGCGGGAAATTCGTACAACGGAGGTAATAACAAGACATACAAACCTTTCCATCCTTAGAATTTCACTGCTGCAACCCAAGAAGCAAGTACATCAAGGACGAGTATACGCTGTTACATTCGAGGATGCTGCCGCATCACCCGATGTGGTCACAGGTATGACCAAAACCTTTTAAGTTGTAATTACATTGTATGAGCATGTAGACTAAGTAAAATAAATCACAAGTATCGTACCTATAAATGGCGTACCCGTCAGAGTACTCTTTGATTCAGGAGCTACTCATTCCTTTATATCTGTGTCATTCGGAAAGAAGATGAATTTACCCATAAAAACATTGGACTACAAACTACTTGTACGATCACCGATGGGGTTAAAAGTGGATTTGGAGAAAGGTTATGGACCATGTCCAGTTCTCATTGCCGAGAAAACCTTAGATGCAACCTTGATACAACTTGAGATGGCAGACTTTGACGTCATCTTGGGAATGGACTGGTTAGCTCGGCATTCTGCAAATTTACTATGCGCCGAAAAGAAGCTAACATTTAAAGACAAAGAAGGAACATAATTCAGTTTTTCGGGAACCAAACTTCCTCGTAGACGCAAACTCATACTCTCAGCACTAAAGGCTAAGAAGTGCCTTGAGAAGGGAGCAGTCGGGTATCTCGTATCAGTGGTCGACCTAACCAAGGAAGCACCACAAATGGAAGATATTGATGTCGTGCGGGACTATCCCGATGTGTTTCTAGAAGAACTACCAGGATTACCACCCGACCGAGCCACCGAGTTTGTGATAGACCTTATACCTGGAGCCGCACCAGTATCAAAAGCACCTTATAGAATGGCTCCTACTGAACTAAAGGAACTGAAAGTGCAACTATAGGAACTGCTGGACAAGGGTTATATTCGACCCAGTATATCACCATGGGGAGCACCGGTATTATTCGTGAAGAAGAAGGACGGTAGCGTTCTATTATGCATCGACTATCGGGAGTTGAATAAACTGACAATCAAGAATCGATATCCACTACCTCGGATCGATGACTTGTTCGATTAATTGCAAGGAGCAAAGGTATTTTCTAAGATCGATCTTCCGTCAGGCTATCATCAGTTGAAGATTAAAGAAGGTGCTTTCGTAAGACAGCTTTCAGGACCAAATACGGACATTATGAGTTCTTGGTCATGTCTTTTGGATTAACAAACGCACCGATAACTTTCATGGAACTTATGAACCGGGTTTTTCACGATATGTTGGATACGTCGGTTATTGTATTCATTGATGATATATTGGTATATTCCAAGGACAAAGAAACCCATATCAGGAACCTAAACGCCGCCCTACAACGTTTAAGGAAAGAGAAGTTGTATGCCAAATTTTCAAAGTGTGAGTTTTGGCTAAGTGAAGTCGCCTTCCTAGGCCATGTAGTATCCGCTGAAGGAATCAAAGTGGATCCTAGCAAGATCGAGGCTATTGTAAAGTGGGAAGCACCAAAGAGCATGTCAGAAATTTGAAGTTTTCTGGGTCTCGCTGGTTATTATTAGAGATTCATAGAAGACTATTCCTGGATTGCTGTACCTCTCACCAGTTTGACTAAGAAAGGTGAAAAGTTTGTGTGGACGGATAAGTGTGAGAAGAGCTTCCAGACATTGAAGACCAGATTGATATCCGCTTAGATTTTGACTATTCCTATTCCAGAACAGACATTTACCTTATACACTGATGCGTCAGGACTGGGATTAGGATGTGTGCTTATGCAAGGAGAGAAAGTAATTGCTTATGCCTCGAGACAGTTGAAGATACATGAGAAAAATTACCTTACTCATGATTTGGAGTTAGCGGCAGTAGTACATGCTGTCAAGATAGGGAGACATTACCTATACGGAGAGAAATTTTAGATTAAGTCGGACCATAAAAGTCTTACATATTTATTTAATCAGAAGGAGTTGAATATGTGACAAAGAAGATGGCTGGAACTATTGAAAGACTATGATTGTGATATCCAGTATCATCCAGGAAAAGCTAATGTAGTAGCGGATGCGTTGAGCAGAAAGGCAATGATAAAATCTCAAGGAGAGGTTAGCACAACTGCAGCAATGTGTACTACCGGAATGGTATTCAATCACGGCAATGAGCAATATGTGATAGACGCAACGGATGAATCAGCCAACCAAGGGTTTATTCATCGGTTTTCAAATATGTTCGCTGCTTTGAAGATTATACCTGATATAATGGATGAAGTAAAGACAGCTATTAAATCAGATCCTTATCTGAGAACAGTACAAGAAGATATCGAGAAAGGTAGGACTAATCCTGAGTTCACCTTGGACGAAGAGAAAGTACTGAAATATAAAGGAAGAATATGTGTACCTGAAACAGAAAGTGTGGACATTAGACACCGACTGATGAAAGAAGCCCATACCACCATCTATTCGATCCATCCTGGAAGTACAAAAATGTATCATGATCTAAAGAAACTATATTGGTGGAGAGGAATGAAAGCAGATGTAGCTAAGTTCGTGTCTCAATGCCTAAATTGTTAAAAAGTAAAGGCTGAACGATAAAGACCTGCAGGACTGTTACAGCTGTTACCGGAACCAGCATGGAAATGAGACTGCATCACTATGGACTTCGTCATGGGATTACCACTGACTCCTCGAGTAGTTGACGCAGTTTGGGTGATTGTAGACCGTCTGACTAAAACAACTCGCTTTATACCAATACGACCTCAGTATACACTGGAAAGGTTAGCAAAGTTGTATGTGGATAATATTGTACGGTTACACGGTGTACCAGAGAGCATTGTATCCGATAGAGATCCTCGATTTACTTCCAAGTTTTGGATAGGATTGCAAAAGGCTATGGGTACAACATTGAAGTTCAGTACTGCATTCCACCCACAGACAGACGGACAGTCAGAGTGTACAATTCAGATTCTAGAAGATATGCTACGAGCATGTGTAATTGATTTCAAAGGATCATGGGATGAAAGACTACCACTGATCGAGTTCGCTTATAACAATAGCTATCAGGCTACTATACAGATGTCACCTTATGAAGCACTGTATGGCAGGAAGTGTCGAACTCCTTTATTTTGGAATAAGTTAGAGAATGTAGTATTGTTGGACCAAAATTTGTTGAGGAGACTTGTCGAGTGGTCGACATTATCAAGGAAAGAGTGAGAACAGCTCAGAACCGTCAGAAGCAATATGCAGATACTCGACGCAGAGATCTAGAGTTCGATGTAGGTGATAAAGTATTTTTGAAGGTATCGCCTATGCGAGGATTGAAAAGGTTCGGACAGAAAGGGAAACTGAGTCCAAGATATGTCGGGCCGTATGAAATTCTAGCTAAGCGTGGGAAAGTGGCTTATCAGTTAGCACTACCACCATCTATGTCAAGTATGCATGACATATTTCACATTTCCCTATTGAAAAAGTATGTCAAGGATCCAACGCACGTTTTGACAGTAGATTTACCAGAATTGACTGATGATTTGACATTTGAAGTAACACCAACTGAAATCACCAGCCGAAAGGTTCAACGGCTACGCAACCGAGATATCTATTATGTTAAGGTCACATGGAAAAGTAGAGACATGGAAGAAATTACATGGGAAGAAGAAAATGTTATGCGAAAGCAATACCCTCACTTATTTGATTCAGAAGGTACGTACAATTTCGAGGATGAAATTTTTATAAGTAGGGGGGAGTTGTAAGACCCGTGTCAATCTAACCCGGTCTTATCACATTGAACCAGGTTTACCCGTCATGGTCGAGTCAAATGGACCAAGGGCGTGAAGGAGATCGAGATCCCAGGTATCAAATCGACCCTAAAACACTCAATTTAAGGGGAGGGTCGCATACCCAGCCAAGGAGGGTCGGACCCCCCAAAAACAGAAAGTCAGACCCTCAGTTTTGAAGGGAGGGTCGGACAACTTAGAAACCTAGGGTTGACGGGATCATCGACCCTCCCATCGACCCTCAGTTGCCGTCGAAACTAAAATTAGAAAATTTCTTAAATTTCGATTTGGATTTTTTCCTAATCTCAAAGGGACTTAATTTAGAATGTTCCTACTCTATTTAAAGGACGTCCCTAAGCCTCTTTCACTCCTTTTACAACCCTAATTGGATTGAGAGAAAGAGAAGAGAAGGAAGAGAAGAAGAGAAGGAAAACTTGAAGGAAAGGCTAAGGAAGAAGAAGAGTTGCAGAGAAGGAGTAATCTTCTCAGGTATGGATATTAATTCCATGAGTTTCTACAGACCTTAGGTTAGATAATGATGAGAGTATGATCTCGGAGAAACCCCAAACCATCAACCCATGGTTAGGTTTTCATGGAAAACCATGGGAGATTATATAAAAGCTATTCAGGTAGATGATTCATGGTTCTAGACCATAGAATGAATGTTGAATGGAATGTAGGAGCAAGCCATAGGATCCCAAGCACAAAGAATGGACTAAAAAGAGGGAAATTGACCAAAGTACACCGAGGGTCGCACCGAGGGTCGATGACCATCCGACCCTAGGTGATCTTGAGTATCGACCCTTAATGTTCGGAAAGTCCAGATTGGGGAGGGTCGCACCCAGGGTCGATCAGGACTCCGACCCTACCTCCGACCCTCAGTTAACAGAATGGTTTTTAAATTTTGAATAAATTCAAATTAAATTTTATCGACTTTGTTAGGTCTTCTAACAATATAATAACATTATAAAGGTGATTCTAAAGCTTAGAAAAGTATCTATTAGCAAGCTAAGGTGAGGGAACAAGACCTAAACTAATTGGTTAATGATAAATTGTTTTACTTCTTGAGTCCAATGCCATATTGATTCTATGCATATATGCTTGTATGTGCATTTAACATGTCATCCAATATTCTATTATTTGTTCATGCATATTTACTTTATTGTTTATAACATGATGATGATGATGATGATAGGAAAAGGCATGTGAATGTTTGTGTTTGGCCAGTGTATATGGTAAGGGTAGGAATGGTATCAACTGGTACAACCATAACCGTTCTTCATGGGATGTATATTGTGCTATGGTCTACTCAAGTCATGTCCACTGATGTTGTCATATCGCCATTACCTTAGCAGAACTATTGCGACGTAGGGCATCAAGGAGGGTCTCAGTCCTTGAGTCCTATACTCTACCGAGGGGCCTTAGCTCTATCTCTACGGGTGCTCAGAGGGATGCTGGGGTGAGGCCTTGGATACACTGTTTGGCATTAGGATTGGTTAGTTGCGAGCCCAGTTTGTAACCCTAGCCACCGGGGGTTTATTTGTTGGTATGGTATCAACCGATACAACCATGCCGTTTTCATGGGGTGTATATTATGCCATTTTGGGTGTTGTGGGAGACAATGCAGGAGTCATTGGGCGTATCCACATACTTGTGTATAGAGGTGCGGCGGCTACCTATCCTTTCTATAGCACAGTACAAACTATAAACCAGACCAAAGATATGAATTGATTGCATGCATATGTATTGTTGCATTGTTTTGTTTGCTCACTGAGCCATGATGTGTGCTCACCCCTCGACGTCGAATATTTTTAATTGATGATGCAGGTTTTACCGTTGAAGACTATGTAAATGCTCCAGAGTACGGGAACGTAGCGGCGATGGAAGCTGAAGATGAAGTGGATACACATGACGTCTCTTGCGAGTGCAACTCATGTGTATTCAATTAGATTTTTGGTTTATTTATTTGGATTCATTAAAGACATGTATTTGGTATTTAATTAATTATGTCTCAGTTGATACAAAATAATTTATTATTTAAATTTTAATATCACATAGATTCTCAGTTCATTTTATTATAAGACTTCCGCTATTGTATATTTACTCTGATTATGAATGTGGATGTATGGAGTTTAGATAACACGGATATAGCCTATTAGGGATCCTGGTTGAACCGTTGGTTTGCTAGCGGTTCATCACTCCATTCTGAACAGTGCGGAATTGGGGTGTGACAGTATATGGAGGGTTTTTCTCTATATATAGGACATCCCTTAGCCTCTTTCATCCTTTTAGAACTCAAACTGAAAGAGAGAGAAAAAGAAGAAGAGGAAGAGAAGGAGAATTGAAGAGGAAGACTAAGGGAAGGAAATTCGGAGAGAACTCTGATTCTTCAACAACTTTAAGGTATGAAAACATTTCCTACATCAGTTGAATACGTATAATAGATCATGGAGGAGATAGCAATTTAAAGTGAGACCCCAATCACAAAACCATGAACAAATTCTAAGAGATCCATGGAGAGAATCTATTAGGATGATGGATTATGTAAAAAATATGGATTTTAAACCAAAGAACAATCATCAACCAAAGGTGAGGGAACCAGACCTAAATTAATTGGCTAATAACAAACTGTTTTACTTATTGAGTCCAATGCCATGAATGATTCTATGCTTGTATGCTTGTAATGTGTATTTCACATGTCATCCAATATTACTGCTATTACTGCTCATGCATATTTGATTCTGTTTATTTATAATATGATGATGATGATGATGATGTTAGGAATAGGCATGTGAATGTATGTGTGTGGTTAGTGTGCTTGATGCGAGTGGAGCGTCAGAGGGAGGATATGACACTATGGTTCATCCTTGTCACCAGACTCTAGCTCTATCTCTACTCAAGTCTTGCCCACTAACATCGTCGTATCGCTATTACCTTAGCAGAACTATTACGTCGTTGGGCATCAGGGCAGGTGGTCTTGGACTGTGTAGTCTCTGACTCTATCGGGGGGCCTTTGCTCTATCTCTATCGACGTATTGAGGGATGCTAGGGTGAGGCCTTGGGTATACTGTTTGGCATTAGTATTGGTTAGTTGCGAGCCTAGTTTACAAGCCCTCGCCAATAAGGGCTTACGTGTTGGTATGGTAGGGCATCAGGGGAAGTGTTATGCGGTGTTTGATCCGGGCACTTTAGCTCTATCTCTATACCATGATGGGTGCATGTGGGACGACAATGGTGTTTGATCCATTGGGCGGCTTCACACACTCGTGTATAGAGGTGTAGTAGCCACCAATCCTTTCTATAGCACATTGCAAACTTATAAACCAGACTAAAGATATGAATTGAATGCATGCATATGTTTGTTGCATTATTTTGTTTGCTCACTGAGCCATGATGTGTGCTCACCCTTTCAACATCGAATATTTTTAGTTAATGATGCAGGTCCTACCGTAGAAGATTATATGAATGCATCAATGTACCGACATGTTGTTGCGATGGATGTGGAAGCTATGGTGGAGTCGCATGATTCGTCATGTGAGTGTAACTCTTGTGTTTTTTATTAGCATTAGTTGTTGGATTATCAGAACATGTAATTGATTACTTTATTTTATTTTATGTCTTCAGTCATTTGGAGATAATTGGATAATTAATTATGTTATTACTGTTAGATACTTAGTTCATTAATATTAAAAACTTCCGCTATTGTTTATTTACTCTGATTATGGTTGTGGTTGTATTTGGTTTAATCAAATGGACACGGCCTATACGAGATCCTAGGTGAACTGTTGGTTTAATGGCGGTTCATCACACCATTCTGGTTGGTTCAGAATTGGGGTGTGATAACTTGGTATCAGAGCACTCAAGTTCTGTCTATCAAACCTGTATACTTCCACAAGAGTTGTGAACTGAGTTATGATAAACTTAAAAGCTTTAATAAGAATACACCATAAGCACCTGTGTTGTATGAGACGTAAACTAAGAAAGAAACTAAGGCACATATGAAAATAAGAAACAAGTTCTATGTATTTATCAAATGAGAATAAAACTAACATATATCCGAATCAGAGTACGGTCCACAATCTGGACAATTATTCTGTAGTATAAAGTAAAAAGAATCAAAGGCATCATGGAGCTGGGAGTGCTGAAGGAGGAGGTGCCTCACGATCTCGATCATAATCCTCTGCATATACTCTCGTAAGCCAGGATATCTGAGTCTGGGTCACCTGGAGACTAGCTGCCAGATCCGCTACCCGCTGATCAATAGCACGCTGGGCCTCCTGAATCTCACGCAGCAGCCCCATCACGACATCTGGTGGTGGGTGTGAAGGACCAGCTGAGTGGGTAGGAGCCCGAGAAGGGAAAGCTCCAATGGAATGCTATGGTGATGAAGGAGGTATAGCATCCACGTCCATGAACATCCTGTCATCATCCTCCTCATCATCGCTCTCGTAGACCTCTGCTGCTGCTACGGCTACTGCCTCCACGTCTGCTACCTCTACTCGAGTATAGGGACGCACCATAGCATTTCTCTCCTCGTCACTGACCTGTACATCTCGCATCCCCATCTTGGAGATGGCCTCCCAGTCAAGGTCAGTCAAAAAAGTGTCCTCGTGAATCCTCTCATCGACCAAGTCTACCTGCAGGCGAGTGAGCAGAGTGGTGATCAAACGCCCATAGGGTAGGTTACCCACCAGACCAGGGGTCGTGGAATGGTGCATTGTCCTGATAATGATATAAGGAAGGCAGATAGGTTGCTAGTGCAGATGCAGTATAGAAGGTACTGGGTCAACTGCAAAACCTTCTCATAGTGTCCACTCTGGGGAATTAGGTTGTGCTGAATGATCTTGTAATACACTTGGGGTTTCGATCGTAGGTTGATTGCCTTCATCTGCCATCGATCATCCCTAAGAATCTGGTGGTCAATCTCTGTGCTCATTCTCACTGACAGGAATTGGGGTTCCTTGGGTGCGCAGTATACCAAGGAACCATCATTTGAGATACCCAGGAGATCAGCCAACTCCTGGCAGTTAAATGAGATCTCCACCCCTTTAACTAAACTGGTGATCCTGAGCTCTCTACCCATATTTATGTCCTCTGGGTCACCCTCTACCTATAAATTGCAGTAAAACTATTTCACCAACTCAGGATAGGTACAACCCTCATATAGAATCACAGGGAGGCAACCTATATCACCGAATGCTCCCTCCACATCAAATAGGGCTAAGTTGGCCAAGTTGACACAACGACCCCCTTTCACCTTCTTACGTTCGTACCAGGCATACTGTGATTCTGTTTCAATATATCGGAAGTGATGGGGATCATGAACTCTGGGGACTTTAGTGCGAGCCATGTTGTCTGCAAGAGTATAGACCAACAAGCAATATATCAGATACAGTGAAAATTCAAAATTTTGGCATTATGATGGCGTGATTTAACCAAAAGCCTCACTTTTCACCCAAACATTTGGGCAGGAGGACTTACATAGGTCCCAAACCTTCCTGCAAGGCTCATACAATCGTAAATTTAAATTAGCTGGGTCGAATTTGAAGAAATTTTGACAATTGGGAAAACCCCAAAATTTAGGTCAAAAATGAGAATTTTTAGGTTTCTATTAAACTAACCTATGAAACTCAAATTTTCTTGAGGGCTTTCATCCATTGGGTGACCAATAGCAATAACCCCCAATAAAAATCAAATTTTTACGATCAAAAAAATAATAATTTGAAGAAAACCCTATGAATGGGGCAAAACCTAGGTATGAAAGCTTAAAATGGAGAAAGAGTAGGGAACATACCTGGAAGAACGGAATGTAGGTCGTAGATTGATGAAAGAATCACCAAAATTATAAGGTCGATACTATAGCAACTCGGTGGTGGCGAGTTGAGTTGAAGACAAAAGAGAAATATAGAGAATGGCTCAAAAATCAGGTTTAAAAACCTGATTTGGGATCATGTGGTCGTAAAATTCGACCAAAAATGTGACCCCACGATCGACCACAGGCTCTCAGTGAGCTGACAGGGTTTGTGTGGTCGCAACCCTGTGGTCGCTTATACTGTGACCCCACCATCGACCCCACGATGAAAAATATTCTGTTTTGACTGAATGACTTTAAAGATTGAAATTTTGCCTGGTTATTTGGATTTTGACACGAGAATGACGTATATTATGATTGCCTTATATATTCCTTGACATTCAGATACTACCATTGTCGGAAACAGGAAATGGCTGGGCGAAGAATAACCAAGAGTGTACGTAACCCAATTCCACCTCCACCACCACCTGTGGAGGAAAATGGCCATGAAAACCCTGAGGAACAGGAGAACCAGAATGTGGTACCGCTAAGAGTCAATGACTATGCCAACCCCGCAAACTTGCCAGCCCCACCTACAGATTTGGCTACTACAGTGATGAATCTAGCACAACAATTGCAGCAAATAAGTACAAGCCAACATGCAAGCTGCTATGGGAATGGCTTTCCCAGCTGCAAACACTACACCTTTATCGAAGGGACAAGTTAGTACCATACCAGGGGTAGCAACACCGTGCCCCAAGCATCGACTATGAACAACATGGTACCTCAAGCACCTCAAACGCCATTTGTACAAGCTCAAGTACAAAACCCTGAAGTAGCTCAAGGCATATACAACCAAGGCAATTACCAGTATCAATCGCCTATATATGGAGTATATGCTTAGTATCAGTTGGACCATTCTCGACTGATCGAGCGTTTCCTAAAGATGAAGCCTAAGGAATTTAATGGCAAGCCATTAGATCCTTTGTGGCCAGCTCACTAGATCAACGAGATGGAAAGAAACTTCATGATGATGACTATAAATGAAGAGGAAAAAAATGCTATGTGCCACATTTATGCTGAAGGGTGATGCACACCATTGGTGGAAGTCTACTAGAAGTTATCTGTTAACAAAGCATGCCCAATTGACCTGGGCTATCCATAAAGAAGCATTCTTCTAGAAGTGTTTTCCCAGAAGTTTCAGAGATGCGATGGAAAGAGAGTTTCTGAGTCTGTATCAGGGGCAGATGACTATGGATGCGTATCAGTAGTGTTATGAAGGGATGTTTTTCTTTGTTCCCTCTAGCATGCATGAGGAAAATACCAAAACTCGAAGGTTCGTTATGGGACTTAGGGGAAGCATCCATGAGCATGTATTGGGATTGGAAAAGAAGATTTATAATAAAGCGGTACAGATTGCTCGAGTACTGGAATCGAGCCAGAGGGAAAGTTATTTTTCTCAGAACAGAGGTATCAAAAGGCTAATGGAAATTCCTATAACGGAGGGAATACAATAACATTTAAACCCTTCTGTACTCAATGCTTCAATGCTGCTGCCAAGACTACCCTAATAACCCAACCTCAATAGAAGCAAGGTGGTGATGGAGTTAAATGCTATAACTAATCAAATAGGACATTATTCAAGGGAGTGTCCTAAGCCAAGGAAGCAGCTACAGCAAGGAAAGGTTTATGTAGTTACATCTAAGGATGTTTCCGCATCGCCTGATGTGGTCATACGTATGACCTGAACCTTTCATTTTGTACTACCTTGTGTGAGCATGTAGACTAAATTAAATCAAATCACAGGTACCATACCTATTAATGGCATACCTACCAGAGTACTCTTTGATTTTGGAGCTACTCATTCTTTTATATCTATGTCATTTGGAAAGAAATTAAATCTACCCCTTAGACCTTTAGACTACAAATTGCTTATACGTTCACCTATGGGACTAGAAGTGGAACTAGAAAAAGGTTATGGACCATGTCCAGTATGTATTGGCGAGAAGATTTTGGATGCAACCTTAATTCAACTAGAGATGGCAGACTTTGACGTTATCTTGGGAATGGATTGGTTAGCTCAGTACTCTGCAAACCTATTATGTGCAGAAAAGAAATTGACATTTAAAGACAAGGAAGGAGCAGAGTTTAGTTTTGCGGGAACCAAACTTCCCCGTAAACGAAAACTCATTCTCTCTGCATTAAAGGCTAGAAAATGCCTCGAGAAAGGGGGAATTGGGTATCTAATATCTGTGGTCAAGCTCACCAAGGAAGCACCACGAATGGAGGATATTGATGTTGTGCGTGACTTTTCAGATGTATTTTCTGAGGAACTACCAGGACTACCACTCGATCGAGCGACAGAATTCGTTATAGATCTTACACCCAGAGCCTCACCAGTATCTAAAGCACCTTATCGAATGGCTCCTACTAAACTGAAGGAACTGAAGGTACAATTACAGAAATTATTGGACAAGGGTTATATCAGACCCAGCATATCACCATGGGGAGTGCCAGTATTGTTTGTGAAAGGACGGTAGTATTCGACTGTGTATAAACTATCGAGAATTAAATAAGCTTACAATCAAGAATCGATACATATTGCCTCGGATTGATGACTTGTTCGATCAGTTGCAAGGTCCCAAAGTGTTCTCCAAAATTGATCTTTGGTCAGGATACCATTAGTTGAATATTAAGGAAGGTGATATTCTGAAGACAGCATTTAGAACAAGATATGGACATTATAAACTTTTAGTCATGTCTTTTGGATTGACTAATGCACCCGTAATTTTTATGGAACTCATGAATCGGGTATTCCATGAAATGTTAGATACGTCAGTCATTGTATTTATTGACGACATACTAGTCTACTCCAAGGACAAAGAAACTCATGTCACAAATCTAAGAGTTGCTCTATAGTGACTAAGAAAAGAGAAGTTTTATGCCAAATTTACAAAGTGTAAGTTCTAGCTAAATGAAGTCGCTTTCTTAGGTTATGTAGTATCCACTGAAGAAATTAAAGTGGATCCTAGCAAGATTGAAGCCATTGTGAAATGGAAAGCACCTAAGAATGTTGCAGAAATCAAAAGTTTCTTAGGTTTAGTAGGGTATTATCGACGATTCGTGGAAGATTACTCTAGAATCACCGTACCTCTCACCAGTTTGACTAAGAAAGGAGAAAATTTGTTTAGACCGACAAATGTGAGGAAGGTTTTCAAACATTGAAGGCTAGATTGATATCATCTCCCATCTTAACTATTCCTATCCCAAGACAACCATTTACCTTGTACACTGATGCGTCTGGGTTGGGTTTAGGATATGTACTTATGCAAGGAGAACAAGTAGTTGCGTATGCCTCAAGATAACTGAAAACACATGAGAAGAACTATCCTACTCATGACTTGGAATTAGCAGCAGTAGTACATGTTGTCATGATATGGAGACATTATTTGTTTGGTGAGAAATTTCAAATTAAATCAGATCATAAGAGTCTTACTTATCTTTTCATTCAAAAGGAATTGAACATGCGACAGAAGAGATGGCTGGAGTTGCTAAAAGATTATGATTGCGATATCCAGTATCATCCAGGGAAGGCTAATGTAGTTGCTGATGCGCTAAGTAGAAAAGCAATGATAAAATCCCAGGGAGAAGTTAACACGACTGTGGAAATGTGTGTTCCAGGAGAAGTATTCAATTATGGTAATGAGTAGTTCGTGATAGATACACCGAATGGATCAACTAACCAAGGGTTTATTCATCGGTTTTCAAATATGTTTGTCACATTGAATATTGTACCAGATCTATTAGACGAAGTGAAAGCCGTTATTAAATCAGACCCTTATCTGAGAACAGTGTTAGAAGTCCTCGAAAAAGGTAGGACTACTCCTGAGTTCACCTTGGACGTTGAAAAGGTACTAAAATACAAAGGAAGAGTATGTATTCCTGAAAATGAAGATTTGGATATTAGACACAGACTAATGAAGGAAGCTCACACCACCGCTTATTCGGTACATCCTGGAAGTACGAAGATGTATCATGACCTGAATAAACTATATTGGTAGAGAGGAATGAAAGCGGATGTAGCTAAATTTTTGTCTTAATGCCTAAATTATCAGAGGATAAAGTCTGAAAGGCAAAGACATGTAGAATTATTGCAGCCACTGCCAGAACCAGCATGGAAATAGGACTGCATCACTATGGACTTCGTCATCGGGTTACCATTAACTCCCCGAGTAGTTGACGTGGTCTGGGTGATTGTGGATTGTTTGACTAAGACAGCTCGTTTCATAGCTATACGACCTCAGTATACCCTAGAGGGGTTAGCCAAGCTATATGTGGATAATATTGTCAGATTGCATGGTGTACTTGAAAGCATTGTATCCGACAGAGACCCACACTTTACCTCAAAGTTTTTGAAAGGATTATAGAAGGCTATGGGTACAACGTTGAAGTTTAGTACTGCATTCTATCCTCAGACAGATGGGCAGTCGAAGTGTACTATTCAAATTTTATAAGACATGCTTCGAGCTTGTGTCATTGATTTCAAAGGATCATGGGATGAGAAACTACCATTGATCGAGTTCGCCAATGACAATAGCTATCAGGCTACTATACAGATGTCACCCTATGAAGCACTATATGGTAGGAAGTGTCGAACTCCTTTGTTTTGGAATGAAGAACGGAGTATTGTTGGCCCTAAATTTGTGGAAGAAACTTGCAAAGTAGTTGACATAATTAAGGAAAGAGTTAGAACAGCTCAGAACCATCAGAAATAGTATGCAGATAATCGATGCAGAGATCTCGAATTCACCATAGGTGATAAAGTATTTCTGAAAATATCTCCTATGGGTGGTTTGAAATGGTTCAGACAGAAAGGGAAGCTAAGTTCGAGATATGTCAGACCATTTAAGATTCTTGCTAAACGTGGGAAAGTGGGGTATCAGTTAGCACTACCCCCATCTATGTCAAGTGTACATGATGTATTTCATATCTCATTACTAAAGAAGTACGTCAGAGATCCAACACATGTGATAACAGCGGATCCACCAGGTCTAACTGATGATTTGACATTCGAAGTAGCACCAACCAAAATTATCAGTGGAAAGGTTCAATGTCTATGCAACTATGACATTTATTATGTTAAGGTTACTTGGAGGAGCCAAGATATAGAAGAGATCACATGGGAAGAAGATAATGCTATGCGAAAGCAATATCCTCACCTTTTCGACTCGGAAGGTATATGTAAATTTTGAAGACAAAATTTATAATAAGAGGGGGGGTTGTAAGACCCGTATCGTACTAACTAATCTTACCACCTTGTATCAGGTCTTCCTATCATGGTCGGGCCAAGTGAACCAAGTGCGTGAAGAAACCACAAGGCTAGGTATGAAATTGAACCCAAAATCATCTAATTAGGAGTGTGTGGTCGCATACCTAAACAGGTGGGGTCGACCACACCTCAGAATAATGCGACCACTAGAGTCTAGGACGTGTGGTCGCAGTTTTTGGATGTGTGGTCGACGGGTTCTGCGACCCCATGTGCGACCACACAAAGTCAAAATGACTCCGTGATTAGGAAACCTTCCTAATCCGAAGGGGGTTCTTTCCTAATCTAAGTAGGACTCTATATGGAGGGTTTTTCTCTATATATAGGACGTCCCTTACCCTTTTTCTTCCTTTTAGAACTCAAACTGAAAGAGAGGGAAAGACTAATAGAAGAAAATTCAGAGAGAACTCTGATTCTTCAACAAGTTTAAGGTATGAAAACATTCCCAACATCAGTTGAATACCTATAATAGATCATGGAGGAGATAGTGATTCAAAGTGAGACCCCAATCATAAAACCATGGATAAATTCTAAGATATCCATGGAGAGAATCTATTAGGATGATGGATTATGAAAAAAATATGGATTTCCATAGAACAATCATAGGAAGGATCATGATGATAAGCCAAAGAATCAAAACACGAAGGAATTGAATTGAGAGTGGAAAAATCGACCATCACTCGTGTGGTCGCTATTTGATCGACTACACGAGGCACATATGATCGACCATACGCCCTTGGGAAAGTTCTAGGGAGGGTGTGGTTGCATGTGTGGTCGCATGATATGCAACCACATGAGACAAATATGATCAACCACATGCCTTCGGGAAAGTTCCAGGGAGGGTGTGGTTGCATGTGTGGTCGCATGGTACGCTACCACACATATTGACCACACACCCTCGGGAAAGTTCCAAGGAGGGTGTGGTCACATGTATGGTCGCATGATATACGACCACACATAGCTACCATACACCCTGTGGTCGCAGAAACTGAGACCACAGGTGCAGCTGCACCTGCGACCACTCAGCTTTTGGAAATTTGAATTGATGGAAATAAACTCTAATTTAGAATCTATAAATTTGTTAGGCTTCCAAGTGGTCTAAAAATGATTTACAAAGCTTGGACGAGGAACAATCATCAACCAAAGTGAGGGAACAAGACCTAAACTAATTGACTAATAACAAACTATTTTACTTATTGAGTCCAATGCCATGAATGATTTTATGCTTGTATGCTTGTAATGTGCACTTCAAATGTCATCTAATATTTCTGCTATTACTGCTCATGCATATTTAATTCTGTTTATTTATAACATGATGATGATGATGATGTTAGGAATAGGCATGTGAATGTATGTGTCACACCCCAATTCTGCACTATTCAGAATGATGTGATGAACCGCTAATAAACCAACGGTTCAACCAGGATCTCGAGTAGGCTATCCTTGCGTTATCTAAACTTACACACATCCGTAATCATAATCAGAGTAAATACACAATAGCGGAAGTCTTATAATAACATGAACTGAGAAACTAAATTGATATTAATAATTTAATTGCAAATTATTCTGTTTTCAACTGAGACATAATTAATTATCAAATACATGTCTTAATAAATCCAATAAAGAAACCTATAAAATATCTAGTCAAATACACACGAGTTGCACTCGCAAGAGGAGTCGTGTGTATCCACTTCAGCTTCAGCTTCCATCGCTGCCACGTTCCCGTATGCAGACACATTCACATAATCTTCAACGGTATAACCTGCATCATCAACTAAAAGTATTCGACATTGAGGGGGTGAGCACACATCACGGCTCAGTAAGTAGACAAAACAACGCAACAGTACATATGCATGCAATCAATTCATATCTTTGGTCTGGTTTATAGTTTGCAATGCGCAATAGAAAGGTTGGGTGGTCAAAGGTTAACGTTTACTAACCCAGCCTCTATACACAGGGTGTGGAAATCCGCCTGAAGGTTAACGTTTATCGTCGTCCCCATCCACCCTAATCATGACATTATACAACAAATGTTAACGTTTATTGCTATATAATACCATACCAACACGTAAGCCCCTGTTAGAGAGGGCTTGCAAACTGTGCTCGCAAATAACCAATCCTAATGCCAAACAGTGTATCCAAGGCCTCACCCCAGCATCCCTCAGAATGTCAATAGAGATAGAGCTAAGGCCCCCCGATAGAGTCAGAGACTACAAGGACCGAGACCACCTCCCCTGATACTCTACGACATAATAGTTCTACTAAAGTAATGGCGATACGACGATGCTAATGCACAAGACTTGAGTTAGAGATAGAGCTAAAGTGCTGAGACCCGCCAAAGGTTAACGTTTATTGACGTTCTCATCACACCTCCCCTGATACTCGCTCGCATCAAGTACACCAACCACACACATACAATCACATGCCTACTATCATCAGCATCATCATGTTATAAACAATAAAGTAAATATGCATGAACAAATAATAGAAATATTAGATGACATGTTGTATGCGCATTACAAACATATTCGCATAGAATCAAGCATGGCATTGGACTCAAGAAAATAGAAAATAGTTTGTTATTAACCAATTAGTTTAGAGTTTTGTTTCCTCACCTTAGCTTGCTAATAGATACTTTTCCAAGCTTTAGAATCACCTTTACAGTGTTATTATATTGCAAGAAGACCTAACAAAGTCGATAGAATTTAATTAGAATTAATTCCAGATTTAAATACCATGTTGTTAACTGAGGGTCGGAGGTAGGGTCGGAGTCCTGATCGACCCTGGGTGCGACCCTCCCCAGATTCTGAACATCCCGATCACTGAGGGTCGATGGTCAGGAACACCTAGGGTCGGATGGTCATCGACCCTCTGTGCGACCCTCTGTGCACTTTGGTCCAATTCCCTCTTTTAATCCATTCTTCGTGATTGGAATCCTATGGCTTGCTCCTACATTCCATTCTACATGCATTCCATGGTCTGAAACCATATATAACCCACCTAGATAGCTTTCATGAATTCTTCTATGGTTTTTCCATGGAAACCTAACCATAGATTGATGGTTTGGATTTCTCCGAGATCACACTCTCAACAATAACTAACCTAAAGTCTGTAGAAACTCATGGAATTAGTATCCATACCTGAGAAGATTACTTTTCTCTCAAATTCTTCTCCTTTTTGCTAAGTTCTCTTCCTTGCCTTTCTTCTTCCTCTTTTTCTTCTCCTCTCTTTCTCTCAATTCAATTAGGGTTGTGAAAGGAGTGAAAGTGGCTTAGGGATGTCCTTTAAATAGAGTAGGAACATCCTAAATAAGTCCCATTGAGATTAGGAAGGAATCTCAATCGAAAATTAGGAAGTTTCCTAATTTTATTTTCTTATGGCAACTGAGGGTCGATGGGAGGGTCGATGATCCCGTCGACCCTAGGGTCCTAAGCTGTCCGACCCTCCCTTCAAAACTGAGGGTTTGACTTTCTATTTTGGGAGGTCTGACCCTGCTTAGCTGGGTATGCGACCCTCCCCTATTTTAAGTATTTTTGGGTCGATTTGATACCTGGGATCTCGATCTCCTTCACACCCTTGGTCCATTTGACTCAACCATGATGGGTAAACCTGGTTCAAGGTGGTAAGACCGGGTTAGATTGACACGGGTCTTACAACTCCCCCCAACTTATAAAAATTTTGTCCTCGAAATTGTACGTACCTTCTGAATCAAATAAGTGAGGGTATTGCTTCCGCATAGCATTTTCTTCTTCCCATGTAATTTCTTCCATGTCTCTACTTTTCCATGTGACCTTAACATAGTAGATATCTCTGTTGCGTGGACGTTGAACCTTTCGACTAATGATTTCTGTTGGTGTTACTTCAAATGTCAAATCATCAGTCAATTCTAGCAAATCCACTGTCAAAACATGCGTTGGGTCTTTGACATACTTCTTCAATAGGAAAATGTGAAATACGTCATGCACACTTGACATAGATGGTGGTAGTGCTAACTGATAAGCCACTTTTCCACGCTTAGCAAGAATTTCATATGACCCGACATATCTTGGACTTAGTTTCCCTTTCTGTCCGAAACTCTTCAATCCTCGCCTGGGCGATACCTTCAAAAATACTTTATCACCTACTGCGAACTCCAGATCTCTTCGTCGAGTATCCGCATATTACTTCTGACGGTTCTGAGCTGTTCTCACTCTTTTCTTGATAATGTCGATCACTCGACAAGTCTCTTCAACAAATTCTGGCCAACAATACTACGTTCTCCATCTTCATTCCAAAACAAGGGAGTTCAACACTTCCTGCCATACAGTGCTTCATAAGGTGACATCTATATAGTAGCCTGATAGCTGTTGTTATAAGCGAACTCGATCAGTGATAATCTTTCGTCCCATGATCCCTTGAAATCAATTACACATGCTCGTAGCATATCTTCTAGAATCTGAATTGTACATTCCGACTGTCCATCTGTCTATGGGTGGAATGTAGTACTGAACTTCAATGTTGTACCCATAGCCTTTTGCAATCCTTTCCAAAACTTAGAAGTAAATCGTGGATCTCTATCAGACATTGCTTTCTGGAACACCATGTAACCGAACAATATTATCCACATACAGCTTTGCTAACCTTTCCAGTGTATACTGAGGTCGTATAGGTATGAAGCGAGCTGTTTTAGTCAGATGGTCCACAATCACCCAAACTGCGTCAACTACTCGAGGATTCAATGGTAGTCCCGTGACGAAGTCCATAGTGATGCAGTCCCATTTCCATGCTGGCTCCGGTAATGGCTGTAACAGTCCTGCGGGTCTTTGTCATTCAGCCTTTATTTTCTGACAATTTAGGCATTGAGACACGAATTTAGCTACATCTGCTTTCATTCCCCTCCACCAATATAGTTTCTTTAGATCATGATAAATTTTTGTACTTCCAAGATGTATTTAGTAGATGGTGGTGTGGGCTTCCTTCATCAGTCGGTGTCTAATGTCTGCACTTTCTGTTTCAGGTACACATATTCTTCCTTTGTATCTCAGTACCTTCTCGTCATCCAAGGTGAACTCAAGGTTGGTCTTACCTTTCTCAATATCTTCTTGTACTGTTCTCAGATAAGGATTTACTTTGATAGCTGTCTTCACTTCATCCACTATATCCGGTATAATCTTCAATGCCACGAACATATTTGAAAATCGATGAATAAACCCTTGGTTGGCTGATCCATCCGTTGTATCTATCACATACTGCTCGTTGCCGTGATTGAATACCATTCCGGTAGTACACATTGCTGCTGTCGTGCTAACTTCCCCTTGAGATTTTATCATTGCTTTTCTACTTAATGCATCCGCTACTACGTTCGCTTTTCCCGGATGATACTGGATATCACAATCATAGTCTTTCAATAGTTCCAGCCATCTTCTTTGTCTCATATTCAACTCCTTCTGATTAAATAAATAAGTAAGACTTTTATGGTCCGACTTAATCTGAAATTTCTCTCCGTATAAGTAATGTCTCCATTTCTTCACAGCATGTACTACTGCCGCTAGCTCCAAATCATGAGTGGGGTAATTTTTCTCATGTACCTTTAACTGTCTTGAAGCATAAGCAATTACTTTCTTTCCTTGCATAAGCACACATCCTAATCCCAATCCCGACGCATCAGTGTATAAGGTAAACGTCTGTCCTGGAATAGGAATAGTCAAAATCGGGGCGGATATCAATCTGGACTTCAATGTCTGGAAGCTCTTCTCACATTTATCCATCCACACAAACTTTTCACCTTTCTTAGTCAAACTGGTGAGAGGTACGGCAATCCGAGAATAGTCTTCTACAAATCTCCGATAATAACCAGCTAGACCCAGAAAACTTCTAATTTCTGAAACGCTCTTTGGTGCTTCCCACTTTACAATAGCCTCGATCTTGCTGGGATCTACTTTGATTCCTTCAGCGGATACTACATGGCCTAGAAAGGCAACTTCACTTAGCCAAAACTCGCATTTGGAAAATTTGGCATATAGCTTCTCTTTCCTTAAACGCTGTAGGGCTGCGTTTAGGTTCTTGATATGGGTTTCCTTGTCCTTGGAGTATACCAATATATCATCAATAAATACTAAAACCGACGTATCCAACATATCGTGGAAGACTCGGTTCATAAGTTCCATGAACGTTGCCGGTGCATTAGTTAATCCGAAAGACATAACCAAAAATTCGTAATGTCCATATCTGGTCCTGAATGCTATCTTCAGAATATCACCTTCTTTAATCTTCAGCTGATGATAGCCTGATCGAAGGTCGATCTTAGAAAATACTTTTGCTCCTTGTAACTTATCGAACAAGTCATCGATCCGAGGTAGTGGATATCGATTCTTGATTCTCAGTTTATTCAACTCTCGATAGTCGATGCATAATCGAACACTACCTTCCATCTTCTTTACGAACAACACCGGTGCCCCCCATGGAGATATACTGGGTCGAATATAACCCTTGTCCAGCAGTTCTTGTAGTTGCACTTTTAATTCCTTCAGTTCCGTAGGAGCCATTCTATAAGGTGCTTTAGACACTGGTGCGGCTCCGGGTATAAGGTCTATCACAAACTTCGTGGCTCGGTTGGGTGGTAATCCAGGTAGTTCCTCTGGAAATACGTCAGGATAGTCCCGCACGACATCAATATCTTCCATTCGTAGCGCTTCCTTGGTTAGGTCGACCACGGATAGTAGATACCCGATTGCCCCTTTCTCAAGGCACTTCTTAGCCTTTAGTGCTGAAAGTATGAGCTTGCATCTCCGGGGAAGTTTGGTTCCCGAGAAAATTAATTCTGCTCCTTCTTTGTCTTTGAACGTTAGCTTCTTTTCGGCACATAATAGATTTGCAAAATGCCGAGCTAACCAGTCCATTCCCAAGATGACATCAAAGTCTGCCATCTCAAGTTGTATCAAGGTTGCATCTAAAGTCTTCTCTCCAATGAGAACTGGACATGGTCCATAACCTTTCTCTAGTTCCACTTCTAACCCCATCGGTGACCGTACAAGTAATTTGTAGTCTAATGTTTTGATGGGTAATTGCATCTTCTTTCCAAATGACACAGATATAAATGAATGAGTAGCTCCGGAATCGATGAGTACTCTGGCGGGTACGCCATTTATAGGTACAATACCTGTGATTTATCTTTACTTAGTCTACATGCTCATTCATGTAATTATAACTTTAAAAAGTTTCAGTCATACCTGTGACCACATCGGGTGATGCGGTCGCATCCTCGGACGTAACAGCATATACCCGTCCCTGATGGAATTGCTTCTTAAGCTTAGGGCACTCCCTTTCCATATGTCCCGGTTGGTTGCAGTTAAAACAATTCAGGACTTCAGAATTTGGCTTTGGCTGAGGTTGAGCTGCTGAAGTAGTCTTGGTTGCAGCAGTAAAATTCTGAGGACGGAAAGGTTTATATGTCCTGTTATTGCCTCCGTTGTAAGAATTTCCGGCTGGCCTTTTGATGCCTCTGTTTTGAGTAAAATAACTCTCCTTTTGGCTCGATTCTATAACTCGAGCAATCTGGACAGCTTCATTATAAATTCTCTTTCTAAGCCAGAACATGTTCTCTGATGTTTCCTCTCAGTCCCGTGACAAACCTACGGGTTTTGGGTTCTTCTTCTTGCATACTCAGTGGTGCGAAGAAAAATAGCTCTTCATAACGCTATTGGTACGCATCCACTGACATCTGTCCCTGATAAAGACTTAGGAACTCCTTCTCCATCGAATCTCTGAAGCTCCATGGAAAATATTTCTCAAAGAAGGCTTCTTTGTATATAGCCCATGTCAGTAGGGCGTGCTTGGTCAGTAGATATGCCTTCGTTGATTTCCACCAATGATGTGCGTCGCCCTTGAGCATGGAGGTGGCGCATAGTACTTTTTCTTCCTCTGTGATAGTCATCATGAGGAAATTTCTCTCCATCTCATGTATCTAGTGTGCTGGCCACAACGGATCAGACGGTTTGCCATTGAATTCCTTGGGTTTCATCTTCAAAAATCTCTCCACTAGTCGGGAGTGTTCCAGCTGATTTTGGGGGTTTGCCCCAAACATATGGGGTAGATACTGGTAATTCCCTTGAGCTGCTTTTGTAACCTGCACTGGAATCTGTGCAGCCGGTTGCTGAGGTGTTTGAGGAGCTGGGTGGTTACCCACCGGTGCTGCACTGGCTTGTCCTGTGAGCATCGGTGCAGCCTGAGTGGCTTGAAACATAATTCATATGGAAACCTGCATCTGAGGATGGAGGAGTTTCTAGACGCTCAGCGTATGAGGGTGGATGAGCTGTTGTCTGCCCAGCGCATATCAGAGACACGGATGGGAGAGCTTATAGAGGTATAGCGTGCGACTGATCGGAGGGTAGCCGATCACACTGCTAGTCTACAGACAACCCAGACTCAGATAGCCTGGTTGACTAGAGTCTATGCTGAGGACTATGACAGAGACCGTGAGGCTCCGCCACCTCCTTCGCCTCCAGCTTCTTGATTGTACTTTATTTTATCGTACTACAGAGTAACTGTCCGGGTTGTGGACTGTACTCTGCTTTAGTTATGTATTTACATTTTGTTTCTCTCACTCATTGTATGTAAGTTGTTTCCCCTTTAAGAGATGCATTATTCTCTTTTTAAATTTGGTCTTAATCATCACTTGTGCTTACAGTGTGTTTGTATTAAAGATTTTAATTTATCCTATCTCAGTTTACTTTTGTCTTGTATGTATGCTAGTTCAGCGGACAAGGCCTGAGATGCTCTGATACCAAATTATCACAACCTAATTCTGCACTATTCAGAATGATGTGATGAACCGCTAATAAACCAACGGTTCAACCAGGACCTCGAGTAGGCTATCCCCGCATTATCTAAACTTACACACATCCGTAATCATAATCAGAGTAAATACACAATAGCGAAAGTCTTATAATAACATGAACTGAGAAACTAAAATGATATTAATAATTTAATTGCAAATTATTCTGTTTTCAACTGAGACATAATTAATTATCAAATACATGTCTTAATAAATCCAATAAAGAAACCTATAAAATATCTAGTCAAATACACACAAGTTGCACTCGCAAGAGGAATCGTGTGTATCCACTTCAGCTTCAGCTTCCATCGCTGCCACGTTCCCGTATGCAGACGCATTCACATAGTCTTCAATGGTATAACCTGCATCATCAACTAAAAGGATTCGACGTCGAGGGGGTGAGCACACATCACGGCTCAGTGAGTAGACAAAACAACGCAACAGTACATATGCATGCAATCAATTCATATCTGTGGTCTGCTTTATAGTTTGCAATGCGCAATAGAAAGGTTGGGTGGTCAAAGGTTAACGTTTATTGACCCCCCCTCTATACACAGGGTGTGGATGTCCGCCCGAAGGTTAACATTTATCGTCGTCCCCATCCACCCTAATCATGACATTATACAACAAAGGTTAATATTTATTGCTATATAATACCATACCAACACGTAAGCCCCTGTTAGCGAGGGCTTGCAAACTGTGCTCGCAACTAACCAATCCTAATGCCAAACAGTGTATCCAAGGCCTCACCCCAGCATCCCCCAGAATGTCCATAGAGATAGAGCTAAGGCCCCCCGGTAGAGTCAGACTACGAGGACCGAGACCACCTCCCCTGATACTCTACGACATAATAGTTCTGCTAAAGTAATGGCGATACGACGATGCTAATGCACAAGACTTGAGTTAAAGATAGAGCTAAAGTGCTGAGACCCACCAAAGGTTAACGTTTATTGACGTTCTCATCACACCTCCCCTGATACTCGCTCGCATCAAGTACACCAATCACACACATACAATCACATGCCTATTCCTATCATCATCATCATCATCATCATGTTATAAACAATAAAGTAAATATGCATGAACAAGTAATAGAAATATTGGATGACATGTTGTATGCGCATTACAAACATATTCGCATAGAATCAAGCATGGCATTGGCCTCAAGAAAATAGAAAATAGTTTGTTATTAACCAATTAGTTTAGAGTTCTGTTTCCTCACCTTAGCTTGCTAATAGATACTTTTCCAAGCTTTAGAATCACCTTTACAGTGTTATTATATTGCTAGAAGACCTAACAAAGTCGATAGAATTTAATTAGAATTAATTCCAGATTTAAAAACCATGTTGTTAATTGAGGGTCGGAGGTAGGGTCGGAGTCCTGATCGACCCTGGGTGCGACCCTCCCCAGATTCTGAACTTCTCGATCACTGAGGGTCGATGGTCAGGAACACCTAGGGTCAGATGGTCATCGACCCTCGGTGCGACCCTCTGTGCACTTTGGTCCAATTCCCTCTTTTAATCCATTCTTCGTGTTTGAAATCCTATGGCTTGCTCTTACATTCCATTCTACATGCATTCCATGGTTTGAAACCATGTATAACCCACCTAGATAGCTTTCATGCATTCATCTATGGTTTTTACATGGAAACATAACCATAGATTGATGGTTTGGATTTCTCCGAGATCACACTCTCAACAATAACTAACCTAAAGTCTGTAGAAACTCATGGAATTAGTATCCATACCTGAGAAGATTACTTTTCTCTGAAATTCTTCTCCTTTTTGCTAAGTTCTCTTCCTTGCCTTTCTTCTTCCTCTTTTCCTTCTCCTCTCTTTCTCTCAATTCAATTAGGGTTGTAAATGGAGTGAAAGTGGCTTAGGGACGTCCTTTGAATAGAGTAGGAACATCCTAAATAAGTCCCATTGAGAATAGGAAGGAATCTCAATCGAAAATTAGGAAGTTTTCTAATTTTATTTTCTTACGGCAACCGAGGGTCGATGGGAGGGTCGATGATCCCGTCGACCCTAGGGTCCTAAGCTGTTCGACCCTCCCTTCAAAACTGAGGGTCTGACTTTCTATTTTGGGAGGTCCAACCCTACTTAGCTGGGTATGCGACCCTTCCCCTATTTTATGTGTTTTTGGGTCGATTTGATACCTGGGATCTCGATCTCCTTTACGCCCTTGGTCCATTTGACTCGACCATGATGGGTAAACCTGGTTCAAGGTGGTAAGACCGGGTTAGATTGACACGGGTCTTACAGTATGTGTGTGGTTAGTGTGCTTGATGCGAGTGGAGCATCAGGGGGAGGATGTGACACTGTGGTTCAACCTGGTCGCCAAACTCTAGCTCTATTTCTACTCAAGTCTTGGCTACTAACAGCTTCGTATCACCATTATCTTAGCACAACTATTACGTCGTAGGGCATCAGGGGAGGTGGTCTCGGACTGTGTGGTCTCTGACTTTGCCGGGTGGCCTTAGCTCTATCTCTATGGATGTATTGAGGGATGCTGGGGTAAGGCCTTGGGTACACTGTTTGGCATTAGGATTGGTTAGTTGCGAGCCCAGTTTGCAAGCCCTCGCCAATAGGGGCTTACGTGTTGGTATGGGTCGGGCATCAGGGGAAGTGTTATGCGGTTTTTGATCTGGACACTTTAACTTTATCTCTATTCCATAATGGATGCATGTGGGACGGAAATGGTGTTCGATCCATTGGACGGCTTCATGCACTCGTGCATAGAGGTGCGGAGACCACCAATCCTTTTTATAGCACATTGTAAACTTATAAACCAGATCAAAGATATGAATTGAATGCATGCATATATTTGTTGCATTGTTTTGTTTGCTCACTGAGCCATGATGTGTGCTCACCTGTTCAATGTCGAATATTTTTAGTCAATGATGTAGGTCCTACCATGGAAGATTATATGAATGCACCAATGTATGGACATATTACTGCGATGGATGTGGAAGCTATGGTGGAGTCGCATGATTCGTCGTGCGAGTGTAACTCTTATGTTTTCTATTAGATTTAGTTGTTGGATTATCAGAACATGTAATTAATTACTTTATTTTATTTTTATGTCTTGAGTGATTTGGAGGTAATTGGATAATTAATTATGTTATCACTATTAAATACTCAGTTCATTAATATTAAAAACTTCCGCTATTGTTTTTTACTCTGATTATGGTTGTGGTTGTATCTGATTTAATCAAATGGGCACGACCTATACGAGATCCTGGGTGAACCGTTGGTTTAATGGCGGTTCATCACACCATTCTTGTTGGTTCAGAATTGGGGTGTGACACAAGATGTGGAAGAGATCACATGGGAAGAAGAGAATGCTATGCGAAAGCAATTTCCTCACCTTTTCAACTCAGAAGGTATGTGTAAATTTCAAGGACAAAATTTAAATAAGAGGGGGGTAGTAGTAAGACCCGTATCATACTAACCCGGTCTTACCACCTTGTATTAGGTCTTCTTATCCTGGTTGTACCAAGCGGACCAAATGCGTGAAGAAACCACAAGGCTAGGTATGAATTTGAACTCAAAATAATCTAATTAGGAGCGTGTGGTCACATACCTAAATAGGTGGAGTCGACTACACCTCAGAATAATGAGACTATTGGAGTCTGGGACGTGTGGTCATAGTTTTTGGACGTATGGTCAACGGGTTCTGCGACCCCACGTGCGAACACACGATGTTATTACCGACTCCGTGATTAGAAAACCTTCCTAATTTGAATGGGGTTCTTTCCAAATCAAAGTAGGACTCTATAGGGTTTCCCTCTATATATAAGACGTCCCTTAGCCTCTTTCATTCTTCTAGAACTCAAACTAAAAGAGAGAGAAAAAGAGGAGGAGGAAGAGAAGGAGAATTGAAGAGGAGAATAAGAGAAGGAATTTCAGAGAGAGCTCTGATTCTTCAACAAGTTTAAGATATGAAAACATCCCCTACATCAGTTGAATGCCTAGAATAGATCATGGAGGAGATAGTGATTTAAAGTAAGATCTAAATCCTAAGACCATGGATAAAACTCTAAGGGATCCTTGGAGAATGGATTAAAGTGAAGAATTATGTAAAAGTATGAATTTTAAGCCATAGAACAATCATAAAAAGGATCATAATGATAAGCCAAGGAATCAAGACATGAAAGTATTGGATTAAGAGTGAAAAGTCGACCAGCACTCATGGGGTCGCAGTGTGATTGACCACACGAGGCACATATGTTCGACCACACGCCCTCGGGAAGGTTCTAGGGAGGGTTTGGTGGCATCATGCGACCACACATATCAACCCCAGACCCTGTGGTCGCAGAAACTGAGACCACAGGCACAACCACACCTGCGACCACTCAGCTTCTGAAGGTCTGATTGATTCCAGATGGGACATTTAAACACTATAATTAATGAATATAAACTCTAACTTAGAATCCATAAATTTATTAGGTTTTTAAGTGGTCCAAATGTGATTTACAAAGCTTGGAAGAGAAACAACCATTGATCAAAGGTGAGGGAACAAGACCTAAACTAATTGGATAATAACAAACTACTTTATTTTTATTGAGTCCAATGCCATGATTGATTCTATGCTTGTATGCTTGTAATGTGCATTTCGCATGTCATCCAACATTTCTGCTATTACTGTTCATGCATATTTAATTCTATTTATTTATAACATGATGATGATGATGATGCTAGAGATAGACATGTGAATGTATGTGTGTGGTTGGTGTGTTGGATGCAAGTGGAGCATCAGGGGGAGGATGTGGCATGGTGGTCTTTAACTTCATCACCAGACTCTAGTTGTATCTATACTCAAGTGTTGCCTACTAACATCGTCGTATCATCATTACCTTAGTAGAACTATTACATCGTAGGGCATCAGGGGAGGTGGTCTCAAACCGTGTGGTCTCTGACTCTGTCGAGGGGCCTTAGCTCTATCTCTATGGACGTATTGAGGGATGCTGGGGTGAGACCTTGGATAAACTGTTTTGGCATTAGGATTGGTTAGTTGAGAGCCTAGTTTGCAAGCCCCCAACAGTAGGGGCTTACATATTGGTATGGATAGGGAATCAGGGGAAGTGTTGGTGGTGTTTGATTCAGACACTTTAGCTCTATCTCTATTCCATGGTGGGTGCATGTGGGATGGCAATGGTGTTTGATCTATTGGGCGGATTCACATACTCATGTATAGAGGTGCGGAGGCCACCAGACCTTTCTATAGCACATTGCAAACTTATAAACCAGACCAAAGATATGAATTAAATGCACGCATATGTTTGTTGCATTGTTTTGTTCACTCACTAAGCTCAAGTTGGAGAGCTGATCTTCGCACATGTAATTCTTTTTAGTTTCTGATGTTGCAGGTGTTACAGTTGAAGATTATATGAATACGCCAAAGTGTGGACATGCAGCGGTTATGGATGTGCAAGCTGTGGAGGACGAATATGGCTCGTCAAGCTAGTGTTTCAACTATGTTTATGCTTAATGGTTAACTTTCGTATTGTGATACTTGTAATCTGTATTAATTATGTTTTGGTTACTTGAAGATGAACAACTGCGAACTTGGGTGTGTAGGATAATGGGTTGTAGCAGGGATTGAGGTTAAACCAAAAGAAAAACAAAAAGAGAAACCCAATAAGGTGGTGGCCGATGATCTTACCTGAGATGGGCAGCAGGTTTATGCTCCGCTCTGCTCTCTCCCTCTTTATCGATCTCTCTCAATCGCCCTTTCTTCTTCTCCTCTTCTCCTGCCTCTCAATCTCTTTCTCTCTGGTTCTATAGGTTGGTCTGCAACTCTTCAGTTCCACTCCTCAGTTTCTCTCTTCTCTTTCTCCAAAACCTTACCTTTAGGTCCCCTCCTCTCTAAATTTTTTTTCCTAGTTAGTGACCGATTTTTTTCCCCTATCACTTTCCCCCCCCCCCGTTTTTTTCTCTTTTTTTTTTTTTAAAGAGTTCTCACTGACCCCAGCCTTTCCTCTCTTCTGATTTCCTTTTTTTTCCTTTCTATTTCTCACTCCCCTATTCAGTCTTTCACCTTCCCTCTATTTCCTTCTATTTCTTCTTCCCTCTCAACCTCTCTTAATCTTTCAATATCCCCTTTTTCACTTTCAATTTTTTCTTATTTTTTTCCTTTTCTGATCTCCTGATCCTTCCCTCCAAATCTGTTCTTTCCTTTCTAGCCGATTCAGTCTCTCTCAGATTTTCTTTCCTTTCCTCGGATCGTCCCCTACTTTCTCTTCGGGCCGATTCACTCTCTCACAGATCTTCTCTCCTTCTACCTTCCATTGCTTTTGTCACACCCCACTTCTGGTGTAACCAGAATGGTGTGATGAACTGCCAATAAACTAACGGTTCACCCAGGATCTCGTACAGGTCATACCCACCATATCAAACCACACACACATTCTACATTAATAATCAGAGGTAATAAACAAATAAGCAGAAGTCTTACAGATAATGAACTGAGAGTCTAACAGTGATAAATAAGTATTTAATCCAATTATCTCCAAACCACAAGACAAAAAAATAAATAATCAGTTACATATCTGATGTTTAAATTATAACTAAACTTAAGCAAGACCACATTAGTTGCACTCGCATGATGAATCATGCGCATCTTCTTTAGCTACTATGTCCATCGTAGCAACGTCTCCATACATTGGCGCATTCATATATTCTTCGACGGTAGGACCTGCATCATCAACTAAAAATATTTGACGTCGAAAGGGTGAGCACACATCATTGCTCAATGAGCAAACAAAACAATGCAACAAACATATGCATGCATTCAATTCATATCTTTGGTCGGATTTATAAGTTTACAATATGCTATAGAAAGGTTTAGTGGCCATCGCACATCGTTACACGAGTGTGTGAATCTACCCAATGGATCAAACACCATTACCGTCCCATAAGCACCCACCATGGAATAGAGATAGAGCTAAACTGTCAGGATCAAACACCACCAATACTTCTCCTGATGCCCTACCCATACCCACACGTAAGCCCCTATTGGTGAGGGCTTGAAAATTGGGCTCACAACTAACCAATCCTAATGTCAAATAGTGTATCCAAGGCCTCACCCCAGCATCCCTCAATACGTCCATAGAGATAAAGCTAAGACCCCCCGGCAGAGTCAGAGACCACACGGTCCGAGACCACCTCCCCTGATGCCCTACGATGTAATAGTTCTGCTAAGGTAATGGAAATACGATGATGTTCGTGGACAAGACTTGAATAGAGATAGAGCTAGAGTCTGGTGACGAGGTGAAAGACCACCATGCCACGTCCTCCCCCTAATGCTCTACTAGCATCTAACACACCAACCACACATATACATTCACATGCCTATTCCTAACGTCATGATCATCATCATGTTATAAATAAACAGAATTAAATATGCATGAACAGTAATAGAAGGAATATTGGATGACATGTGAGATGCACATTACAAACATATAATCCTAGAATCAATCATGGCATTGGACTCAATAAAAATAGAACAGTTTGTTATTATCAAATTAGTTTAGTTCTCTTTGAATTGATTTATCAACCTAAAAGTTATATGAATTTAAGTTAGGGTTCATATGTGACATGTTACAGTAGTCGAAAATTGAAACAGAGCACTGATTGGTGTCTGATTGGTCCTATGGTCTCATGCTGTATCGACCTTATTGTCTACGGTCGACCGTAGCTGCAACCATATGATTTTTAAAATCTTTCTGAATGCCTATGGTCATTTCTCTGGTCATACTGGTCATGCTATGGCCGACCATAGCTGTACTGGTCATGCTATGGCCGACCATAGCTGTGACCTTGAGATTTCTGGTCACAGTCTACATGAAATTCAAGTTCTTACTAGGTCAATTCTTCTGTTCTTCAATGGGGTTTACTCTAAGGTCATCCTATGGTCATCATTAGTAATTTCTTATCAACCATAATCATCAAATTCACTCCTCATGGTTCTCCTTGATATTTTCTCAAGGAAATCACATAGATCATAATAGGTTGATATTACCTATCTTCCATAGAAATCTTATTCTTTAGAGTTTACATCTCTAGAGATTCGTTTCATACCTTTGCCTGTGATAGAGAGGCAATCTCTTCTCAGTAATTTCTTCTCCTTCTCTTCCTTCTCTTTCTCTAGGGTTTACTAATGTTCTAAAAGAGTGAAAAAGGGTTGAGGGACGTCCTTTATATAGAGAAAAACTCTCCATATAGAGTCCACTTTCAATTAGGAAAGCAATCCCTTAGTTCAGGAAAGTTTCCAAAACTCGAGTCTGATCTGGGTTCTCACGGTCGATCATACGGTCGCATACACCATTGACTGTAGGGTCAAAATCATCAACCGTGGGGTTCTGGATTTGAGATTTTTGGTTCCCTTCCTTATGGTCGACCATTCCTATCCAGGTATGCGACCTTAGTTTTGTTTTCAGTGTTTTTAACTCGATTCTCATACCTGGTTTGTGGTCTATCTTCACATGCTCGGTCCACCTGGTCCAGGAATGATGGGAAGACCTAACACGACACGGTTAGACCAAGTTAGTGGAGTACAGGTCTTACAGATTTTCTTCTTTTTATTTTTTTCTTTATTTCCTTATTCTTCCCCATTCTCGTGTCTTCTTTCCCTTTCTGGCCGATTCTCTTAATCATCACTTTCCTCGGCTCTCTTAATCTCATCTTATTTTGCTCTTTCCTTTTCTTCTCCAGCTGGCCAATCCATCATTTGTTTTTCAAACTTAAGCTGGCGGATATACGTACCATGTATGCATATTAATATATTATATAATATATATTATACACTTTATACCATATTATATATAATATAATATACGTCATATAATACATACTATGCATAATGTAACCAATTCGGTCTGGACTGGTCTGAGCTGGGCCAGGCTGAACTTGTCTGGATTGACTTGGATTGACTGGGTTAGGCTGAGACTAACTTTTCTCTCTCTCGTTGTCATTTCATGGGCTATTTCGGCCTCAGCTCTACAAGGAATCCTTCGGAGGCCTTCATCCCAGATTTTCCATGTCCACTTTGAAGAGAATTAAAAATGAAGAATGATGATACTTAAATCACTTGGTTTGGGTGTGGGATGACCAAAATATGAATATCTGAAGATTAAACAGTCCAATTTACAATAATTCGGCTAACAACTCTACATGGGACCCTTCGATAGCCTCTATCCTGAATTTTCCAAGTCCACTTTGTAGAGCACCAAAAATGAAGAATACGGTGCTTGAATCACCGGATTTGGACATCGGACGAGCAAGATATAAGGAATTTGAAGTTTAAATAATTAAACTTACAATAATTTGCATGCAAGCCTTTGGATATTTATTATTATTTTTTAAAAATATCCCTTTGTACTTATTTTCTGATTAAAAGTCATCATATCTTCTTCTTCGACATCGGAATTGAGCAATTCTGGTATCATTTCGAAGGTATTTTCAAGACCTACGCATCTATGTAGGTTGCAGGCCATGACCTTTTGTGGGACCTATAAAAAATCTCGTCGAAGTCACAGTAAAAAAATCCAAACTTTACATTGGGACCTGTGAACTTGTCATATGTGTTCATTTAGTCTTCTGGACACTAGAGGGCACTTCAATTCAACTTAGAACACAATAGAGAGCACGCTGGGACTGATCAACTGTCAGTTTGAGAGAGTTTCATTCACTTTCTCTCATGCTTTCCAAACTTTCTCTCACTTCCCCTTATTTGCTGTTTACACATCAGTAGGACTCTCTCTAGTTGGGGATGGCATAAATGGGATGCTTATAGGATGATTAATGTTCAACTAGCCATGTCTACCTAATTAGTGATATTACTATACCGTAACATCACCAAGCTTCCAACCCCATCCTAGCCCCTACATAGGACATTGTAACTTGGTTAAGTTACATATGGTCAATGCAATGTAGCGCTAGTAAGAAGTGGTGCAAGTGTCCCATACCACCTACCTTCCTCTTTATCGACTTAACCAGACATCATGAATCAAGCATGGATCAGTTGTTTTCGTCAAAAGGTAGCGAGTGTCCCATACAACACAAGGATGCATATGCATGATCACGTAGAACAATATATTGGATGGCATGTTATCACATAAAACATGTTATCAATCTCACACCATCACACAACATAATAAATAGAGAAAACACACGAATCCAATGGTTTAGTTCCCTTACCGAAAGATAAAGGAGTAGACTACTGTAATCTCGATCAAGTAGCTTCCTAACGGATTCTTCGTATCACTATCAAAATCATATGCAATATTATTTATTAATTTATTTATCTTACAGATTTATTCTAGCGTTCCTTTATGCTTATTATTCTTGTGTTCACAGTGTTATTTACTTGTCTGATATATCATGCCTACCATCTACTATCTATTTATCATAGTATAGCATTAAACATTTGTTTATTAATTCCATTCATATCTGTTCATAGTTTAAGGTACTTTTAACTCGAATTAAACATATTGTCCATATGAGATAGGTCAAGTGTGGAATGGTTCTCCACAAGACATTACACTCATTAGATAGAATCCACCTTCTATTAGCCTTTATACTAAGAAAAACTTCTTCTAACAAGGTTAGGGGTGTTCTAGCACCTTAGCAGGGGTCCTAAGGCTGAGTAGTAACTACTGGCCGAACATGGGAAGGAGCTGTAGCCAAACAAGCGTGTGGTAGGTGGTTGCTGTCGTACCTCACCAGGTGCTAGGGGTGCGGCTGATGGTTGTGACTGCACGCTTTCACATGACCGTTTGACTATGGCAGCACCTCAAGGGTATTTCCTAGTCCTTGTAGGTTGGGTTTAAGGCTTCAAATTACAGAAGTGATGGGTGGTTCGTCGTTTTAGTGTGTAGACCAATCCTACCTCTGACATACATGGAGCACAAGGGGTTTCACTTCATTGAAAACTAATTGCAGGGTTCTAAACCTTAAACATGTCAAAATAAATTATACAAAGCTACTGGCCAAGTTTGGCCGAGATTTGACAAGAAAATCATGTGCGATTGATGGCATCGACCGCACGTCATGACTGTATGTCGTGCGGCTGGTCTCTATGACCGCACATCGAAACATGGTCAGATGTCTATGATTTTTCTAATGATGACTATGGAGTTTGGGCTCCTGGTTCCATGCCTACACTACAGTTTGGATACTGTTTCCATTCGACAAATAGTCAAGATACTGGATCAGGCATAAGGATCTCCAGATCTGACTTCCAAACATTAATTCCACTATTGCTTATGGTACTGGTCTCTATTGGACCTTTTTGGATCACTGAAAGTTCATGGTTATTCCTTTAGTCTCTTTAGGATTCGCTTCTACCTTTCTATTATGCCATATATGCTACTGTCCACGATCGATATTCGTGAATGGTAACTTATTTGTTTATGGCTTCACCATTGATGGTGGGTTATTCTTTCTTCTTTTGATTTAGTCATGGAGACATTCACTATAATCATTAACAGGAGAGGTACCACCTCATTAAATTACTAGTTGATTCTTTACTGTAAATCTTATTTAACTATTATGAGAGAGGAATACTGATGATGGTTCAGTTCTTTCGATCCCTTCGACTAGCAACCGTTTGCTCCAGATGTAAGCTTCCTACTCCATTCTTTCTTTCTTTCTCCTTTCTTCCTCTTCTTCTCCGTTCTTTCTCTACGGTTTCTCTTCCTTTTCTTTTCTTTCTTGCCTCTTTCTCTGGGTGGTACTTAGAGAAGAGTATTCTTCCTTCTCTTCTCTTCTCTCTCTTCTCTCTATGTCTCTGGTTGGGTGGGTTGATTTGGGAGGAATGAATCCAACCCACATATAGAAATGGTAGTAAGGGATCTCTTGGGGATCCCATCATGGTAATGGGAGGATTTCCTCTATTGCTTTCCATTCTCAACTCAAGCAAGATTAGATTACCATGAATAGAGTCAATCACAATCAGTTTACCATGTAGGGAGAAAGTTGAGTTCAAATCAGTGGGTCCCATGGTCAGTTAGTCACCAACTCAGATCATGCACAAGGTGCAACTACACTATGTGCTCTTGGTGCATAGCCTCACCACCTCTTGTCCAGCCGAACCTCTATCTTTGGTTGACCAGCTTAGGTGTATGCATGCTATGCACTGGGTGGTCACATTAGATGGATCCGACACCTCTTATAGTGCAATGTCTTGCATCTTAATGACATCAGAGGTTCGAGTTAATGGTTTTGTGTCACTTATTGGGTATGTCATCATCTTCGGTCGTGTCAGTCTGATATGTTCGCATGTATAAAGACCTGACACATGCCCAAAATAGTCAAATCGTAACGGGGTTTGGGCACTGGTCTTGCAACGCTGGTAATATGTGTAGCTAGCCAGTCCATCCCTAGGATTGTGTCAAAATCTGATATATTTAGGAGGATTAGATTCCTGTCTATTTGCTTGTCACCAATTTACACTTGGCACGGTCCATGGAAGTAATCCAGCTCCACTTGTTATCCCAACGGTGTACTAACCATGAGTCGGGACTCCATTTGCCTTGGAGTGTTCCCATTTTCTCGGAGAATGAGGGTGACACAAAAGAGTGGGTCGCACCAAAGTTAAAAAGGACTCGAGCTGGCAAATTGGATATAGTTAAGGTACCTAATGGTATGTAGCGTATTAACTCGACAAACAAATCAGGAGTATTCTCAACTCAGGCATAAATAGTCTAAATACTATGAAAGAGAACACCTGTGACCACGCTAGAGGATTTCTCGACATCTTCTGCCCTTGTGGCGGTGTAGACTTTTCCCTATTGAAATCCTTGCTTCGGTGGAAGAGGGCAGTTCCTGGATATGTGACCCTCTTGGTTATAGTAGTAGCACCTCACCGAGCCAGGCACTATGTCAACAGGAGTAAGGGCAGTGGTCTTCTTTGTAGGCACTTGAGCGGTCACCTTCTTGCCAAAGGTAGCTCTGAAAGGTTTCTGGGCTGTACGAGCATTTGAGAAAGTGCTAGCTCTCGTGGTGGAAAACGTTGTTGGTTTATCCCTCCGACGAGCTTGATATCCGTCTCTTTGACTATGCTCCACCACATTGGCTGTTTGCATGATGCTCGCATAAGTAGTATAGCCTTGAGCCTGACGATGGCTCACACACCTCCCCTTAAGCCATTTGCAAACCTCTTTACCTTCAGTGCATCTGTGTGCATACTTGGGTTTGCAAAATAGTACAACCTCTTGAAGTCATTCTGGCATTCAGTGACTGACCTCTGAACTTGGCTGAAGGTCAGGTATTCCGCCACTTTCTGGTCTCTATACCTTTACGAGAAGTAATTGTAGAAAAAAGCTTCCTTAAACTTTTCCCATGAAATGGTACCATACTTGGCCTCTAGTATAAACCAAGTAGACTCCCATCAGTTGTTGGGTCCGACACGGCTACCTTTCTGAGGACTAGATCCCTGACCTTGAACAGGTTGGGTCACACCATTTTGTTATAGTGCCACGCTACAGCCTGTTGGTACTCGGCTACTCGGAATGCTGTCGAGTCTCTCACATCTACCTGATTGTCAAGGTTGGTGTGCAGGTCATCCAAGTTTGTTCCCTCGTTGAAGTTTTTGATACTGTAGGTGGGGTGGAAGACTTCTACTGGGACGACTGCCTCCGTGCCGAAGGTAAGCATAAAGGGTGTTTCTCTAGTCGGAGTTCTGCTGTTGGTCCTATACGACTAGACTATGCTGGGCAACTCCTCCACCCAATTTTTCTTCTGGTCGGCCACCTTCTTCTCCAGTCCCAGCAAGATCATTTTATTTATGTCCTACATTTGGCCACTTGACTAGGGGTGGCCGACTGAGCCGAAACGATGCTCAATTCTGAACTCCTAGCAAAAATCTACGAAGGATGTACTCGTGAACTGGGTGCCATTGTCAATGATGAGCACCCATGGTATGCCAAACTTGTATATTACCGAGTGCCTGAATAATTGCTCCATCTTGTTTGAGTCAATTCGGGCTATGGCTTTGACCATTATCCACTTTGTGAAGTAGTTGATGGCTACGACTATGTACTTTCACTGGTAAGTGGCCCGAGGAAAGGGGCCCATATTTCCATCCCCCACATAGTGAAGGGTATGGGACTGGTAAATGGTTACAGCAGAGTGGTTCGAGAATGGGGGACCGGTGTGTTAAACTGACATTTCTCATATTTACGTACCAGTTCAATGCAATCGTCGTGCATCTTTGGCCAATGATAGGCTAGTAGAAAGATCTTTTGGAATAGGGATCGGCCTCCTTGATGTCGGCTGCAGATGCCTTCATGGATTTTTTTCATTACCTATTTGGCCTTGTAGGATCTGAGGCATCTGAGCAAAGGCATAGTGTAGGATCTCTTGTACAAGACATCCTAATTGATAATGTATTGCCTCAACTTTGCTTGGATGCTCGGAGCTTCTTTTCGATCTTTTGGGAGTGTGCCCATTCGAAGATAGTCATAGATGGAGTCATACCAACTAGGGACTATGTTAATCAGAGCCACTTCTTCTTTAGTAGTACTCGATTGCTCAAGCAACTCAATATACAACGAGCTATCCATATCAGAGATGCCTACTAGTGATAGCCTAGATAACTCATCTGCTTTGTTGTTTTCCTCTCAACCTATATACTGCAGCTCAACACTTTTGAAGACTATTATGGCTGTATTCACCTTCCCAAGGTATTCTGCATAGTCAGTTGCCTGGCTTCATAATCCCCGAGGACCTGTCGGATTACGAGTTGGGAGTCGTTGCGGATGACCAACCTTGCCACCATGAGGTTTTTGGCAAGTCAGAGACATGCAACAGTGCTTCATACTCGACCTCATTGTTAGTCATGGAAAAACTGAATCTAATCGCTGAGTGTACCTTCAGCTGTTTTAGATTGGTGAGTATGACACCCGCGCCTGACTGCCCGTTCATTGAGGATCCGTTTACTTGTAAAACCAATGGTAGCTTTGCCATTGAACTTTATGTTCTTCCTTCAGAAGTACCAGGTTGACTGCTAGGGCTGACACTCCCAGATACAGTTGGAGTTCATCCCCTAGATTAGGCTTGATGGGCAGTGGAGGGGAGGCGAGGTAAGTCTTGAGGTCCTTAAAAGCCTTCTATCACTCGTCCGTCAACTTGAAATTCCCCACTTCTTTGAGGGTCTTGAAGAATGGATGGCACTGCTTGGTTGACTTGGACATGAATCTTCCGAGTACGGCTATTAAGCCATTTAATTGTTGCACTTGCTTTAGCTTAATTGGTGTTTGAGGATGGTAGTTTTTTTGAGGGATTAGTTTCTATGCCCCTCTATAACACCATAAACCCCAGGAACTTCCCTGATGCTTCTTCGAGGGCTCACTTCATCGGCTTAAGCTTCATGCTGTGTGCCCGAAGGACCTAAAAGACTTTGGTGAGGTCAGCCAGGTGCTGTTCAGACTTCTTAGGCTATACTAGGAAGTTATCCACTTACACTTCCATATTGTAGCTGATTTGGTTCTTGAAAACCTTATTCACTAACCTCTAGTAGCTGGCTCTTACATTTTTCAGGATAAATGGCATGACCATGTAGCAGAAGAGCCCTTGGTTAGTCACGATTGAAATGCATTCCTAATCGGCCTTATGCATTTTGATCTAGTTGAATCCCAAATAGGCGTCGAGAAAGTTGAGTTGTTCGTGGCCAATGGTTGCATCAATGAGTTGATCTATCCATGGAAGCAGATAGTTGTCCTTTGGGCAAGCCTTGTTGAGGTCTGTACAGCCTACGCTGATCCTCCACTTCCCATTGGACTTGGGAACCATGACTACATTAGCAAGTCAGTCAGGATAAGTTACCTCACGGATGAAACTGGCTCTGAGTAACTTCTGAACATCTTTGTCGATGGTTGACTAATGGCAAGTGCAAAGTTTCTCTTCTTTTGTCTAACTGGCTTGTGATGGGGATTGACTGTTAAGTGGTGCTTGATAACTTCGCAAAGAATACCTGGCATCTCTCAGGTTGACCAGGCAAATACGTCGAGATTCTTTTTTAAGAATTTGATCCACTAAGCTTTCTGGTTCTCAGGTAGCAAGGAGCAGACCTAGAATGTTTTCTCTGGATAGTCGACTGATATTGGGACCTATAGCAACTCTTCTGTAAGAGCTCTTTTTTTTTACGGATGGCATCTCTCATGTCCTTGATGTCCACTGTCTGGACATGAATGATCTTACCTACCTTTCTCTTGTTCACCAAGTTTGTGGCATAGCATCTTCTCGAGGTGACCTAGTCGGCTCTGTATTCCCTAATACTGTTCTCTGTAGGGAACTTCATCACTACGCAGTATGTAGAAACGCAGGCATGGAACTGATTTAGGGATGGCCGACCGAGTATCACATTGTAACTGGATAGTCAATTAACAACCAGGAAGTTTACGAAGACCATCCGTTGCCCAGGTTTTCGATGTAGTTGTACTGGTAGTCATATCCCTCCCTTCATTGTCATTAGGTCTCTTGAGAAACTGTTGAGGTTGAAGGTGCTAGGCTGCAACTAGTCGTCTCCAAAAAGCATCCTTTTGATATGCATAGTAAAAGATGATGTCCACTGAGCTGTCTGTGTCTGTCAGTACTTTGGCCACGTCGCAGTGCCCTATTCTGGCTGTGAAGACAATGGCATCCTCATGGGGCAGTGCAATGTTGATGAGGTTTTCGTTGCTGAACGTGATGATGTCGCACGTCTGCGCTTTCTTAGAGTGCCACTCGGTCTTGGCCACGAGGCTCAAATAGGCTTTGGCCGATAGGTGTTCCCGACTACTGGCCCCTTATGATGGTGAGGACTGCTTTACCAGCTATAGGACCTCTGGTTATGGCATATACCCCTTTGGCTCTAGGTATTACCAGACTTGTTGAAATGTGAGGTCAGTTCTCTAGTGGAGGGCTTGTGACGTATTGTCTTATTCTATATCGTTCGCGACATGTGGGCTGCAATTGTCGGTCTGCTTGGCTGACTGTCACAGGTTTTGAAAAGGACCCAAACTGGATGTGCTATCAGCCACCAAGTCATTCTTTCACTGGTACATGGGATTGTTGACTTCCTATGTACCACGGAAAGATCTGAACTAGATAGCTCTGACCTACGGCCTGGTTCGTTTGTCCCTCCTTCTGGATCTCTGTCATCCCTTCTGTTTGGACTTGAAGGTTCTACTTCTGGACCACAGTTGGTAGGAGGTTGGTCCCTTCACAAAGTAAGAAGTAGATTATGTTTCCTGTTTGTAAGCGCCGGCCCCCGTCCGGCATCTCTAACGAAGTTTCGATAGTAACCTCGATGGATGAGGTCTTTTATCTCCCTTTCAGATACTTACACTTGTTAGTATCATGGCCATAATCACAATAGAAGCAATAATATCGAGTGTGATCCTTATTCTTACTGTTGTCGAGTGGCTTAGGCGGTGGTTTGAGGTTCCTATCGCCTTTCATTACATCAAGATCTCGGTCATGGAAGTTGTGAGTGGAGAGTAGTAGTTGAAGGTCTTGTAGGGATTCTGGTCTATCAGATCCCTTCTAGACCATTGCTTCTTGGAGTCATCGTGGTTCTAAGTTTGATCCATTGGGTCAGATCTCTTTTTGTCTGTAGGTCACTGGTCGGCCTTTACAGCGTTGACTACATTCGTTTTTTGAGCTCTCAATGTCTCGTCAACTACTGTATACTTTTTACACCTGGCCAGTAGATCTGGCAAATCTACAAGGGGCTTTTTGGCCAGAGACCAATACAGCTTCTCGTCAATGACTCCTGCTTGCAGGCTTGACATGTGTATGGCCAGCCGAACATCTTTTATTTCCAAGACTTCAGCATTAAAGCATTTGATAAATGCTCGCAGAAATTCATCCTTCTGTTGCTTCACCATGGACAAGTGATAAGGTGTCTTTTTGTGCACTCGGCTAGACTAAAAGTGTGCTAGGAACTTGCTCGACAGTTGCTTGAATGAAGTTATGCTCCTTGGCCACATGTTGTTGAACCAGGTACGGGCTTAACCCTTGAGTGTGGCCATGAAGCATGGCACACCAGGTTGTCATTCAGCCCATAAAAGAGTGTGGTAGAGATGAACATGTCTAGATGTTGCTCAGGGTCAGTCATCCCATTGTAGGACTCGATGGTAGGCATGGTGAAGTACTGGGGCACTGGAACCTTCCATGATCTCCTCAAATAATGCCATTACTGTAGTATAAGCTGACCATTGTAGTCTGGTGTGGTTTTGCTCGATTTGCTATAGTACAGCGGTCAATTCGTTTAGCTACCTTTTTACTTAAGTTGGTTGGGCTGTAAGTGGAGGGCACGCTGTAGTCATGGGTGTGTCCAGATTGACCCTTACCCTTTCTCAGCGGATGGCTTCGAGGAAGGACCTTACATCATGCTGGGGATTCAGTCGGGAGTCGAGCCTCTCATGAACTAAGGCTCGGCCGTTTGGTGGTTGGCAATGAGAAGAGGATGCTACAATACTCTAGACTGGTTCTGTGAGACCTCAGGTGTGAGAATGAGACCTGAAATGAACGACGTTGGCTAGGTCACAGTGTGATCTCGATCGACCTGACCTGGCGTGGGCAGAATGGGAAACTATAGAGTTAATCGTGGCTAGTGGTACGATTGGCGCAGGGCCTAGAGGAGGATTTCCTAACCAACCTCCAACTCCTGCATTGGCTGGTCAAGCTTAACGCAGTACTTGAGCCAACTGAGCAATCTACTGTCTCAGCTCATCGAAATGCTTGCGGGTCACATATTGTTGAGTTGGTGGTGCTGGTTTCACTGGTGGAGGTGGTGCTGGTGGTGGAATAGAAAGGGTGTGTTTCAGCTATGGATTTGGAATCACTCCGACGGTGCTGGTGTCGTTGTCCTCCCTTACTTCCACCGAGAGGGCTGCTTCTTGAGCACATGTTCTTCGGTGAGCCATGGAATGCTGGTTGAATTCTGTCATACATTGTACGTCAAACCTAGTCTAGGGCCCCACAGTGGATGCCAAACTGGTATGGTTGGAAATCATCCCATCGATCTGTAACTTGGATAACCTGCAATTATAGAGATTAAATAAAGGAGTTGGGTGACTAAGCCCTGAGTACACTCCGATGCCTAAATCAAACTCCCAATATAAACAGTCAGGAGGTAGCAAAAGGCTATCTCTAGTTTAAAGAGAGGGGGATCATAGAAAATGCTTAAGTGCAAAAGAGATGAAGTAAATGCTTTACTTTGAGGGGATTGTTCATAATTATAAGCAGGAGCTATAGTTGCAAATGTAAGACTTGCATTCGGAATCCCTTACTAACTTGGATTCCTCCTGTGCCAGGTTTCAACACTTCAACTGATGGAGCACCTGATGTGGACCCGATGGTGGTATCCGAACTTTAGGTGAGTCTTCACTGTGTACTTGGTAGTATAAGGTGTCTTAGTAGACCTTGGGTGAAGGGGATACGCATCCCAAAACCTTCGGGCTAGCGAGTGGGTCAATACTTTGTATTTTAGCCTAACTAGTGGAATGCACCGGTGTAATGTTCATCCGGTTGAGTTCAGCCAGTTGAACTCGAGAAGACACTTTCTCTCTCCCCAATTTCTATAAAAGGTGGACTAAGCCTTCCTTTTTCTCTCTTCTTGCACCAAGGGATTTTGAGAGAGAATAGAGGAAAAGAAGAAGAAGAGAAGGGTGAATCTTTAAGGACAAGCTCCAAGCCCTAGCCATCTCTTTGGAGGTAAATGCAAAGAACTTCTTCCTTCCTTGTGGAATGGCTAGCAACCATGGTGGTTGAGCACCATTAATGGTGACTACCATTAATGACCTAAGAAACCTAGGTTTAAGTTTACCCAACTCATTGAGGGAGTAATTGAAAGTGGGTTTCTTCCTTCCTCCATCTTGTAAGTGAATGAATGATATTACCTTGGCGGTTGAAGCTCCATTAATGGAGATGCCATTAATGACCTAGATCTAGGGTTGTGTTTCACCAACTCCACTGGGGGAGCTATTGGAGCCATAAATGGCTCCCATTATGCATATTAATGGTGGGAATGAATCCCCCACCAGCTAAAATGAAAAGAATGAAGTGGGAAGCAAGTTTCCCAAAATTGAGAACTTTGCTCCATTCGTGACCTGGCTTCTGGGTCTATATCGGAGCCACATACCAACAGAACGATTGTGTCCATTCTTCCGGTTAGCCCAGACCGTAGTACCTCCAAGGCAAAGGCCTTGGCTAATTGATAATGATTTAAATGGAATCTTAAACTAGAGGCACGTACCTCCGCATTAGCCTTAACCATTCTACCGGTTACTAGTGGATCCGCTTGGTTCAGATTCTCCAATTAGGCTTAATAGTTAAGCGGAGTCAGTGCCGGATGAATGATCACCTGGCAATGCTTCTAAAAAACCTACTGGAATCTCAGAGTTTATAATAGCATACGAAACAGATGATTAACCGGAGGGTTGAGCATCTGCTCATTCTTCCTGTGCAACGCACTTAGAAAATACTCTAAGTGTTTACCGGTAGAACGTACCAGTGAAACCCTCTACCGTTTCCATCTATTGGTTCAGTCAGTATTGGCCTATAAGCCTAGTAATGAGTAGGAAGACTATCTTTTTGGTTTTTGGTCTTTCATGGGACCCATGCATGGACTTTAAGACTTGTCTATGCTGGTTTAAAAGCTATGAAACAAACCTAATGAAATCTTATATGTTTAATTAGGTATTAAACAAGGGTGATCATTGAAGCCTTCTGTTTGGCTTCAGATACTGCTACACTTCTTGTGCAATCAAGTGAGGGGTCTAGTCCTTAGACATAAGATATCTTAATAACATGTTTTCCTTCCTAGTAACATGCTTAGGTTGTTATTTAATTGTATGATTTTCATGATTGCTATGTATAAGCATGCATTTGCATTATAATAACTATAAATGCTTGTATGATTGTTTGGGTATGGTGGATGTATGGAGTATGAGAGTACAATACACGGGTCATGTTGTTGATACTAGGCTCTAGCGGGAGCACGGTGATCCATGGGAGTGGAGTCGGGATTCATCGTTAGAGTATAGTTTTATTTATAAATTGATGCGACCATGTATGATGGATTGTGTGATGCATAGGAGTGCAGGTGCACGAGTCATGTTGGATTTCAACCATGTATGGTAGTTCATGCGACGCATGGGGTGCGGGTGTACGGATCACGATGAAATGTAAGCAAGCTAGTGGTAGACAAGGTGATCCAGGGAGTAGAGTCGGGGTTCTTTGTTGGTGGATAGCATGATCGTTGTGTCGACATGCTAGTGGGGGCATGGTGATCCATGGGAGTGGGGATCTGGGGACTTCTACTAGCTGACAGCCAAAGTGAAATGAATAAACATAATAGACATTGGTGGTGCCATTCCCTATTTCCTATACCCATCCAGTTGGGGTAAAGATACTAGCATAGCTTTGTACTCCCGAATGTTGGGCGACCTTAGGGGGAGTCAATGACATATGGGTGTACGGTAGCTGACGTATGTGAAATCTATGGTGGGAGGTGATGAACCCTATAAGGATGGGTGTTACCAAGGGGGGAGTTTATCTGTAGAAGTAGTTTAGCGGCCTATGGTCGTTTATTCAACTTCTATCTTCGCCCAGGATGTAGAAACACAAACCTGAGACCTAATATAAAATAAATTATATTTTATATCATTAGATGTAGTATGTGCATAGCATGTGACACTAGATTTCTCATTGAGCTAGGATGTGAGCTCACCCTCATGTCGATACTATTTTTTAGATCCTTTTATAGGTGACTTATCTATTGCTGATTTCATGGAGTCTCCTTTGGCTAATGTGACTGATGATGTTGGTGGAGAGCACGACGAGGGCTACACTTGTAGCAATTGCTTTTACATATGATGCAGTCCTCCCTTTACTTTCTCCCTTCCCTGATATACTCTGGATTATTTTGACTATGACATTGTTTCTTTTTATTGATAGACGAAGAGGTCTATTGAAACAATGTATCAGATTTACTCTTTTTATTTGGCTATGTGTATATGGATACTATGGTATTTTGTGAAGAACAGATGCTTTGTAACAGATAAGTTGATACATAGTATGGGATATGATATCATTAGATGCATCTATCTATATTAAATGCTTCCACTTTTATTATTATTGCTTCTTAATTATGGTGGTCATTGCATGTGTAGACTGTGGGATTTATGTTGTAATAATTGTGGTAGCGATTTTGGATGTATTCAGGTGCCACAAGGATTGACCCAGATATCACGTCCGATTCTCCAGAATGGGTTGTGACAGTAGAGGTACCTGGACTCTGTACGCCATGTGTAAAGTAGACTGCCAGGTGTGACAATGTAAGACACCTGAGTCATAGACTCCAGGTTGGAGTAGAAGACTTTAGCGATAAGGAACTCTGAATCCCTAGAGACAAGGGTGACAAGTGTCATTATGTTAATGCTTTCTCATGCTACGTGAGGTAACCTGAGAGGGATAGGATTTATCCCCTAGTTGTTGGGAGTACGGTTGACTCATTTGGAAACATGTGGCTTTGGAAGTTCATCCTACTAGACGAATATCCTAATAGGAGTCAGTTGCTAAGAGACAGAGGCCGAGTGCAATTGTGACAGGCTAAGTTAGCTAAGGCCGAATAGTGTGCAACGTGTTAGATTTGTATTGTGGGATATTTTTCTCCCCTAACACATATTATTAAGGTCACATCCATAGAGGACTTACAATGTTGTAGGGTCATTGATCATGGTATGAATCCATTCCTATAGCTTGTATACATGTACGGTTGTGGACTATGAATGTCGGTTACGCAACCATGCGTGTCTACACAATTAGGAATGCATTCAAATTGAATTATTCATTACACAAGGTCCATAATACATGTCTAGAGATGTTGGTTGAGTCTATTCCATCAATAGTGGTCGAATGGAAGCAAATCCCAAGTAACACACCCTATAGATTTTTGTTACATATGTATTAATGTAATATATTACATGGCAAATTTTTTTATGTCACAAGGCTATGTTATTTCTTTTCATACATCATAAGGCATTCGTTCTGCCACGTTGACAATTGATGTGTCATGAGTTAACTTTTCTTGGGACTGACCTATCTAAAAAAAAAATGTAACAATACCAACCATTGGAAAATTAGGACAAGTTTTATATATCCATCTGCCAAATCTTAGATTCTAATTTAATTCAAATACAGCCCTTGTATTGGCATCTATTTCATGTATGTTCTTGCATGTGTACTAGTATTCTAGACATTATTGTGCACTCTCTAAACTTTGAGTGGGAAATGATGATTTAGATTGAGAACACATTAAAAATGGATAGCTCGGAAATATCAAGGTCAATTGTTACATGGATAACCACCATATATATATATATGAGAAGGCCGCCAGGCTGCATAGAGCCTACACCTGGACAGAGGAAGGATTACATGAACTTTCCCTGTCCCCAAGAAATGAAAATCCCGCTCCTTATTATATGGCATGTGCTCCCATTGGTCCCCGTGCTAATGAAGGGGCCACACAGTTTCGCAGTGATCCTCTCCCTATATATAACTAGATATATAGGGCAAGGCTGGCCTTGGTTGAACTCATATTGAAGCTTTAGCCCGGCCTAGTCCAACCATAGCTTAAGCCCGAAATCTAAATCCTGACCTGCCCTGTGGGTTGAAAAACCTAGCTCAGGCCTTCTTAGGCTCAGAGCGGCCTTGAATTCTTCTAGCCAAACTAACACCCCTAGTATGCAAGATACAAAATATTTGCATCCTTAAGAGAAGGTTTAACATTTATCTAAGGCAAAAGTTTTGCTGCATTATCCCTTAACTAATGGATTCTACGATTTGAAATCATCCACCATTAAAAAGACACAAAACCCCACTTCCTGTATTTGAAGTTAACTAATGCCTCTATGTCATCTAGAGTCAGAGAACTTGTTCCAATAAAAAATAAAGAAAAAAAGCACACCACTTTTTCTTTTTTATGTAAATAAATGAAATTTTCATCGGGTCTTGGTTATTTTTACAACATTGATGGCTTATATCGTCATTATGGTAGTGGACCTTTTCAACTGTATTTTGCACTTGTTTGTTGTCGTGCCGAACGGGATGGTCTTGAGCTCACCAGAGTGTCTGTTGTAAGCACCCCATTTTTGCCACCATCTGCATAAGTGAACCAATATGGCAGGTTTTCGGCCTTTAACCAAAAGATTTGTGACACTCTACTGAACCCCACAGCAGGGTTATGGGCTGTTATCTACTTGGATGAGTAGGTTGTAAAATTATCTTTGAAATGAGACCGGAATCATCAAATTCTGACTTTAAACAAGGAAGATATCGCAGTTGGAAAGTGCAAGGGTATTTACGTAATTATCGTATCATGCATGCATTATCATTTAAACATCGAGACACCATATCTGGGTTATCTGATATCGAAATCGGATAATTCAAAAGCCAATATTCCTTATTTTCAGTCCTCTTCAAAGTGGACGTGAAAAATCTCGGGTAAAAGTCACCAGTGGGCCTCATGCAAGCTTTCATGCAAAATTATCGTTAGAACTTCAAAGCTTCATATCTTTTCCATTCTACGTCGGATTCAGATGATTCCAAGGCCATTATTCTTCATTTATGATGTTCTACAAAGTAGACGTAAAAAAATATCGTGTAGAAGTCTCCGAAGGGTCCCATGCAAAATTACACATGGAAATGGTCATTTAATCTTTGAAAATTCATATTTTGGTCATCCCATATCCAAATCAAATGATTTCAGTTTCATTATGTTCCATCTTTAGTACTCTACAAAGTGGGCATAAAGAATTTTCGATAGAAGTCTCCGAAGGATCCCATGCATAATGGTCAGCCAAATTATCGATAATTGGTCTGCTTAAACTTCAAAAATTCATAAGTTGGTAATTTTATTTCCAAATGAGGTGATTCAAGTTTTAATATTCCTCATTTTTAGTGTTATACAAAGTGAACGTAGAAAATTTGGAATAGAGACTATTAAAAAATTTCATGTAGAATGGTGGCAGAAATGGACTATGAAATGTCAACTTTGGTCGAAACCAGTTAACCTAAACTAGTCTAGTCCTGTCAATCTCGACTAGTCTTACTTGACCCAATCCAGATTGGTCCGGACCAATTCATGTCGACGCATATGCATGTATTTCTTTTATATATTATTTATATGTTTATATAATGTATAATATATTATAATATAACATATAATATATACATGTCTTATATGCATATTATATTATATATATTAATATATTAATATATTATATATTTATATATATGTTTTATATATAAAAAGAAAGTAGGATCCGAATAAAAAAAAGAGGGAGTCGGTGGGATTGCCGAAAGATGTGGGAGAAGAAGAAAAGAATAGGGAGAAGAAGGAAAGAAGGGGAGAGATGGCTGAAAAGAATAAAAGAAAAAAGGAAAAGAAAAAAAAAGGGATCTTTCACGTTTTCTTTCTAGAAAACGTGAAAGAGAAAGAGAAGAAGAGAAGAAAAGGAAAGAAAGAGAAGAAGAGAAGAAAAGGAAAGAAAGAAAAGAGAAGAAAAGGAAAGAAGAAAAGGAAAAAAGAAAGAATAGAGAAGAAAAGGGAAGAAAGAGAAGAAGAGAAGAAAATGAAAGAGAGAGAAGAAGAGAAGAAAATGAAAAAAGAAAGAAAAGAGAAAAAAAGGAAAGAAAGAGAAGAAGAGAAGAAAAGGAAAGAGAGAGAAGAAGAGAAGAAAAGGAAAGAAAGAAAAGAGAAGAAAAGGAAAGAAGAAAAGGAAAAAAGAAAGAAAAGAGAAGAAAAGGAAAGAAAGAGAAGAAAAGAAGAAAAGGAAAGAGAGAGAAGAAGAGAAAAAAAGGAAAGAAAGAAAGAAAATAGAAGAAAAGGAAAGAATGAGAAGAAGAGAAGAAAAAAAAAGGGGATCTTTCACGTTTTCTAGAATGAAAACGTGAAAGAGAGAGAGAAGAAGAGAAGAAAAGGAAAGAAAAAGAGAGAGAAGAAAAGAGAAGAAAAGGAAATAAAGAGAAGAAGGGAAGAAAAGGAAAGAAAGAGAAGAAGAGAAGAAAAGGAAAGAAAGGGAAGAAGAAAAAAAAAAGAAAGAAAAGAGAGAATGAGGGAGAATCCGAGAGAGAGGGGAGAGAAAAAGAAAAAAATTATTAAAAGAGAAAGGAGAAGGAGAATGGGGAGTGGAGAAAGAGAGAGAGAGAGGGCATTGAGGAGAGGAAGGAAAATAGAGAGAGGGAGAGGGAGACAAAAAAATCTCTGGAAAATAGAGAGAGAGAGAGAGGAAGCGGGGAAATTGAGAGAGAACGAAAAAAAGGGGAAGAAGAGGATCGATGAAGATGGTTGAAGAATTCGATTGACTCATGACCCTTAGATTGGATTTCTGGTCTATCAGAGATTGGGTAAGCATCAAGTTACAGTTATGGGAAGGGGGTAGGCACCCAATCCGCCCGATCGAAATCGGTCTCCTATGCCTTTCCTATGCTAGACTCTATTTGTTAAACCGAACCAAACCAAGTGGTTTGATATCATTGAACCGAATCTGTATCCATCAGATTGCCTACGTATTACAGAATTATTCTGAAAATCAGGTTCACCATCGTAGTTCAGGTGTGATTAAAGTTTATGACTGTGATTTATGCTTGTGCATGATTAAGTTCTTTGTTCAAGTTGAAGTTTATGCTTAAATGGATGAGATAACCTATGGTTTAGGATCTGGATAGTCCATGTGGACTGATAGATAGTCCTAATGGATCTAAGAATAACCCTATTTGGGTAAAAATATGGATAATCCATTATGGGTTAGAATGTGGATAACCCTATTTGGGTCAAAATATGGATAACCTTATCTGGGTCAAAATGTGGATAAATATCCTAGTGAATCTATGAAAAATCCTTGTGGACTAAGGTTTGGATCCAAATGTGGGATTCTCCCAAATAGCCTATGTATCCTAGGGTTTGACCTAGGAATTAGAATCTGCGTAGTTCGAAATTTGATAACACTATTTGGGTCAAAATGGGGGTAAATATCCAAGTGGATTTATAGATAGTCCGAATGGACTAAGGTGTGGATCCAAATTTGAGATTCTCCCAAATGGCCTACGTATCCTAGGATTTGCCCTAGGAATCAGAATCCGCGTAGTTCGGGATGATGGGTGGATATCCTAATGGATCTATGGATAGTCCGAGTGGACTAAGGTGTGGATCTGAATTTGGGTTTCTCCCAAATGGCCTACGTATCCTAGGGTTTGCCCTAGGAATTAGAATCCATGTAGTTTGGGTAGATAACCTGTTCTAGGTTAGAATTTGAGAACCTGTTCTAGGTTTAGGGTTTAGAACCTATTCTAGGTTTAGGGTTTATCGAGGGGCAGAAATCCTCCTGAGCTACCCTTTTTATCCTGAATTCTAATTTTGGAAGGTTTTGGAATGCATTCTGTTTCTTTGTTAAGACTTTTATTATTTTTCATTATACCCATCCCAAGAATGTGGGTGCTTAAATGCACATCCCCACACCTAATATGTTTGCTAGGTGTACAGATATGACAGTTCGACTAGGGTGTTGCATAAATTAAATTATTGCCAAAATAGAAAATATCATTCAAATATGGCAACAAACAACACATATCATCTCATGTATGGCAAGAAAGCATGTGAAACATTATAGCAGCAAGCATGTGAGAGCATTCATCAAGATATAGCAGACAAATAAAATGGCATCTCATGTATTATTTTCAATCAAATTATGTCTCAATGTGTCTCAGATGAGATTCCCTAGATCTATGGTTGGGATTTAATGTGAATCTCTCAAGATCAGATCCTTAATCAATGGTTAGATATCTTTTTATCTCCACAAAAATATATCCAGATCAATTTCTTAAATTTCATCAAAATAGCCAAAATCAATGGCTCATATCTCATGTCAAGATATATTCATAATCAGACTAAAATCCAATTTTTCAAATTCATTTAAATCATTTATTATCAAGATCCAACGGTTTAAATTCTCTCAAAATCAAAATCTAACCATTCATATTCATTTAAATCAATCATCAAGACAATCTGATGGTCCAGATTCATTCATATTACTCATGATGTTCATCCAATGGCTTAAATTATTTTAAAACATACTATGATGGAAATCTAATGGTTTAAATCATTTTCGATGATAGTCCAGCCATTCAAATTTATTTCAATCACTCCCGAAGATAATCTAGTGGTCCAGATCACTTATCATGATAATCTAACCGTTCATATCCATTTACATCAATTTTGATGACAATCCAACGGTTTAGATTATCCAAATTAATAATCTAACCATTCAGATTACTCAAATCAAGGTAAATTATGATCAATGGATCAAATCAAAACTCCAAGATCAATGATCCTATTTTATTAAAATTTCAAGATCAATGGTCCAATTTTTATCATATCATAATTCCAAGGTCAATGGTCTATAATCAACTCATTAAAATTCCAATCATATGGTCATGATTAATCTCATAAAATTCAAATCATGTGGTTGGATCAATTTCATTAAATTTTTGAATCTAAAGGATCATAACCACATCAAGATTCCAAGATCAATGGTCCAATTTTAATCATATCAAAATTCCAAGATCATTGGTCCAATTTCATAACAATGCCATGAATCCGATGAGATCAATTTCATAAATAATTCCAAGCATGTGATTGGGTCAATTTCATAACTAATTCCAAGCATCCGAATCAATTTTATCACATAAAATTTAGACATTCTCAGATCAATCATCATAAAATTCCATTCATGATTAACATAAACTTATCAACCAATGGCCCATATTCATCATCATATGATCAAAAATAAAATTATCATCTAAGGATCAAATTTATCACCACAAAATCCAAGATCAATAGCCATAATCAATGCCATAAAAATTCTCAATCATATAGTTGGACCAATCTCATAAAATTCCAATCATATGGATCAATTACATTAAAAATCCCAGCCATAATCAGATCAATCCCATTAAGGTTCATGATCGAGGTTCAATTTTCATCAAATAACATTCATTCATTATCAATGGCTAAAATTTTATCATATTAAAAATTCGATATCAAAGGCCATAATTAATCTCATAAAAATTCAGATCATGTGGTCGGATTAACCACATTTATTTTTCACATCACATAGCCAAAATTAATCTCGTTCAATTCCATGATCCATGGTACATTCAATCAATATCAGATTTTTATTAATCACTTAAAATTCAGCAACATCAAAACAAATTAACATTCAATGGCTGAGACCAATATTAATAAATTAATATTTTTTTCAGAGAAAACAAAGGCTTTGGATCAATAATGGGGAAAGGATTTAGGTGGGAATGGGTTTCGGCCAGGTGTATGTAAGATTGCATGATTGGTTTGATTACAATGGTGAAGGCAGGTCATGATCATGCATAGGTAGGTGGTTTTCGGATGGACTGGTAGAGTGGTTTTACTGGGTGATGAGGTGGGATATGAAGAAGTTGCAGCAGGTTAGAAGAGGGTAATGTGATCTAATAAACGGTGATTTTGATTGTATGCTGCAACAATCAACAAAAAAAAAAAAAAAACAGAAAAAACACTAGAGCAGAAGGAGGGCTGGGCTTACCTTGGTCGCTCCTTCTGCTTCTTCAACCATCTTCATTGATCCTCTTCTTCCCCTTTCTCTCATTCTCTATCAATTTCCCCGCTTCCTCTCTCTCTCTATTTTCCTTCCTCTCCTCAAGGCCCTCTCTCTCTCATTCTCCTCTCCCCATTCTCCTTCTCCTTTCTCTTTTAATAATTTTTTTCTCTCCCCTATCTCTCGGATTCTCCCTCCTTCTCTCTTTTCATTCTCTTGTTTTTTCTTCTTCCCTCTCTTTCCTTTTCTTCTCTTCTTCTCTTTCTTTCCTTTTCTTCTCTTCTTCTCTTTCTTTCCTTTTCTTCTCTTTTCTTCTCTCTCTTTCTTTCCTTTTCTTTCCTTTTCTTCTCTCTCTTTCTTTCCTTTTCTTCTCTTCTTCTCTCTCTCTTTCACATTTTCTTGTGAAAGATCCCCTTTTTTTTCTTCTCTTCTTCTCTTTCTTTCATTTTCTTCTCTTTTCTTTCTTTCTTACCTTTTCTTTTCTTCTTCTCTCTCTTTCCTTTTCTTCTTTTCTTCTCTCTCTTTCCTTTTCTTCTCTTTTCTTTCTTTTTTCCTTTTCTTCTTTCCTTTTCTTCTCTTTTCTATCTTTCCTTTTCTTCTCTTCTTCTCTCTCTTTCCTTTTCTTCTCTTCTTCTCTCTCTTTCCTTTTCTTCTCTTCTTCTCTTTCTTTCTTTTTCTTCTCTTTTCTTTCTTTTTTCCTTTTCTTCTCTTCTTCTGTCTCTTTTTTTTTTCTTCTCTTCTTCTCTTTCTTTCCTCTTCTTCTCTTTTCTTTCTTTTTTCCTTTTCTTCTTTCCTTTTCTTCTCGTTTCTTTCTTTCCTTTTCTACTCTTCTCCTCTTTCTTTCCTTTTCTTCTCTTCTTCTCTCTCTCTTTCACGTTTTCTTTCTAGAAAATGTGAAAGATCCCTTTTTTTTTTCTTTTCCTTTTTTTTTTTATTCTTTTCGGCCATCTCTCCCCTTCTTTCCTTCTTTTCCCTCTTCTTTCCTTCTTCTCCCTCTTCTTTCGGCAATCCCACCGACTCCCTCTTTTTTTTATTCGGATCCTACTTGCTTTTTATATATAAAACATATATATAAATATTTAATATATTAATATATTAATATATATAATATAATATGCATATAAGACATGTATATATTATATGATATATTATAATTTATTATACATTATATAAACATATAAATAATATCTAAAAGAAATTCATGCATATGCACCAACATGAATTGGTCCAGACCAATCCGGGTTGGATCAAGTAAGACTCGTCGAGATTGACAAGACTGGACTAGTTTAGGTTAACTGGTTTGGACCAAAGTTGACATTTCATAGTCCATTTCTGCCACCCTAAATTTTCTATGATCACTTTGTAGAACACTAAAAATAAGGAATATTGAAACTTGAATCACCTCATTTGGAAATAAAATGGCCAGCTTATGAATTTCTGAAGTTTAAGCAAACCAATTATCGATAATTTAGCTGACCATTCTGCATGGGATCCTTCGGAGACTTCTATCAAAAATTCTTTTTTGCCCACTTTGTAGAGTACTAAAAATGGAACATAATGAAACTAAAATCATCTGATTTGGATATGGGATGACCAAAATATGAATTTTCAAAGATTAAATGACCATTTCCATATGTAATTTTGCATGGGACCCTTCGGAGACTTCTACCCGAGATTTTTTTACATCCACTTTGTAGAACATCATAAATGAAGAATAATGGCCATGGAATCACCTGAATCTGACGTAGAACGGAAAAAATATGAAGCTTTGAAGTTCTAACGATAATTTTGCATGAAAGCTTGCATGGGGTCCACTGGTGACTTCTACCCGAGATTTTTCACGTCCACTTTGAAGAGGACTGAAAATAAGGAATATTGGCCTTTGAAATATTTGATTTCGATATCAGATAACCCAAATATGATGTCTTGAAGTTTGAATGATAATGCATGCATGATACAATAATTACGTAAATACCCTTACACTTTCAAACTGCGATATCTTCTTTGTTTGAAGTCAGAATTTGATGATTCCAGTCTCATTTTGAAGATAATAGCCCATGACCCTACTGTGGGGTTCAGTAGAGAATCACAAATCTTTGTGTTAAAGGCCAGAAATCTGTCATATTCGTTCACTTATGCAGAGGGTGGCAAAAATGGGGTGCTTACAGATGCCCCTCTTTAGCCGAGATTGTTACCATTTGAAGGCTGAAGATAAAAGAACCACATTTTTGGGATATGAGTGAGATTGTTTATTGGGCTGCACTTAGGGTGATTCGTCCTAAACTGCCTACGTATTATAAGGGTGTCCTAGAAATCAAGCCCAAAACGTAGTTCGACTGGCAAGAAGGTTTTTTCTTCCTAGAAAATTGGTTATTGTTTTTCTTGTATGAAGTTAGGCTGTGAATACAAGACTCATTTGTAGGCTGGGAACCTCTTCTTGCTGAGGTGGGACTCATGATGCAAGGTACTCGCAGGCTTGGACCCGACTTGATCCATTTGTAGGCTGATAAACCCCTTCTTGTATGAAGCTAGGCTGTGAATACAAGGCTCATTTCTAGGCTGGGAACCTCTTCTTGCTGAGGTGGAACTCATGATGCAAAGTACTCGTGGGCTTGAACCCAGCTTGATCCATTTATAGGCTAATAAACCTCTTCTTGTACGAAGCTAGGCTGTGAATATAAGGCTCATTTGTAGGTTGGGAACCTCTTCTTGCTGAGCTGAAACTCATGATGCAAGGCACTTGCGGGCTTAACCCCGGCTTGATCCATTTGTAGGCTGATAAACCTCTTCTTGTATGGAGCTAGGCTGTGAATACAAGGCTCATTGCACGAGCTTGGACTTGGCTTTGATTTATCTGGATGGAGGACTTGATGTCTTTTCATTGATTGAACTGAGGCTCTTTTGATTGAGATTCTAAGATTGATTTTTCTGAATAAGCTAGGGCTCTGCATTTGATTCACTTTTAGGTTGAGATTGACTTGATCTTTGAATGAACTAGGGCTTTACATTTGATTCACTAATAGGCTGAGATTGATTTGAACTTTGGATGAGCTAGGACTCTGCATTTGATTCACTTATAGACTGAGATTGATTTGAACTTTGGATGAGCTAGGGCTCTACATTTGATTATGAAAGGAGCAAGAACTCTAAAGGTTAATTTTAGGGTTAGGAATTTGCTATTGATTCTGAAATGAGAAAGAACTCAGAAGGTCACTTATAGGGTGATACTGAATGACTCATCTTTGAAGTTTCTACCAGCTTTGGACCTTCGGGATTGAAAATTAGAATATCCTTCTTGGAAGCTCTATGGCTATGAACCTTCGGGAATGGAAACTAGAATATCCTCTTAAGTAGCTTTGTCGATATGAACCTTTAGGATGCTCGAAAGTGACCCACACAGAAAGTCTTTGTTGACTTTGAACCTTTAGGGTTGAAATCTGACCCATCTTGGAAGTCTCTTGACTTTGAACCTTTAGAGTACTCAACATGTTTGAAATGATGGTAAATTCCTTGGTAGTTTTTCAAGATTTTTGCCCCTGCTTTGTTGGTGAAGGCATAAAAGAGGGCATCAATGGAAATGGTATAATGAACTTTTGCTGGCATGATATCTAAATTTGAAATTTACCATTTATGACCTGGTAATGCAAGTTTGACTCAATTTCAGCATGACAGTGATGACTTGGTTGCTCCCTTGGAAAGGTTCCATGTAATTTGAAAGTGATGATTTTCTTCAGCCAACATTGGTGTTGTTGGATTTTGGATTGAAAGAGACTCTAGCGAGGATTTTGGACAAGAATGAGGGGAGCTTGACAGTCTCTAACCAAAGTGATTTTATTGATTGACCTTGGTGTTAAACTGTCGAGAGGCATCTGGTCAACTAAGTTCTTTGACTGTGCACTATGGTAGACCAAATTGGTAGAATAGCCAAGCGGCGATGAAATGTGACATAGGTTTGGCCCTTGATCTAGGCTCATGAAAAGCTCAGGGCTTTGCAACATTGTTGTGCCAATTTTGAAAGATGAATGAACCATGGCCCCAAAGTAGGCAGGAGGAGCAAAGGATTCGAAGTGTTCCTTCAGAGAATTTGGTTACTAAATCCTAACAGTTGAGCGACCACATTGGATTTTCTTCATCAACAGGATTGGAAGAACTGAGAATTTGGCAAAAACTAACTTGGATAGACCACTTCTATTGACTAGGAAAGTTAGTGACTTTAGACTAGACAATGGATCCTAGATGTAATGCTCATGATCAAGTTCAATTCCTCTACATAGGGTATATTTATGCCCTAGTGTCTATATGTTGTGATAGACCGCTACTATAGTGTACTAGGGGCAAAATAAAAGGAAACGGGCAATCTAACAGAGTTGGAACTAGGTTGAATTTGGATTTCATCAAGAATTTGACCATGCTTCTAAGGTCAAGGGAAGATTGACAGATTGATTGCAGAAAGTGACTTCTTAGATAAACCCTTCTTGAATCTTTAAAAATGAGGGAACTGATGATTTGATGAATTTAGCTACATCCGTAACTATGCCATGAGAATTTGCTCTCTCCCTAACGTGACAAAACCTGCACAAAAAGAAAGAATGGGACACCGTGAATGGCAGGGACTGAATGCCCCAAAATCACTCCGATGCTTGAGTCAGTCTGGTGAAATAAGTAGTATGGAACAGTCACAAAGGTGGCTGCTCATTTTGTCTAAGAAGGGAGTTCAAGTAGTTGCCTTAGCGCAAGCTTAAGGGTAAGCTGTATAAATGTGAGAGAGAATTTGTCAACAAATGAACCATTAACAAACCATGGCTCAAGCCAGGATCACATAGGACAGTGCCAACAATCAAACCATTCACATTCCACACAATTAGAGATAATAATAAATAGTAGAATTAGATTAATACTGAAGTGAGTATCTAATGTGATATTTAATTATTAAACAAGTTATCTTTAAACAACCAAAACATAAATAAATAAACTATTACATATCCCATAAGTCAAATACAAAAACTAAACCTAAGCATAGACACAATGGAAACACTCGCATGAAGGGTCATGCTCATCTTCCACCCCTTATACGTCCATAGCCGCCACGTGTCCATACGATGACACATTAACAAAATCTTCAACAGTCATATCTGCATCATCAACTAAAAGGAATACGATATCGTAGGGTGAGCACATAACATAGCTCAATGAGAAAACAAAACAATGCACAAACATATGCATACAGTCATATTCATATCTTTGGTTTAGTATAAGTTTTCTATGTACTATGGTAAGGATAGGAAGCCACCACACCTCCATGCATGAGAGTGTGAGCATGCCCAACGGGTTACATACTGATGTCCCCCCACATTACCCAGTACAGAATAGAGATAGAGCTAGAGCCTAATAAATCACACACCGCCAACACTCTTCCTGATATTCTACCCCATACCAGTACGTATGCCCCTACTAACGAGGGCTTGCAAACTCGGTTCGTGACTTACCAATCCTAGATGTCATCCAAGTGTATCAAAGACCTTACCCCATCATTCCTCAATACGACACAGAGATGGAGCTAGGGTCCGTCGATAGAGCTTACAGCTACACACCTCGATTATCCCTCCTAATACCATATGATGTATCAGTTCTGCTAAAGTAATGGTCATACGAGGGTGTCAATGTGGTGAATGGTTCGATGCTACAACCTCTCCCCATCCAACACACCAACCACATACAAACACATGCTTATTCCTATCATCATCATCATCATCATCATCATAATAGAATACGAACAGTAATAAAATATGCATGAACAGGAATAGCAGTTATTGGATGACATGTGAGATGCACAAGCAATCATATAAGCATGACAACAGTTAAATTAACAGAAAGCAAAGGGTAGCTTGTTATTAGCCTATTAGTTTAGGTCTTGTTCCCTCACCTGTGGTTAATGTTTATTCCTCTTCCAAGCTTTGAAAACTATCTTGAACTAGTGAAAAGCCTAAACAAATAATAGAATTAAATTAAAATTCTATCCTGTCAAGTTATTATACTCTATTTCATTGTCCGGTCTCCTATATATGTCCTCCAGATACTGTTCAATCGAGTCACTGGTCTTGCATTAGTCGACCGATGAGTCCACTGGACAGAACCCTGTAGACTTCCCAAGAGTCATTAGTCACCTGAATTCCTTCTGAGTCGATTCTTTGGCTTAACAATGGGATTCATCTTAAGGTCATCCTATGGCCTATAGTTATTAATTCTACTAGTCCATGATAACCCTTGCAATCATCATTATCTAGATTTAAGTAAAAAGTCTTTAGAAATTAGATCCAACACAGTGTGATCTCTAATCTTAACAAAACTTAATCTTCAATAGAGACAAGGGGATTTAACGTTGACTCCTCAATGCGGCTAGTTGGAAATCAACAACAATTCCTCCTTATGCAGAACCTTTTCTCCCTTCTCCAAGCACCTTCTTCCCCAAGCGTCCTTCTCCTTCTTCTCCTCTCTTTCTATCAGTTCTAAGGTTTGGGAATGAGCAAAAAAAAGTGAGAGAAGGTAGAGAAACATCCTCTATATAGAGAGAAAGTCCTCATATAGTGTCCTCTCTAAATTATTAGAGTGACCTCTATAAATTAGGAAACCTTCCTAAACACTGAGTCAGAACTGGGCCTGGCCGATCGACTCATCGGTCACAAAATACGAGGATCGAACAGCCTAAATCTCTCGACCGGACAACCTACAAATGATTGGTTTCATACCTGGCTTGGTGGTTTTTCATACTATTGGTCCGCTTGTGCCGATTATGATAGGAAAACCTGACACGATATGTAAGACCCCTACTCCACTAACCTGGTTTAACCATGTTGTACCAGGTCTTCCTATCATAGCAGGATCAAGTGCACCAACAACGTGAAGAAGAACCACAAGACCAGGTATAAAAATCGACCCAAAACACTTAAAATCAAGTGTATGGTCGACTACTTGGGTAGGTATGTTCGACCATACGATGGCAAATAAAGACCACTGATTTTGAAGCCTATGGTCGATGTTTTTGAGCGTATGGTTGACAGATTCTGCGACCGTACCATCCGACCGTACAACCCCAAACCAGACTCCGAGTTTGGAAACTTTCTAAATAAAAGAAGGATCTTTTTCCTATTGTTGGAGAACCTTATATGGAGAGTTTTTCTCTATATAGAGGACGTTCCTCAACCCTTTTTCACTATTTTGAAGCACTATCAAACCCTAGAGGAAGAGAAGGAAAAGAAGAAGGAGAGAAAACTAAGGAGAAGGCTGAGGGAAGAGTTCTACAGACTCTCTGCAACAAGTAAGGTATGGACCTTGTCTCTGTAGCCTTAGAACATCAAGAGTAGGAATTTCTAGGGTAATTGTAATACCAAAACTAATGTTAGGATTCAGTTATGGGATTCTCTGAATAACCTCAAGAGGAGATCATGGAAAATGGGTTAGAGCAATTAACATGGTAAAACAAAGAGTTTTGGCATTAGAATGATGACTAGGGAGGACCCCGTTGATAAGCTTAGAGGAAGAATTTGTATTAAAAACAAGAGACCACATTACACACGTATGGTCGTAGATATGGTCGACCATAGTAGGACCAGAGTATTGACCATAGGCATTCAAAAAGAATCCAGGAACCGCATGGTCACAGGTGTATGGTCGCATATAGTGCGACCATAGGGTATCGTGCATACCTGGTAAGGTCGACACAGCATAAGACAATAGGACAACCAGTTGCCTATCAATGATCTGTTTCAATTTTTGACTACTGTAACATGTTACACATGAAGTCTAACTTAAATTCATGTAACTTCTAGGTTACTAAATTGATTCAAAGAGAGTTATAAGGCTTGGAAGGAGATCGAGTTTTGCTAACAGGTGAGGGAACAAGACCTAAATTAATTGGATAATAATAAACTGTTATTTTATTGAGCACAATACCATGATTGATTCTATGCTTATATGCTTGTAATTGGCATCTCAAATGTCATCCAATATTATTGTTATTACTGCTCATGCATATTTACTTCTGTCTATTTGCTACCATGTTGGTTGATGATGATAGGAATAGGCATGTGATTGTGTGTATGTGGTTAGTGTGTTGGATGCGAGTGGGGCATCAGGGGGAGGATGTGACATTGCGGTCTCGGACCTGGTCACCAGACTCTAGCTCTATCTCTACTCAAGTCTTGCCTAATGACATCGTCATATCTCCATTACCGTAGCAGAACTATTACGTCGTTGGGCATTAGGAGCGGTGGTCTCGGACCTTGTGGTTTTTTACTCTACCGGGTGACCTTAGCTCTATTTCTATAGACGCATTGAGGGATGCTGGGGTGAGGCCTTGGATACACTGGATGACATTTAGGATTCGTTAGTTACGAGGGTAGTTTTCAAGCCCTCGCCAATACTGGTTTACGTATTGGTTTGGGTAGGACATCAGGAGAAGTGTTGGCAGTGTATGATCCAGACACTTTAGCTCTATCTCTATTCCATGGTAGGGTGGATGTGGACGACAATGGTGTTTGATCCATTGGGTGGGCTTAAACAGCCGTGTATAGAGGTGCGGTGGCTGCCAAACCTTTATATAGCATATTGCAAACTTAAAAACCTGACCAAAGATATGAATTGAATGTATGCATATGTTTGTTGCATTATTTTGTTTTGCTCACTAAGCCGTGATTTGTGCTCACCCTTTCGATGTCGAATATTTTTAGTTGATGATGCAGGTACTACTGTCGAGGATTATGTGAATGCACCGTCGTATGGACACATGGTGTTTATGGACGTAAAAGCTGTTGAAGATGCACATATTCTTTCATGCGATTGTAATCAATGCGTCTTTGATTAGTTTAGTTATATTTTGGTTAACAGACATGTAATTGATTATTTTATTTTATGTTTTGAGTTTCTTGGAGATAACTGGATTCAATATTTATTTATCAGTGTTAGATACTCAGTTCATTAATTATAAAGACTTTCGCTTATTTGTTTATTGTCTCTGATTATTACCATAGAATGTGTGTGTGGTTTGATATGGTGGGTACTACCTAAACAAGATCCTTGCTGAACCATTGGTTTATTGATGGCTCATCACACTAATCTAGTAAGTCTAGAATTGGGGTGTGATAACTTGGTATCAGAGCTCTCTCAGGTTCTACCCATTGACCTAACTACTTCCACGTGAGTCATGAAAACTGAGTTAGGATAAATTAAAAACTGTAATACAAAAACACCATAACTACTTGTATTATTTGAGACATAAACTAAGAAAGAGAATAATGCACGTAACTAAAGGAGAAATAAATTATATATATATATATGCCAAAACATCCAAAAAATGAGAAAAATGTATATCCAAACCAGAGTACGATCCACAACCAGGACAGTTACTCTGTAGTACAAATAAGAGAAAGTAAAAGAAGTAATCATGGAGCTAGGGGCACTGGAGGAGGAGGTGCCTCACGGTCTCGATCATTGTCTTTAGCGTACACTCTAGCGAGCCAGCCTACTTGAGTCTGGGCCTTTCAGAGACTAGTTGTCAGATCTACTATCCGTTGGTCTGTGGAGCACTGAGCATCCAGGATCTCTCCTACCCTCTAATTCGTAGCATGTTGGGCGTCCCAAATCTCACACAGTAACACCATCATGCTGGCTTTAGTAGAACGCTATGGTGATAGAGGAGGTAAGGCATGTACATCCATGTACATCCGATCATCATCCCCTTCATCATCACTCTTGTCTGCCTCTGTTGCTGTAGACACTGCTTCCTTTGCATCTGCTACCGCCACCCTAGTAAGAGGATGTCTCATGGCATTTCTCTCATTAGCGCTGACCTGTACCTCTCTCATCCCCATCTTGCGGATGGCATCCCAATCCAGATCAGCAGAGAAGGTGTCTTCATAGGTCCTCTCATCCTCCAAATTCACCTGGAGGCGAGTCAATAGAGTGGAGATCAACCGTCCATGGGACAGGTTACCTCGCGAAGCAAATAAAGTAGCCCTGTGCATAGTCCAGATAATAATGTATGGCAGATAGACAAGCTGCCTGGTGCATATACAATACACTAGGTACTGAGTCAACTGGGAGACCATGTCGTAGTGTCCACCCAGAGAAATCAAATCATGCTGAATGATCATACAATGTACCCGTGGCTCAGGATACAGGTTGATGGCCTTCAACTTCCAACGGTTATCACGAAAAATCTGATTGCATATCTTTGCACACGTAGAAGTGGATAGAAATTGAGGCTCCTTTGGTGTGCAGTAAACCAATGGCCCATCATTGGAAATGTCCAGGAGATCAGCCAACTCCTGACAGTTGAAAGAGATAGGAACCCCTTTTACCCAACCTATGATCCAAAGCTCTCTACCCCTGTCGATATCCTCTAGATCACCTTTGACTTGTAAGTGGCAAAAGAACTGCATTACTAGGTCTGGAAAGGTGTAAGCCTCGTATAAGATTATGGGTAGCCAGCCCATATCACCAAATGCCCTCTCCACATCAAATATGGCTAAATGGGCTAGGTTAACATCCCGACCCCTTTCCACCTTTTTCCACTGAAACCATGGATATTGAACCTCCGCTTCAATGGACTGGAAGTGATGCTGGTCATGAACTCAAGGAACCTTAGTGCGAACCATGATAATTGCAAGAAAAGGGACTAAGAAAAACAAGTAAGAGAAATTTGAAATTTGGGCAGCATAGTGATGTAAAATGGAAAAAAGTCTCACTTTTCACCCAAATACTTAGGCAGGAGGACTTACATAGGTCACAAACCATTTTGCAAGGCTCATTCAATCGAAAATTTCAACCTAGTAGATTGAATTTGGCAAAATCATGAAATTAGGAAAAACCCCAATTTCTAGGTCAAAATGGGGAATTTCATATGTTAATCAAACAAACCGATGAAACTAGAATTTTGTTGAGGGCTTTCATCCGTTGGGTAGCCAATAACCAGAACCCCCAATAAAAATCAAATTTTTACACTCATATAGACATTAATTTGAAGAAAACTCTAATTATGATGAACACCTAGGTATGAAAGCTTGAAAAGGAAGAAGAAATAAAGAACATACCTTGGGGAATATAATGAAGATGGTTGATTGATTAAGAATCCCCAAGTTCGTACGGTTGATACTGTAGCAACCCAGTGGTCACGAGCTGAGTTGAGACCGTAGGAAGAAGAATGAGAAATGTGGGGGAAAATCTCAAAAACAGGTTTAAAAAACCAATTTTAGAATCGTACGGTTGCACAATTCGACCAAAACAGTCAACCATACCAATTGACTGTAGGGTCTCGATAAGTTTCCAGGATTCGTAAGGTCGAACCTATGGTCGCGCTACATGTGACCGTATGGAATCGACAATACGATTGATTGTTGTCTGTTTGTGATTCTATTAGAACTGTTGCCCCATGATTTTTGTTTCTTCTCTCTCCTTACATTGTGGGACTAACAAAATATTTCCATTCTATCTTGTCTTACATATGTAGCCTTCCCAATATAATTCCACCCAAGAATTTAAATGGCTGGGCATAGATTAACCAGAGGGAGACAGAATGAAACACACCTCCACCACCTATGGAGGTCAATGACAATGAAGGTCATGAAGAGCAAGAAGGAAATGTTGGGAATCAAAATGTTGCGCCTTAAGAAGTTCACACCTAGGCCAGCCCAACCAACTTTCCAGCACCACCAATAGAGTTGGCCACTATAGTGATGAATTTGGCACAACAGGTGCAGTAGATACAACAAATGCAAGCGAATATGCAAGCTGCTATGGCAATTGCTTCCCCTACTACAAACACAACACCTATACCTGCAGGGAAAGCTAGTATCGTACCTAGGGGTCGCAATATTGTCTCCCAAGCATCTGCTATGAACTACATGGTACCCCAAGCACCACAAACACCAGTTGTGCAAACTTAAGTATAGAACCCTGAAGCACCGCAAGGCGGGTACAACCAAGGTAATTATCAGTACCAACTGCCCATGTATGGAGCATATGCAAAAAATCAGCTTGATCACTCCAGACTGATCGAGTGTTTTCTGAAGATGAAACCGAGGGAATTCACTAGTAAGCCATCGGATCCTCTGTGGCCAGCCCACTAGAACGACGAGATGGAGAAAAACTTTATGATGATGACTGCCAATGAAGAAGAGAAAGTATTACATGCCACGTTTATGATGAAAGGTGATGTACATTACTCATAGAAGTCTACTCGGAGTTATCTGTTGACAAAGCACATCCAATTAACCTAGGCTATCTTTAAAGAAGCCTTATTCGAGAAGTATGTCCCCAAGAGTTTCAGGGATCAAATGCAAAAAGAATTTCTGAGTCTATATTGAGGACAAATGTTTCTAGACGCTTATCAGCAGCTTTATGAAGAGCTGTTCTTCTTTGCTCCCTTTAGCTTACAGGAAGAAGATGTAACACCCGCACACTATGAACCCGATCTAAACCTTTAATTCATGTCGTAACAGGTCTTCCAATCATCACCGGGCCAGATGGGACGAACGGATGACGACCAGGTATGAAAACGGACCCAGGTACGATATTTATTCATACTGATTGATGGTACCGGTTGACCGGTATGCCTGCACAGGCAGACCACTTATACTTTCCAAATTTTGAACCTAAGAACTTTCCTAATATTATGTGGCTTCCTAAACTCAACCGTAGTCTATATAAGGACCCCTAAACCTCCTTAAATCCCTTTCATTGATCCTCACAAACCCTAGAGAGGAAAAAGAGATTGAAGAAGGAGAAGGAGCTAAAGAAGGAGAGGGAAAAGCCGCCATTGCTATTGGACGAAGAACACATTACCGCGAACCAACAGTAAGTGCTTAAACCTTCCTCTACATTAAGTATTCTAGAATGGTTAGTCATGATTGGATCAATACCATGAAAGGTGAGGTTTTGCTTTAAATCATATTTTACTGTCAAACCCTAATCCAGTCGGTAAACCCTAGATTCAAGTTCTAGGTTGAAGATCATCGAAACTAAGACTTGAATGGAGTTGTAAACAACTTTAACTCATTGCTCAGACCTTGAATGTATAGGAGAAACCCTAAAATCTTTAGGGGATGATCGACGGAAGGCGAGAACCGGGTGTATGGTCTTCTAGATTCATACCGATCGACCATACCGGTCGCACCCTATGCGACCGGTACCTGCGACTGGTATCTCCTAGAGACTGGTCTGTGGGGACCGATTGACCATAGCAGTCGCACCTTTCCCCACAGTGCGGCGGCCGATACCTGCGACCGGTACCCACAACCGGTCTGCTCTATGAGAAGTGTTTTGACCTTGTTGGTTTTTTGACCAACGTAAACCATAAGAAAAACTATTCTAACTCAACCCTAACATTCAGTAGGACCTTGTGATAGCAAGTTTGGATTCTGTGACGTGGAGCAAGCTATCAGTCAAGTGTCAGGTAAGGGAATCAGACCTAAACCCTAATAATTTAATAACAGTAAAATGTTGCTAAAAAGTATGATTCTATGGAATGGTGTTTGTGCATACTCACATGTAATCTTTACTTTCAGTTATTATTATTGTTCGTGCATACTCGCTATGCTAGGATGTGACTATTAGGCATGTGATTGTTTTCGTTGGTGTATGGAATGGAAAGGGCCTGGGGTCTGGGATCACTCACACTAGCACCTTTTCGTATCATTCTGTCTTAGCATGCTTGGTGCGGGTAGGGTATCAGGGGGAGGAAGTGGCACTGTGGTCCTAGCTCTATCTCTATGCCGTAGGGAGCTGTGCTGGGATAGGGCCTATTATGATGACCTTTAAGATTGGTTAGTTGCGAGCCTAGTTTGCAAGCCCTCGCCAATAGGGGCTTACGTGTTGGTATGGGTAGGGTATCAGGGGAAGTGTTGGCGGTATTTGATTCGGACGCTTTAGCTCTATCTCTATTCCATGGTGGGTGCATGTGGAAAGACAGTAGTGTTTGATCCATTGGGCGCCTTCACACACTCGTGTTTAGAGGTGCGGTGGCCGCCAATCCTTTCTATAGCACATTGCAAACTTAGAACCAGACCATAATGTGAATGTTACTCATGCATATGTTTGTTGCATTGTCTGATTGTCTTACTGAGCTAAGTTGTGAGCTCTCCATGTATATATATACATGTTTTTAGATGTTGATGCAGGTTATACTGTGGAGGACTACATGGACGCTCCGGCGTATGGAGGTGTTGCTGCTTTAGAAGTGCAAGCAGGAGAGGACGTGCATGACGCTTCATGAGAGTGCCCTTTCTGCATGTACCTCTAGGATGTTGATTTAATTTATTTTATTTATTTTTAGTTGGGGATACAATTGATATAAGGATAATTATTTATGTTTCGATATTTGAATAATTGGATATCTTATTTAAATTATCAATAGAGAACTCAGTTCATTTAATTTAAGACTTCCGCTATATTTTATTATATTCTGATTATGATTATGTGCAATGGTTTGTATGAGTGGACATGGTCTTATTGAGATCCTGGTGTGAACCGTTGGTTCAGTGACAGTTCAATCACACTTCTGGTTCAGCTGGAATTGGGGTGTGATAACTATGGTATCAGAGCTCTTAGGCTCTGTCCAACAGACCATACATGCACTTGACTGAGTCAATGAACTGAGATAGGAAAAATTAAAAGTCTTAATAAAAACACACTTTAAGCACTTGTTTGATGCCTGAGACTAAATACGAAAGTGCATAATATACTATATTAAATATGGAATTAATAAAATGACATGCTCTAGTGAGGAAACCATAGTGACAAGCAGAATGATAAAAAAATTTCATAACAAGTAAGAAGAAAATTGTATAAACATAAAATATCCAAAGGGTGAAAAGTTAATTGTGCTACAGGGTATAGTCCACAAGCTGGACGGTTACCCTGTTATATAAAAACCATGGTGTGAGGGAGAGAAAATAAAAGATCTATCATGGGGATGCGAGCATAGGAGGAATAGGGTCAGTGATGTCATAGTCATGCTCATAAGCTACCCTGAGCCAGTGTACCTACTCCTACGTGACTCTGAGGCTGTGAGAAAGGCGCCTTAGGTCATGACTCATCTCACGATGGGTATCCCAAATCTCCGTAAACATACCCAACACGGTATCGGGAGGAAGCTAGGATGGTCCCGCTGCAGGTGTGGGCTTGGTACCGGTGCTAGAATGTCCTCCATCTGATCATCATCACCATCATCCCCTACCTCTTTTGCATGGGCTGCATTGGATGTTGCCACTGCAGCTACCCTCCTAAGCAGATGAGGATGAGCCTCTAACTCCTCATCACTGATGGCCAGATTATCCATCCTCATCCGGACAATGGCATCCCAGTCAATGTCTGAGGTATAGTGTCCTCGACCGCAATCTCATCTCTCATGTCCACCCGTAAGCGCCGTAGAAGAGTAGTGATAAGCTGGCCATAAGGAAGGGTACTGATCTGATCGGGCAGAGTAGCCTGACGCATGGTCCTGATAATAATGTAAGGGAGATAGACCCGCTCCCTAGTGCAGACGCAATAAGTCAAGTACTGGGTGAGTTGAGACAACTCACTCTAGTGGCCGCTCTGAGGAACAATGTCATGTTGGATGAGCGGCAATATACTCGAGGAACAAGTCTCAAGCTAGCAGCTTTCATGGGCACTCCTGGGTTAAGGATCTGCTCTGAAACCTCCTGGCGCAGATCATCAGTAAGAAAGCCCTTCATCTTGGGGGCACAGTAAACCAATTCATCATTATTTGGAATCCCCAAAATATCAGCAAGCTATTGAGTGTCAAAGGATATGGGAACGCCTTTGACAAAGCTGGTTATCTAGAGGTCCCTGCCACGACTGAAGTCATTAACATTTCCCTCAACCTCCAGGTTGGCGTAGAAATGTTTGACTAGGTTGGGATGGGTAGTCACTGTATAAGTAATGACGGGTAACCACCCAAGGTCATCGAAGGCCGCTTCAACGTCAAATCGTTGTAGCTTCTCCAAGTTTACACATCTCCCTGACTTGATGTTCTTCTCTTCAAACCAAGAAAAACGGGCTTGTACCGCCGCAGAACGAAACCACCGCTCATTGAACTATGGAACCGACGGGTATAGACGGTTCATGCTAGGACCGAATGCATGTTTACCAGCACCACGACATTGATACATTTTGAACTACAAAACAAAAACAAAATAATGAGAATTTGGTTAGAATTTCCAAAATTTTGGTAGCATAACGACAGTAATTTAAGCAAAAGCCTTGAACTCACCCAAAAATTTGGATAGGAAGACTTACGTAACAATCTAACATCATATGGAAACCAAATAATCATTAAACAAGCAAGAAATTTAGCTATTACAAGAAAAAAATTGATTTTTACCAAACCTAGGTTAAAAACGCAAAAATTCGATTGTTTAGAAAAAGTATACGGTGGAACCTCAAATAGATTGAGGGCTTTTGCTCGTAGAGGTCCCTAAACTCTATCTAAGCCGAAAGAAAAGAGTTCCTACTGCTAGAATCTTCTAAACCAAGAAAAATCTAGTTTTTGGGCAAGAAACCATGAAGAAACGATGTAAAAAGGAAGAAAGGAAGGAAGAAACTAACATGGAGACGATGTTCAAGGTCTTGATCGGATGAAAATCGCTATTAAGGCCACCGGTCGGACTGTAGCAACTCACCAAGTCAGAGACAAATCGCCATCGGAGAGAATGGAAGGAAGAAACGTGAGAAAAGACTCACTTTTCACGATTTTAAAGGTATTTTAGGGCATACCGATAATCGGTTTTGCCTATACCGGTCGACCGGTACCCCCTGGGTATATCGACTGGTACCTCTCGGTTAGAGGAAATTCCTGACCGGTCGACTACACCGGTCAAGCCATACCCTACAGTGCTGCAACTGGTATATCGACCGGTATATCTTGGGAATTTCGAGAGGTTGGTCTGCCTGACCATACCGGTCGCACTACACTCCACAATGCCGTGACTGGTATGTTGTGACCGGACATGTATTCCAAGCTCAGAAAATTTTGGGAAATTTTTTTTAAAATTCTGATTTAAGTTTCCTTACGAGTTTCGCCTTGCACTTGTTAAAGACTAACACTATTATGACTATTCGATTGTACCTCATGTGCTATGTCTTCTTTTCAGATCCAAGCAGGAAAAACTAATCTGAGATGGTAGGCAAAAATGGTCGTAGAGGCTCATGAAAGCGCCATCACTCAAGGGTGTGTCAAGCCGAGGACTATGTAGAAACATGAACTGTAGATGAGCAAAACCTGAACCCAGAAGGTGGAGAAAGGCAGAGTCCCAGAGCACCAACAAATTTACCAAGCCCTCCTCACACTAACTCTGAGACAATTGTGATAAATTTGGTTTATCTGATGGAAGCTCAGCAGAAAGCGTTCCTGAATGAGATGCTGAAGATGTTCAGGCCATTCGAATATATCCCTACAGAAGGTACACCTGAGTCTGGGGGAAATAACACCACACTGCCAATGGATGGTAGTACTGCGCTGATGGGCCAAGACAGAACCTACAACCCCCACACCAATTTCCAACGTCGTCTACCTATCAAGGGATCTATCTGTACCCACCACCATGGTATAGAACAAATGCACTGGGGCAGAGTGACCTAAGCCGAGCAATGGATAGGTTTTTGAAGTTGAAACCCCCTACCTTCACAGGGAAACCAGGAAAATCATTGTGGCCTGCATAGTGGGTTGTTGAGATGGAGAAGAACTTCCATCTAATGACTTGCACGGAGGATGAGAAGGTGTTGTTTGCTATGCACATGCTCAAGGAAGACGCTAATGCCTGGTGGAATTCTACCCGGACATACTTGGAGACAAAGCACACTCAGATCAATTGGGAAATATTCAAGGGAGCTTTATTTGATAAGTACTTTCCGAAGAATTTTCGTGATCAAATGGAAAAGGAATTCTTAAACCTACAACAATTCCAGTCGATAGTTGATGCGTACCAGCAAAGGTATGAAGAGGTATTTTTCTTCGCTCCGGCAAGCATGCAAGAGCAAGAAACCAAGACCCGCAAGTTTACCATGGGATTATGAGGAAGTATCCGAGAGCATGTCTTGGGTTTGGAGAAGAAAGTATATAACGAAGCTGTATAGATTGCTAGGGTAATTGAATCAAGCTAAAGAGATAGCTTCTTTGCTCAAAACAGGGGACTGAAGAGGCCTGCTACTGAGACCTCGGGTGGAGGGAACACTAGACCATTCTACCCATACAAGGCTCAGTCTACTGTGGTGCCAGCAAGGAATACTAATGCACCACCACCGTCATAGTTAGCTGGACAAAATCCAAATGTCAAATGTTTCAACTGTCAATAATTGGGTCATTATGCAAAGACCTGTACTCTACCTAAGAGGCAACTGCCAAAGCAAGGAAAAATATTCGCAGTCACCACTAAGGAGGCAGCCGCATCATCTGATGTGGTTACTAGTATGATTACATCCCTTACTATTTGGCTTACTGTGTTGTTGTGTGTGAGCATGTAGAACTAAGGGATAATTAAATTTCAGGAACTACAAATATAGCTGGTGTACCTGCCAGAGTACTCTTTGACTCTGGGGCTACCCACTTCTTTGTTTCTATGTCTTTTGGGAAGTTAATGGAATTACCTGTCAAGTATTTAACCCCAAGCTTGATAGTTCACTCTCCGTTGGGAGTATAAGTGGCGTTGAATGAATGCTATGGGCCGTGTACAGTTAGTATTGAGGGCCAAAACCTTGAAGGAAATTGGGTTCAACTTGAGATGGCAGACTTCGACGTCATCTTGGGAATGGATTGGCTAGGCCATCATTCAGCTAGCTTATTATGTGGTGAAAGAAAACTTGTTTTCAAAGATGAGAAGGGAAAGGAGTTTAGCTTCACTCGAACCAAGTTAACTAGGAAATGGAAGCTGATCCTCTCTGCCTTAAAAGCTAAGAGATGCTTAGAGAAGGGGGGGGGGGGTGGGGTACTTAGTGTCTGTAGTTGACATCACTATAGAGGTTCCAAAGATGGAAGATCTAGATGTGGTACGAGAGTTTCTAGATGTATTCCCAGACGATCTACCAGGTCTACCTCCAGATAGGGCTAGAGAGTTTGTGATAGACCTCATGCCAGGGTCGGCACTGGTGTCTAAGGCACCATATAGGATGGCCCCTACAAAATTAAAAGAGTTGAAGACCTAGTTACAAGAACTACTAGATAAGGGTTTCATACAACCAAGCATATCACCATGGGGAGCACTTGTATTGTTTATAAAGAAGAAGGGCGGTAGCGTATGACTATGTATCGACTACCGAGAGTTGAACAAGTTAACCATCAAGAACTGATATCCTTTGCCTAGGATCGATGATCTGTTCAATCAGTTGCAGGGTGCAAAGGTTTTCTCGAAGATTGATCTTAGATCAGGGTATCACCAATTGAAGATCAAAGCAATAGATATTCTGAAGACTGCTTTCAGAACAAGGTATGGGCATTATGAGTTCCTAGAAATGTCGTTCGGGTTGAGTAACGCTCCAACATCGTTTATGGAACTAATGAACCGAGTGTTTCATGACATGTTGAACACTTCGGTCATCGTATTCATTGATGATATCTTGTTCTACTCAAAGGACAAGGAGACTCATGTAACACATTTGAGAGCATCCCTACAACGACTAAGAAGGGAGAAGCTTTACGCCAAGTTCAAGAAATACAAATTTTGGCTGAAGGAAGTGGCCTTCTTGGGTCACGTAGTATCTGTAGACGGTATCAAGGTAGATCCAAGCAAGATCGTAGCTATAGTAGGATGGGATGCACCAAAATCAGTTGCGGAGATTCGTAGTTTCCTTGGATTGGCTGGTTACTATAGAAGATTCGTGGAAGACTACTCAAGAATCGCAGTTCCACTTACCAGACTAACCAAGAAAGGAGAATAATTCATATAGACAAAATAATTCATATATACAGATGAGTGTGAGAAGTGCTTTCAAACTTTGATGTCAAGACTAGTCTCTGCACCTATCTTGACCATCCCAGCACCAGGCTTGCCGTTTACCCTTTATACGGATGCCTCAGGGTTGGGTCTTGGATGTGTGTTGATGCAAGGAGAACAGGTGATTGCCTACGCATCAAGACAGTTGAAAGCGCACGAGAAGAACTATCCTACTCATGATCTGGAGTTGGCAGCGGTTATTCACGCAATCAAGACTTGGAGGCACTACCTTTATGGTGAAAAGTCTCAGATTAAGTCAGATCACAAGAGTTTAACTTACCTTTTTACTCAGAAGGACCTGAATATGAGACAAAGAAGATGGCTAGAACTATTAAAAGATTATGATTATGGCATCCAGTACCATCCGAGTAAGGCAAACGTTGTGGCTGATGCCTTAAGCAGAAAGTGGGCATTGAATCCTGAGGTAGGACCTAGTACAAACGCTACACTGTGTGCTGCAGCCTCAGGCTTAATAGAGAATGATAAAGAGTATATAGAGATTGCAGGAGATCCAGTGGAACGGGGCTTAATTCATAAGTTCACATTGATGTTCGCAGTTTTGAGGATCTCATCGGATCTAATAGATGAGGTCAAAGTAGCAATCCTACAGGATCGACACCTCAAGACTATGCAAGAAGATCTAGAGAAGGGTAAAAGCAACCCTGATTTTCCCTTGGATTCAGACAAGGTACTCAGGTATTGTGGAAAATTATGTATACCTGAGAGTGAGAACTCAAATATCAGAGATAGAGTTATGATAGAAGCTCATTATACCCTATATTTGGTACATCCAGGAAGCACCAAGATGTACCATGATTTAAGAAGATTATATTGGTGGAGGGGTATGAAAGCGGATGTAGCTCGATTTGTGTTCCAATGTCTGGATTGGCAGCAAGTTAAAGCAGAAAGGCAGAGACCCGCAGGTTTGCTACAATCACTATCGGAGCCAGCATGGAAGTAGGATTGTATCACAATGGATTTCGTCACTAGCCTACCCTTGACACCAAGGTCAATGGATTCCATATGGGTTATAGTCGATCGACTTACCAAGATAGCTTGATTCATCGCTGTCAGACCTCAGTATACCATGGACAAGCTGGCCAAGCTATATATGGATAATATAGTCAGACTTCATGGCGTCCCAAAAAGTATAGTATCTGACAGAGATCCCCATTTTACATCAAAGTTCTGGGAAGGATTACAGAAAGCCATGGGAACCAAGTTGAAGTTTAGTACAACTTTTCCTCATCAAACAGATGGGAAGTCAGAAATAACTATTCAAATCATAGAAGATATGCTCCGAGCATGTGTCCTAGATTTCAAAGGAGCTTGGGACGAGAAGCTATCACTCATCAAGTTTGCATATAATAATAATTACCAGGCTACAATCCAAATGGCTCCATACGAGGCACTCTTTGGGAAGAAATGTCATACACCTCTGTTATGGAATGAGGTGGGAGAGAGAAGGATTGTAGGATCGGAGTTCATCGAAGAAACTTGTCGAGTGATTGATCAAATTAAAGAAAGAGTGAAGACAGCTCAAGTTCGACAAAAGCACTATTCTAATAACTGACGTCGAGATCTAGAGTTTACAGTGGGTGGCAAAGTATTCTTAAAGATATCACCTATGCGAGGTCTAAAATGGTTTGGTAAGAAGGGGAAGCTATGCCCCAGGTATGTGGGACCATACGTGATTTTGACCAGACGTGATATTGTGGCATATCAACTGGCTCTACCACCATCCATGTCAAGCGTTCATGTGTGTTCCATGTTACTTTATTGAAGAAATATGTCAGGGATCCATCACATATCTTGACAGCAGACCACCCAGACTTGACATTTGAAGTGGTACTTGTGATGCTCACAAGCCGAAAGGTACAACATCTCCGAAGCAAGGATATCCATTATGTGAAAGTGCATTAGAAAAACCAAGATGTAGAAGAAATCACTTGGGAGGAAGAGAACACGATGCGAAAAGAATACCCTAACCTTTTCGACGAACAAGGTATGTACAAATTTCGAGGCTGAAATTTATCTTAAGGGTGGGAGAGTTGTAAGATCCGTACTCCATGAACCCAATCTAATCCCTTAATTCATGTCGTAATAGGTCTTCTAATCATCACCGGGCTAGACGGGACGAACGGATGAAGACCAGGTATGAAAACATACCCAGGTATAATATTTATTCATATCGATCGATGGTACTGGTCGACCAGTATGCCTGCGCAGGCAGACCACTTAGATCCAGAAACGTATCTCTGCGGGTCCCACTTTCTAAATTTCAAACTTAAGGACTTTCCTAAACTCAACCCTAGTCTATATAAGGACCCCTAAACCTCCTTAAATCCCTTTCATTGATCCTCACAAACCCTAGAGAGGAGAAAGAGATCGAAGAAGGAGAAGGAGCTAAGGAAGGAGAGGGAAGAGCTGCCATTGCCGTTGGACGAAGAACACATTACCGTGAACCAATGGTAAGTGCTTAAACCTTCCTCTATGTTAAGCGTTCTAGAATGGTTAGTCATGATTGGATCAATACTATGCAAGGTGAGGTATTGATATAAACTATATTTTGCCGTCAAACCCTAATCCAGTCGGTAAACCCTAGATTCCAGTTCTAGGTTGATGATCATCGAAACTAGGACTTGAATGGAGTTGGAAACAACTCTAACTCATTGCTCAGATCTAGAATATATAGGAGAAACCCTATAATCAATAGGGGGTGACCGACGGAAGGCGAGAACTGGGTGTATGGTCTTCCGGAGACATACCGGTCGACCAAACCGGTCGCACCCTATGCGACCGGTACCTGCGACCGGTATCTCCTGGAGACTGGTCTGTGGGGACCACTCAACCATACCAGTTGCACCTTTCCCCACAGTGCACGGCTGGTACTTGCGACCAGTACCTGCGACCGGTCTGCACTGTGAGAAGTGTTTTAACCTTGTTGGTTTTTCGACCAACGTAAACCCTAAGAAAAACTATTCTAACTCAACCCTAATATCGTGTAGGACCTTGTGATAGCAAGTTCGGATTCTGTGACGTGGTGCAAGCTATCAATCAAGCATCAGGTAAGGGAATCAGACCTAAACCCTAATAATTTAATAACAGTAAAACGTTGCTAAAAACTATGATTCTACGGAATGGTGTTTGTGCATACTCGCACGCCAACTTTACTTTCAGTTACTATTATTGTTCATGCATACTCGCTATGCTAGGATGTGACTGTTAGGCATGTGATTATTTTCGTTGGTGTATGGAATGGGAAGGGCCTGGGGTCTGGGATCATTCCTCACACTAGCACCTTTTCATATCATTATGTCTTAGCATGCTTGGTGCGGGTAGGGTATCAGGGGGAGGAAGTGGCACTGTGGTCTCCAGCCTGGCCACTATAATCTAGCTCTATCTCTATGTCGTAGGGAGTTGTGTTGTGATAGGGCCTACTGTGATGACATTTAGGATTGGTTAGTTGCGAGCCCAGTTTGCAAGCCCTCGCCAATAGGGGCTTACGTGTTGGTATGGGTAGGGTATCAGGAGAACTATTGGCGGTGTTTGATCCGGACGCTTTAGCTCTATCTCTATTCCATGGTGGGTGCATGTGGGATGATAGTGGTGTTTGATCCATTGGGCAACTTCACACACTCGTGTATTGAGGTGCGGTGGCCGCCAATCCTTTCTATAGCACATTGCAAACTTAAAACCAAACCATAATGTGAATGTTACTCATTCATATGTTTGTTGCATTGTCTGATTATCTTACTGAGCTAAGTTGTGAGCTCACCCTGTATATATATACATGTTTCTAGATGTTGATGCAGGTTATACTGTGGAGGACTACATGGACACTCCGGCGTATGGAGGTGTTGCTATTTTAAAAGTGCAAGCAGGAGAGGACGAGCATGACGCTTCATGCGAGTGCCCTTTCTGCGTGTACCTCTAGGATGTTGGTTTAATTTATTTTATTTATTTTCAGTTGGAGATACAATTGATGTAAGGATAATTATTTATTTTTTTGGTATTTGAATAATTGGATATCTTATTTAAATTATCAATAGAGAACTCAGTTCATTTAATTTAAGACTTCCGTTGTATTTTATTATATTCTGATTATGGTTATGTGCAATGGTTTGTATGTGTGGACATAGTCTTATTGAGATCCTGGTGTGAACTGTTGGTTCAGTGATGATTCACTCACACTTCTGGTTCAGTCAGAATTGGGGTGTGACAGAAGATGGCAAAACCCAAAGGTTCGTTATGGGACTTAGGGGAAGTATCTGAGTGCATGTTTTGGGGCTATAAAAGAAAATATACAATGAAGCTATGCAGATAGCATGAGTTTTGGAGTCTTGTCAAAGAGAGAGTTACTTTGCTCAAAGCAGGGGTATAAAGAGGCCGAATGGAAACTCATTCAACGGAGGGAACTCCAAGACATTTAAATCCTTCCATACTCAAGGCTTTAATGCTGCAGCCAAGACTACTCTGATAGCCCAATCTCAATTAAAGCAAGGAAATGCTGGCGTTAAGTGCTACAACTATGATCAAGTAGGACATTATTCAAGAGATTGTCCTAAGCCAAGGAAGCAGCTACAACAAGGAAAGATTTATGTAGTCACTTCTGAGGATGCTGTCGCATTGCCTGATGTGGTCACAAGTATGATTCAACCTTTTGTTTGTAATGTTATGTGTGAGCATATAAATTAATTTAAGAAAAAAAATCATAGGTATCGTACCTATTAATGGCATACTCGCCAGAGTACTCTTTGACTTTGGAGCCACACACTCATTTATATCAGTGTCTTTCGGAAAGAAGTTAAATATACCTCTCAGACCGTTAGACTACAAGCTACTAGTACCGTCACCTATGGGATTAGAAGCGGAATTAGATAAAGTTTATGGACCATGTCCAGTTCTTATAAATGGAAAAAGTTTGGACGCCAACTTGGTGCAACTCGAGATGGCAGACTTCGACGTCATCCTAGGGATGAACTGGTTATCCCAACATTCCATAAGTTTGCTTTGTGCTGAGAAGAAAATATCATTTAAAGATAAGGAAGGCGCAGAGTTCAGTTTTACAGGAACCAAACTTCCCCGTATAAGAAACTCATCCTCTCTACATTAAAGGCTAGGAGATGCCTTGAGAAAGGAGGAATTGGGTACCTAGTGTTCGTGGTCGACCTCACTAAGGAAGCACCACGAATGGAAGATATTAAAGTTGTGCATGAGTTTTCAGATGTATTTCCTAAGAAATTACCAAGATTACCACCTGATCGAGCAACGAAATTCGTTATAGACCTTATACCAGGAGCTGCATAGTATCTATATGCAGTATCTAAGGCACCCTATCTTATGGCTCCTACTGAATTGAAGGAATTAAAGGTACAATTACAGGAGTTGCTAGACAAAGGTTATATTCAACCCAGTATATCACCATGGGTAGTGCCAGTATTGTTTGTAAAAAAGAAGGACGATAGTGTTCGATTTTGTATAGATTACTGGGAATGAACAAGCTCACGATCAATAATAGATATCTGTTACCTCGGATTGACAACTTATTTGACCAGTTGCAAGGTGCCAAAGTGTTCTCCAAGATTGATCTCTGATCAGGATACCATCAGTTGAACATCAAGGAAGGTGATATTTCGAAGACAACATTCAAAACAAGGTATGGACATTATGAATTCCTAGTTATGTCTTTCGGATTGACTAACGCACCCACAACTTTCATGGAACTCATGAATCGGGTATTCCACGATTGCTAGATACATCGGTCATTATATTTATAGACGACATCCTAGTCTACTCTAAGGACATAGAAACTCATATCACAAATCTTAGAGCCGCTCTACAATGACTAAGAATAGAAAAGCTTTACGATAAATTTATTAAGTGTGAGTTTTGGCTAAGTGAAGTCACTTTCTTAGGCCATGTTATATCCGCTGATAGAATTAAAATAGATCCTAGCAAGATCAAAGCCATTGTGAAATGGGAAGCACCTAAGAATGTTGTAGAAATTAGAAGTTTCTTAGGTTTAGCTGGGTATTATCAATGATTCATGGAAGATTACTCCAAAATCATTGTACCTCTCACCAGTCTGACCAAGAAAGGAGAAATATTTGTTTGGATTGATAAATGTGAGGAGTGTTTCAAAACACTGATGGTAGGATTGATATCAGCTCCCATCTTGACTATTCCAGTACCAGGAGAACCATTTGTCTTGTACATTGATGCGTTCGGGTTAGGATTGGGATGCATGCTCATGCAAGGAGAGCAAGAAATTGCCTATGCTTCTAAACAATTAAAGACACACAAGAAGAATTACCCCACTCATGACTTGGAATTAGCAATGGTGGTACATGCTGTCAAGATATAGAGATATTATTTGTATGGAGAGAAATTCTAGATTAAATCAGATCATAAGAGTCTCACTCATCTTTTCAATCAGAAAGAGTTGAACATGAGACAGAGAAGATGGCTGGAGTTGTTAAAGGATTACGATTGTGATATCCAGTATCACCTACGAAATGCTAATGTAGTGGTCGATGCACTAAGGAGAAAAGCAATGGCAAAGTCACAGGAAGAAGCTAGCACACATGTTGCAATATGTGTCGTAGGAAAAGTATTTAATTGTGGTAATGAGCAGTTCATGATTGATAAACTAGATGAATCGACCGACCTAGGATTTATTCATTGATTTTCAAACATGTTTGCTACATTGAAGATTGTACCTGATCTGATAGACGAAGTAAAAACAGCTATTCAATCAGACCCCTATTTGAGAACAGTGCAAGAAGACCTTGAAAAAGGTAGGACTAGTCCTGACTTCACCTTGCACCTTGAAAGGGTACTACGATACAAAGGGAGAGTATGTGTCCCTAAAAGTGAAGACTTAGATATTAGATGCAGATTAATGATGAAAGCTCACATTACTGCTTATTCGGTACATCCCAAGAGTACAAAGATGAATCATGATCTAAAGAAACTATATTGGTAGAGGGAAATGAAAGTGGATGTAGCTAAATATGTGTCGCAATGCTCGAATTGTCAACGGGTAAAGGCTGAAAGGTAAAAACCTGCAGGCTTGTTACAACCATTACCTGAACCAGCTTGGAAATGGGACTGCATTATTGTGGACTTCATCACAGGATTACCATTGACTCCCAGGGTAGTTGATGCAGTCTGGGTAATTGTAGATCATTTGACTAAGATAGCTTGTTTTATAGCTATACAACCTCAGTATATACTAGAGAGGCTAACCAAGCTGTATGTGGATAATATTGTTAGATTGCATGGTGTGCCTGAAAGCATCGTGTCCAATAGAGACCCAAGCTTTACCTTAAAGTGCTGGGAAGGATTACAGATGGCTATGGGTACAACATTAAAGTTTAGTACGTCATTCCATCCTCAGACCGATTGACAGTCGGAGCGCACCATTCAGATTTTAGAAGACATTCTCCGAGCTTGTGTAATTTATTTCAAAGGATCATAGGATGAGAAATTACCATTAATCGAGGTTGCTTATAACAACAACTATCAAGCTACGACACAGATGTTGTCCTATGAAGCACTGTATGGTAGGAAGTGTCAAACTCCCTTATTTTGGAATGAAGTTGGAGAACAAGGAGTTGTTGGACCCGAATTTATCGAAGAGACTTGTCGAGTAGTAGACATAATCAAGGAAAGGGTTCGAATAGCTCAGAATCATCAGAAGTAATATGCAGATAATCAATGCTGAGATCTTGAATTTACCATAGGTGATAAGGTATTTTTGAAGATATCTTCTATGGGTAGTCTAAAACGGTTTGGACAGAAGGGAAGGCTATGTCCTAGATATATTGGACCTTATGAGATTCTGGCAAGGCATGGACAGATAGAGTATCAGTTAGCACTACCACCATTGATGTCTAGTGTACATTATGTACTCCATGTTTCACAACTAAAGAAGTACGTCAGAGACCCGACACTTGTGTTAACAATGGATCCACTAGATTTGATTGAAGATTTAACGTTTGAAGTAGTAGTATCTTTTGAAATCACTAGTCAAAAGGTTCAATGTCTTTGCAACCGCGACATCTATTATGTTAAAGTTATCTGGAAAAGCAAAGATGTGGAAGAAATCACATGGGAAGAAGAGAACTCTATGTGAAAGTAATATCCTCACCTATTCGAATCAGAAGGTATGTGCAAATTTTGAGGATGAAATTTATGTACTCGGAGCCGCACCAGTATCAAAAGCACCTTATAGAATGGCTCCTACTGAACTGAAGGAATTGAAAGTACAACTATAAGAACTACTGGACAAGGGTTATATTTGACCCAGTATATCACCATGGGGAGTGCCAGTATTATTCATGAAGAAGAAGGACGGTAGCGTTCGCTTGTGTATAGACTATCGAGAACTGAATAAACTGACAATCAAGAATCGGTACCCATTGCCTCGGATCGATGACCTGTTCGATCAGTTGTAAGGTGCCAAAGTGTTCTCAAAGATCGATCATCTGTCAGGCTACCATCAGCTGAAGATTAAGGATGGTGATATCCCCAAGATAGCATTCAGGACCAGATATGGACATTATGAATTTTTGGTCATGTCTTTTCGATTGACAAATGCACCAGCAACCTTTATGGAACTTATGAACCGGGTTTTCCACGACATGTTGGGTACGTCAGTTATTGTATTCATTGATGATATATTAGTCTACTCCAAAGATGAGGAAACGCATGTGAAGAATCTAAACGCCGCTCTGCAACGACTACGGAAGGAAAAGCTATACGCCAAATTTACAAAGTGTGAGTTTTGGCTAAAGGAAGTCACATTTCTAGGCCATGTAGTATCCGCTGAAGGAATTAAAGTGGATCCCAGCAAGATCGAGGCTATTGTAAAGTGGGAAGCACCGAAGAGCGTTGTAAAAATTAGAAGTTTCTTGGGTCTAGCTGGGTATTATCAATGATTTGTGGAAGACTATTCCCGAATTGCCGTACCTCTTACCAATTTGACTAAGAAGGGCGAGAAGTATGTTTGGATGGATAAATGCGAGAAGAGTTTTCAAACCTTGAAGGCTAGATTGATATCAGCTCCAATCTTGACCATCCCGATTCCAGGACAACCATTTATCTTGTATACCGATGCGTCAGGATTGGGATTAGGAGTGTACTTATGCAAGGAGAACAAGTAATTGCTTATGCCTCAAGACAACTGAAGACACATGAGAAGAACTATCCTACACATGATTTGGAACTAGCGGTAGTAGTACATGCTGTCAAAATATAGAGACATTATCTGTACAGGGAGAAGTTTCAGATTAAATCAGACCATAAAAGTCTTACTTATCTATTTAATCAGAAGGAGCTGAATATGAGACAAAGAAGATGGCTGGAACTATTGAAAGACTATGATTGTGATATCTAGTATCATCTGGGGAAAGCTAATGTAGTAGCCGATGCGTTGAGTAGAAAGACAATGATAAAATCTCAGGGAGAGGTTAGCACAACTGCCGCAATGTGTACTACCAGAAAGGTATTCAAGCACGGTAATGAGCATTTTGTGATAGATGCACCAGATGGATCAACCAACCAAGGGTTTATTCATCAGTTTTCAAATATGTTCATCGCATTGAAGATTATACCGGATATAGTTGATGAAGTGAAGATAGCTATCAAATCAGACCCTTACCTAAGGACGGTGCAAGAAGACATCGAAAAAGGTAGAACTAACCCTGAGTTCACCTTTGAAGAAGAAAAGGTACTGAAGTAAAAAGGAAGAATATGTGTACTCGAAACAGAAAGCTTTGACATTAGACACAGATTGATGAAAGAAGCCCACACCACCATCTATTCGATACATCCGGGAAGAACAAAAATGTATCATGATCTAAAGAAACTATATTGGTGGAGAGGAATGAAAGCAGATATAGCAAAGTTCGTGTCTCAATGCCTAAATTGTCAGAAAGTAAAGGCTGAACGACAAAGACTAACAGGACTGTTACAGCCGTTATCGAAACCAGCATGGAAATGGGACTGCATCACTATGGACTTCGTCACAGGATTACCACTGACTCCTCGAGTAGTTGACACAGTTTGGGTAATTGTAGACTGCCTGACTAAAACAGCTCGTTTTATACCGATACGATCCCAGTATACACTGGAGAGGTTAGCTAAGCTGTATGTGGATAATATTGTGCGATTACATGGTGTACCTAAAAGTATTGTGTCCGATAGAGATCCACGATTTACTTCAATGTTTTGGGAAGGATTGCAAAAGGCTACGGGTACAACATTGAAGTTTAGTACTGCATTCCACCCACAGACAGATGGATAGTCAGAGCGTACAATTCAGATTCTAGAAGATATGCTTCGAGCATGTGTAATTGACTTCAAAGGATAATGGGATGAAAAGTTATCACTGATTGAGTTCGCTTATAACAATAGCTATCAGACTACTATACAGATGTCACCCTATGAAGCACTGTATGGCAGAAAGTGTCAAACTCCTTTATTTTGGAATGAATTTGGGGAACGTAGTCTTGTTGGACCAGAATTTGTTGAGGAGACTTGTCGAGTGGTCGACATTATCAAGAAAGAGTGAGAACAACCCAAAACCGTCAGAAGTAATATGTAGATATTCGACGCAGAGATCTTGAGTTCGTCGTGGGTGATAAAGTATTCTTAAAGGTATCGCCTATGCGAGGTCTGAAACGGTCCAGACAGAAGGGGAAACTAAGTCCAATATATGTCGGGCCATATGAGATCTTAGCCAAACATGGAAAAGTGGCTTATCAGTTAGCACTACCCCCATCTATGTCAAGTGTACATGACGTATTTCATATTTCCTTATTGAAGAAGTATGTCAAGGATCCGACGCACGTTTTGACAATGGATCTACCAGATTTAACTGAAGATTTGACCTTTGAAATAGCATCAATTGAGATCACTAGTCGAAAGGTGCAACGTTTACGCAATTGTGATATCTATTATGTCAAGGTCACCTGGAGAAGCAGGGATATAGAAGAAGTCACATGGGAAGAAGAGAATGCTATGCGAAAGCACTAGCCTCACTTATTTGATTCAAAAGGTACGTACAATTTCGAGGACGAAATTTCTATAAGTAGGGGGGAGTTGTAAGACCCGTATCAATCTAACCTGGTCTTACCACCTTGAACTAGGTCTACCCATCATGGTCGAGCCAAATGGACCAAGTACGTGAAGGAGATCGTAATCCCAAGTATTAAACTGACCCAAAAACACTCAAAAAGGGGCGAGGGTCGCACACCCAGTGAGGTGGGGTATAACCCCCCAGTACAAAAAGTAAGACCCTCAGTTTTTAATCGGGGTCGGACATTTTAAAACCTGGGGTCGACGGGATCATTGACGGGATCATCGACCCCCATTTGCCGCCAGAAACAGAAATTTGGAAACTTTTCTAATTTCGGTTGGGCTATTTTCTAATCTCAATGGGACTTATTTTAGGAGTTTCTACTCTATATAAAGGGCGTCCCTAAGCCTCTTTCACTCCTTTTAGAACCCTAATTCAATTGAGAGAAAGAGAAGTGAAGGAAGAGAAGAAGAAGAGAATAAAAGTAGAGAAGAAGGCAAAAGGAGAAGAGTTTCAGAGAAGGAGTACTCTTCTCAGGTAAGAATACTAATTCTATGTATTTTTTGAGACTTAGAATAGTTAATGAGAAAAGTATGATGTAGGAGAAACCCGAAACCATCAATCCATGATTAATTTTCAATGAAAACCATGGAGGAGATCAACTAAACCATATGATATGTAAAGAGTAGTTCTAAACCATAGGAAGTGTATGGAATGGACTATGGAAGGAAGCCATAGGATTCAAACAAGAGAGAATGGACCAAAAGGTGATTTATCGACCAAACCCATGGGGGGTCGCACCTAGGGTCGATGGACCCATCGACCCTGGCATCGACCCTACTATGGGGGTTCGCAGTATACTGCTACCCTAGCATCGACCCGTCCTGCTACCCCCAGTTAACAGCAAGTTGGAAAAATTAGAATAAAATCTAACTAAATTCTATCGACTTTGTTAGGTCTTTTAGCAATATAATATCAATATAATGGCGATTCTTAAAGCTTGAAAGAGGATCTACTAGCAAGCTAAGGTGAGGAAACAAGACCTAAACTAATTGGTTAATAACAAACTATTTTTATTTCTTGAGTCCAATGCTATGCTTGATTCTATGCGAACATGCTTGTAATGTGCATTCAACATGTCATCCAATATTTCTATTTATTGTTCATGCATATTTACTTTATTGTTTATAACATGATAATGACCATGATGATAGAAATAGGCATGTGAATGTATGTGTATGGTTGGTGTACTTGATGCGAGCGAGTATCAGGGGGAGTGTCATAGGCCGGGCCTCAGCACTCTAGCTCTATCTCTAACTCAAGTCTTGTGCATTAGCATCGTCGTATCGCCATTACTTTAGCAGAACTATTACGTCGTAAAGTATCAGGGGAGGTGGTCTCGGTCCTTTTAGTCTCTCACTCTATCGGGGGGCCTTAGCTCTTTCTCTATGGGCGTTCTGAGGGATGCTGGGGTGAGGTCATGGATATACTGTTTGGCATTAGGATTGGTTAGTTGCGAGCCCAGTTTGCAAGCCCTCGCCAGCAGGGGCTTACGTGTTGGTATGGCACTGTACAACAATCAACGTTAACCTTTGTTGTACAATGTTCATGGTAGGATGTATGGGGACGATAATAAACGTTAACCTTTGGGTGAACTCCCACACCCTGTGTATAGAGGAGTGGTCAATAAACGTTAACCTTTGACCTCCAACCCTTTCTATTGCATATTGCAAACTTTAAACCAGACCACAGATATGAATTAAATGCATGCATATGTATTGTTGCATTGTTTTGTTTGCTCACTAAGCCATGATGTGTGCTCACCCTCTCGATGTCGAATATTTTTAGTTGATGATGCAGGTACTACTGTCGAAGATTATGTCAACGCTCCAGTGTACGGGCACATGGCGACAATGGAAGTTGAAGACGAAGTAGATACGCATGACTCCTCTTGCGAGTGCAACTCATGCATATTTGATTAGATTTTATTTTAATTATTTGGATTTAGTAAAGACATGTAATTGGTATCTTATTTATGTCTCTATTGAAATAGCATAATTGGATATTTTAATATGATTATCATATTTAGATTTCTCAGTTCATTTTATTATAAGACTTCCACGATTGTGTATTTACTCTGATTATGAATGTGAATGTATGAAGTTTAGATAAAATGGATATAGCCTACTGGAGATCCTGGTTGAACCATTGGTTTATTGACGGTTCATCACACCATTCTAAATAGTACGGAATTGGGGTGTGACATCTATCGTAGTCCTCAACATATACTCTCGCGAGCCAGGCCACCTGAGTCTGAGTCACGCGGAGACTAGCCATGAGATCTGCTACCCACTGGTCTGTAGAGTGCTGGGCATCTATAAGCTCTCCTACTCTCCAATCAGTTACGCGTTGAGCCTCCCGAATCTCACGTAATAGCCCCATCATGTCATCTGATGGTGGGCATGAAGGACCAGCGGAATGAGAAGCCCTAGAAGGGCCAGATCCAGTAGAATGCTGTGGCGATGGAGGAGGGATGGCATCCACATCCATGTACATTCGATCATCATCCTCCTCACATCACCCTCGTGTGTCGCTGTTGCTACCTCCGCTGCTGCTGATGCCGCCTCTGCATCTGTTGCCGCTACCCGAGTGAGAGGAAATCTCGTAGCATTCCTCTCATCATCACTTATATGTATCTCTCTCATGCCCATCCTGTTGATGGCCTGCCAATCAAGGTCAGCTGAGAAGGTGTCCTCAAGGATCCTCTCATCCACTAGATCCACCTGTAAACAGGCAAGCAAGGTGGAGATCAGTCGCCCATAGGGCAAGTTACCTCTCAAATCAAGCAACGTAGCTCTGTGCATAGTTCGAAGAATAATATAAGGGAGACAAATAGGCTACCTAGTATAGATATAGTACAGCAGGTACTGAGTCAGCTGTGAGATCATCTCGTAGTGTCCGCCCTGGGGAATAAGATTATGCTAGATAATCTTACAGTAGACCCATGGCTCTAGACGCAGGTTGACTGCTTTCATCTCCCAGTGGTCATCCCAAAGAATTTGATCATCTATTTCTGCACGCACTTGTGTAGACAGAAACTGTGGCTCCCTGGGTGCACAGTAAACCAACTGACCATCGTTGGAAATGCCTATGAGATCAGCCAACTCCTGACCATTGGAAGAGATCTGAACCCCTTTCACCCAACTGGTGATACGAATCTCTCTACCCCTGTCAACATCATCTAAGTCACTCTCTACCTGTAGGTGACAGTAGAACTGCTTGACCAAGTCCGGGCAAGTGCAAGCCTCGTACAAGATCACTGGAAGCCAACCCATATCACCAAACGCCCGTTCTACATCAAACAGGGCTAAATGGGCTAGGTTCACACACCGACCCCCTTCAACTTTTTTCTAGTCAAACCAAGGATATCACACCTCTGCTTCAATAGACCGGAAGCATCGTGGGTCATGAACTTGAAGAACCTTAGGACAAACCATGATAACTGCAAGAGAAGAAAAATAGAAAAAACAAGTTAGATAAATTTGAAAATTTGACAGCATAATGACATAAAATGGAAAAAGCCTCACTTTTCACCCAAACATTTGGGCAAGAGGACTTACATGGGTCCCAAACCATCCTGCAAAGCAGATACAATCGGAAATTAAAACTAGGTAGGTTAAATTTGAAGAAATTTTGATAATTGGGAAAAACTTCAAAATTAAGGTTAAAAATAGAAATTTTCAAATTTCTACTAAACTAACCGATGAAACTCGAATTTTCTTGAGGGCTTTCATCCATTGGGTGGCCAATAGCAAAAGCCCCCAATAAAAATTATATTTTTATGATCAGAAAAATATTAATTAAAAGAAAACCCTATAAATAGCAAAAACCCTAAGTAGGAAAGCATAAAAATGGAGAAAAGTAGAGAGCATACCTCAAATAATAGAGTGACGGATGTTGATCGATGGAAAAGTGACCAAGTTTATATGGTCGACACTGTAGCAACTCACAGGTGGTGAGTTGAGTAGAGACTATAGGAGGAAGGAGGAGAATGAGTGGCAAATTTTTTGAAAAACAGGTTTAAAAACCTGAATTTTAATCATACGGTTGCACAATTCGATCAAAACCATCGACCGTATGATCAACCATAAGGTCTCGGTAAGTTGCCAGGATTTTGAAGGTCAAACCTACGGTCGCACAACATGAGACCGTAAGCTATCGACCGTATGACTGACTGTTATCTACATTTTGATTCTGTTTGAACTTTTGTCTATTGATTTTGTTTCTCTCTCACCTTCTAGTGTGAGACAAATCCAATACTACCATCATATCTTGTCTCACATGTACAGCCTTTCCAAATACAATTCAACTAAGTGTTTAAATGGCTAGACGCAGAGTAAGTAGAAGGAGACAGAATGCAAACCCATCTCCACCACCTATGGAGACTAATGACAATGAAGGTCAGCGAGGACAAGAAGGAAATAATGGAACTCAAAATGTTGCACCTCAGAATGTGCACACCCAAGCCAACCCAACCAACTTACCTGCACCAGCTACAGATTTGGCTACTGCGGTGATGAATTTGGCACAACAAATGCAGCAAATACAGAAAGTGCAAGCCAACATGCAAGCTACTATGGAAATTGCTTTTCCAGCTGCAAACAAAACCTCAAACCTCTCTACCTGCAGAACAAGCTAGTACGGCACCTGGTGGTAGCAACACTGTACCCTAAGCACCGCAAACACCAGTAGTACAAGGCCAAGTGCCAAACCCTGAAGCACCGCAAGGCATGTATAACCAAGGTAATTATCAGTGCCAACCGCCTATGTATGGAGCATATGTACAGTATCATCTTGATCACTCTAGACTGATCGAGCGTTTCCTGAAGTTGAAGCCGAAGGAATTTATAGGCAAGCCATTAGATCCGTTATGGCCAGCGCACTGGATCGATGAGATGGAAAGAAACTTTATGATGATGACTATAAATGAAGAAGAGAAGGTATTATGTGCAACTTTTATACTGAAAGGTGATGCGCACCATTAGTGGGAATCTACTTGGAGTTATCTGTTGACAAAGCACGCCCAACTGACCTGGGCTATCTATAAAGAAGCTTTCTTCGAGAAGTATTTTCCTAGGAGTTTCAGAGATCAAATGGAAAAAGAGTTTATGAGTCTGTATCAGGGACAAATGACTGTAGACGCATATCAATAGCGTTATGAAGAACGATTTTTCTTCGCTCCCTCTAGCATGCAGGAGGAAAATACCAAAACCCAAAGGTTCGTCATGGGACTTAGGGAAAGCATCCACGAGAATGTATTGGGACTAGAAAAAGAAGATTTATAATGAAGCTGTACAGATTGCTCGAGTACTGGAATCGAGCCAGAGGAAAAGATATTTTGCCTTGAACAGAGGTATTAAAAGGCCCAATGGAAACTCATATAACGGAGGGGACTCAAACTAACCGATGAAACTCGAATTTTCTTGAGGGCTTTCATCCATTAGGTGGCCAATAGCAAAAGCCCCCAATAAAAATTATATTTTTACGATCAAAAAAATATTAATTAAAAGAAAACCCTATAAATAGCAAAAACCCTAAGTAGGAAAGCATAAAAATGGAGAAAAGTAGAGAACATACCTCAAAAAATAGAGTGACGGATGTTGATCAATGGAAAAGTGGCCAAGTTTATATGGTCGACACTGTAGCAACTCACTGGTGGTGAGTAGAGTAGAGACTGTAGGAGGAAGGAGGAGAATGAGTGGGAAAATTTTGAAAAATAGGTTTAAAAACTTGAATTTAAATCATACGATTGCGCAATTCGATCAAAACCATCGGCCATATGATCAACCATAGGGTCTCGGTAAGTTGCCAGGATTTTGAAGGTCACACCTACGGTCGCACAACATGTGACCGTAGGCCATCAATCGTATGACTGATTGTTCTCTACATTTTGATTATATTTGAACTTTTGTCTATTGATTTTGTTTTTCTCTCGCCTTCTAGTGTGAGACTAACCCAATACTATCATCATATCTTGTCTCACATGTACAGCCTTTCCAAATACAATTCAACCAAGAGTTAATGGCTAGACGCAGAGTAAGTAGAAAGAGACAGAATGCAAACCCATCTCCACCATCTATGGAGACTAATGACAATGAAGGTTAGCAAGGACAAGAAGGAAATAATGGCACTCAAAATGTTGCACCTCAGAATGTGCACACCCAAGCCAACCCAACCAACTTATCTGCACCACCTACAGATTTGGCTACTGCGGTGATGAATTTGGCACAACAAATGCAGCAAATACAGCAAGTGCAAGCCAACATGCAAGCTACTATGGAAATTGCTTTTCCAGCTGCAAACAAAACCTCTCTACCTGCAGAACAAGCTAGTACGGCACCTGGTGGTAGCAACACTGTACCCTAAGCACCGCAAACACCAGTAGTACAAGGCCAAGTGCCAAACCCTGAAGCACCGCAAGGCATGTATAACCAAGGTAATTATCAGTGCCAACCGCCTATGTATGGAGCATATGTACAGTATCATCTTGATCACTCTAGACTGATCGAGCGTTTCCTGAAGTTGAAGCCGAAGGAATTTATAGGCAAGCCATTAGATCCGTTATGGCCAGCTCACTGGATCGATGAGATGGAAAGAAACTTTATGATGATGACTATAAATGAAGAAGAGAAGGTATTATGTGCGACTTTTATATTGAAAGGTGATGCGCACCATTGGTGGGAATCTACTTGGAGTTATCTGTCGACAAAGCACGCCCAACTGACCTGGGCTATCTATAAAGAAGCTTTCTTCGAGAAGTATTTTCCTAGGAGTTTCAGAGATCAAATAGAACAAGAGTTTATGAGTCTGTATCAGGGACAGATGACTGTAGATGCTTATCAGCAGCGTTATGAAGAACTATTTTTCTTCGCTCCCTCTAGCATGCAGGAGGAAAATACCAAAACCCAAAGGTTCGTCATGGGACTTAGGAAAAGCATCCGTGAGAATGTATTAGGACTAGAAAAAGAAGATATATAATGAAGCTGTACAGATTGCTCGAGTACTGGAATCGAGCCAGAGGGAAAGTTATTTTGCTTAGAACAGAGGTATTAAAAGGCCCAATGGAAACTCATATAACGGGGGGAACTCAAACTAACCGATGAAACTCAAATTTTCTTGAGGGCTTTCATCCATTGGGTGGCCAATAGAAAAAGCCCCCAATAAAAATTATATTTTTACGATCAGAAAAATATTAATTAAAAGAAAACCCTATAAATAGCAAAAACCCTAAGTAGGAAAGCATAAAAATGGAGAAAAGTAGAGAACATACCTCAAATAATAGAGTGGCGGATGTTGATCGATGGAAAAGTGACCAAGTTTATATGGTCGACACTGTAGCAACTCACTGGTGGTGAGTTGAGTAGAGACTATAGGAGGAAGGAGGAGAATGAGTGGGAAAATTTTTGAAAAACAGGTTTAAAAACCTGAATTTAAATCATACGGTTGCACAATTCGATCAAAACCATCGACCGTATGATCAACCAAAGGGTCTCGGTAAGTTGCCAGGATTTTGAAGGTCACACCTACGGTCGCACAACATGCGACCGTATGCTATCGACCGTATGACTGACTGTTGTCTACAATTTGATTCTGTTTGAACTTTTGTCTATTGATTTTGTTTTTCTCTCACCTTCTAGTGTGAGACTAATCCAATACTACCATCATATCTTGTCTCACATGTACAGCCTTTCCAAATACAATTCAACCAAGTGTTTAAATGGCTAGACGCAGAGTAAGTAGAAGGAGACAGAATGCAAACCCATCTCCACCACCTATGGAGACTAATGACAATGAAGGTCAGCAAGGACAAAAAGAAAATAATGGAACTCAAAATGATGCACCTCAGAATGTGCACACCCAAGCCAACCCAACCAACTTACCTGCACTACCTACAGATTTGGCTACTGCGGTGATGAATTTGGCACAACAAATGCAGCAAATACAACAAGTGCAAGCCAACATGCAAGCTACTATGGAAATTACTTTTCCAGCTGCAAACAAAACCTCTCTACCTGCAGAACAAGCTAGTACGGCACCTGGTGGTAGCAACACTGTACCCCAAGCACCGCAAACACCAGTAGCACAAGGCCAAGTGCCAAACCCTGAAGCACCGCAAGGCATGTATAACCAAGGTAATTATCAGTGCCAACCGCCTATGTATGGAGCATATGTACAGTATCAGCTTGATCACTCCAGACTGATCGAGCGTTTTCTGAAGTTGAAGCCGAAGGAATTTACAGGCAAGCCATTAGATCTGTTATGGCCAGCTCACTGGATCGATGAGATGGAAAGAAACTTTATGATGATGACTATAAATGAAGAAGAGAAGGTATTATGTACGACTTTTATACTGAAAGGTGATGCGCACCATTGGTGGGAATCTACTTGGAGTTATCTGTTGACAAAGCATGCCCAACTCACCTGGGCTATCTATAAAGAAGATTTCTTCGAGAAGTACTTTCCTAGGATTTTCAGAGATCAAATGGAAAAAAAGTTTATGATTCTGTATCAGGGACATATGACTGTAGACGCATATCAGCAGCGTTATGAAGAACTCTTTTTCTTATCTCCCTCTGGCATGCAGGAGGACAATACCAAAACCCAAAGGTTCGCCATGGGACTTAGGGAAAGCATCCGTGAGAATGTATTGGGACTAGAAAATGAAGATTTATAATGAAGCTGTACAGATTGCTCGAGTACCAAAATCGAGCCAGAGGGAAAGTTATTTTGCTTAGAACAGAGGAATTAAAAGGCCCAATGGAAACTCATATAACGGAGGGAACTCAAACTAACCGATGAAACTCGAATTTTCTTGAGGGCTTTCATCCATTGGCTGGCCAATACCAAAAGCCCCCAATAAAAATTATATTTTTATGATCAGAAAAATATTAATTAAAAGAAAACCCTATAAATAGCAAAAACCCTAAGTAGGAAAGCATAAAAATGGAGAAAAGTAGAGAACATAGCTCAAATAATAGAGTAACGGATATTGATCGATGGAAGTGACCAAGTTTATATGGTCGACACTGTAGCAACTCACTGGTGGTGAGTTGAGTAGAGACTGTAGGAAGAAGGAGGAGAATGAGTGGGAAATTTTTTGAAAAATAGGTTTAAAAACCTGAATTTAAATCATACGATTGCACAATTCGATCAAAACCATCGACCATATGATCAACCATAGGGTCTCGGTAAGTTTCCAGGATTTTGAAGGTCACACCTACGGTCGCACAACATGCGACCGTAGGCCATCGACCGTATGACTGACTATTGTCTACATTTTGATTCTGTTTGAACTTTTATCTATTGATTATGTTTTTCTCTCGCCTTCTAGTGTGAGACTAAGCCAATACTACCTTCATATCTTGTCTCACATGTACAGCCTTTCCAAATACATTTCAACCAAGAGTTTAAATGGCTAGACGCAGAGTAAGTAGAAGGAGACAAAGTGCAAACCCATCTCCACCACCTATGGAGACTAATGACAATGAAGGTCAGCAAGGAAAAGAAGGAAATAATGGAACTCAAAATGTTGCAGCTCAGAATGTGCACACCCAAGCCAACCCAACCAACTTACCTGCACCCCCTATAGATTTGGCTACTGCGGTGATGAATTTGGCACAACAAATGCAGCAAATACAGCAAGTGCAAGCCAACATGCAAGCTACTATGGAAATTGCTTTTCCAGCTGCAAACAAAACCTCTCTACCTGCAGAACAAGCTAGTACGGCACCTGGTGGTAGCAACACTGTACCCCAAGCACCGCAAACACCAGTAGTACAAGGCCAAGTGCCAAACCCTGAAGCACTGCAAGGCATGTATAACCCAGGTAATTATGAGTGCCAACCGCCTATGTATGGAGCATATGTACAGTATCAGCTTGATCACTCCAGACTGATCGAGCGTTTCCTAAAGTTGAAGCCGAAGGAATTTACAGGCAAACCATTAGATCCGTTATGGCCAGCTCACTGGATCGATGAGATGGAAAGAAACTTTATGATGATGACCATAAATGAAGAAGAGAAGGTATTATGTGTGACTTTTATACTGAAAGGTGATGCGCACCATTGGTGGGAATCTACTTGGAGTTATCTGTTGACAAAGCACGCCCAACTGACCTGGGCTATCTATAAAGAAGCTTTCTTCGAGAAGTATTTTCCTAGTAGTTTCAGAGATCAAATGGAAAAAGAGTTTCTGAGTCTGTATCAGGGACAGATGACTGTAGACGCATATCACCAGCGTTATGAAGAACTATTTTTCTTCGCTGCCTCTAGCATGCAGGAGGAAAATACCAAAACTCAAAGGTTCGTCATGGGACTTTGGGAAAGCATCCATGAGAATGTATTGGGACTAGAAAACGAAGATTTATAATGAAGCTGTATAGATTGCTCGAGTACTGGAATCGAGCCAGAGGGAAAGTTATTTTGCTTAGAACAGAGGTATTAAAAGACCAATGGAAACTCATATAACGGAGGGTACTCAAAGACATTTAAACCCTTTCATACTCAAAAGGCTTCACTGCTACAGCCAAGACTACTCCGACAGCCCAACCTCTATAGAAGCAAAGTAATGCTGGAGTCAAATGCTTCAATTGTGATCAAGTAGGACATTATTCAAAAGAGTGTCCCAAGCCAAGGAAGCAGCTACCGCAAGGAAAGGTTTATGCAGTTACATCTGTGGATGCTGTCGCATCGCCTGATTTGGTCACAGGTACCGTACCTATTAATGGCTTACCTGCCAGAGTAGTCTTTGACTCTAGAGCTACTTATTCTTTTATATCTGTATCGTTTGGAAAGAAGTTAAATCTACCCCTCATATCCTTAGACTACAAATTACTTGTACGATCACCTATGGGATTAGAAGTGGAACTAGACAAAGGTTATGGACCATGTCCAGTTCTTATCGGCGAGAAGATTTTGGATGCAACCTTAATTCAACTCGAGATGGCAGACTTTGACGTTATCTTGGGAATGGATTGGTTAGCTCGGCACTCTGCAAACCTATTATGTGCAGAAAATAAATTGACATTTAAAGGCAAGGAAGGAGCAAAGTTTAGTTTTGTGGGAACCAAACTTCCCCGTAAACAAAAACTCATTCTCTCTGCATTAAAGGCTAAAAAATGCCTCGAGAAAGGAGGAATTGGGTATCTAGTATCCGTGGTCGACCTCACCAAGGAAGCACCACGAATGGAGGATATTGAAGTTGTGCATGAATTTTTAGATGTATTTTATGAGGAATTACCAGGATTGCCACCTGACCGAGCGACAGAGTTCGTTATAGATCTTATACCTGGAGCCGCACTAGTAACGAAAGCACCCTATCGAATGGCTCCTACTGAACTGAAGGAACTGAAGGTACAATTACAAGAATTACTGGACAAGGGTTATATCAGACCCAGCATATCACCATGGGGAGCACCAGTATTGTTCGTGAAAAAGAAGGATGGTAGCGTTCGACTGTGTATAGATTATCGGGAATTGATTAAGCTTACAATCAAGAATCGGTACCCGTTGCCTCGGATCGATAAGTTATTCGATCAGTTGCAAGGTGCCAAAGTATTCTCCAAAATAGATCTTCGGTCAGGATGCCATCAGTTGAAGATTAAGGAATTTGATATTCTGAAGAGAGCATTCAGAACTAGATATTTATGAATTTTTAGTTATGTCTTTTGGATTGACTAATGCACCCGCAACTTTTATGGAACTCATGAATCGGATATTTCATGATATGTTGGATATGTCAATCATTGTATTTATTGATGACATACTAGTCTACTCCAAGGACAAAGAAACTCATGTCACAAATCTAAGAGACGCTCTGCAACGACTAAGAAAAGAGAAGCTTTATGAAAAATTTATAAAGTGTGAATTCTGGCTAAATGAAGTCTTTTTCTTAGGCCATGTTGTATCCGCTGAAGGAATTAAAGTGGATCCTAGCAAGATTGAAGCCATTGTGAAATGGGAAGCACCTAAGAATGTTGCAGAAATCAAAAGTTTCTTAGGTTTAGCTGGTTATTATCGACGATTCATAGAAAATTACTCTAGAATCACCGTACCTCTCATCAGTCTGACAAAGAAAGGAGAAAAGTTTATTTGGACCGACAAATGTGAAGAGTTTTTCCAAACATTGAAGCCTAGATGATTGCAGCTCCCATCTTGACTATTTTGATACTAGGACAACCATTTATCTTGTACACCGATGCGTCTGGGTTAGGTTTAGGATGTGTGCTCATGCAAGGAAACTAAGTAATTGCGTATGCTTCAAGACAACTGAAGACACATGAGAAGAACTATCCCACTCATGACTTGGAATTAGCAGCAGTAGTATATGTTGTTAAGATATGGAGACATTATTTGTATGGAAAGAAATTTCAGATTAAATCAGATCATAAGAGTCTCACTCATCTTTTTAATCAAAAGGAGTTGAACATGAGACAAAGAAGATGGCTGAAATTATTGAAGGATTATGATTGTGATATCCAGTATCATCCAGAAAAAGCTAATGTAGTTGCTGACGCACTAAGCAGGAAAGCAATGATAGAATCCCAAGAAGAACTTAGTGCAAATGCTATGGCGTGTGTCACAAGGAGAGAATTTAATTATGGTAAAGAGCAGTTCGTGATTGATATTCTAAATGAATCAACTAACCAAGGATTTATTCATTTATTCTCAAACATGTTTGCTACATTGAAGATTGTACCTGATCTATTAGACGAAGTGAAAGTAGCTATTAAAACATACCCTTATCTGAGAACGGTGGAAGAAGACCTCGAAAAAGATAGGACTACTCCTAAGTTCACCTTGGACGTTGAAAAGGTACTAAGATACAAAGAAAGGGCATGTGTTCTTGAAAATGAAGACTTGGATATTAGACACAAACTAATGAAGAAAGCTCACACCACCGCTTATTTGGTACATCCTGAAAGTACAAAGATGTATCATGATCTGAAGAAACTATATTGGTGGAGAGGAATGAAAGCGGATGTAGCTAAATTAGTGTCTCAATGCTTGAATTGTCAGTAGGTAAGGCCAAAATGCAAAGACCTGTAGGATTATTGCAGCCACTGCCAGAACTAGCATGGAAATGGGACTGGATCACTATGGAATTCGTCACCGGGTTACCATTGACTCCCCGAGTAGTTGACGCGGTCTGGGTAATTGTGGATCGTTTGACCAAGACAACTCTTTTCATAGCTATAGGACCTTAGTATATCCTAGAGAGGTTAGCTAAGCTATATGTAGATAATATTGTTAGATTACACAGTGTACCTGAAAGCATTGTATACGATAGAGACCCACGCTTTACCTCAAAGTTTTGGGAAGGAATACAGAAGGCTATGGGTACAACGTTGAAGTTTAGTACTGCATTCCATCCTTAGATAGATGGACAGTCAGAGAGTACTATTCAGATTTTAGAAGACATGTTTCGAACTTGTGTCATTGATTTCAAAGGATCATGGGATGAGAAATTACCACTGATTGAATTCTCTTATAACAACAGCTATTGAGTGACTATACAGATGTCACCCTATGAAGCACTATATGGTGGGAAATGTCGAACTCCTTTGTTTTGGAATGAAGTCAGAGAATGGAGTATTATTGGACCACAGTTTGTTGAAGAGACTTGTTGAGTAATCGACATTATCAAAGAAAGAATCCGAATAGCTTAGAACCGTCAGAAGCAATATACAGATAATCGACGCAGAGATCTCGAATTCACCATAGGTGGTAAGGTATTTCTGAAAATATCTCCTATGCGTGGTTTGAAAAGGTTTGGACAGAAGAGAAAGCTGTGTCCCAGGTATATTGGACCTTATGAAGTTCTAGATAGATGTAGAAAAGTAGCATATCAGTTAGCACTACCACCATCCATGTCAAATGTGCATGATGTATTTCATATCTCATTACTGAAGAAGTACGTCAAAGATCCAACACAAGTGTTAACAACGGATCCATCGAATTTAACTGAAGATTTGACGTTCGAAGTAGTACCTTTTGAGATCACTAGCCGGTAGGTGCAACGTCTTCGCAATCACGACATTTACTACATTAAGGTTACTTGGAGAAGCCAAAATGTAGAAGAAATTACATAGGAAGAAGAGAACGCTATGCGGAAACAATATCCTCACCTATTCGACTCGGAAGGTATGTACAAATTTAAGGATGAAATTTATATAAAAGAGGGGAGTTGTAAGACCCGCACTGCACTAACTTGGTCTAACCATGTCGTGCTAGGTTTTCTCATCATTCCTGGACCAAGTGGACCGAGCATGTGAAGATAGACCACAAACCAGGTATGAGAATCGAGTTAAAAACAATGAAAACATACCTAAGGTCGCATACCTGGGTAGGTATGGTCGACCATAAGGAAGGGAATCAAAAATCTCAAATCCAGAACCCCAAGGTCGATGATTTTGACCCTACGATCGATAATTTATGTGACCGTATGATCGATCGTGAGAACCTAGATGAGACTCCGAGTTTTGAAAACTTTCCTAAACTAAGGGATTGCTTTCTTAATTGAAAGAGGACTTTATACGGAGAGTTTTCCTCTATATAAAGGACGTCCCTCAGCCCTTTTTCACTCTTTTAGATCATTAGTAAACCCTAGAGAAAGAGAAGGAAGAGAAGGAAGAGATGGAGAAGAAGAAAAAGCTAAGGAGAAGAATTTACTGAGAAGAAATTGGCTCTCTATCACAGGCAAAGGTATGAAACAAATCTCTAGAGATGTAAACTCTAAAGAATAAGATTTCTATGGAAGATAGGCAATATCAACCTATTATGATCTATGTGATTTCCTTGAGAAAATTCCAAGGAGGACCATAAGGAGTGAATTTGATGATTAGGGTTGATAAGAAACTACTAATGATGGCCCTAGGATGATCTTAGAATAAACCCCATTGAAGAACAGAAGAATTGACCCTAGAAGAACTCGAATTGCATGTAGTTTGTGACCAGGAATCTCAAGGTCGCAGCTACGATCGACCATAGCATGACCAATATGACCAGAGGATCGACCATAGGCATTTGAAAAGATTTTAGAAATCATATGGTTACAGCTACGGTCGCACTATATGCGACCGTAGGGTATCGACCGTAGACAGCAAGGTCGATACAGCATTAGACCATAGGACTAATCAGACACCTATCAGTACTCTGTTTCGATTTTCTACTATTGTAACATGTCACATATGAACCCTAACTTAAATTCATATAACTTTTAGGTTGTTAAATCAATTCAAAGAAAATTTCAACGCTTGGAAGGAGATCGAGCATTGCTAATAGGTAAGGGAACAAGTCCTAAACTAATTGGTTAATAACAAACTATTATTTTTATTGAGTCCAATGCCATGATTGATTCTATGCGTGTATGCTTGTAATGTGCATCTCACATGTCATCCAATATTTCTGCTATTACTGTTTATGCATATTTAATTCCGTTTATTTATAACATGATGATGATGATGATGATAGGAATAGACATGTGAATTTATGTGTGTAGTTGGTGTGTTGGATGCGAGTGGATCATCAGGGAGAGGACGTGGCATGGGGGTCTTTGACCTCGTCACCAGACTCTAGCTCTATCTCTACTCAAGTCTTGCCTACTAACATTATCTTATCGCCATTACCTTAGCGGAATTATTACGTCTTAGGGCATCAGGGGAGGTGGTCTCGGACCATGTGGTCTCTGACTCTGTCGGGGGGCCTTAGCTCTATCTCTATGGATGTATTGAGGGATGCTGGAATGAGGCCTTGGATACACTGTTTGGCATTAGGATTGGTTAGTTGCGAGCCCAGTTTGCAAGCCCTCGCCAATAGGGGCTTACGTATTGGTATGGGTAGGGCATCAGGAGAAGTGTTGGCGGTGTTTAATCAGTACACTTTAGCTCTATCTCTATTCTATGGTGGGTGCATGTGGGATGGCAATGGTATTTGATCCATTGGGCGGATTCACACACTGGTATATAGGGGTGCGGCGGCCACCAAACCTTCCTATAGCATATTGCAAACTTATAAACCAGACCAAAGATATGAATTGAATGCATACATATGTTTGTTGCATTGTTTTGTTTGCTCACTGAACGGTGATGTGTGCTCACCCTTTCGACTTCGAATATTTTTAATTGATGATGCTGGTCCTACCGTTGAAGAATATATGATTACGCTGATGTATGGACACGTTGCTATGATGGACGTAGAAGCTGAAGAAGATGCGCATGATTCATCATGTGAGTGCAACCATTGTGTTTTTGCTTAAGTTTAGTTATAATTTGAACATCAGATATGTAATTGATTATTTATTTTTATGTCTTGTGGTTTGGAGATAATTGGATTAAATACTTTTTTGTCATTGTTAGACTCTTAGTTTATTATTTGTAAGACTTTCGCTTATTTGTTTATTACCTCTGATTATTAATGTGTGTGTGTCGTTTGATATCTGGGTACGACCTATACGAGATCCTGGGTTAACCGTTGGTTTATTGGCAGTTCATCACACCATTTTGGTTAAACTAGAATTGGGGTGTGACAATTAATGTCTCCAAGTTTTGATTGCATGAATCACCACTGCTAACTCCAAATCATGTGTAGGGTAATTCTTCTTGTGCTCCTTCAGTTGCCTTGTAGCATAAGCAATCACCTGTTCACCTTACATTAGCATGCATCCTAAACCCAATTCGGAGGCATCAGTGTATAGGGTAAATATTTGCCCTGGTACCGGAATGGTCAAGATGGGTGCCGATATTAACTTTGCTTTCAGAGTCTGAAAACATTCTTCACACTTGTTGGTCCAAATGAACTTTTCCTCCTTCTAGATCAGCTTGGTAAAAGGCGCTGTGATCTTGGAGTTGTCCTCCACAAACCATCTATAATAACCAGCTACACCTAAGAAACTTCTAATCTTTATAATGTTTTTAGGTGCTTCCCACCCTACAATTGCTTCTATCATATTGGGGTCCATTTTTATCCCTTCTGATGACACCACATGACCCAAAAAAGTCACCTCGTTCTACTAGAACTCACACTTCTTGAATTTGACATAAAACTTCTCCCCTCACAGCCGTTGTAAGGTTGCTTTAAGATGTATTACATGAGTCTCATTGTCCTTAGAGATGACCAATATATCGTCTATGAAATCTATGACTGAGGTGTCCAACATATCATAAACACTCGGTTCATAAGCTCCATAAAAGATGCGGGTGCATTTGTCAAACCAAAAGACATGACCAAGAACTCGTAGTGGCCGTACTTGGTTTTGAAAGCTGTCTTTCGGATGTCACTTCCTTTGATCTTCAGTTGATGGTATCCTGACCGTAGATCGATCTTAGAGAATACCTTTGCACCTTGAAATTGATCGAACAGGTCATCAATCCGAGGCAATGGATATTGATTCTTGATTGTAAGCTTGTTCAACTCTTAGTAGTCTATGCATAGTCGAACACTACTGTCCTACTTCTTTACAAATAGAACTAGTGCTCCCTATGGCAAAATACTTAGCCGGATTAAACCTATGTCCTATAACTTTTGTAGCTAAGTCTTTAGTTCCTTCAGTTTTGTAGGCGCCATCCGGTCGGGGGCTTTAGACTCTGGTACCGACCTTGGCAGAAGGTCGATCACGAACTTAGTGGTACGATCATGTAGCAACCCAGGTAGATCTTCTGAAAATACATCTCAAAACTCTAACACTACTTTAATGTCTTCCATCCGTGGAGCTTCCTTGGTAACATCAACTACGGATACGAGATAATTGACTCCACCATTCTCGAGGCACCTCTTTGCCTTGAGTACAGAAAGTATAAGTTTTCGCTTCCTAGACAACTTGCTTCCAGTAAACCCAGATATTGTACCGTCCTTGCCCTTGAATGACAACTTCTTCTCAGCACACAGTAGCTTTGCTGAGTCTTGGGATAACAAGTCCATTCCCAAGATGACATCGAAGTTGGAAATTTCAAGTTGGACAAGGTTTGCATCCAAATCCCACCCATCAATATGGAATGGACACGGCCCACAACATTCTTCTAACACAACCTTTAGTCCCAAGCAAGATCTCACTAATAGCTTTTGGTCTATGTTTGACAGGTAACTTAACTGCTTTCCAAATGATACCGATACAAAGGAATAGCCCTAGAGTCAAAGAGAACTCTGGCAGGTACACCAGTTATGGTTATAGTACCTGTAGTTTTACCTAGGTTTAGTCTACATGCTCACACAAAATTACTATAAAATGAAGGTCAAGTCACTTGGTGGTTCAGGTAGATTATTTTGAGTGGCCTAGTTGTTCACCGCTTGAGTCGCTTTATTCTGATTCTCATTGTTTCTCGCCTGGTCATCTGAATTCTCATTAACATTTCCTGCCCAGATGGTGATGGTAGTGGACTTGGTTTACGTCATCTTTAGTTTGATCTACGACCAACCATTTCAGACTAACAACAATTGGTAGATCTGTATAAGCAACATGTGAGAAATCATACAATGTATTGTAATTTGCAGGGTTAATCCCACATTGTGCATAAAAGTCCCAACAATATAGAGCAATAGGGTATGAACAACAAGGAAATTTTGTCTAGTTGACCTTGACCGGTCCCCTTTTTATTAAAAATTTACCTACGGCTCAACCTACCGGATACATTCGGACAATAAAAAAATTTTGTCTAGTCAGTTGTTCAATCGTGCATTGATCGACCAGTCATCAATCTGGACAACTCTCAGATCATTCCAGAGAGTGTCTGATCGACTGATTGGTCGACTAACCGGTCGACCCTTTAAGTCGAATCATCTGCTAGTTAACCAAAATCTTCTTTTTAACATACGTTTTGAGTTCATTTCTCATTTCTCTCTGTTTCAGCCCAGATCCATCCTGTGGGTCCTCCAAGCTGACTGGACCTGCAAGACAAGAAAAGGCAAAGCAGGGGGAGGCAGGCCGGATGCCCCGGGTCCACTCCGATGCCAAAGTTAGGGCTCTGTGAACAGTCAATGGGCTATGTGTCGAGCCCACCAAGATATTATAGAAAAGTGTGGGGTGAAGTGATATTTTCCGTCTCAAGTGTCAGAGCGTGAATCTCTAGGAGTAAAATGAGTAATAAATGAGCAGTAAAAATGTACTCTGTAAAAAACCTCGGGATTCGCCCTATTTATAGTGAATAGTGTGAAATCCCAAAATGCCGATCTTACCCTTTGTTCTTGTGTTTGAGGGGCAATACCAATTTTACCCTTTGTTTTTGTGCTTCAGGGGCCTTCTTATGTCGAATGGGGAATCTCCACGTGGCACTGACAGATCTCCACGTGGCACTGATATTAAGTCCTACGCGTCAGGGTTGTATTGCTAGCATGGCATAATTCCCTAACACTTGCCTCGTTTCCCTGCCAAATCTGTAGGGTTCGGCTGAGCGAAAAATAGAGAAATGGGTTTTTCCCTTAACAACTTGCCTCGTTGCTCTTCTGAATTCGGAAGATTTGGATTATTCGTACTTTCCTTCTTGATGAGGCGGGTGGTTTGGTCAATCATCTGTGGAAAAATGCCTCGTGGTGGAGCTGTGGTGGGAAAACTGGTATGGAAAAGACTGTGCCGGGGTGGTTGCTAAGGGTGTAGGTCCGAGCCCGAGGTGGGCGCTGCGGCTCGATCACATCGGCATTGCTGAGGGCGTAGGTCTATGGCCGAGGCGGGCACTGCAGCTAACACACCTCGGTATTGTTGAGGGCGTAGGTCCGTGGCCGAGGTGGGCACTGCGACTAATACGCCACGGCATTGTTGAGGGTGTAGGGCAGAGGCCGTCACGCGCAGACCACGTGACCCGAGCCAATTTGACCGATGTGGGCACTGCGGCCAATACACATCGGTCACTGCTGAGGATGAAGTGCCGAGACGGTCACACCCTGAGCACGTGATCCGAGCCAATTCAATCGATGTGGGCACTGTGGCCAATACACATCGGTCATTGCTGAGGACGAAATGCCGAGGCCGTCACTATCCAACTGATACCGAAGTTGGTGGTCGAGATCTTAGAATACTACCAAGTGGCCCCTATCCAACTGATGTCGAACTCTTGGAAGAACTTGATAGCTTTTGTTATCTACTTCCAGAGGTTGGGGCACGTACCGACCTTGAACATGTTCCGCCACATGTTCACCTTCAACGACTACTGTAGTACGGGGTGGTATTATTTTGCCAAGAAGCCTGACTTCAGCGACCTCCTAGCTGATAAGCCGACCTCAATCAAACTATGGAAGAACAAATTCTTCTACATCCGTGGTGATGACGTGCTGCTGAGGAATATGTGGAAGAAGTTGGACACCAAGACACTCAACACAGATGTCCCCCTAATGCCCGAGGAGTCTGAGATGTTGCGTCTTTCTCGGCACTCCGAGGGGCTCCCGTTCACGTGGCCGAGCTGAAGGACCCCCTCGTTTTGCACGAGAATCGTCTATGTGAGTTTTATTTTGGTATAGAGCTGGCCGACGTCGACATACTAACTGGGCTGATTCTTTTATTGTTTCTTACAGTGAAGCTAAACAAGACTTATCTGATGGAGCTGAAGAAGAAGGATGCGGCTCGGAAGGAGGCCACGGCGAAGATGGCTCAGGAGGAGCGGATCATGAAGACGTCGGCGGATCAGGCCGGTGCTAAGACTGACTTGACGAAAAGGCCATCGAAGAGGACACGTAAGTTATCACCTGATATTGCCTTGGCCGAGGCCACACGCGTCTATGCGATGCCACTAACACTGCGGTACCGTGTGCTTGATTCTTCTGGAAGGGGGAGTACCGCGGCCTGGCCGGAGGCAATCCTTGCTCTTGGAGAGGCAGCGGGAGGCAGCGCGGGCAGGCAGCCTACCCCATTACGGGTTCAGACATCCCCGGTTCCCCCACAAGAGAGGCCGAGGGTAATTCAGGGGCAGGGGGGAGTCCCTAGTGAGTTTGGATGACTCCCCCTGATGGGTCCCTGTCTGCGGGACCGCACTGGTGGCGAGCGTGCTTTCCTCCCAGATTGGGCGCTGACTGAGGAGGATACGGCCATGGGCGACATCCGCACCGCAAGAGAGCTGATGAAGGGGGCCATCTTGCCCCGGGATCAGTCACTAGTGCGGGGGCTTCCCATGCCTTTGCTTATCTCTAGGGTTGATACTCTGGGTGCATTGGTAAGTAATCAGGGCATGGTAGTGCCACCCTCTCCATTCTAACTTGTTCTTGATTTTCTTCTAACTGCTCTTCGTGTTTTGGTGTAGCTCGGTGTATATATGGAGATATTAAAGGAGCGTGCTGAGGAGATGGCCCAGGACTCAGCCGAAACAGACAGTAAACTGCATACGTCCGAGGAAGAGCGGGACCATGCCCGAATGTAACTTCGGTACAAGGAGCGGGAGGTGACGTTTATTTCTACCGAGGTGACCCGCCTGCGGAGAGAACTTGCCCAGGTACGCGAGCATAAGCGCCTTCTTAAGGAGGATGCCAAGGCCAGGGAGGATCGGGTTGGCCAGCTGAAGTCGGCCCTGGAGCGTGCGAGAGATCATAGGACCAAGTTCAAGGCAGCCTATCTGAAGAAGCGCTCTCTCGCCGCTAGGGCGGTACTGCTATACCAGAAGTCCGAGGACTTCAAGGAATTGGTGGGGCGCTGCTCTCTTTAGAGCTCCTCCGAGGGGGCACAGGCCTTGAAGGAGTTTGTGGACGAGAAGGTGCCAGGTATTGACTACACTGGAGCAGAATGCCTCTCCCCTGTGGATGAGGAAATTGAGATCCCCGAAGTAGATGACGCCAAAATGCTTCGGAGGTTAGAAACGGTGTTCGAGGGTGAGAAACCTCTGGCTTCTCCAGACCTAGAGGAGACTCCTACGACCCCTCAGGATAGCATGGTCTCACCGGGCCCACCCCCAATTCCTGTCTTTGTTCTTCAGGTCGGCATGGATGAGGCGGGGTGCAGCGGACTGACCCTCCTGCAGACAGTACTTGTGATTTTACTCGCACAGAAGTGAACACCCTAGAGGATAATACTTAGTTTGGTTTTATTTTTATTTTTTATTTTTTTTGGCACTGCACCGATGTGCCAAATATCCGCCTCTTTCGGCGCTCATGTAAACTTGACATTTGAATCAATGAAAAACACCTTTGACTTGAGCTGTCTCGATTTTTTTTTTTTGAAAAGGTCGCGTTTTAATTGAACCGTCACCTCGGCACGGAGCCGTGTCTATCCTCCTCGGCCCGATGCTCTCCATACTTGGTGGATTCTTTGGGCCGAATGGCTTTTACATCGGCACGGTGCCGGGACGATTTTTGTGTCCGCACAGGGCCGTGTCTACCCTCCTCGGCCCAATGCGTTTCACACTTGGTGAACTCTTGGGGCCGAATGGGTCTTACATCGGCGCGAAACCGGGACAATTATTGTGTCGGCACAGGGCCGTGTCTACCCTCCTCAGCCCGATGTGTTCCACACTTGGTGAACTCTTTGGGCCGAAAGGGTCTCACCTCGGCGTGGAACCAGGATGATTTTTGTGTCGGCACAGGGCCGTGTCTACCCTCCTCGGCCCAATGTGTTCCACACTAATGAATCCATTGGGCCGAATGGGTCTTACATCGGTACGGTGCCGGGACAGTTTTTGTGTCGGTGCGGAGCCACACGTTATTGATATTGTCAGATTGTCGACCTTATGGCCACTGGTGCTGGAGAATGGAGTAGAATTCTGAATCGAGAATTGCACTTATAGATGAAAAATGGGCCACCGGGGCTTATTTACAAAGGTAGGGATAGTCACTGGTAGAATGGGCGGAGGTGCTCCGCGTTCCATGCTTGTGGTAAGGCTTTACCGTCCATATCCTTGAGGTGATAGGAACCTGTGTGTAGTGCCTCGGTGATTTGATATGGCCCTTCCCAATTTGGAGCGAGGTTTCCCTGGTTGGTGTGGTCGGAGGCAATGGTCCGTCGGAGGATGAGGTCGCCAACTTTGAATGACCATGGACACACCTTTTTATTGTAGTGCTTGGCTACTTGCTGTTGATTGGCCGCAATTCGGATCTAGGCTTGATCTCGTACTTCATCCACGAGGTCCAAATTTGCACGCAGGCCCAATTCGTTGGAGGTTGAGTCGTAGTTGGCGATCCGGTGGGAAGTAATCCTAACCTCCAATAAGACGACTGCATCCGTTCCAAAAGCAAGGCGGAATGGAGATTCTCCTGTGGCTGTTTTCGGAGTGGTGCGGTCCGCTCATAATATGCGAGGCAGTTCGTCCAACCACCGACCTTTTGCTCCATCCAGTCTGGTTTTTATCCCCTTCAATAAGATTTTATTGGTGGCCTCTGTCTGTCTGCTGGTTTGCGGGTGCTTCACGGTGCCACGTCGGTGGTCAATGCGATGCTCTGCATAGAATGTTGCAAAGGCATGATTGTCAAATTGCTTGCCATTATCCTTGATGAGTACCCTGGGGACTCCATATCGATATACCACTGACTTGATAAAGAATTCACGAATGGTACTCTCTGGTATACTGGATAAGGCCTCGGCTTCGGCCCATTTTGTGAAATAATCCACCGCGATGACCACAAACTTACGCTGGTAACGGGCCGGTGGGAATGGCCCCATGATATCCATGCCCCATGTGGCGAATGGAATTGGAGCTGCTTCGATCGATCGGAGTGGTGCGGCTGGGAGGTGAGATACTGGTGCGTACACTTGGCATTGGACACATTTCTTGATGTAGTCAATGCAATCTTTTCACATTTGGGGCCAATAATATCCCTGACGCAGTATTTTATGGGCTACGACTCTTCCCCCCTGATGTGCACCGCATATACCCTCGTGGACTTCTTTGATGGCTTGGGTTGACTCGGAAGGTCGCAAACACTGTAGCAGGGGAAACGTGAAGGCTTTCTTGTAAAGGATGTCTTTTTCTATGACATAATGACTGGCTTTGGATTGGATCCGCCTCGCCTCCTTCTTGTCCGCTGGTAATTGATCAGTTTTGAGAAAAGTCATGATTGGGTCGATCCAGGACGGCTCTGAAATGGCCGGCAGTATGGCCTTGGAGGTAGGATCTACCGATGAACGAGCCAAAATTTCCGTGTACACTAAATGATCTAAATCACATAAGTCTGTTGTGGCCAGCTCGGAGAGAGAATCGGCCAAGGTGTTTTGGTCCCGTAGTACGTGGCGTAACATGAAATATTCGAATGTTGATGCGGCCTCCTTCACCTTTTTCAGGTAGGCGGACATGCTGACCTTCTTTGCTTCATATTCGCCATTGACTTGACGCACCACAAGCTGGGAATCGCTGGACGCCTCTATCCTCCTAGCCATAACTGCTTTGGCCAGGCGAAGTCCAGCCAGGAGCGCCTCATATTCTGCGGCATTGTTGGATACCTGAAACATGAAACAGAGGGCACACCAAATTTCAAATCCGTCCGGACTGATGAGGATGAAGCCCGCACCACAGTGATTCTTGTTGGAAGCGCCATCGACAAACAAGGTCCATGGCTGCGAAGGTTCCGCCGAGGCTGGGATGTCTGTGACTTGTTCTTCTTGAGGGGAGGATTCGATCAGAAAGTAGGCCAAGGCCTGAGCTTTGATAGTCGTGCGAGGCTTGTAGTTAAGGTTGAACTCTCCTAGCTCGACCGCCCAATTGATTATCCATCCCGAAATATCCGGTTTTGATAAGATTTTCTTGAGGGGCTGGTCGGTTAGGACGGTGATGGAATGCGCTGGAAGTAAGGTCGTAGCTTCCGCGCGGATGTTACCAACGCCAAGGCGACTTTCTTGATAAACTGATACCTGGTCTCGGCCTCCAACAAGATTTTACTTATATAATAAATGGGGTGCCGAACGCCCTCTACTTCCTTGATGAGCACTGCACTCACCGCCTTCGATGATATTGCCAAGTACAACTCCAGAGTGTCCCCGGTTTCTGGCTTAACCAATAATGGGAGAGATGCCAAATAGGTCTTCAATGCCTCGAATGCCTGCTGACATTCGGTCGTCCATTGGAAGGTTTTGTTGCCCTTAAGGGTCTGAAAGAATGGTAGGCATTTATCTGCCGATCGCGACATGAATCGACTGAGGGCAGCAACCCGCCCGGTGAGCTCCTGTACTTCCTTGATTCTGGTTGGTGTCGGCATGTCTAGAATAGCCATGATCTTGGCGGGGTTTGCCTCGATGCCACGGCTGGAGACCATGAACCCAAGGAATGTGCCAGAAGTGACTTTAAATGCGCATTTCACCGGATTGAGGCGCATCTGGTGTCTACGCAGTACTCCGAATGCCTCCTCCAAGTCTCGCACATGGTTGCTCCCGACCAAGCTCTTTACTAGCATATCATCCACGTAGACCTCCATATTCTGGCCTATCTGCACTGCGAAAATCTTGTTGACCAACCTTTGGTAGGCCGCTCTGGTATTTTTAAGACCGAAGGGCATTACGTCATAGTAGAACAGGCCTCGGTTGGTCATGAAGGCTGTCTTCTCCGAATCAGCGACGTGCATCCGGATCTGGTTGAAGCCTGAGTAGGCATCCATAAAGCTCAGCTGCGCGTGTCCGGCAGTGGCATCAATGAGTTGATCAATCCTGGGGAGGGGGAAACTGTCCTTGGGGCAAACCTTGTTGAGGTCGGTAAAGTCGATGCAAATTCTCCATTATCCCCAGCTTTTAGGACCATGACAACGTTGGCGAGCCACTCTGGATAATGGATTTCCTGGATAAACCCAACATCTAGCAATTTCTCCACTTCCTCATCGATAATCCACTGACGAGAGGTAGGGAATGACCGCTTTTTCTGTCGTATTGGCCGGCGCTGGGGATCCACATTGAGGCAATGCTGCGCTATGTCCCTTGGGATACCTGGCATATCAGCTACAGACCAAGCGAAGATATCGACGTTGGTCCTTAGGAAATTGACAAGCTCCGTCCTTTGTGGCTCTCCAAAGGAGGATCCTATTTGGATCGTCCTATCCACATTCTCCTCGGATAACAGGATTTGAACTAGGTCTTCTGCGGGTGTACCTCTTTGTTGTTTCGGATCGTCGTAGAGATCCTCAATTTGTACTTGGACAGCGTGGGCTGGATTTTTATGGTCGGTCGGCTCATCCGAGTGTTCTATTCGGGACATCAGCTGATCTGTTCTTCGCGGGATCGGCTTCTTGAAATCATTGAGTTCAGCCGAATAACACTTACGGGACACTAATTGATCTGTCCTGTACTCCCCCGCTCCTCTGGGGGTAGGGAACTTGATGACCAAACGATAGGGGGATGGGACTGATCTGAGGGCGATCATCCTAGGCCTCCCCAGCAATGCATTGTAGGAAGATGGGACATCGACCACCAAGAAATTCATGGTTATCCTTGATTCCCGTGGGTAAGTACTCGCTCTAATTGGCAAACAAACTGATCCCTTTACCCTAACTGGATCACCTGAGAAGCTGACTAGAGGGTAGTCTACGGGTAGCAACCGTTCCAATGGGATCTCCATCCGCTGAAAGGCTTGCCAGTAGATGATATCAACGGAGCTGCCTGTGTCCACCATGATCTTATGAACATCACTGTCTTCTATCCGCATAGTGATAACTATGGCATCCTCATGGGGCAGCTCTCTTTCCTGGCCATTCAGTCCATTTGACGCTTCGTGCGTATGCCTTTCTGGCTCTGGCCGATGTGTTGCCCGCCGCTGGACCACCGATGATGGTCATGGCCTTCCGCCCTTGTGTGGAAGGGTCACAAATTTCATTATCCTCGAAATCTTTCGAGGCCGAGGTGGGCACTACGGCCACTCGAGGTCGGTGGATTTTGATAGTGTCATCCGCAGTCGAGCTGGCCGCTTCTGCCAATATAGGTCGGCTGCTCGATGGACTTTCGCCGCACCCTGATTTGATTATTGCTGGTCGGGGAATGTCACGGCTAATCGTTGAACCATCCGTTGAACTTTATCGAGGCATCGCGTGCCTGACCATGTGCATGCGCTCATAAGGGATGTCCTCCTCTGAAGGTGGGTCGATCACGTGCAGTGGAGGTCGTGGCCGCGTTTGGTCCAGGTGTTGCCTTGCTAACCTAGGGTCGGTCCTCAGCCTCGTGCTTCTCCGGGTGGCCAATGAATTCAGGATTCGGCCTCGCTCATGTATCTGCTGGGGGGTTCGAGCGAGCGGACAGAGGATGACACCGATGTCTCGATGCGCCGGGGTAGGTCCTCTTTCTCTTCTCTCCACATGTTGAGCGGGCTCTTAGTCGAGGTGCCTCTCTTGGTACCGAGGCTCAGCTGCCCTACCTCTTCTCCTGTCCTCCCCAGGAGGATCTCTGCGAACTTATCTTCTTTCACCCATCCCGGGTTCTCTTTCCTCTTGCCTTCTTAGATCTCTCTCTAGAGTCCTCGCCCGTGGTAGGGGAGGTTTTCTTTTCCGATCCTCGACTGTAGCAGCCGGAACTCTCGGAGCATTATGGTCGACGTACTGCCTATAATATCCTCGTTGGATGAGGCCTTCTATTTCAGCTTGTAGATTTTGGCATTCATCGGTGGTGTGGCCGATGTCCCTGTGATACTGGTAGTACTTGTTCGGATTTCTCCTTTTGCTTCGGTTAAGATCTTCTGAGGCTTCTGTAGATACCCGTCATTAGCAATGAGGGTGTACACATCCCCAAGGGATCGGTTGAGTGGGGTATAATCATTGAATTTCTTCTGAAGTAACCCTCTAGCCCGCGCTTCTTCTCTTCTTGATCTCTTGTTCTCTCCCGGCCTTGCGAGGTGTTGCCTCTCATCCACTCGCTTGTGGGGGGTATCAGTTAGGCCTTTGCTTGCCTCGTAGATTTCGTTGGTGGTGGCGAACTTCTCGCACCGTGCCAAGAGCTCCTACAAGTCTGCCGGTTCTTTTTTGGCTATAGAAAATCTGAGCTTTGGGTCGGTTACCGCTGCTCTCAATGTGGCAAAGTGAACTGCCTCATCGATGTCTTTAACTTGTAGGACTTCAAGGTTGAATCTGGCCAAGAACGCCCTTAGGGTCTCATCGGACCTCTATCTCATGTTCATTAGGTGTGCACTGGTCTTCCGTTGCACCCTGCCTCCTTGAAAATGCATCCTGAATAGTCTGCCCATGGTCTTAAAAGAGTCAATAGACCGAGGTGGTAGGTTGTTGAACCACATCTGAGCCGCGCCCTTTAGTGTAAGGGGGAAGGCTCTGCACATGATGGCGTCGGGGTTTGCATGGAGGACCATTGCGCCTACGAAATTGTTCAGGTGATCGACAGGATCCGTAGATCCATCATAAGAATCCACTGGCGGCATGGTAAACCGTTTGGGTAAGGGTACCCTCATGATGATGTCAGTGAGAGGGTTGTCTATTGAGTAATCCCTATCTTCGTCTTGAGTGACGCCGGCCTTTGCCATGATTTCAACTTTTTGGTGCAATGCCGCTAATTTGTCCGCTAAAGTCGCCACCACCTCTGGGTCCATGGGAGCATTTGGCTTGTCTGTGCCCATGACAACCTCTGGTAGCGTTATGCGTCGCGGGACCAAGAGCTCATCCATCGCATCCTCATCTAGCCGAGGTGCCGCCGCGGGCTGTGGGCCGAGTCTTTCTCGAGCGGGGATTCGTCCGCGCTGTGAAGTTGATCCTGTGCCACTCAGTTCTGGGACGGGATGAGCATTGGTTCCTGGTCTCGAAGGTCGAGCTCCCTCTCTCCCCAGGTGGTGACGAGGTTCTCTGGGGAGGTCCGTCTCCCTAGGTGGGTCCGCTGGTGGGACAATTCCGACAGGGGGACAAGAAGTGGCTTCGGTAGCTGGGGACTGTAGCCCTTGTACGAACCGTGTTAGCACCGCCAGCTGTTGTGCCACGGTCTTGAACTGTTCGTATGTGACAAAAGATTCATGTGCGGGGCTTGGGTCAGCCGCGCGCTTACACCTCGGTCCCTGCTGGACCGCATTTCAGACCTGTCTCCTTCCTCGGGATTTACTCGTTGTTCGATTACAGGGGGGTTGGGACTAATCATCTCGCTTCGAGTTCTTCTCGGACTCATGGCTAAAGATTCCTCTTTGGTGTTGTCTTATGATGTCGAATCTCACGGGGGCCCCACGGTGGGCGCCAAACTGTTTCGCCCACATCCGTCCTGTGGGTCCTCCAAGCTGACTGGACCTACAAGACAAGAAAAGGCAAAGAAGGGGGAGGCGGGCCGGATGCCCCGGGTCCACTTCGATGCCAAAGTTAGGGCTCTGTGAACAGTCAATGGGCTCGGTGTCGAGCCCACTAAGATATTATAGAAAAGTGTGGGGTGAAGTGAGATTTTCCGTCCCAAGTGTCAGAGCGTGAATCTCTAGGAGTAAAATGAGTAATAAATGAGCAGTGAAAATGTACTCTGTGAAAAACCTCAGGATTCGCCCTATTTATAGTGAATAGTGTGAAATCCCAAAATGCCGATCTTACTCTTTGTTCTTGTGTTTGAGGGGCAATACCGAGTTTACCCTTTGTTTTTGTGCTTCAGGGGCCTTCTTATGTCGAATGGGGAATCTCCACGTGGCACTGACAGATCTCCACGTGGCACTGATATTGAGTCCTACGCGTCAGGGTTGTATTGCTAGCGTAGCGTAATTCCCTAACACTCTCTTTTGGTTTCCTCTCTGAGTTACGACTCCACTCGGTGCCAGTGATCTCCAATAATCCTTTCAGAAATTTTTCAAAGCTCTTTTCTCTGATTGAGGCCTTCCATTTACTCCCTAGAGCTAATTCTCTAGTTCTTTCTTTTCTTTGGATAGTTTTAGGTTTTTATTGCCTTTTTCTTGTCTTTCTAAAATTAAAAGTATTCCAACAGTAGGAAACTTGATTTCTTCAATTAGAATGGTTATTGGGCGAATAGTTATTGGGCATCTAATGAACAAAATACCTCAAACGATTCAATTTTCTATCGGTTGGTTTGTGAGAAATCCCAAAATTTTGGTTTTGTGCCCTAGAATTTGGGTTTTCCTAAAAAATTTGAATTTCTTGATTTTTTATTGAAATTATCGAAGTTAGTTGAAATTGCCTACTTGATTGTCACTCCAGGTTGGTTTGTAACTCATGTAAGTCCTCCTGCCCATATAGATGGGTGAAATTAAGGCCTTAGACCAATTTACGCCGTTATGCTACCAAAATTTCTAAAATTTCCGATTGATAACTTTTTAATTGTTTGAACCTTGCAGCTTCATTATGCCTCGTAACAAGAATGCAGATGGTCACAACATTAACCCACCTCCTAGGCCTTTTGATACCTTCAAGTTCTGTTCAGCCGAAGCCGAGGCTCAATACCCATGGTTTTGGAACAAAAGGGTCTAGGTGGGGCATTTGGTGAACATGCAGGATCTTGCCAAGTTCGATCTAGAGGCAGCATTCGATACTATGGGTGAACTGCCTGTAACCTAGTACTAGGGGTCCATATGTCCTGACCTAGTAAAGTAGTTATACTACATTCTACAACTGGAGGTTGTTCCAGAGGACTTCCACAGGGGGCAGAGAGCTTCAGATCACCAGTTGGGTGAAGGGTATGCAGATCTCCTTCGACACCCACCTGCTAGCAGGTCTCTTGAACATTTTGAATGCTAGTAAGCTACTTTACTGAGCACCCAAGGAGCGTAAATTGATGACTGATGACTTATATCTCGAGGTGAGACATCAGATTATGTAGCCAGGACTTAAAGATTTAAAGGTGATCAACTTGCATCACCTTCCTTGTGCGTATTGTCGCATCGTCCAGCACAACATCAAACCCCAGAACGGCCATTACAATGGGGTATCACAACTGACCTAGTATGTCCTCTACTATATCTGCACCAAACAACAGGTATGATTGCCCTATATCCTGATCTGTACCATGCATCAAGCGGTGTTTCCTAAGATGAAGGGCAATCTGCCCTATAGCCATATGATCACGACCATCCTAGCCACCTTGGTATAAACATGGAGGATGAAAGAATGTTTGAGGAGATGATCATGACTGATTTGGACTAGGAAGCCATTACCAAAATGGGCTTGCAAGAGGTGCTCATTAGTGATGAAAAGCAGGACGCACTAGAGTGACCTCTGGCTTAGGCAACAGTAGCAACAGCAGTAGTTGCAGCAGTAGCAGCAGATGAGGCTGAGGGTGGTGGAGGGGACCACATGTTTATGGATTTGGATGACCTTTCCCTTCCTACACCACAGCATCCCTCTAAGGCTGGTCTGTCATACACCCCTCCTGTAGCTAGATCTCAGTCGGTGTTTGATCAGATCCTGTCCCATCTCCTAGCCATTGGGGCAGGCCAGCAGATGTTGCTTCAGGTACAGTGGGTTACAGATCGACGAGTAGCGGATCTTGCAGTGAGCCTCTGTATGACTCAGGAGTAGGTGGATTGGCTTCAGAGGATATACGAGGAGGATAATGATAGAGATCGGGAGACATCACCTCCCCCACCAGCCCAGGAATAGTCTATTTTTGTTATTTCTTGAACATTCTATTTTTGGCTTATATTCTCAGGGTAACTGTCTAGATTATGGATCGTACCCTATTCTTTTTTGAAACATTTTATTTTTGTCTATATTTAGTTCCATCATTTATTATGTCTCAACCAATAAAGGTGCTCATGATGTGTTTATATTACAACTTTTAAGTTTATCTTAGCTCCGTTCACAGACTCATGTGAATGCATTTAGGTTTAATTGGCAGAGGTTGGCTGCTCTGATGCCAAGTTGTCAAACTCCAATTCTGGTCGAACTAGAAGTGTAAATGAACCGCTATAGAACCAACGGCTCAAGCCAGGATCACATAGGACCATGCCAATAATCAAACCATATATTCCACACAATCAGAGATAATAGATAAGTAACGAAAACTTTATTAAATGAAATGAGTATCTAATGATAAATAATAAATAAACCATTTATCTAATGTCAATCAAAACATAATTTAAATATCTAACTACAATCTCATTACTCAAAACACGAAAAGTAAATCTATAAAGACATTCGCATGATGAATCATGCTCATCCTCTACTACTTGCATGTCCATAGCTGCAATATGTCCATACGATGGCACATTTATGTAGTCTTCAATGGTATTACCTGCATCATCAGAAACCAAAAAGAAAATGGTACAGTGGGGTGAGATCATAACTTAGCTCAGTGAGAAATAAAACAATACAGCAAACATATGCATGGTGTCACTTTCAATTCTTTGGGTCTAGTTTAAGTTTGCAAAGTGTTATGGTAAGGATAAGCGGCCACCACACTTCTATGCACGAGAGTATGTGTAAGATCCATACGTGTAAATTTTGAGGATGAAATTTCTTTTAAGGGTGGTGGAGTTGTAAGACCCGTACGCCACAAACCCGGTCTAACCTTAAGGTCTCGTGTCGTAACTGGTCTTCCATTCATAACCGGCTCAAGTGAATCAATTGTATGAAGAAACCACAAGATAAGATAAGCAACAAGTCAAATTTAGTTGGTGTGGTTGACTGGTTAAGTTGTGTAGAAGCAACTAGTCAAAAACTAAAAATCAGTAAATTTTGGACATGTGGTGGCAGTTTTGAGGGGTGTGGTCGATACGTGTGGTCAGACCTGAGACCACACAACATGAAACCACATGCATGAGACCACATGACGTGTGGTCACATATTTTGGACGTGTAGCTGATGGATTCTATGACCACACGTGCCACCACACGATGTTGAACCGACTCCGAGGTTTAGAAACTTTCCAAAACTTAAGGGATCTCTCTCCTAATTGAAGTGGGACTCTATATAGAGGTTTTCCTCTATATAAGGGACATTCCTTAGCTTCTCTCACTCTTTCAGAACCCAAATTGAAACTCTAAACCTAAGAGAGAAAGAGAGAAGAAGAAGAAGAGAAGGAGCGGAAAGCTTAAGGAAGGTTTTACAGAAAAGAATTCCATCTCTACAGCAAGCTTGAGGTATGAACTTGACTCTGTAGGGTAGATCAGATAGAATAGGTTATTTTCAAGTTGATGTGTGAAACCTAATACAATGATTCAGTTATAAGTTTTCCATAGAGAACCATAGAAAATAGGTTAGGGATAATGGATGAGGGAAAAACTATGATGAGAGGCCAAAGAATGATCTTAGAGTGAATCCCATTAATGAGCCATGAGGAAGAACTCGTATGAGAAGATGAAAAATTGACCAAACATCATGTGATCGTAAGCTGTGGTCGACCACAAGGTGACCAGAGGATTAACTACAGCTATTCGGGAAGTTCCCAGGAAAGGTGTGGTCGTAGGGTGTGGTCTCATAACATGCGACTACAGGGTCCGACCACACAGTGTGTGGTCACATATATTCCGACCACAGGTCCGATCATACGTCCAACCGCACTATAATAGCAAGCATATTTTGAGACCAAACAAGGTTTCTGACTACTATAACTTGGTAAACTTGAACCCTAACTTAAGTACATTAATTGTTTAGGTTTCTAATAGATCCAAAGTGATTTCCAAAACTTGGGGGAGGAACAAACATGTAAGACCCGTATCAAACTAACCCGATCTTACCACCTTGAGCCAGGTCTACCCATCATGGTCGAACCAAATGGATCACGTGCGTGAAAGAGATCACGATCCCAGGTATTAAACTGACCCAAAAACATTTAAAGTAAGGGAAGGGTTGCATACCCAATAGGGGAGGGTTGGACCCCCCCAGTATAAAAGTCAGACCCCCAGTTTTACATGGGGGGTCAGACATTTTAAGGACCAGGGGTCGACGGGATCTCCGACCCCCCATATCGACCCCCGATAGTCAGTAAAAACAGTTCGAACCAAAAATTAGGAAACCTTCCTAATTTCAATGGGATTCCTTCCTAATTTAATGGGACATATTTTAGGAGTTTCTACTCTATAAATAGGACGTCCCTAAACCTCTTTCACTCCTTTTACAACCCTAATTGGATTGAGAGAAAGAGAAGAGAAGGAAGAAAAGGAGAAGAGAAGGAAAGTGGAGAAGAAGACCAAGGAGAAGGGATTCAGAGGAAGAAGCATACTTCTCAGGTATGGATACTATCTCCATGAATTTCTTAAGACCTTAGAGTATATAATGAAGAGGGGATTATCTAGGAGGAACCCAAATCATCCACCCATGGTTAGGTTTTCATGAAAAATCATGGGGGAAATCATGAAATCCATATATGTGAATAAACCACTGTTCTAGGCCATAGAACACGTGTGGAATGGATTGTAGGAGCAAGCCATAGGACCCCAAACACGAAGAATGGACTGAAGGAAGAAAAGTTGACAAAACCCACAGGGGGTCGCATGGGGGGTCGATGGCCAATCGACCCTACCAGACCGTGAGCATCGACCCCCAGTGTTCGGGAAGTCCTGAATAGGGGTGGTCGCACCCAGGGTCGATCAAGACTCCGACCCTAGCATCGACCCCCAGTTAGCAGCCTACTTTTTAAAGTCTGAATTAATTCTAATTAAATTCTATCGACTTGGTTAGGTTTTCTAGAGTATAATATCGAAATATAGTTGATTCTTAAAGCTTGAAAGTGGACTTACGATCAAGTAAAGGTGAGGAAACAAGATCTAAACTAATTGGTTATAATAACAAACTATTTTTATTTCTTGAGTCCAATGCTATGCTTAATTCTATGCGAATATGCTTATAATGTGCATTCACCATGTCATCCAATATTTCTATTTATTGTCCATGCATATTTACTTTATTGTTTATAACATGATGATGATGATGATGATAGGAATAGGCATGTGAATGTATGTGTGTGGTTGGTGTACTTGATGCGAGCGAGTATCAGAGGGGTGTCATAGGCCGGGCCTCAGCACTCTAGCTTTATCTCTAACTCAAGTCTTGTGCATTAGAATCGTCGTATCGCCATTACTTTAGCAGAACTATTACGTCATAGAGTATCAGGGGAGGTGGTCTCGGTCCTTATAGTCTCTGACTCTACCCGAGGGCCTTAGCTTTATTTCTATGGGCGTTCAGAGGGATGCTGGGGTGAGGCCTTGGATACACTGTTTGGCATTAGGATTGGTTCGATGCGAGCCCAGTTTGCAAGCCCTCGCTAGCAGGGGCTTACGTGTTGGTATGGCACTAACAGCAATAAACGTTAACCTTTGTTGTACAATGTTCATCGTAGGGTGGATGGAGACGACAATAAACGTTAACCTTTAAGCGGACTTCCACACCATGTGTATAGAGGAGGGGTCAATAAACATTAACCTTTGACCATCGAACCTTTCTATTGCGCATTTCAAACTTTAAACCAAACCAAAGATATGAATAATGCATGCATATGTATTGTTGCATTGTTTTGTTTGCTCACTGAGCCATGATGTGTGCTCACCCTCTCGACGTCGAATATTTTTAGTTGATAATGCAGGTACTACCATCGAAGATTATGTCAACGCTCTAGTATACGTGCACATGGCGGCGATGGAAGTTGAAGACGAAGTGGATACGCATGACTCCTCTTGCGAGTGCAACTCATGTGTATTCGATTAGATTTTATTTTAATTATTTGGATTTAGTAAAGACATGTAATTGATATTTATTTATGTCTTAGTTGATACAGAATAATTTTCTACTTAAATATGATTATCACATCTAGATTTCTCAGTTCATTTTACTATAAGACTTTCGCTATTGTGTATTTTACTCTGATTATGAATGTGGATGTATGAGGTTTAGATAAAATGGATATAGCCTACTCGAGATCCTGGTTGAACCGTTGGTTTGCTAGCGGTTTATCACACCATTCTGAATAGTGCGGAATTGGGGTGTGACAACTTGGTATCAGAGTATCTCAGGCCTTGTCTGCTAAACTAGCATACCTTCACGACAAATTATGAACTGAGATAGGATAAAAGTAAAAACTGTAATATTAACACACTATAAGCACAAGTGATGTTTGAGACCAAATTTGAAAAGAGAATAATGCATCTATTAAAGGGAGAATAATTTTAAATACAATGAGAGAGAAACAAATGTATATAAATAACTAAAGCAGAGTACAGTCCACAACCCGAACAGTTACTCTGTAGTACAAAGAAAGAAAATAAATACAATCATGAAGCTGGAGGTGAAGGAGGAGGCGGTGCCTCACGGTCTCTGTCATAATCCTCAGCGTAGACTCTAGTTAACCAGGCTACCTGAGTCTGGGTCGTCTGAAGACTAGCTGTGAGACCAGCCAACCGTTGATCAGTCACGCGTTGAGCACCCAGAAGCTCCTCCATACGCATATCTAATCGGCGCTGAGCATCTATGAGCTCTCCCATCCTCATGTCTGGTATGCGTTGAGCGTCTAGTAGCTCATCCACTCTCACACACTGAGCGTCTAGTAACTCCCCCATCCTCAGATTAGATCTACGCTGAGCCTCTCTGATCTCATACAATATCCCCATCATATCAGAAGGTGGGTGTGAAGGACCAGCCGCATGAGAAGGACCAGACGCATAAGAAGTACTAGCTCCAGCAGCATGTGTAGGTGAAGGAGGTGGTATGGAGTCTACAACCATGTACAGACGGTCATCATCACCAGCAGGCTCCATATGAACTCCAGCGGCTGCTACTGCTGCCTCAGCGTCAGCCATCTCAACGCCAGTGCGAGGGCGCACCATCGCGTTCCTCTCCTCATCACTGACCTGGGCATCCTGTATGCCCATCTTGCAAATAGCCTCCCAATCCAGAGGCGATGAGAAGGATTTTTCCTGAATCTTCTCATCCAATAAGTCAACCCCCAGGCGGGTAAGTAGCGTAGTGATCATACGTCCGTAAGGAAGGTTACCATTGTGACTGGGCAACGTGGCACTGATCATGGTATGCATGATGATGTATGGAAGGCAGACGGACTGCCTAGTGCATATACAGTATAGGAGATACTGGGTCAACTGGGAGATCCTCTCGTAACGACCACTCTGCGGTATCAGGTTATGCTGAATGATCTTGCAATATACTAGTGGATCTGAGCGCAGACAACTCGCGTTCATCTGCCAGCGATCAGGTCGGATGAGCTGACTATCGATCTCAGCCCTCATTTGTAGAGAGAAGAACTGGGGCTCTCCAGGAGCACAAAACACCATGGGACCAGCATAGGAAATGCCCAGTAGGTCGGCCAGCTGCCGATAACCAAATGAGATGTCAACTCCCTTGACGTAGCTCGTGATGCGCAGCTCATCACCCCTCTCCACATCATTGTAATCCCCCACCACCTGGAGGTTACAATAGGACTGGCGTACCAAGTCAAGGCAGGTACAGGTGTCATAGGTGATGAGAGGGAGCCATCCCATATCACCAAATGCTCTCTCCACATTGAACAAGGCTAACTCAGCCAAGTTCACCTTGCGACCTCCCTCTAACTTCTTGCGAGTGTAGTGGGCATACTGTGCCTCGGCTTTGTTGGAACAGAAAAGGAAACGGTCGCAAACTCTGGGTACCTTGGTATGGGCCATAATATCTGCAAACCACAAGGAAAAACAGATAATGTATTAGTATGGTAGGAAAATCTGAAATTTCGACATAATAACGATGTAAAATTGGACAAAAACCTCACTTTTCACCCATACACGTGGGCAAGAGGACTCACATAGATCCTAAACAAACTTGTGAGACTTAAACAGGTAGAAATTTCAACTAATTAGATTGAATTGCAAGAAATTTTAAGAAATTCAAAATTTCACCAAAATTAGGGCAAAAAGTGAAAATTTTGAGTTTTGCGATGACCAACCGATGAAACTCAAATATTTTTGAGGGCTCTCGTCCATTGACTCACCAACAACAAAAGCCCTCAATAAAAATTGAATTTTTATTGCTGAAAAAAGTTTAATTTGAAGAAAACGAGATATACGGGTGAAAACGTAGAAAAGAAAACCTAAAAACATGTAAAGGTAAGATACATACCTGTTGGGAAGGTGTAGACGTCGAAACAAGGAACCCAAATGACCAATGTAGCAGAGTTGGCACTGTAGCAACTCAGAGGAAGGAGATGAGTCAAAACGGAGGAGGAAGAATGGAAAATGAACTCAGAATCGGACCTTAAAAATCTGATTTTTGGTCTGGGGGTCGGAGAATTCGATTAGAACAATCGACCCCCATATCGACCCCCCCATCGACCCTCGGCTCTCGGGAACCTGATAGAGAACCAGGGGTCGCACCCTGGGTCGGACATACTCCGACCCCCCCATTGACCCCCGGGTCCGGAGAAAAATGGGTGATTTCCCAGGGTCGGATACTGAGGGTCGGATACCCATCGACCCCCACCATCGACCCTGCATAGAAAAGACAGTATTTTTTCACAGAATGATCTGAAAAATTTGAAAATAACATCTGTTAGTGTATCTACATGAAGTATAAATGATTGTCTCATGTATTTTAATGATTTTTAGGCATCACCATTATCAGAGGAAATATATGGCTGGGCGTAGAGTAACCAGGCAGAGCCGAAACGCAGTTCCACCACCACCACCCACGGAGGAAGCCAGTCAAGAAAATATATATGCACAGGATAATCCGCAAGTTGCACCCCCAGTAAACCAGGGTCAAGCAAATCCTACAAACTTGCCACCTCCACCACCAGAGCTGGCAAATGTGGTTATGAACCTAGCGCAACAGCTGCAACAAATGCAACAAGCACAGGCTCAAATGCAAGCAGCAATGGGAATGACGTTTCAGACAGCACATGCTACACTAATGCCGACTGGACAAACAAGTGCAGCACCGGTGGGTAACCACCCAGCACCTCAACCACCAGCTGCACAGATTCCTGTACTAGGTCCTGAAGCAGTTCAGGTTAATTACCAGTATCCACAACCTATGTTTGGGGCATACCCTCAAAATCAAATGGACCACTCCCGACTGGTCGAGCGATTCTTAAAGATGAAGCCCAAGGAGTTTAACGGTAAACCATCTGATCCTTTATGGCCCACACATTGGATCGACGAGATGGAGAGGAATTTTCTGATGATGACTATTACAGAAGAAGAGAAGGTATTATGTACCACCTTCATGCTAAAAGGTGAAGCACATCATTGGTGGAAATCTACTAGGGCCTACCTATTAACCAAGCACGCCCTATTGACCTGGGTTATATATAAAGAAGCTTTCTTTAAGAAGTACTTTCCCCGAAGCTTCAAAGATTCTATGGAGAAGGAGTTCCTGAGTTTATATCAGGGACAGATGTCCGTGGATGCATATCAACAGCGTCATGAGGAGCTGTTTTTCTTTGCACCACTCAGCATGCAAGAAGAAGACACTAAGACCCGTAGGTTTGTCACGGGACTTAGAGGAAGCATCAGAGAGCATGTTATAGGTTTGGAGAAGAAAATATATAATGAAACTGTACAAATTGCTCGAGTTATAGAATCGAGCCAGAAGGAGAGTTATTTCATGCAAAACAGAGGTATAAAAAGGCCAGTTGGAAATGCTTATAACGAAGGGAATAACAAAACATTCAAACCCTTCCGTGTTCAAGGCTTTACTGCTGCACCCAAGACTACCCTAGTAGCTCAACAGCAGCCAAAGCCAAATACTGAAGGTCTAAAATGTTATAACTGCAATCAAGCGGGGCATATGGCAAGGGAGTGTCCTAAGCCCAGGAAGCAGCTACATCAAGGATGAGTTTATGCTGTTACATCTGAGGATGCTGTCGCATCACCCGTTGTGGTCACAGGTATGACTAAAAACTTTTAAGTTGTATTACATTGTGTGAGCATGTAGACTAAGTTAAAATAAATCACAGGTATCGTACCTATAAATGACATACCCGCCAGAGAACTCTTTGACTCAGGAGCTACTCATTCTTTTAAATCTGTGTCATTTGGAAAGAAGCAGAATTTACCCATCAAAACATTAGACTACAAACTACTTGTACGGTCACCGATGGGGTTAGAAGTGGAGTTAGAAAAAGGTTATGGGCCATGTCCAGTTCTCATTGGCGAGAAAACCTTAGATGCAACCTTGATCCAACTTGGAATGGTAGACTTTGACGTCATCTTGGGAATGGAATGGTTAGCTCGGCATTCTGCGAACCTATTATGCGTCGAAAAGAAGCTAACATTTAAAGACAAAGAAGGAGCAGAATTCAGTTTTGCGGGAACCAAACTTCCCCGCAAACGCAAGCTCATACTCTCAGCACTAAAGGCTAAAAAGTGCCTTGAGAAAGGAGCAGTCGGGTATCTAGTGTTAGTAGTCGACCTCACCAAAGAAGCACCACGGATGGAAGATATTGATGTCATGCGGGACTACCCCGACGTATTTCCTGAGGAACTACCAGGATTACCACCCGACCGAGCCATAGAGTTTGTGATAGATCTTATACCTAGAGCCGCACCAATATCAAAAGAACCTTATCGAATGGCTCCTACTGAACTAAAGGAATTGAAAGTACAACTACAAGAACTACTGGACAAGGGTTATATTCGACCCAGTATATTACCATGGGGAGCGCCAGTATTTTTCGTAAAGAAGAAGGACGGTAGCGTTCGATTATGTATCGACTATTGGGAGTTGAACAAACTGACAATCAAGAATCGATATCCACTACCTCGGATCGATGACTTGTTCGATCAGTTGCAAGGAGCAAACGTATTTTCTAAGATTGATCTTCGGTCAAGCTACCATCAGTTGAAGATTAAAGATGGTGATATTCCTAAGACAGCTTTCAGGACCAGATATGAACATTATGAATTCTTGGTCATGTCTTTTGGATTAACAAACGCACCGGCAACTTTCATGGAACTTATGAACCGGATTTTCCATGATATGTTGGATACGTCGGTTATTGTATTTATTGATAATATATTGGTATATTCCAAGGACAAGGAAACCCATATTAAGAATCTAAACGCCACTCTATAGCGTTTAAGGAAAGAGAAGTTGTATGTCAAATTTACCAAGTATGAGTTTAGGCTAAGTGAAGTCGCCTTCCTAGGCCATGTAGTATCCGTTGAAGGAATCAAAGTGTATCCCAGCAAGGTCGAGGCTATTGTAAAGTGGGAAGCACCAAAGAGCATTGCAGAAATTAGAAGTTCTAGGTCTAGCTGGTTATTTTCGACGATTTATGGAAGACTATTTTTTAATTTCCGTACCTCTCACCAGTCTGACTAAGAAATGTGAAAAGTTTGTGTGGACGGATAAATGCGAGAAGAGCTTCCAAACCTTGAAGACCAGATTGATATCTGCTTCGATTTTGACTATCCCTATTCCAGGACAGTCATTTGTCTTGTACACTGATGCGTGAGGACTGGGATTAGGATGTGTGCTTATGCAAGGAGAACAAGTAATTGTTTATGCCTCAAGACAGTTAAAGACACATGAGAAAAATTATCCCACTCATGATTTGGAGTTAGCGGCAGTAGTACATGCTGTCAAGATATGGAGACATTACCTATACGGAGAGATGTTCCAGATTAAATCGGACCACAAAAGTCTTACTTATCTATTTACTCAAAAGGAGTTGAATATGAGATAAAGAAGATGGCTGGAACTATTGAAAGACTATGATTGTGATATCCAGTATCATCCGGGGAAAGCTAATGTAGTAGCGGATGCATTGAGCAGAAAGGCAATGATAAAATCTCAAGGAGAGGTTAGCACAACTGCAGCAATGCGTACTACTGGAACGGTGTTTAATCACAGCAATGAGCAGTATGTGATAGATACAATAGATGGATCAGCCAACCAAGGGTTCATTCATCGGTTTTCCAATATGTTCGCTGCATTGAAGATTATACTGGATATAATTGATGAAGTAAAGACACCTATCAAATCAGACCCTTACCTGAGAACGGTACAAGAAGACATCGAAAAAGGTAGAACTAACCCTGAGTTCACCTTGGACAAAGAGAAGGTATTGAAGTACAAAGGAAGAATATGTATACCCGAAACAAAAAGTGTGGATATTAGACACCGACTGATGAAAGAAGCCCATACCACCATCTATTCGATACACCCGGGAAGTACAAAACTGTATCAAGAGGAATGAAAGCAGACGTAGCTAAGTTCGTGTCTCAATGCCTAAATTGTCAGAAAGTAAAGGCTGAACGACAAAGGCCCACAGGACTGTTACAGTCGTTACCGAAACCAGCATGGAAATGGGACTGCATCACTATGGACTTCTTCACAGGGTTACCATTGACTCCTTGAGTAGTTGACGCAGTTTGGGTGATTGTAGACCGCCTGACTAAAACAGCTCACTTTATACCGATACGACCTCAGTATACACTAGAGAAGTTAGCAAAGTTGTATGTGGATAATATTGTTCGATTACACGGTGTACTAGAGGGCATTGTGTCCGATAGAGATCCACGATTTACTTCCAAGTTTTGGGAAGGATTGCAAAAGGCTATGGGTACAATATTGAAGTTTAGTACTGCATTCCATCCATAGACAGATGGACAGTCAGAGTGTACAATTCAGATTCTAGATGATATGCTACGAGCATGTGTAATTGATTTTAAAGGATCATGGGATGAAAAGTTACCTCTGATCGAGTTCGCTTATAACAATAGCTATCAGGCTACTATAAAGATGTCACCCTATGAAGCACTGTATGGCAAAAAGTGTCGAACTCCTTTATTTTGGAATGAAGTTGGGGAACGTAGTCTTGTTGGACCAGAATTTGTTGAGGAAACTTGTCGAGTGGTCGACATTATCAAGGAAAGAGTGAGAACAGCTCAGAATCGTCAGAAGCAATATGCAGATATTCGACGCAGAGATCTTGAGTTCATCGTGGGTGATAAAGTATTCTTAAAAGTATCGCCTATGCGAGGATTGAAACGGTTCGGATAGAAAGGGAAACTAAGTCCAAGATATGTCGGGCCATATGAGATTCTAGCTAAGCATGGGAAAGTGGCTTACCAGTTAGCACTACCACCATCTATGTCAAGTGTGCATGACGTATTTCATATTTCCTTATTGAAGAAGTATGTCAAAGATCCAACGCACATTCTGACAGTAGATTTGCCTGATTTGACTGATGATTTGACATTTGAAGTAACACCAACTGAAATCACCAGCCAAAAGGTTCAACGACTATGCAATCGAGATATCTATTATGTTAAGGTCACTTGGAGAAGTAGAGACATGGAAGAAATTACATGGGAAGAAGAGAATGCTATGCGAAAGCAATACCCTCATTTATTCGACTCAGAAGGTATGAACAATTTTGGGGACAAAATTTTTATAAGTAGGGGGAGTTGTAAGACCCGTATCAAACTAACCCGGTCTTACCACCTTGAACCAGGTCTACCCATCATGGTCAAACCAAATGGATCACGTGCGTGAAGGAGACCACGATCCCAGGTATTAAACTGACCCAAAAACACTCAAAAAAAGGGGAGGGTCGCATACCCAACAAGGGAGGGTCGGACCCCCCCAGTATAAAAGTCAGACCCCCAGTTTTACATGGGGGGTTGGACATTTTAAGGACCAGGGGTCGACGGAATCTCCGACCCCCCATATCGACCCCCGGTAGTCAGTAAAAACAGTTCGAACCAAAAATTAGGAAACCTTCCTAATTTCAATGGGATTCCTTCCTAATCTCAATGGGACTTATTTTATGAGTTTCTACTATATAAATAGGACGTCCCTAAACCTCTTTCACTCCTTTTACAACCCTAATTGGATTGAGAGAAAGAGAAGAGAAGGAAGAGAAGGAGAAGAGAAGGAAAGCGGAGAAGAAGACCGAGGAGAAGGGATTTAGAGGAAGAAGCATACTTCTCAGGTATGGATACTATCTCCATGAATTTCTTAAGACCTTAGAGTAGATAATGAAGAGGGGATTATCTAGGAGGAACCCAAATCATCCACCCATGGTTAGGTTTTCATGAAAAACTATGGGGAAATCATGAAAGCCATATAGGTGAATAAACCACGGTTCTAGGCCATAGAACATGTGTGGAATGGACTGTAGGAGCAAGCCATAGGACCCCAAACACGAATAATGAACAGAAGGAAGAAAAATTGACAAAATCCACAGGGGTCGCATGGGGGGTCAATGGCCAATCAACCCTACTAGACCTTGAGCATCGACCCCCAGTGTTCGGGAAGTCCTGAATAGGGGTGGTCGCACCCAGGGTCGATCAAGACTCCGACCCAAGCATCGACCCCCAGTTAGCAGCATGCTTTTTAAAGCCCGAATTAATTCTAATTAAATTCTATCGACTTGGTTAGGTTTTTTGGAGATATAATATCGATATATAGTTGATTCTTAAAGCTTGAAAGAGGACATACGATCAAGTAAAGGTGAGGAAACAAGATCTAAACTAATTGGTTAATAACAAACTATTTTTATTTTTTGAGTCCAATGCTATGCTTGATTCTATGCGAATATGCTTGTAATGTGCATTCAACATGTCATCCAATATTTCTATTTATTGTTCATGCATATTTACTTTATTGTTTATAACATGATGATGATGATGATGATAGGAATAGGCATGTGAATGTATGTGTGTGGTTGGTGTACTTGATGCGAGCAAGTATCAGGGGGGTGTCATAGGCCGTGCCTCAGCACTCTAGCTCTATCTCTAACTCAAGTCTTGTGCATTAGCATTGTCATATCGTCATTAATTTAGCAGAACTATTATGTCGTAGAGTATCAGGGGAGGTGGTCTCGGTCCATGTAGTCTCTGACTCTACCGAGGGGCCTTAGCTCTATCTCTATGGGCGTTTTGCTGGATGCTGGGGTGAGGCCTTGGATACACTGTTTGGCATTAGGATTGGTTAGTTGCGAGCCCAGTTTGCAAGCCCTTCCTAGCAGGGGCTTACGTATTGGTATGGCACTGTACAACAATAAACGTTAACCTTTGTTGTACAATGTTCATGGTAGGGTGGATGCGGACGACAATAAACGTTAACCTTTGGGCGGACTTCCACACCCTGTGTATAGAGGAGGGGTCAATAAACGTTAACCTTTGACCACCGAATCTTTCTATTGCGCATTGTAAACTTTAAACCAGACCAAAGATATGAATTGAATCCATTTATATGTATTATTGCATTTTTTTGTTTGCTCACTGAGCCATGATGTGTGCTCACCCTCTCGACGTCGAATATTTTTAGTTGATGATGCAGGTACTACCGTCGAAGATTATGTCAATGCTCCAGTATACGGGCACATGGCAGCGATGGAAGTTGAAGACGAAGTGGATATGCATGACTCCTCTTGCGAGTGCAACTCATGCGTATTCGATTAAATTTTATTTTAATTATTTGGATTTAGTAAAGACATGTAATTGATATTTATTTATGTCTTAGTTGATACATAATAATTTGCTACTTAAATATGATTATCTCATCTAGATTTCTCAGTTCATTTTACTATAAGACTTCCGCTATTGTGTATTTTACTCTGATTATGAATGTGGATGTATGAGGTTTAGATAAAATGGATATATCCTACTCGAGATCCTGGTTGAACCATTGGTTTTCTAACAGTTCATCACACCATTCTGAATAGTGCAGAATTGGGGTGTGACAAAACATCAATCAAAGGTGAGGGAACATAACCTAAACTAATTGACTAATAACAAGCTGTTTATTTTATTGAGTCCAATGCCATGATTGATTCTATGCTTGTATGCTTATAATGTATATCTCATATGTCATCCAATATTCTTGTTATTACTGCTTATGCATATTTATTTCTATCTATTTATAATATGATGATGATGATGATGATGCTAGGAATAGGCATGTGATGATGTGTGTGTGGTTAGTGTACTTGATGCGAGTGGAGCATCAGGGGAAGGATGTGACATTGTGGTTCATCCTGGTCACCAAACTCTAGCTCTATCTCTACTCGAATCTTGTTCACTGACATCGTCATATCGCCATTACCTTAGCAGAACTATTATGTCGTAGGGCATCAGGGGAGGTGGTTCTAGATCGTGTAGTCTTCGAGTCTGCCAAGGGGCCTTAGCTCTATCTCTATGGACATATTGAGGGATACTAGGGTGAGGCCTTGGATACACTAAATGACATTAGGATTGGTTAGTTGCGAGCTCAGTTTGCAAGCCCTCTCCAGCGGAGGCTTACGTGTTGGTAAGGGTAAGGCATCAGGGGAAGTGTTGACAGTGTGTGATCCGAACACTTTAGCTCTATCTCTATTCCATGGTGGGTGCATATGGGATGGAAATGGTGTTTGATCCATTGGGTAGATTCACACAGTCGTGTATAGAGGTGTAGGGCCTCCAAACCTTTCTATAGCACATTACAAACTTAAAAACCAGACCAAAGATATGAATTGAATACGTGCATATGTTTGTTGCATTGTTTTGTTTACTCATTGAGCTCAAGTTGGAGTGTTAACCCTCGCACGCATAATTCTTTTTAGTTTCTGATGTTGCAGGTGTTACTGTTAAAGACTACATAGATACGCCAACCTATGGACATGTAGTGGCTATAGATGTGCAAGTTGTGGAGGACGAGCAAGACTCATCAAGCGAGTATTTCCACCGTGGTTACGCTTAGTGTTTAACTTTTGTATTTTGATACTTGTATTATGTATTAATTATGTTTTGGTTAATTGGAGATAACTAGATCATTTAATTATTTATCATGTAGACCTCAGTTCATTATTGATAAAACTTTTGCTATTTACTCAAATATCTCTGATTATTACTGTGGAATGTATTTTGGTTTAACATGGTTGGCATAGCCTATACGAGATCCTAGTTTGAACCGTTGGTTTTCATGACGATTCATCACACCATTGGTTAGTCCAGAATTAGGGTGTGACAGTATGAGCACACCCAATGAAAAGGCACCTACCACCTCCGCTGTGGCCCTACATCACTTACTATAGAATAGAGATAGAGCTAGAGCCTAACAGATCATAGAACGTCAGTACTTCCCTTAATACTCTACCCCATACTAGTACATATGCCTCTACTGGCGAGGGCTTGAAAATTGGATTCGAGACTAACCAATCCTAAATGTCACCAAGATGTTTCTAAGGCCTTACCCCAACATTTTTCAATATGATACAGAAATAGAGCTAGGGTCTGTTGGCAGAGCTACAGGCATACACCTCAATCACCCCCTCATACCCTGCGGCGTACTAAGTTCGCTAAGGTAATAGTGATACGACGATGCCAGTGTGGTGAATGGTTTGATGCTACAACCTCTCCCCATTTAACACACTGACTACACACATTTACATGCCTATCCCTATCATCATCATCATTACATAAGGAAATAATAATAAAATATGCATGAATAATAATAGAAATTATTGTATGGCATGTTATATGCACAAACAACAGAACATGACAATAGGTAGTGAACAGAAATAAAAGGGATAGTTTATTATTAACCAATTAGTTTAGGTTTTGTCCCTCACCTGTTGGATGTTGTTGTATCTCTTTATAGCCTTGAGAATAACTTTGCTTGAGTGTAATTCCTATAAAATTATTAGGGTTTGGTTAGGATTCCATTCCGTTAATTTACAGTGGTCAGACTCACTGTTTGGTCTGGCAAATAGCCCTTCCAAACATTGTTCGATTGCGTGACTGGTTTTGTATTGTCTGACCTATCAATCATCTGAACAAAGTCTGAGACACTTCCCGAGAGTATCTGGTCACCTGTCTGGTCTAACTTGTTGTCCAATCGATCAACAAGACCAGACAACATTCAAGCTGTCTATCAGTCTATATTCTCTCAGAGTTGACTCTTTAGCTCTCTCTGGGATTCATCCTAAAACTGTTCTATGGCCACACATCATTAGCTTTGGTCATTAAATGTAACCCAAATAACCATTGTTCATTATAGACTTATTCAATCATGGTGTTGGGCTGGATCTACCAATACTGTGATTGAAATCCTAGTATCTAATCAACCCAACCTTCTATAAAGGTATAAAGACTTACCGTTCGTTCCTCAATGTAGGGGTTGGAAACCGATGGAAATTCTTCTCTGTAGAGCTTCATCTCCTTTCTCCACGCTTGTTTCTTCTCTAAGCCTTCATCTTCACTCTTCCTCTCAATTTTAGGGTTTGAGAATTATCAAAAGAGTAAGAGGAAGTGAAGGGACGTCCTCTATATAGAGGGAAAACTTTCATATAGAGTCCTCTCCTAATTAGGAGAGTGGTCTCCTAAAATCAGGAAATTTTCCTAATACTCGAAGTCGATTTTTGGGATTGACCAGAATCTAATACGTAGATCGACCAACTTGAGTTGTCCGACCAGACAAGCTATGAATGGCAGTTTCCATACCTGGCTTTGTGGTTCTTTTGATGTGGTTGGTTCACGCGAGCCGATTATGATAGGAAGACCTGTAACGACATGGTTAGACCAGGTTAGTAGAGTGCAAGTCTTACACTAGTGATCTTGTTGGTGCTGATGGAATGATACAATTCCTGCAAAGAGATCTGGCTAAGGTAGACAAGGCCCGAGAGGCTCTCAGTGAGCAGCTCAAGGGTAAGGAGGAGGAGGCATCTCGGTCAGCTGACCAAGTGGAAAAGCTGAAGGAGAAGGTGCATGGCTTGAAGGAGGACGTTACCAAAGCAATGCAGCTAAGGGAAGAGGCTATGAGCACTATGGAGAAATCCAACCAGCGGGTGCAAAGCCAGATGACACGTCTCACTCAGGCAAGGGAGCAGGGCTAGGCGATGAAGCAGGCATTGGAGGCTGAGTGGGCTTCGCACCCAGCAGCTCTAGATGAGCGAGCAAGAGTGATCATGGAGGAGTATAGAGAAAGTGCTGCCTTTAAGGACTTTCTAATGGCTTCAGTGGTTCGATCAGCGCTGGGTCTTCTAAGGAGTGTTTAGGACTTCATCTGGGAAAGGTACCCTGACTTGAATTTGTCCTAGCATCTACACTTCAGGAGGGCACTTGGGATGAAGTTGTTCCACTCCACCTGCACCTAGTTGTAATCCCTCCTATTGATGCCCCTGTTGCCGCTGTTGGATTCCAAACTGATGACGCCCCTCCTATGCTTGTTGATGAACTCCCCCCTCAAGATATCCCTTGAAGAACTCCTCCCATGGAGGAACTTTTAAAAAATTTGACTCTCCCTCTTTTATGAACAGTATTTTTTTATGGATATATGTATATTTTTTTTCTTTTTGGTGGATGATAATTTTTCTTTTCGTGGATGGATGCTTTCTCTTTATATATATATATATATTATTCATACACTTTGAATCCTTTGATTTTCTGTAGGAAAGTTTCAAAAACCATGGTAGAACGCATAATTTGCATTCTTTCCTACTGGGTGCCCCTGCTTCTATAGCTAGGACCCTGTCGAAGGTATATCCTTCCTTCCAAATCTTATTTCGCCTTATCCCATTATTGAGCTTTTAGAAGGTAAGAAAGGTGTAAGAACCTGTCCTTTGAGTTTAAATACTCAAGTGATCATGGGTAAAGAAATTTGAATTTGTAAATTGAGGGATTACCAATTTGGTTAACATCCTCCAAGCCTTAGCAAGTCTTTAGTGTAGACATGGTTGTCGAGGCATGATTTGCATCGAGGTTTTGCCGATAATGATCGACCCTCCAAGCTTCAGCTATGATTTGCATCGAGGTTTTGCCGATAATGATCAACCCTCTAAGCTTTAGCTTCCTTGACGTTAGTCTGGGATGTTGAAGTTATAGTCTGCATCGAGCCTTCACCGATGATGATCGACCCTCCAAGCTTCATCTTCCTTGTCATATGTCTGGGAAGCTGAAGTTATATTCTGCATCGAGGCTTTGCCAATGGTGATCGACCCTCCAAGCATTATCATCCTTGATGTAAGTCAAGGATGCTGAAGTTATAGTCTACATTGAGGCTTCGCTGATCATGATCGACCCTCCAAGCTTTAGCTTCCTTGATATAAGTCTAGGATGCTGAAGTAATAGTCTGCATCGAGGCTTCGCCGATGATGATCGACTCTCCAAGCTTTAGCTTCCTTGATGTAAGTCTAGGATACTGAAGTTATAGTCTGCATTGAAGTTTTGTCAATGATGATCGACCCTCCAAGCTTCAGCTTCTTTGACATAAGTCGGGAATGCTGATGTCATAGTCTGCATAGGGCATTTTCCATTGCCATTGAAAGATACATAATTATCTCTTTAAGCAATGAAAAAGGAAAGTGGGATGCAAGCTTTACAGAGAGATATTTAATCTTGTAATCATCGTCATTTCATTGTTACATTCCATGCTATTGATGATTACAACATTCTACGAATAATACTTTCATAGGTTTGATGCATTCCATGTCTTTGGTACAGCTTCACCGTTCATTCTTTGCAAATGATATGACCTAAGTTTGGTCGTATTGACCACTTCATATGGACCTTCCTAATTGGCCATCAACTTTCCTTGATTCATGGGATCTAAGGCAGAACTTTTTCTTAGTACAAGATCTCCTACATGGAAAACCTTGTCTTTGACCTTCTTGTTGTAGTGTTTCGCCACTTTAGCCTGATAATCTGCATTCCTTAGGTGGGCAGCTTCATAAACTTCTTCTAGAATGTTGAGGCTTATCATCATGTTTCTCGGTTGGTGTCTATGTCAAAGTTGGCCGTCCGAAAGGATCTGTGAACTACTTCAACAAGGATGGCAACTTCAGAACCATGAGTTAACATGAAGGGTGTTTGACCTGTAGGATTCCTACTTGTGGTTCTGTAAGACCATATAACACTGGGATGTTCTTGTACCCAGGCTTTCATTTAGTCGCACAGTCGGACATGGAGGCCTTCCATTATTTATCTGTTGATATCCTCCTCTTGCTCGAGCCTCTTCTTTAAACCATCCAATATGGTTATGTTAGTAACCTCAACCTAACTATTGGCCCGAGGGTTACAGACCGAGGTGAAATGCTAGGCAATCCTGAATTGGTTGCAAAAGGCTTAAAATTTAGTAGAATCGAACTGCTTGCCGTTATCAGTTACCACGATCTAGAAAATGTCGTACCGATATACCACGGATAGTCTGAAGAATTATGTTACCTTAGCAATAGTAATTTTTGGCATTGGTTCCACCTCAATCCATTTGAAAAAGTAGTCAATCACCATAATTAGGAACTTGCATTATGGCAGTCCCTGCAGGAAGGGCCCAATGATGTCCATGCTCCAGACTGCGAAGGGGATGGGACTTGTTATGGGTTGCAAAGGTACAACAGGTTGATGTTGGATATTCACATGACGTTGACATTGCCCGCATTTCTTCACACACTCTTCACATTGCTTCACAATGTTGGGAAAACAAAACCCTTGCCAAATGAGTTTCTGGGTAAGTGTACAGTCGGCTTGGTGGCTCCCACAGAATCCTTCATGCACATTTTTTATTGTGCTTGTGCCTTGGATGGGCGTGAGCACCTCAATAAAGGTAACGAAAACACCTTCCTGAATAACACTCCTTCGTATAGCACATACCATTTAGACCTTGTTTGGACTTTTTGAGCTTCTTTCCTGTCTTAAGGTAAGACTCCATCTTTCAAGTATGAAGGCTCATCTTCTATCATGTGGATTCAAACTTCAACGTCCACCTCGGATGTGATGCTAGAACAAGGAAAATGATCGATATATACCGAGGTGTCTACTTAAGGAGTGTCAGAGTTTGACAACTTTGACAGCATATCTGCCCTTGGCATAATCCTTTCTATCCACATTTTGAATGTCAAACTTTCGAAAAGTTGAAGTAAGTTCTCTTACCTTTTCAAGATAAGCTTACATCTTGGTCACCTTAGCTTCATAATCGCTAGTCATTTGCTTAACTACTGTCACACCCCAATTCTGATCCAACCAGAACGGTGTGAGTGAACCGTCATTGAACCAACGGTTCACACCAGGATCTCGAATAGGCCGTGTCCACCCATACAAACCATTACACATAACCACAATCAGAATATAAATATACAGCGGAAGACTTTAAATAGAATGAACTGAGTATCTATTGATAATTTAAATAAATATCCCATTATCCAAATTCAATCACATAAAATAAATATCTATTACATCCATTTAATATCAAACGAAAATAACTGAAACAAATAAATAAAATCCATCACAGGTACACGCAGAAAGGGCACTCGCATGAAGCGTCATGCTCGTCCTCCCCTGCTTGTACATCCAAAGCAGCAACACCTCCATACGCCGGAGCGTTCATGTAATCATCAACAGTATAACCTGCATCAACATCTAAAAACAATGTGTACACAAAGGGTGAGCTCACAACACAGCTCCATAAGACAATCAGACAGTTTCACAATATTATGCATGAGTAACAATCATTTTATGCTGTGGTCTGGTTTTAAGTTTGCAATGTGGTATAGAAAGGTTTGGTGGCCCCCGCACCTCTATACACGAGTGTGTGGCATCACACAGTAGATCACACTACCACCAACCCACATGCACCCATCATGGAATAGAGATAGAGCTAAGGTATACCCGCACCTCCCCTGATACTCTACCCATACCAGTACCTAAACCCCTATTGGCCAGGGCTCGCAAACTGGGCTCGCAACTAACCAATCCTATATGTCAACAATGTATGCTCTATCCCAGCACAGCCGTCTACGACATAGAGATAGAGCTAGAGCGTGCAGGTCGGGCCGGAGACCACAATACCTCACCTCCCCCTGATACCCTATCCGCAACTACCCACTAGGATAGAAACAATACACAGGTAGATCCTATCCCAACATAACTCCCTACGGCATAGAGATAGAGCTAAAGCATCGTGGACAAGCCAGCGTCGACTCGGAATCCTCAGTACCACATAACAATGGCCGGGACAACATCAATATCGGAGACCACCGTACCACGACCTTCCCCAGATACCCCACCCGTACCAAGCATGTTAAGACAGAATACTACAAAAGTGCCAGTGTGAAGAGCGATCCTAGGCCCATGCCCCACTCCACACACCAACGAAAACAATCACATGCCTAACAATCACATCCTATCAATGCATGAACAGTAATAATAACTGAAAGTAAAGGATGGTATGTGAATATGCACAAACAACACATCATAGACATTCAATGATTAACAACGATTTACTGTCCATTAATTATTAGGTTTAGGTCAGATTCCCTTACCTGACGCTCGTTCGATAACTTGCTCCACGTCGCAAGTTCCAAACGATATGTCACAACGTCCTACAATATTATTTGGGTTTCATTAGAATACATTGCTTAGGGTTTCATGTTGGTCGGAAACCAACAGAGATCACAAACTATCCTCACAGAGCTGACCGGTGGTATATACCGGTCGCAGCTCTGTGGGAAAGACTGGCGACCGGTATGGTCAGCCGGTCCCCACAGATAACCTCCCGAGAGGTAGCGGTCACAACATACCGGTCGCACTATGTGCTGCCGGTATAGTCGACCGGTATGTCTCTAGAAGACCATACATGGGTTCTTCGACTGCCGTTGATCATCCTCCATGGATTTTCAGGGTTTCTCCTATCCATTCTAAGTCTAGGCTTTGAGTTAGAGTTATCCCCAACTCATTAAAGTCTCGTTTCGATGAATATCATCTCGAAACTCAAATCAAGGGTTTGACGGCAACTTAGGGTTTATTGGCCAAATTAGGGTTTTAGATCAATACCTACTTTGCATGGTATTGATCCACCCACACAACTAACATAGGGTAAGAAGAGGGATTTAAACACTTACCGTTGATAGGCATAGCGTGAGCTTCGTCAAACGGTAATGGTGGCTCCTTCTTCTTCCTAGCTCCTTCTCCTTTCCCACCTCTTTCTCTTCTCTAGGGTTTGCGAGAGATAATGGAAAGGATTTGAGGAGGCTTAAGGGTGTATTTATAGGCTAGAAATAGGGTTTAGTAACCCTACTAGGATTAGGAAACTTCTAGGATTCGAAATTAGGAAAGCGGGACCCGCAGAGACCAATTTCCAAATTCCCGCACATAGCTGTGCAGGCCATACCGGTTGACCGGTACCAAGACCGGTACCATCGACCGGTATTCCTAAAATCAGGTATAATTGGTCGACTTCGGTCTGATTTTGTACCTGTTTGTTATCCGCTTGCCCCGTCTGGCTCGGTGATGATCGAAAGACCTGTCACGACACAAAACCAAGGTTAGACCGGGTTTTCAGAGTACAGGTCTTACAACTCCACCACCCTTAAAAGAAATTTCGTCCCGAAATTTGCATGTAGGTACTACAACTCCCCCACCCTTAAAAGAAATTTTGGCCTCGAAATTTGAACGTACCTTGATCGTCAAAAAGGTTAGGGTACTCCTTCCTCATCGCGCTCTCTTCTTCCCAAGTAATTTCCTCCACATTTTGGCTTCTCCAATGCACCTTCACATAGTGGATATCCTTGGTTCGAAGCTGCTGAACTTTTCAACTCGAGAGCATTACAGGCACCACTTCGAAAGTTAAGTCTTCAGTCAAGTCTGGAGGATTAGCGATCAAGATATGCGATGGATCTCTGACATACTTCTTCAGTAATGATACATGGAACACATTATGAACGCTAGACATAGATGGTGGTAGAGCCAATTGATATGCTACATTACCACGTCGATTCAATATCTCATATGGTCCCACGTACCTGGGGCATAGCTTCCCCTTTTTACCAAACCGTTTCAGACCTCGCACCGGTGATACCTTCAAGAATACTTTGTCACCCACTGTAAACTCCAGATCTCGACGTCGATTATCCGCATAGTGCTTCTGTCGAACTTGAGCTGTCTTTACTCTCTCCTTGATCTGATCAATCACTCGACAAGTTTCTTCAACAAACTCCGGTCCTACAATTCTTCTTTCTCCCACCTCGTTCCATAACAGGGGTGTACGACACTTCTTCCCATAGAGTGCTTCATATGGGGCCATCTGAATTGTAGCCTGATAGCTGTTTTTGTAAGCAAACTCGATAAGTGATAGCTTCTAAACCCAAGCTCCTTTGAAATCTAATGCACAAGCTCGGAGCATATCTTCCAAAATTTGAATAGTTCGCTCCGATTGTCCGTCCGTCTGAGGGTGAAAAGCTGTACTGAACTTCAACTTGGTTCCCATAGCTTTCTGTAATCCTTCCCAGAACTTCGATGTAAAATGGGGATCTCTGTCAGATACTATACTCTCTGGAACGCCATGAAGTCTGACTATATTATCAACATATAACTTGGCCAGTTTCTCCATGGTATACTGAGGTCTGACCGCAATAAATCGAGCTGTCTTGGTGAGTCGATCTACTATAACCCAAACTGCATCCACTGACCTTGGTGTCAATGGTAGGCCAGTGACGAAATCCATGGTGATATAATCCCACTTCCATGCAGGTTCTGGTAACGGCTGTAGTAACCCTGCGGGTCTTTGCCTTTCCGGTTTAACTTGTTGACAATTCAGACATTAGAACACGAAACGAGCTATATCTGCTTTCATACCCCTCCACCAATATAGTCTTCTTAGATCATGGTACATCTTGGTACTTCCTGGATGTACCGAATATGGAGTGTAATGAGCTTCAGTCATAACTCGACCTCTAATATCGCAGTCTTCGCTCTCAGGTATACATAACTGTCCGCGATACTTGAGTACTTTGTCTGATTCCAAGGTAAAGTCAAGATTGCACGTACCCTTCTCTAAGTCTTCCTGCACTATCTTGAGATATGGATCCTGTAGGATTGCTACCTTGACTTCATCAATTAGACCCGGTGAGATCTTCAATGCGGCGAACATCATAGTGAACTTATGAATCAAGCCTTGCTCGACTGGATCTTCCGCAGCTTCGATAATATGTTCTTCATCAATTTCCATTGAACTAGAGGCTGCCGCACACAATGCAGCATTTGTACTTGGTCCTGCCTCAGGTTTCGATGCCCACTTTCTGCTTAAGGCGTCAGCCACCACATTTGCTTTACCCGGATGGTACTGGATGTCGCAATCATAATCTTTTAACAATTCCAGCCATCTCCTCTGTCTCATATTCAGATCCTTCTGAGTGAAAAGATAAGTTAAGCTCTTGTGATCTGACTTAATCTGAAACTTCTCACCGTACAAGTAGTGTCTCCAAGTCTTGATTGTGTGAATAACCGCTGCCAGCTCCAAGTCATGCGTAGGATAGTTTTTCTCATGCTCTTTTAACTGTCTTGATGCGTAAGCAATCATCTGTTCTCCTTGCATCAATACACACCCGATACCCAACCCCGAAGCATCCGTATATAAGGTAAACGGTACACTTGGTTCTGGGATGGTCAAGATAGGTGCAGAGACTAGTCTTGACTTCAAAGTCTGAAAGCACTTCTCGCACTCATCTGTCCATATGAATTTTTCTCCCTTCTTGGTCAATCTGGTGAGTAGAACCGCAATCCTGGAGTAATCTTCCACGAATCTTCTATAATAACTAGCCAACCCAAGGAAATTACGAATCTCCGCAATAGATTTTGGTGCTTCCCATCCTACTATAGCAGCTATCTTACTTGGATCAACCTTGATACCATCTCCAGGTACAACATGGCCCAAGAAAGCCACTTCCTTCAGCCAAAACTCGCACTTCTTGAATTTTGCATAAAGCTTCACATCTCTCAGCCATTGTAGGGCTGCCCTCATATGCGTTGTATGAGTCTCCATGTCCTTAGAGTAAATCAATATGTCATCGATGAATACGATGACCGAAGTGTCCAACATGTCATGGAACACTCGGTTCATCAGTTCCATAAACGACGCTGGAGCATTGGTCAACCCGAAGGACATAACCAGAAACTCATAATGTCCATACCTCGTCCTGAAAGCAGTCTTCGGAATATCTCCGGCCTTGATCTTCAATTGGTGATACCCCGATTGGAGATCGATCTTCGAGAAAACCTTTGCACCCTGCAGCTGATCGAACAGATCATCGATCCTAGGCAAAGGATACCGATTCTTGATCGTCAACTTGTTCAGCTCACGGTAGTCAATACATAGTCGTACACTTCCATCCTTCTTCTTGACGAATAATACAGGTGCTCCCCAAGACGATATACTAGGTCGTATGAAGCCCTTATCCAGTAATTCTTGTAATTGGGTCTTCAACTCCTTTAACTCGGTCGGGGCCATCCTGTATGGTGCTTTAGACACCGGCGCCGAACCTGGCATAAGGTCTATCACAAATTTTGTAGCCCTGTCTGGTGGTAAACCTGGGAGATCTTCTGGAAATACATCTGGAAACTCCCGAACCACATCTATATCTTCCATCTTGAGTGACTCTGCCGTGAGATCGACTACAGAAACGAGATAACCCACTCCCCCTTTCTCCAAGCATCTCTTAGTTTTTAGGGCGAAGAGGATCAGCTTCCGCTTCCTGGATAGCTTAATCCCAGCGAAACTATATTCCCTTCCCTCTTTGTCAGTAAGCACAAGCTTCCTTTCACCACATACAAGGACGGCCGAATGATGGCCCAGCCAATCCATCCCCAAAATGACATCAAAGTCTGCCATCTCAAGTATTACTAGGCTTGCTTCTAAGTCTCGGCCCTCAATACATACAGTACATGGTCCATAATACTTGGTTAAAGCCACTTCGACTCCTAGTGGAGAGCGAACTATCAAGCTTGGGTTCAAATGCTTGATTGGTAACTCCATTCGCTTCCCAAAAGAAACAGAAACAAAGGAGTGCGTGGCCCCAGAGTCAAATAATACTCTGGCGGGTAAACCAGCTACATTTATAATTCCTGGAATATACTGCCCCTTAGTTCTACATGCTCATGCAATTGAAAGAATAAACCAATTAGTAAGGGACAAAGTCATACCAGTTACCACATCAGGTGATGCGGCTGCCTCTTCAGTGGTGACCGCATAAACTCTTCCTTGCTGGGGAGCTTGCTTCCTAGGTAGAGTGCAATTCCTTGCAACATGTCCCAGCTGCTGACAGTTATAACATTTGATATTTGGGTTGGGTCTAGCGAACTGTGGCACAGGTGGTGCCAGGTTGTTTCTCGCAGGTGCTGTAGCGGTCTGTGCCCTGTATGGAAAAAATGGTCTAGTATTACCGCCACCCGAGCTCTCACCAGCGGATCTCTTCACTCCCCTATTCTGAGCGAAGAAGTTGTCCCTCTGACTAGACTCTATCACCCTCGCAACCTGCACCGCCTCGTAGTAGGTCTTCTTGTCCAGACCCAAAAGGTGTTCTCTGATGCTTCTACGTAATCCCATGGTGAACCTACGCGTCTTGGTCTCCTCCTCCTGCATACTGGCTGGTGCGAAGAAGAATAGCTCTTTGTACCTCTGCTGATAAGCATCTACGGTCGACTGAGATTGCTGCAGATTGAGAAACTCTCTCTCCATTTGATCTCTGAAGCTCTTCGGAAAGTATTTGTCAAAGAAAGCCGCTTTAAACACTTCCCAATCAACCAGGGTATACTTATTCTCCAGATATGCCTGAGTAGAATTCCACCAAGCATTGGCATCTTCCCTTAACATATGAGTGGCAAACAGAACCTTCTCCTCCTCAGTGCAAGTCATCAGTCGGAAGTTCTTTTCCATTTCAGAAACCCACTGTGCTGGCCACAATGGTTTCCCTGTCCTGCCCGTGAACGATGAAGGTTTCAACTTCAAGAATCTGTCCACTGACCTGCTCAGGTCATGCTGTCCCTGTGTGTCTGCTCCGTACCATGGTGGTGGATACGGATAAGCTCCCGGGTACGCCGAAGGCGATGGAAACCGATGCGGTGGTGGTACGTTCTGTGCTTGGCCCCTCGGCCTTGGGCTACTCTGCATCGGTTGGGTAGTATTAATTCCTCCCGACTCGGGCGTATTTCCTGTGGGAACTGAACCTGTTGGCCTGAGCATCTTCAGTACTTCGCTCAGAAATTCCTTCTGTTGAGCCTGCATCTGATAGACCAAGTTTGTAACAATGGTCTCAGAATTCCTGTGAGGTGGGCCAGGTAAATTTGTCAGTACTTCCGGGACCTGTTCCTCCTCCACTTCAGGACTGGGTTCTCTAACCTGGTCTTGTTCAGCTTGCTCTTCTTCTAGGCGCATCCTGGCCTGATGACGTTTTCGACCCCTTCGACCGTTTCCACCTGCCATCTCAGACTATTTATTTGGATCTGAGAAGAAGACATAACACATGAGAACATCAATAATTGCAGTGTTAGTCTTGAATAATGCAAGGGAAAATAGTCGAGAAGTAACATTTTAATTTACACATTTTTAGAAATTTTAAATTCGATTTTTCTAGCTCTTTGGGGCGTACCGGTTGCAACATACCCGTCGCACACCTGTGGAAATATGCTGCGACCGGTATAGTCGACCGGTCAGAATTAAAATTCTGGCCGAGACATAGCGGTCGCATGTCTGGGAGATACTGGTCGACACTCTGTATACAGTGTTGCGACCGGTATAGTCGACCGTTCAGAAAAAATTTTCTGACCGAGACATAGCGGTCGCACACCTGGGGTGATACCGGTCGACCGGTATAGGCAAAACCGTCGACCGGTATGCCCAAATTGGCTTTAAAATCGCAAAAAAGTGAGATTTTTCTCACTTTTTCCAATTCTTTCTCCTCCGGTGGTGATTCTCCTCTGGGTTCTGAGTTGCTACAGTCCGACCGGTGCCATTTGAAGCCGATTCCTTCCATTCCAAGCGTAGAACATCGTCTCCAGGTAGGTCTCTCCCCTCTCTCTCATATTTTTACAAGTTTTCCATATCGTCTATATGTAGAAATTTAGGTTTTTCTTTGTTCGAGATGTTTTAACCGTAGGAATTCTTTTCCTTCGGCTTGGTAAGGGTTTAGGGACCCCCAAGAGCAAAAGCCCTCAACCAATTTGGGGTTCCACCGAATGGTTTTGATAAAAATCGAATTTTTACACTTTTTAACCTAGGTTTTCCAAAAATTTCAAAATTTCTAATTTTTTTCTTAAATTCTTGAAATTTATCCTTTAAATTGCTTGTGATTGGTTTGTCGAAGAGTGTGGGGGTTACATAAGTCCTCCTCCCCATGTTTTTGGGTCAGTTCGAGGCTTTTTCCTAATTTATAGCCGTTATGCTGCCGAAATTTCGAAAATTTCTAACTTTTTATTTTGTTTTCTTTTGTTTTGCAGATTTTAAATAGCTCCTAGACGTGCTCTTGGCAAGCGTCCCCACGACTCGAGTTCATGTGCCCCCTAGCCACCAGTTCCCCAATTGGACGAGCACTGGTTTCGTTCTATAGAGGCACAAGCTCGATTCCCGTGGTTCGATAATAAGAGCATTGAATCAGGGAGACGGGTCAACGTGGAACAGTTAGACCGGTTCGACGTGCGAGCGGCGTTCGACAGGCTTGGTTGGTTGCCCGTCATTTCATACACCTACACCACCCATCCTAACCTAGTTAAGCATTTCTTTGCTAACCTGGAGCTGCACGGAGATGTGAACGATCCCAACCAAGGTAGGGATTTACGTATCTCCAGTTATGTCCGGGGTGTTCCCATTTCCTTTAACACCCATCAGCTGGCCGACCTTCTAGGGGTTCCAAATGATGGAGACCTAGTATATTGCCCTCCCAAAGCGAAGGGCTATCTGACTGAGGACCTGCGTCGAGAGATAGCTCATCAGATCCTTAACCCTGGGGCTCCTATGAAGGCTGCTAGCTTGAGACCTATACCTCGGGTCTACAGTCGCATCATCCAGCACAACATCGTCCCCCAGAGCGGCCATTATAGCGAGTTATCCCAGCTCACTCAGTACATCACTTACTGTGTCTGCACTGGGGAGTGGGTCTCTCTCCCATACCTCATCATTAGGACCATGCATCAGGCGACCCTGGCCGATCAGGCCAGTAACCTACCATATGGTCGTCTCATCACCTTCCTGTTACGTCGTCTGGGAGTGAGCATGAGAGGCGAGGTGATCGTTGAGGACACTATGACGTCTGATATAGACTGGGACGCCATTCAGAGGATGCAGATGGTCGATCTGCCGGTTAGTGACGACGAGTTGGAGGCTCGCCCTCGTCCACTTGGGAGAGTAGCAGCAGCAGCAGCAGCGGCCAATGCGGCCTATGCGGCAGAGATGGGTGATGACGATGATGACGATATAGCTGGGGAAGCACCAGTGCCTGCCCCACAGCCTGCACCTGCACCACCACCATCTGTCCCCAGAGCTGGACCATCTCAGCCTCCTCCCGACTCAGTGATGGGTATGTTTACAGAGCTCAGGGACGCTCAGCGGGAGATGAGCCGTGACTTAGCACAGTTGACTCGCAGCCTCCGAGCCACACAGGATCAGGTGCACTGGCTCAGGGTCGCTTACGAGCGGGACCATGATATAGCGGACCCCATACCTCCTAGGCCCCCTACCCCATGATTTCCCCTTTTTCTTTATCTTTCTTATGACTGTTGTATATATAACAGGGTAACTGTCCGGTTTGTGGACTGTACCCTGTAGCACTATTTCATTTGCTACCATTTTCCTTGTTAATGAAAGTTTCATGGTTTCACCTAACTAGTGTATGTGCACATGTTAAGTTTCATAATTTGAATAAAACATTATTCTCTTTCTTAGTCCGTCTCAGGTATCAAACAATGCTTAAGGTGCATTTGTATTAAGATTTTTAATTTTCTCCTAACTCAGTTCATCGACCCAGTTAAGTGTAATATAGTCTGTAGACAGAGCCCGAGGGCTCTGATTCCAAGCTGTCACACCCCAATTCTGATCCAACCAGAACGGTGTGAGTGAACCGTCATTGAACCAACGGTTCACACCAGGATCTCGAATAGGCCGTGTCCACCCATACAAACCATTACACATAACCACAATCAGAATATAAATATACAGCGGAAGACTTCAAATAGAATGAACTGAGTATCTATTGATAATTTGAATAAATATCCCATTATCCAAATTCAATCACATAAAATAAATATCTATTACATCCCTTTAATATCAAACGAAAATAACTGAAACAAATAAATAAAATCCATCACAGGTACACGCAGAAAGGGCACTCGCATGAAGCGTCATGCTCGTCCTCCCCTGCTTGTACATCCAAAGCAGCAACACCTCCATACGCCGGAGCATTCAAGTAATCATCAACAGTATAATCTGCATCAACATCTAAAAATAATGTGTACACAAAGGGTGAGCTCACAACACAGCTCAGTAAGACAATCAGACAGTTTCACAATATTATGCATGAGTAACAATCATTTTATGCTATGGTATGGTTTAAAGTTTGCAATGTGCTATAGAAATGTTTGGTGGCCCCCGCACCTCTACACACGAGTGTGTGGCATCGCACAATAGATCACACTACCACCAACCCACATGCACCCATCATGGAATAAAGATAGAGCTAAGGTATACCCGCACCTCCCCTGATACTCTACCCTTACCAGTACCTAAGCCCCTACTGGTCAGGGCTCGCAAACTGGGCTCGCAACTAACCAATCCTATATGTCAACAATGTATGCTCTATCCCAGCACAGCCGTCTATGGCATAGAGATAGAGCTAGAGCGTGCAGGCCGGGCCGGAGACCACAATACCTCACCTCCCCCTGATACCCTATCCGCAACTAACCCACTAGGATAGAAACAATACGCAGGTAGACCCTATCCCAACATAACTCCCTATGGCATAGAGATAGAGCTAAAGCATCGTGGACAAGCTAGCGTCGACTCGGAATCCTCAGTACCACATAGCAATGGCCGGGACAACATCAATATCGGAGACCACCGTACCATGACCTTCCCCTGATACTCCACCCGTACCAAGCATGTTAAGACAGAATACTACAAAAGTGCCAGTGTGAAGAGCGATCCCAGGCCCATGCCCCACTCCACACACCAACGAAAACAATCACATGCCTAACAATCACATCCTATCAATGCATGAACAGTAATAATAACTAAAAGTAAAGGATGGTATGTGAATATGCACAAACAACACATCATAGACATTCAATGATTAACAACGATTTACTGTCCATTAATTATTAGGTTTAGGTCAGATTCCCTTACCTGACGCTCGTTCGATAACTTTCTCCACGTCGCAAGGTCCAAACGATATGTCACAACGTCCTACAATATTATTTGGGTTTCATTAGAATACATTGCTTAGGGTTTCATGTTGGTCGGAAACCAACAGAGATCACAAACTACCCTCACAGAGCTGACCGGTGGCATATACCGGTCGCAGCTCTGTGGGAAAGACTGGCGACCGGTTTGGTCAGCTGGTCCCCACAGATAACCTCCCGAGAGGTAGCGGTCGCAACATACCGGTCGCACTATGTGCAGCCGGTATAGTCGACCAGTATGTCTTCGGAAGACCATACATGGGTTCTTCGGCTGCCGTCGATCATCCTCCATGGATTTTCAGGGTTTCTCCTATCGATTCTAAGTCTAGGCTTTGAGTTAGAGTTATCCCCAACTCATTAAAGTCTCGTTTCGATGAATATCATCTCGAAACTCAAATCAAGGGTTTGACGGCAACTTAGGGTTTATTGGCCAAATTAGGGTTTTAGATCAATACCTACTTTGCATGGTATTGATCCACCCACACAACTAACATAGGGTAAGAAGAGGGATTTAAACACTTACCGTTGACAGGCGTAGCGTGAGCTTCGTCAAACGGTAATGGTGGCTCCTTCTTCTTCCTAGCTCCTTCTCCTTTCCCAACTTTTTCTCTTCTCTAGGGTTTGCGAGAGATAATGGAAAGGATTTGAGGAGGCTTAAGGGTGTATTTATAGGCTAGAAATAGGGTTTAGTAACCCTACTAGGATTAGGTAACTTCTAGGATTCGAAATCAGGAAAATGGGACCCGCAGAGACCAATTTCCAAATTCCCACACATAGCTGTGCAGGCCATGCCGGTCGACCGGTACCAAGACCGGTACCATCGACCGGTATACCTAAAATCAGGTATAATTGGTCGACTTCGGTCCGATTTTGTACCTGTTTGTTATCCGCTTGCCCCGTCTGGCTCGGTGATGATCAGAAGACCTGTCACTACACAAAACCAAGGTTAGACCGGGTTTTCAGAGTGCGGGTCTTACAACTACTACTTGGGAGTCGTTGTGAGAGGAGGGATGGGTAACCATTAAGCTTTTTGCAAGTTGAAGTCTGGGTATCAGGGCCTTGTATTCAGCTTCATTGTTTGTGTCTAAGAAACCAAATTTGGTTGTGCTTCTGATCTTGAGCTCTTCAGGATTTGTCAAGACTACCCTTGCCCTAGCGTGGCTCTTACTTGAGGCACCATCTACAAATAAAGTCCATGATGGAGGCATAGGTTTAGGGGGAGGAGTTGGTGGTCTAACCTGTATTGTCGTGTTAGGGTCTTTAGGATCATCTTCCAAAGTGCTTTCTATGAAGAAATCCGCCAAAGCCTGAGCTTTGATAGCTGTCCAAGGCTTGAAGTGCAAGTTAAACTCTCTAAGTTCTGTGGCCCAAGTTATCATTCTCTCAAAGACATTGTTCCAAGCCAGAACCTTCTTTAAAGGCTCGATGGTGAGAATGATAATGGCGTAGGCCTGGAATTAAGGTCTCAACTTGCGTGCAGCTATTACCAAGGCAAGAACATGCTTCTCAATGGCTTGGTAGCCAGTCTCTGGTCTGGACAGCATCTTACTCACATAATAGATAGGTCTTTGAACCCTATCAACTTCTTTAACCAGGACTGCGCTCACTGCCATAGATGAGACGGCCATGTAAAGTCGTAGCTCATCTCCTGGTCTAGGCTTTACAAGTATGGGGGGAGTTGATAGGTACTTCCTCAACTCAATGAATGCTTGATGGCATTCAGGGGTCCATTCGAACATCTTGTTCCCCTTTAGAGTTTTAAAAAATGGTCGGCATTGGTCTGCCGACCTTGACATAAAGCGTCCAAGGGCGGTGACCCTTCTTGTTAGCTCCAGTACTTCTTTGAAATTTTGGGGAACTTTCATATTCTAAATGGCTTCTATTTTGGCTGGATTGTCCTCTATCCCCCTTTGGGATACCATGGCCTAAAAACTTTCTTGAGAGCACTCCAAAGGCACATTTGATGGGATTGAGCTTCATCTTATATTTATGAAGTGTGTCTCTAAGCACCCCATTTTTACCACTCTTAGCATAAGTGAACCCATATGGCAGGTTTTCGGCCTTTAACCCAAGGGTTTGTGATCCTTTAAGGAACCCCACAGCAGGGTCATAGGATATTACCTACTTGGATGTACAGGTCGTGAAATTATCTTTGAAATGAGATCGGAATCATCGAATTCCGACATCAAACAAGGAAGATATCACAGTTTGAAGTGCAAGGGCATTTACGTAATTATTGTATAATGCATGCATTATCATTTAAACTTCAAGTCATCATATCATGGTCATCTGATATTGAAATCAGATGATTCAAAGACCAATATTCCTCATTTTTAATCCTCTTCAAAGTGGACATGAAAAATCCTGGACAAAAATCACTGGTGGGCCCCATGCAAGCTTTCATGTAAAATTATCGTTAGAACTTCAAAGCTTCATATCTTTGCCGTTCTACGTCGGATTCAGATGATTCCAAGGCCATTATTCTTCATTTGTGATGTTCTATAAGGTGGACGTAAAAAATCTAGGGTAGAAGTCTCGGAAAGGTCCCATGTAAAATTCCACATGGAAATGGTCATTTAATCTTTGGAAATTCATATTTTAGTCACCCCATATCCAAATCAGGTAATTTTAGTTTCATTATGTTCCATTTTTAGTACTCTACAAAGTGGATATAAAGGATTTTCAGTAGAAGTCTCTGAAGGATCCCATGCAGAATGGTTAGCTAAATTATTGATAATTGGCCTGCTTAAACTTTAGAAATTCATAAGATGACCATTTTATTTCCAAATGAGGTGATTCAAGTTCCAACACTCCTCATTTTTAGTGTTCTACAAAGTAAACTTAGAAAATTTAGAATAGAGGCTACCAAAAAATTTTATGTGGAATGGTGGCAGAAATAGACAATGAAATGATAGGAAAAGTCAACTTTGGTCCAAACCAGCTCAATTCAGCTTAGTCTAACTTAGCCCGGCCTAGCTCAGACCAATCCAGACCAAGTCACGTCAGCCCATATGCTTGTATTTCTTTTATATGTGTATAATGTATAATATATTATTGTATATAATATATATATATATATATATATATATATATAAATATATATTAATATATTTATATATTTATATATATACATATATATTATAGGAAAGAGAGGCCGTGAGGGGAGATTAGGAAAGAGAGGCCGTAGGAAAGTGAGAGGCCGTGGGAAAGAGAGAGGAAGATGGAAAAAAGGAAAAGAAAAAGAAAAAAATGTTTTCTAGAAAGAAAACGTGAGAAAGAGAGGGAGAAGGAAGAAAAAGGAAGGAAAGAGGAAGGAAAGAAAAAAGGAAAAAAAGAAAAAAGAAAAAAAATGTTTTCTAGAAAGAAAACGTGAAAAGAGAGAGAAGAAAAAAGAAAAAAAAGGAAAGAAGAAGAAAAGAAAGAAGAAAAAAAATGTTTTCTAGAAAGAAAACATGAAAGGAGAGAGAATAAGAAAGAAAAAAAAAAGGAAGGAAGAAGGAAAGGAAAGAAGGAATTTTTTAGATGAAGGAAAGAGAAAAAGGAAAGAGAGAAGAGATTTTCTAGAAGAAGAAGGAGAAAAAGAAAAGAAAGGAAGAGAAAAAAAACGTGGAGAGAAAGAGAGGGAGAAGAGAAAAAGGGAAGGAAGAGAAGAATGGAAAGAAGAAAAAAGGAAAAAAAAGATTTTCTAGAAGAAAAAAAAAAGAAAAGGAAAGAAGGATCTTTTAGAAGAGGAGAGAAAAGCATAAATACGCCAAGAGAAAAAGAGAAAGAGCTCTTTTTTCCAGACCAGAAGAGAAACAAGGAGAGAGAGGATGTGAGGAGAGAGAAAATGTGAGAGAGGGAGAAAGAAAGAGAGAGAAGAAGAGAAAAAAAAGAAAAGAGAAGAAGAAAAGAGAAAAAGAGAAGAGAGAGACAAGCAGAGAAAAGGAAAAGGAGGATTCATTTTCATAGAGCTTGATACGATCTCCTAACATCTTACATCGATGGTTTCGCTCTATTCTAGCACAAGGTTAGTACCCTCAACGAATTTGGAGGTCTTTAGAATGCTTGAATATTGATTTTGCTTGAAAAATGCATATTTTCATGAAATCTCGATCAGGAATGCTCTATTGCATGCATATTAATGTTAGCATGCCTATGTCTAGTATTTTTGTATGAATGATGATTTGTCTAAACAACTCAATGATGAAGTTTTGAATGCTATATGACGATGTTTGATGTTTTTGACAAGTTTCATAAAGTGGTTTTCTAATCTGAAATTTCCAGATTTAGGATTCAAAATTAGGACGTACATCACATGTAGTTTTTCTTAGATTTTGAAGCCCAAATTTTTATGAGAGTCTCTCTGATATATTAGATGACTACCCTAGCAATTTTGTTCCATTTGAAATTGAAAAAGTATATCAAAAAATTTGTGTTTGACATTGTTGTTTTACTCGGATATAATGCAAATCCTCTATCAAAAAGTCTTTAGACAAGGGTCTTATTGTCATAATCAGGAAATCAATTTCATATGAACTTTTTAGATATGAAAGTCTTATAAAAAATGGCACTGGTTTGGTTTTTTTTTATTTGTTATTGAATTGATATCAATTTTTAAGTGCATAGTGCTCTGATTTTGAATCTGTCAAGATGTACTGATTTGCATGATTGAAAATGATCATTTTTCACAAAGAAAATATACTATTTTCACTTGTTTTTTATATGAAATTTTAGATCAGATAGTTATCTACATGGAAATATGTCTGGATTTAAGTTTCATTAAGTATAAGATTTTATTTGGAATTTATGGTGCAATTGGTCAAAAATCTAGAACAGACTTGACCAGTGCACATATCCGGTCTTGGGGCATATCTTTGACCTGTTTTTGCTCTTTTTTGGGATTTGACTCCTTCATATGAAATATAACATGTTGAGTCATCTTTCTGTGAAAAAAATTGAACTTCATCTTTCTGTGAAAAAAATTGAACTTCATTTGAGTTACAGAAGACCTACTTATGGCCATTCTTGTGTAATGTAACAGAATCTGAAAGCAGTTCATATTTTGTCCATTATCTGAAACCTTGTGTCACAATTTTGACAGTTTTGAGTCATTAATATTTTCAAATGTCTTCATAAAAATTATAATTTTTCAAAAAACATTGAACATATGTTTTTGATAATTTTGTACTTTTCAAAAAAAATGTTTCATTGATGTCTCATTCATTGTAACATGCAATTGATTGTTTGAGTAAATTCTACCATATTTAGATAAATGGCTATATTTGGAGCATTCATATGCTTTGATTGAATTGTGCATACCATATTTACCATATTCCATGTATTACTATAATTGGTAGAATAAATTAATTTTTATCATATTTAGCAAAATCTTAATAATTACCATTTTTAAGTCTTACTATGCTTAGAAAATAGCATATAAGATCTTACATTTTTTGAAAAATTCATGCCATATTTGCATTCTATGATTGGTACTTACCATATTGACATATAGATGCATACATTGATTTCTTACCATTTTAAGTCTTACTATGCTTAGAAAATATCATATAAGATCTTATCTTTTTTTGAAAAATTCATGCCATATTTGCATTCTATGATTGGTACTTACCATATTGATATATAGATGCATATTAGATCTTGCCATATAAAGTCTTGCCATGCTTAGATTAGCATATTAGATCTTGCCATACTAACTCTTGTCATGCTTAGATTAGCATATTAGATCATGCCATATTAGGTCCTGCCATGCTTAGAAGATAACATACTAGATCATGCCATATAGGCTTTTGCCTTATTTACAATGCATGTCATATTAGGGAGATATTTCTAACAATCTTGCTATATGTGAATTTCTTGCCATAAATGTTTTATATGCCATATTTAGATGAATAATTTATTTTTGGTAATAATTTAATTTATGCAACACCCTAGTCAAACTGTTATATCTGTACACCTAGCAAACATATTAGGCACGGGGATGTACATTTAAACACCCACATTCTTGGGAAGGACATAATGGGAATAATAAAAAATCTTAATAAAGAAAGATAATGCTTTGCTAAACCTTCCAAAATTAGAAGTTAGGATGAAAAGGATAATTCAGGACGATTTTTCCCCTCAGCATATCCTAAACCTAGAATAGGTTCTTAACCCTAAACCTAGAATAGGTTCTCAATCCTTAACCTAGAACAGGTTATCAGCCCAAACTACGTGGATTCTGATTCCTAGGTCAAACCCTAGGATACGTAAGCCATTTGGGAAAAATCTAAATTAAGATCCAAACCTTAGTATACTCGGACTATCCATAGATCCACTAGGATATCCAACCATTACAATCCAGGCCCGAACTACGTGGATTCTGATTCCTAAGGCAAACCCTAGGATACGTAGGCTGTAAGACCCGTGTCAAACTAACCGGTCTTACCACCTTGTATCAGGTCTGCCTATCGTGGTCGAGCCAAGAGGATCAAGTGCGTGAAGGAAATTACAAACCAGGTATGAATTTAACCCAAAAATAATAAATTTGAGGATAGGGTCGCATGCCTAAACAGGTAGGGTTGACCCCACCTCAATAGAAGTCCAACCCATGACTTTTCAGTCGTAGGGTCGGATGACTTGAGAACCATAGGGTCAACGGATCCTGCGACCCTATAATCGACCCTATGATGACAGACTGAAACCGTAAATTATGAAACTTTCCTAATTTCAAGGAGTCATTTCCTAATCTCGATGGGAATTATTTTGGGAGGTTTTCTTCTATAAATAGGACGTCCTTTAGCCTATTTCACTCCTTTTAGAACCCTAATTGAAAGTGAGAGAAAGAGAAGGAGAAGAAGAGAAGAAGAGAAGGAAAATTAGAGAAAAGACTAAGGAAGAGGAGAAACTTCAGAGAAACCCATGAATCTCAGCCAACTTCTGGTATGAGTCTAATTCCCTCATAAATTAAGAGCCTAGAATGGAATATGAAGAAGTTAGGATTAGGAGAAACCCAAATCATCTATTCATGGATGAGTTCCGAAGGAATCCATGAAAGTAATCATCATAGACAATGGAAAGTGTGTAAAAATCATAGCTATGAGTCATAGAACAATATTAGAATGGACTACAAGACCACAGGATCGATCACATACCCTCGAGAAGTTCCAGGGAGGGTGTGGTCGCACATAGGGTCGATTGATAATCAACCCCATGTCCGACCCTACCCCTAGGGTCGATTGGGTAACCGACCCTAGGTACTACCCTATCTGCGACCCTATGATTTCAGCTAGTCTAATTTGTTGGAATTAATTCTAATTAGAATCTATCAACTTGTTAGGTTTTCCTAGTGATTTAAAAGTGATTCTTAATGCTTGAACGAGGATAATCAAAGGTGAGGGAACAAAACCTAAACTAATTGGATAATAAAAAGCTGTTTTTTCTTATTGAGTCCTAGACCATGATTGATTCTATGCGTGTATGTGTGTATTGTGCATTTAATATGTCATCCAATATTCCTACTATTACTGTTCATGCATATTTAATTTCGTTTATAACATGATGATGAAGGTGATGTTAGGAATAGGCATGTGAATGTTTGTATGTAGTTAGTGTATTTGATGCGAGTGGGGCATCAGGGGGAGGATGTGATATCGTGGTGTGTCCTGGTCACTAGACTCTAGCCCTATCTCTACTCAAGTCTTGTCCACTAACATCGTCGTATTGCCATTACCTTAGCAGAGCTATTACGTCGTAGGGCATCAGGGGAGGTGGTCTCGGACCGTGTAGTCTCTGACTCTGCCGGGGGGCTTTAGCTCTATCTCTATGGACGTATTGAGGGATGCTGGGGTGAAGCATTGGATATAATGTTTGACATTAGGATTGGTTAGTTGCAATGTAAGACCCACACACCAAGAAACCTGGTCTAACCTTACATTTCGTGTCGTGACCCGTCTACATATCATGGTCGAGCGAAGTGGACCAAGTGTGTGAAGAAACCCAAGACCCAGTATGAAAATTTACTCAAAAACAGTCAAAATGAGGGTAGGGTTGTAGGTTTTAACAGGCAGGTCCGACCCTCCCACCGACCCTCCCATCCACCCGTGATCAGGGGTCACAGAGGGTCTATGAATTGTCCGACCCTCCCATCGACCCTCGGTATTCGGGAAAAACAGCACGAACCAAAAATTAGGAAACTTTCCTAATTTCGATTGGAACCTTTCCTAAACTAAATGGGACTTATTTTGGGAGGTTTTACTTTATAAATAGGATGTCCCTAAGCCTCTTTCACTCCTTTTACAACTCTAATTGAATTGAGAGAAAGAGAAGAGAAGGAAGAGAAGAAGAAGAGAAGCAAAGAAGAGAAGAAAGCAAAAAGAAGAAGAGTTGCAGAGAAGGAGTATTCTTCTTAGGTATGGATATTAATTCCATGAGTTTCTACAGACCTTAGATTAGGTAATGAAGAGAGTATGATCTCGGAGAACCCAAACCATCAACCCATGGTTAGGTTTCCATGGAAAACCATGGGAGAATACATAAAAGCTATATAGGTGGATGATTCATGGTTCTAGACCATGGAATGTATGTTGAGTGGACTATAGGAGCAAGCCAAAGGACCCCAAACATGAAGAATGGACTAAAAGGAGGAAAATTGATCAAAACCCATAGGGGGTCGCACAGAGGGTCGATGACCATCCGACCCTATGTGACCTGAGTATCGACTCTCAGGGTTCTGGAAGTCCAGATTTGGGGAGGATCGCACCCAGGGTCGATCATGACTCCGACCCTACCTTGGACCCTTAGTTAACAGAATGGTTTTAAAAAATTAGAATAAATTCTAATTAAATTTTATCGACTTTGTTAGGTCTTTTAGTAATATAATAACATTATAAAGGTGATTCTAAAGCTTGGAAGATGATCTATTAGCAAGCTAAGGTGAGGGAACAAGACCTAAACTAATTGGTTAATAACAAACTATTTTTATTTTTTTGAGTCCAATACCATGATTGTGATATGAGTGTGTACTTGTAATGTGCATTCAACATGTCATCCAATATTTCTATTATTACTGTTCATGCATATTTAAATTTATTTATTATGACATGATGATGTTGATGATGGTAGGAATAGGCATGTGAATGTTTGTGTTTGGCTGGTGTACATGGTGCGGGTAGGGATGGTATCAACCGGTACTGCGATGGCGTTCTCATCGGGGTATATTGTGCCATAGTCTATTCAAGTCATGTCCACTAAGCAAGTGTTAGTGTGCTTAATGCGAGTGGAGCATTAGGGGGAGGACGTGACATTGTGGTTCAGCCTGATCACCAGACTCTAGCTCTATCTCTACTCAAGTCTTGTCCACTAACATCGTCGTATCGCCATTACCTTAGCAGAACTAATATGTCGTAGGGCATCAGGGGGGACGTGGCATTGTGGTTCAGCCTGGTCACTAGACCCTAGCTCTATCTCTATGGATGTATTGAGGGATGATGGGGTGAGGCCTTGGATACATTGTTTGACATTAGGGTTGGTTAGTTGCGAGCCCAGTTTGCAAGCCCTCGCCAACAGAGGCTTACGTGTTGGTATGGGCAACCGGTACAGCCATGCCATTTTCATGGGGTGTATATTGTCCATGGTGGGTGCATGTGGGGCGACAGTGCCGTTTTCATTGGGCGTTTCCACACATTCGTGTATAGAGGTGCGGCGGCCACCTATCCTTTCTATAGCACATTGCAAACTTTAAATCAGACCAAAGATATGAATTGATTGCATGCATATGTATTGTTGCATTGTTTTATTTGCTCACTGAGCTGTGATGTGTGATCACCCTTTCGAATTCGAATACTTTTAGTTGATGATGCAGGTACCATCGTTGAAGATTATATGAACGCTCCTATGTACGGGCATGTGGTGACATTGGAAGCTGAAAACTTAGTGGATATGCATGACTCCTTATGCGAGTGCAACTCATGTGTATTTGATTAGATTTTGTTTAATTTTATTAAAGACATGTAACTGATATTTATTTAATTATGTCTCACTTGATTTATCAATAATTTGATATTTATTTATGGTTATCACAGTTAGATTCTCACTTCATTTACTATAAGATTTCTGCTATTTACTTTATTACCTCTGATTAATGTGGAATGTGTTTTGGTTTATCATATGTGGGATAGCCTATTCGAGATCCTGGTTGAACCGTTGGTTTATTGACGGTTCATCACACAGTTCTGAATGGTGCGGAATTGGGGTGTGACATGCGAGCCTAGTTTGCAAGCCCTAGCCAATAGGGGCTTACATATTGGTATGGGAGCATGTGGTACTTTAATGCCGATACCCATTGGGTACACTATTTCCATGGTGGGTGCATGTGAGATGGCAATGCCGATATTCATTGGGCGGCTTCACACACTCGTGTATAGAGTTAAGGTGTTCTCCAAACCTTTCTATAGCACATTGCAAACTTATACACCAGACCACATATATGAATTGAATGCATGCATATGTTTGTTGCATTGTTTTGTTTGCTCACTGAGCCGTGATGTGTGCTCACCCTTTTTGATGTCGAATATTTTAGTTGATGATGTAGGTACCACTGTTGAAGATTATATAAATGCTCCTATGTATGGATAAGCGGCGGTAATGGACCCTGAGGAGATGATGGAGTCGCATGATTCGACATGCGAGTGCAACTCCTGTGTTTTTTATTAGACTTTTATTTGAATTATACAAACAATGTATTTGAATTAATTATTTAAGTTTATGTCTCAGTCTTTTGAGAATAATTGGTTAAATTATTTATTTTATCACATTTAGATTCTCAGTTCATTTAATATTTAAGACTTCCGCTATTGTGTATTTACTTTGATTATTGTCGTGGATATGTATGGTTTAAGCAAACGGACACTGCCTATTTGAGATCCTGGTTGAACCATTGGTTTATTAGCGGTTCATCACACCATTCTGAATAGTGCGGAATTGGGGTGTGACATAGGCCATTTGGGAGAATCCCAAATTCGGATCCAAACCTTAGTCCACTCGAAGTATCCATAGATCCACTAGGATATCCATTCCCATTCAACCCAGATCCCAAACTACGTGGATTCTGATTCGTAAGTCAAACCCTGGGATACGTAGGTTATTTGGGAGAATCCCAAATTCGGATCCACACCTTAGTCCACTTGGACTATCCAAAGATCCACTAGGATATCTACCCATCATCTTCGAACTACGTAGATTCTGATTCTTAGGGCGAACTCTAGGATACATAAGCCATTTGGGAAAAACCCAAATTCGGATCCACATTTTAGTCCACTCGGACTATCCATAAATCCACTTGGATATCCACCCACCATTTCAAATTACACGGATTCTGATTCTTAGGGCAAACCCTAAGATACGTAGGCTATTTGGGAGAATCCCAAATACGGATCCACACCTTAGTCCACTCGGACTATCCATAGATCCACTAGGATATCCATCCATATTTTGATCCAAATAAGGTTATCCACATTCTAACCCAAAAAGGGTTATCCACATTTTGACCCAAATAGGGTTATCCACATTCAGACCCAGAAAGGGTTATCCATTCTTAGATCCACTAGGACTATCTATCAGTTTGTATGGAGTATCCAGATCCTAACCCATAGGGTTTCTCAGCCTTTCAAGCATAAACTTCAACTTGAACAATGAACTTAATCAAACACAAGCATAAATCACAGTCATAAACTTTAATCACACCTGAACTACGATGGTGAACCTGATTTTTGGAATAATTCCGTGATACGTAGGCAATCTGAGGGATACAGATTCAGTTCAATGATATCAAAACACTTGGTTTGGTTCGGTTTAATAGATAGAGTCTAGCATAGGAAAGGTATAGGAGACCGATTTCGATCGGATGGTTTGGGTGCCTAACCTATCACACCCCAATTCCGGATGAACCATAAGTGTAAGTGAACCGTCACTGAACCAACGGTTCACACCAGGATCTCAATAAGACCGTGTCCACTCATACAAACCATTGCACATAACCACAATCAGAATAATAATGAATATAGCGGAAGTCTTTAAAATAGAATGAACTGAGTAATCTATTGATAAATTTAAATAAATATCCAATTATTCAAATATCAAAACTTAATTAAATATCTTTACATCAACTGTCTCTTCAATCAAAAAATAATAAAAATAAATTAAATAAAATCCTAAAGGTACACACAGAAAGGGCACTAGCATGAAGCATCATGCTCGTCCTCTCCTTCTTGCACGTCCAGGGCAGCCACGCCTCTATACACTGGAGCATCCACATAATCCTCCACCGTGTAACCTGCATCAACATCTAAAATTAGTGTGTACACAAGGGTGAGCTCACAACTTAGCTCAGTAAGACAACCAGACAATGCAACAAACATATGCATGAGTAACATTCACTTCATGGTCTGGTTTTAAGTTTGCAATGTGCTATAGAAAGGATTGGTGCCCACCGCACCTCTATATACGAGTGTGTGAAGCTGCCCAGTGGATCAAACACCACTGCCGTCCAACATGCACCCTATCATGGAATAGAGATAGAGCTAAGGCGTCCGGATCAAACACCGCCAACACCTCCCCTGATACTCTACCCATACCAACACGTAAGCCCTATTGGCGAGGGCTTGCAAACTGGGCTCACAACTAACCAATCCTATATGTCATCACAGTACGCCCTATCCCAGCATGGCTCCCTATGGCAATGAGATAGAGCTAGATTCTAGTGGCCAGGTCGGAGACCACAGTGCCACGTCCTCTCCCTGATACCCTACCCACACCAAGCATGCTAAGACAGAACGATACAAAAGGTGCCAGTGTGAGGAATGATCCTAGACCCCAGGCCCTTCCCATTCCACACACCAACAAAAACAATCACATGCCTAACAGTCACAACCTAGCATAGCAAGTATGCATAAACAATAATAATAACTTGAAATAAAAGATGACATGCGAGTATGCACAAACATCACACCACTGATTCAGGATTATTAACAACATTTTACTGTTCATTAATTATTAGGGTTTAGGTCTGATTCCCTTACCTGACGCTTGTTTGATAGCTTGCTCCGCGTCGCAAGGTCCAAATGTGCTATCACAGAGTCCTACACGATATTAAGGTTTAGTTAGAATAGGTTTACGTTGGTCGAAAACCAACAATGACAAAACACATCTCACAGAGCTGACCGGTCACAGGTACCGGTCGCAACACTGTGGGGAAACCTACGACCGGTATGGTCAGTCGGTCCCCGACAACGCTCGTGGTACCGGTGCATGAGGTGCAACCGGTATAGTCGACTGGTATTTCTCCAGAAGACCATACATCTGGTTTCTCAACTCCCGTCGGTCATCCCCTATTGATTCCAGGGTTTCTCCTACATATTCTAGGTCTGAGCATTGAGTTAGAATTGTTTCCAACTCTATTCAAGTCCTAGTTTTGACGGTATTCTTCCTAGAAGTCGAATCTAGGGTTTACCGACTAGAATAGGATTTGACGGCAAAGTAGGGTTTATCGGCAAAATAGGGTTTTAGATCAATACCTGCTTTGCATGGTATTGATCAAAGCAACCTAACCATCCTAGAGTCATAATGTGAGAGAGGGTTTAAGCCCTTACCGTCGACTTGCGTAAGGTATTCTTCGTCGAACGGCAATGGCGGCTCTTCCTTCTCCTTCCTAACTCCTTCTCCTTCTTCAATCTCTTTCTCCTTTCTAGGGTTTGTGAGGATCAATGGAAGGGATTCAAGGAGCTTTAGAGGGGTTTATATAGGCTAGGTTTAGGTTAGGAAGCCTCCTAGGATTAGGAAAGTCCTAGGGTTCGAAACTTGGAAAGTAGGACCCAAAGAGATCCGATTCTGGATCTTCGTAGTCTGCTGCGCAGGCTATACCGGTCGACCGATACCAAGACCGGTACCATCGACCGGTATAAATAAAATTCATATTTAAATGGTTCGTTTCGTACCTGTTTGTCATCTGCTCGTTCCGTCTGACCCGGTGATGATTGGAAGACCTGTTACGACATAAATTCAAGGTTTATATCGGGTTCATGGAGTGCGGGTCTTACAACTCCCTCACCCTTAAAAGATATTTTGTCCCCGAAATTTGCATGTCCCCGAAATTTGCATGTAGGTTTCACAACTCCCCCACCCTTAAAATAAATTTCGGCCTCAAAATTTAAACATACCTTGGTCATCGAAAAGGTTAGGGTATTTCTTTCTCATTGCGTTCTCTTCCTCCCAAGTAATTTCTTCCACATGCACTTTGATGTAGTGGATATCCTTGCTTCGAAGGTGTTGTACCTTTTGGCTTATGAGCATCACAGGTATTACTTCAAATGTTAAGTCCTCTGTCAAGTCTGGTGGGTCTACTGTCAAGATGTGTGATGGATCCCTGACGTACTTCTTTAATAAAGAAACATGGAACATATCATGAACGCTCGACATGGATGGTGGTAGAGCCAGTTGATATGCCACATTACCATGCCTGGTCAAAATCTCGTATGGTCCCACATACCTGGGGCATAGCTTTCCCTTCTTACCAAACCGTTTCAGACCTCGCACAGGTGATATCTTCAAGAACACTTTATCACCCATTGCAAACTCCAGATCTTGACGTCGGTTATCTGCATAGTGCTTTTGTCGAACTTGAGCTGTCTTCACTCTTTCTTTAATTTGATCAATCACTCGACAAGTTTCTTCGAGGAACTCCGGTCCTATAATTCTTCTCTCTCCCACCTCATTCCATAACAGAGGTGTACGACATTTCTTCCCAAAGAGTGCTTCATATGGAGCCATTTGGAACGTAGCCTGGTAACTGTTGTTATAAGCAAACTCGATGAGTGATAGCTTCTCGTCCCAAGCTCCTTTGAAATCTAGAGCACACGCTCTAAGCATATCTTCTAAGATTTGAATAGTTCTTTCTGACTGCCCGTCTGTCTGAGGATGAAAAGCTACGCTAAACTTCAACTTGGTTCCCATTGCTTTCTGTAATCCTTCCCAGAACTTTGATGTAAAATGGGGATCTCTATCAGATACTATACTTTCTAGGACGCCATGAAGTTTGACTATATTATCCACATATAGCTTGGCCAGCTTCTCCATGGTATACTGAGGTCTGATAGCGATGAATCAAGTTGTCTTGGTAAGTCGATCGACTATAACCCATACTGCATCCACTGACCTTGGTGTCAAAGGTAGGCGAGTGACGAAATCCATTGTGATACAATCCCACTTCCATGCTGGCTCTGGTAGTGGTTATAGCAAACCTGTGGGTCTCTGCCTTTCAGCTTTAACTTTATGGCAATTCAGACATTGGAATACAAACCGAGCTACATCCGCTTTCATACCCCTCCACCAATATAATCTTCTTAAATCATGGTACATCTTGGTGCTTCCTGGATGTACCGAATATGGGGTGTAATGAGCTTTTGTCATAACTCGATCTCTGATATTTGAGTTCTCACTCTCAGGTATATATAATTGTCGACGATACCTGAGTACCTTGTCTAAATCCAATGTAAAGTCAGGATTGCTTTTACCCTTCTCTAGATCTTCTTGCACAATCTTGAGGTGTGGATCCTGTAGGATTGCTACTTTGACCTCATCTATTAGATCCAATGAGATCTTCAAGGCTACGAACATAAATGTGAACTTATGAATTAAGCCCTGTTCCACTAGATCTCCTACAGTTTCTAATATATACTCTTCATCATTTTCTGTTGATCTTGAAACTGCAGCACACAATGCAGCATTTGTACTAGGTCCTGCCTCAGGCTTTGATGCCCACTTTCGGCTTAAGGCATCAGCCACAACATTTGCCTTACCAGGATGGTACTGGATGTCACAATCATAATCTTTCAATAATTTCAGCCATCTCCTCTATCTCATATTCAGGTCCTTCTGAGTGAAAAGGTAAGTTAAGCTCTTGTGATCCGATTTAATCTAAAACTTTTCACCATAAGGGTAGTGTCTCCAAGTCTTGATTGCATGTATAACCGCGGCTAACTCCAAATCATGTATAGGATAATTCTTCTCATGCTCTTTCAATTGCCTTGATGCGTAGGCAATCACCTATTCTCCTTGCATCAATACACATCCAAGACCCAACCCTGAAGCATCCGTATATAGGGTAAACGGTAAACCTGGTGCTGGGATGGTCAAGATAGGTGCAGAGACTAGTCTTGACTTCAAAGTCTGAAAGCACTTCTCGCACTCATCTGTCCATATAAATTTTTCTCCCTTCTTGGTTAGTCTGGTAAGTGGAACGGCGATCCTTGAGTAGTCTTCCACAAATCTTCTATAGTAACCAGCCAATCCAAGGAAACTACGAATCTCCGCAACTGATTTCGGTGCATCCCATCCTACTAAAGCTGCGATCTTGCTTGGATCTACCTTGATACATTCTAAAGATACTACGTGACCCAAGAAGGCCACTTCCTTCAGCCAAAATTCACATTTCTTGTACATGGCATAAAGCTTCTCTCTTCACAGCCATTGTAGGGCTGCTCTCAAATGTGTCACATGGGTCTCCCTGTCTTGCGAGTAGACCAATATGTCATCAATGAATACGATGACCGAAGTGTCTAACATGTCATGAAACACTCGGTTCATCAGTTTCATGAACGATGCTGGAGCGTTAGTCAACCCGAATGACATTACTAGGAACTCATAATGCCCATACCTTCTCCTGAAAGCAGTCTTCGGAATATCTGTGGCCTTGATCTTCAATTCGTGATACCCTGATCTAAGATCAATCTTCAAGAAAACCTTTGCACCCTGCAACTGATCGAACAGATCATCGATCCTTGGCAAAGGATATCGGTTCCTGATGGTTAACTTGTTTAGCTCTCGTTAGTCGATACATAGTCGTACGCTACCGTCCTTCTTCTTGACGAACAATACATGTGCTCCCCATGGCGATATGCTTGGTCATATAAAACCCTTATCTAATAGTTCTTGTAATTGGGTCTTCAACTCCTTTAATTCGGTAGGGGCTATCCTGTACGGTGCTTTAGACACCGGTGCCGACCCTGGCATGAGGTCTATTACGAACTCTGTAGCCCTGTTTGGAGGTAGACCTGGTAGATCTTCTGAAAATACATCTAGAAACTCTCATACCATATCTAGATCTTCCATCTTTAGCACCTCAGCAGTTATGTCGACCACAAACACTAAGTACCCCACTCCTCCCTTCTCTAAGCATGTCGTAGCTTTTAGGGCGGAGAGGATCAGCTTCCGCTTCCTAGGTAACTTGGTCTAGTGAAGCTAAACTCTTTCCCTTTCTCATCTTTTAGCACAAGTTTCCTTTCACCACATAATAAGCTAGCCAAATGATGGCCTAGCCAATCCATTCTCAAGATGACGTCAAAGTCTGTCATCTCGAGTATAACCAGATTTGCTTCTAGGTTTCGGCCCTCAATACTGACTGTATACGTCCCATAATATTCATTCAATGCTACTTCAACTCCCAACGGAGAGCGAATTATCAAGCTTGGGTTCAAACACTTGACAGGTAATTCCATTCATTTCCCAAAAGAAATAGAAACGAAGGAGTGTGTGGTCCCAGAGTCAAAGAGTACTCTGACAGGTATACCAGCTATATTTACAGTCCCTGAAATTTAATTATTCCTTAGTTCTACATGCTCAAACACAAAAACAGTAAAACAATTAGGAAGGGATAGAATCATACCAGTAACCACATCAGGTGATGCGGCTGCCTCTTCAGTGGTGACTGCGAATACCTTTCCTTGCTGCGGCAGTTGCTTCTTGGGTAGACTACAGGTCCTTGCATAATGACCCAGTTGCTGACAGTTGAAACATTTAACGTTCTGGTTCTATCCAGCGAACTGTGACAGTGGTGGTGCAGTAGTGTTCCATGTAGGCACCACAGTGGACTGAGCCCTGTATGGACAGAATGATCTAGTATTGCCTCCACCTAAAGTCTCAGTAGTAGGCCTCTTCAGTCCCTTGTTCTGAGCAAAGAAACTTTCTCTTTGACTGGATTCGATTACCCTGGCAATCTGCACAGCCTCATTATATATCTTCTTTTCCAAACCCAAGACGTGCTCTCGGATACTTCCTCGCAATCCCATGGTGAACCTGCGGGTCTTGGTTTCTTCTTCTTGCATGTTTGCCGGAGCGAAGAAGAACAGCTCATCATACCTTTGCTGGTAAGCATCAATAGTTGACTGAGATTGTTGCAGATTGAGGAATTCCTTCTCCATTTGATCTCTAAAGCTCTTCGGAAAGTATTTATCGAAGAAAGCTCCTTTGAATGTTGCCCAATCGATCTGAGTGTGCTTTACCTCTAGGTATGACCGGGTAGAATTCCACCAGGCATTTGCATCTTCTTTAAGCATGTGCGTAGCAAATAGCACCTTCTCATCTTCCGTACAAGTCATCAGACGGAAGTTCTTCTCTATTTCATGCACCCACTGTACAAGCCATAATGGTTTCCCTGGTTTTCCTGTGAAAGTAGGGGGTTTTAGCTTCAAGAACCTATCCACCGCTCGGCTTAGGTCATTCTGCCCCTGTGCATTGATTCTGTACCATGGTGGTGGGTATGGGTAGACTCCTTGATAGGCAGACGATGATGGAAATTGGTGTGGTGGTTGTAGATTCTATCCTTGGCCCATCAGCCCAGTACTAACATCCATTGGCAGTGTGGTGTTATTTCTTCCAGACTCAGGCGTACCTTCTATAGGAATATATCCCGGTGGCCTGAACATCTTCAGCATCTCGTTCAGGAATGTTTTCTGCTGAGCTTCCATCTGAAAAACTAAGTTTGTTACAATTGTCTTGGAGTTAGTGTGAGGAGGGCCTGGAAAATTTGTTGGTGCCCTAGGAATCTGGCCTTCTCCACTCTCCGGATTCAGGTTTTGCTCTTCAGCAAATCTTGTTTCCACATTGCCCTCGTCTTGGCGTACCCTGGAGTGGTGACGCCTTCGTAAGCCTCTACGACTGTTTCCACCTACCATCTCAAATAAATTTTCCTGCTTGGATCTGAGAAGAAGACATAACATGAGGTATAATCGAACATTCATAATAGTGTTAGTCTTTAACATGTGCAAGGCGAAAATCATAACGGAAACTTAAATTGGAAATTTTAAAATTTTTCCCAAAATTTTCTGGCATTGAATGGTTGTCCAGTTGCAACATACCGGTCGCGGCACTGTGTATGATAGTGCGACCGGTATCTCCAGACGGACAAAAATTTCTCGGATTCTCGAGGGGTACCGATCAATGTACCAGTCGCTACCCTGTAGGGTATGGAGCGACCGGTATAGTCGACCGGTCAGGATTTCTCTCCTGATCGAGGGGTACCGGTCGAGTTTTCCAGGGAGGTACCGGTCGACCGGTATGGGAAAAACCGTCGACCGGTATGCCCAAAATCTCCTTTAAAATCGGGATAAGTGAGATTTTTCTCACTTTTCCTTTCTTCTTTCTCTCCGTTGGTGATTCCTCTCTGGTTCTTCGAGTTGCTACAGTTCGACCGGTGATCTTAGAAGCCATTTCTTCCGATCAAGACTTAGAACATCACCTCCAAGTAAGTTTCTTCCTTCCATTCATCATTTTTATATCGTTTCTCTTTGGTTCCAAGCCCAGAACTAGGGTTTTCTTTGTTTAGAAGATTCTAACCGTAGGAACTCTTTTCCTTCAGTTTAGAATGAGTTTAGGGACCTATATGAGCAAAAACCCTCAACCAATTTGTGGTTCCACCGAACGGTTTTTGAAAAAATCAAATTTTTATGTTTTTGACCTAGGTTTTTGCCAAAAATCAATTTTTTTTGAAAATTCCTAAATTTCTTGTTGTTTTGATAAATGTTTGAATTCAATGAAGTGTTTGGGGGTTACGTAAGTCCTCCCCAGGTTTTGGGTGAGTTCGAAGCTTTTGTTTAATTTGCTGTCGTTATGCTGTCGAAATATTGAAAATTCTAACAAATTTCTCTTTATTTGTCTTTGTTTTGCAGTTTCAATGGCTCAGCGCAGAGGTGCCGGTAAATGCTCATACGGTTTTGGCATGCACCTTCCTCACCCACCTGTTCCACAGCTCGATGAGTGGTGGTTTCTTTCCAAGGCGGCACAAGCCCGTTTTCCTTGGTTCGAGGAGAAGAATATTGAGTCGGGGCGACGGGTGAACCTGGAGCAGCTTCAGCGGTTTGATGTGGAAGCCACTTTTGATAGACTTAGGTGGTTTCCCGTTATCACCTATACGGTGACTACCCGTCCCAACCTCGTTAAGCACTTCTTTGCGAACCTTGAGATTGTAGGAGATGTTAATGACTTCAATCAATGCCGGGCACTCCGCCTAACTAGCTACATCAAGGGTGTTCCCATCTCTTTTCACACTCACCAACTCGCTGATCTCCTAGGGATTCCCAATAATGGGGACTTGGTCTACTGTGCCCCTAAGATGAAGGGCTTTCTCACAGACGATCTGCGCCAGGAGATTTTGGAGCAGCTACTTAACCCTGGAGCGCCCATGAAGGCTACTAGTATGAGACTTGTGCCTCGGGTATACAGTCGCATCATCCAGCACAATATTGTGCCTCAGAGCGGCCATTACAGTCAGTTGTCTCAGCTCACTCAGTACTTGACCTACTGCGTCTGCACTGGGGAGCGGGTCTATCTTCCCTACATCATCATCAGGACCATGCATCAGGCTACTCTGCCCGGTCAGGCCAACAACCTTCCATACGGTCGACTCATCACCACTCTTCTACAGCGATTACGAGTGGACTTGAGGGCTGAGTTTGCCGTTGAGGATACTATGACTTCGGACATCGACTGGGATGCCATTCTTCTGATGCAGATGGAAAACCTACCGATCAGCGATGAGGACATAGAGGCTCGTCCTCGCCCACTCAGGAGGGTAGCAGCCAATGCGGCTCATGCAGCAGAGGCAGGAGGGATGATGAGGGTGGCGATGATCAGATGGAGGATGTTTTAGCGCCAGCACCACAGCCCACACATGCAGTGGGACCATCTCAGCCTCCTCCCGACACCGTGATGGGTATGTTCACAGAGATCAGGGATGCTCAGCGTGAGATGAGCCATGACTTGGGGCACTTGGCTCGCAGCCTCAGAGTCACTCAGGAGCAGGTGCACTGGCACAGGGTCACCTATGAGCGGGACAATGATATTGCCGACCCTATTCCTCCTATGCCTCTAACCCCATGATGGAGTTCTTATTTTTCCTCTCTTCACAGTATAGTTTATATAACAGGGTAACTGTCCGGCTTGTGGACTGTACCCTGTAGCACTCATAACTTATCACTTTTAACATTTTAGTATTTTAATAGAAGTTTATTGTTTTTCTATCTAGAGCAAGTGCATCTATTAATTTCATGTTTAATATAGTATGTTATGCTCTTTCTTATTTAGTCTCAAGCATCAAACAAGTGCTTAAGGTGTGTTCTTATTAAGGCTTTTAAATTTTTCCTATCTCAGTTCATCGACTCAGTTAAGTGCAATATGGTCTGTTGGACAGAGCCTTAGGCTCTGATACCAAGTTGTCACACCCCAATTTCAGATGAACCAGAAGTATAAGTGAACCGTCACTGGACCAACGGTTCACACCAAGATCTCAATAAGACCGTGTCCACTCATACAAACCATTGCACATAACCACAATCAGAATAATAATGAATACAGTGGAAGTCTTTAAAATAGAATGAACTGAGTAATCTATTGATAAATTTAAATAAATATCCAATTATTCAAATACCAAAACTTAATTAAATATCTTTACATCAACTGTATCTTCAACCAAAAATAATAAAAATAAATTAAATAGAATCCTAAAGGTACACGCAGAAAGGGCACTCGCATGAAGCATCATGCTCGTCCTCTCCTGTTTGCACGTCCAGGGTAGTCACGCCTCCATACACTGGAGCATCCACGTAATCCTTCACCGTGTAACGTGCATCAACATATAAAAATAGTGTGTACACAAGGGTGAGCTCACAACTTAGCTCAGTAAGACAATCAGACAATGCAACAAACATATGCATGAGTAACATTCACTTCATGGTCTGGTTTTAAGTTTGCAATGTGCTATAAAAAGGATTGGCGGCCACCGCACCTCTATACATGAGTGTGTGAAGCCGCCCAGTGGATCAAACACCACTGCCATCCCACATGCACCATATCATGGAATAGAGATAGAGCTAAGGCGTCCGGATCAAACACCGCCAACACCTCCCCTGATACTCTACCCATACCAACACGTAAGCCCCTATTGGCGAGGGCTTGCAAATTGGGCTCGCAACTAACCAATCCTATATGTCATGATAGTAGGCCCTATCCCAGCAAGGTTCCCTATGGCATAGAGATAGAGCTAGAGTCTGGTGGTCAGGCCGGAGACCACAGTGCCACGTCCTCCCCCTGATACCCTACCCATACCAAGCATGCTAAGACAGAACGATACGAAAGGTGCCAGTGTGAGGAATGATCCCAGACCCCAGGCCCTTCCCATTCCACACACCAACGAAAATAATCACATGCCTAACAGTCACAACCTAGCATAGAAAGTATGCATGAACAATAATAATAATTGAAAATAAAAGATGACATGCGAGTATGCACAAACATCACACCACTGATTCAGGATTATTAACAACGTTTTACTGTTCATTAATTATTAGGATTTAGGTCTGATTCCCTTACCTGACACTTGTTTGATAGCTTGCTCTACGTCGCAAGGTCCAAACGTGCTATCACAAAGTCCTACACGATATTAGGGTTTAGTTAGAATAGGTTTATGTTGGTCGGAAACCAACAATGACAAAACACATCTCACAGAGCTGACCGGTCACAGGTACCGATCGTAGCACTGTGGGGAAACTTACGACCGGTATGGTCAGCCGGTCCCCACAGACCAGTCACCGGAAGGTACCGGTCGTGGTACCGGTCGCATACGGTACAACTGGTATAGTCGACCGGTATGTCTCCGGAAGACCATACATCTGATTTCACGACTCCTGTCGGTCATCCCCTATTGATTCCAGGGTTTCTCCTACATATTCTATGTCTGAGCATTGAGATAGAATTGTTTCCAACTCAATTTAAGTCCTAGTTTTGATGGTATTCTTCCTAGAACTCGAATCTAAGGTTTACTGACTAGATTAGGATTTGACGGCAAAGTAGGTTTTATCGACAAAATAGGGTTTTAGATCATTACCTGCTTTGCATGGTATTGATCAAAGAAACATAACCATCCTAGAGTCATAATGTGAGAGAGGGTTTAAGCACTTACCGTCGACTTGCGTAAGGTGTTCTTCGTCGAACGGAAATGGCGGCTCTTCCTTCTCCTTCCTAGCCCCTTCTCCTTTTTCAATCTCCTTCTCCTTTCTAGGGTTTGTGAGGATCAATGGAAGGGTATCTAGGAGGTTTAGAGGGGTTTATATAGGCTAGGTTTAGGTTTAGGAAGCCTCCTAGGATTAGGAAAGTCCTAGGATTCAGAACTTGAAAAGTGAGACCCATAGAGATCCGGTTCCGGATCTTCGTAGTCTACTGCGCAGGCTATACCGGTCGACCGGTACCAAGACCAGTACCATCGACCGGTATGAATAAAATTCATACTTAAATGGTCCGTTTCGTACCTGTTTGTCATCCGCTCATCCCGTCTGACCCGGTGATGATTGGAAGACCTGTTACGACATGAATTCAAGGTTTAGTTCGGGTTCATGGATTGCGGGTCTTACATAACCCCTTCCCATAACCGTAACCTGACACTTACCCAATCTCTGAACTAGAAATCAAATATAAGGGTCATGAGTCAATCGAAGTTTTACCTTAGGGTGAGATTTTACATTTCTAAGGTCCTAGACCTTAATCTAGGTGGCAACTTTCAAAAAAGATTATGATCTTTGTCCTCACAGTGTCAAATGCCTCTTTCAAATCATTTAACTGAGTGTGAGCCTTTAAACTTTTGACCAGAAAGTTGACTAGAAAGTTGTCGACGTGTACCTCCATATTTCGCCCAATTTGATCCTGGAATACCTTATTTATGAGGCGTTGATATGTAGCACCAGAATTCTTTAAACCAAAGGGCATCACAGTGTAACAGTAAGTGCCTCAGCCAATGATGAAGCTCATAATTTCTTTCGCTTTGTTACAACTTGGGATCTGGTTGTATCCCGAATATGCATCCATAAAGGAAAGAAATTCATGTTCTAAGGTAGCATCTATTAATTGATCTATACAAGGTAGGGGGTAGTTACCTTTAAGACAAGCTTTATTGAGATCTCTAAAGTCAATACAAATTCTCCAGCGACCTCCGATTTTATGGACCATTACAACATTTGACAACCATTTAGGATATTTGACTTCCCTAATAAACCTTGCCTGCAGTAGCTTGTGAACCTCCTGATTGATGATAGCTTTCTTGTCTGAAGCAAAGTTCCTCTTCTTCTGCCTTACTAAACGGTGTTGGGGGTCAACAGACAGGTGCTGCTCCATGAGCTCCCTATCTACTCTAGGCATGTTTCCTATTGACCACACGAACACGCCAGCATTTTTTCAGATGAAGGCAATGAGATCATCGCACATCTTCCCTAACAGAGAGGAACCAATTTGGAATGTATGCTCTAACTAATCCTTTGAAATAGGTATCTATACTAATTCCTCAACTGGAGTGCCTCTGTCACACCCCAAAACCCTGTCGTTTTGATAAGACCATGGTTTTCTCGCTATGCAAGTACTACCATACCAAGATCCATTCACAGTCACCACATATCACAACTTTTCTGTTAATCATAATAAAGATTATGGGAATTTTATAGTACAAATCAAATAATAGCATAATCAATTACTAAAAACCATTAAACCAAATCTAATTGTATTAGATAATTGTATAAAGGTTTATCTGTCTTCAAACCAAGATATAAAATAAATAGTACCAAGTACTGAATACTTAAATAAAATTCATGGGTCAAATAATGCCTAGAACAAAGCAAATACAAATTAAATATCCAAAGTAAAAATCCTAAGCAAAGTCTTCTCTCTCAGACAGATAAGTCTCCTCTTCTTTAAAAACATTGTCTTTTAACCATAAAGACAATCATCACATTTACATGAAGAATCATACAAATCTTCTTCAAGTTCTTCATCTTTAACCATATCATTATCGGTTAAGTTATCTACAAGACAATCTAAAAAAAAGGTGTACATACAAGGGTGAGTAAAACCACATGCTCAGTGAGAAATTAGCACACACAAGCACACAATGCATGATAAATTATTAAGGAATGGTCTATGAATAAGCATGCACAAGTAACATTGCACCTAAATACTGATGATGAATACTCATGCATGGATAAGGAGAATGAAACACACTTGGCTTTTCACCGCATGTGAAACATTACCAAAGAATGAACATACAACCCAAGAACACACCGTCTTGGCATCATACCAGCATTCCCCCATCATAGATGAATCTTAGCATCTTATTCTACGCCTTAACTACTTTAATGGGTACACACTGCCCAATCCTTGATGGGTAAGTACATAGAACAGACTCATCCCTAGGTCTCTCCTAAAACACTAGAGGTTGGTTCCGAACCCTGTCCGCTTTCCTACATCACCTACGAATGGGGCATATCCAAAGTTGGTCTACAATAAGCCTATGCCAATACCTAAACCCCTATTGGCAAGGGTTGCCTATCACGGGATATGAAAACCTAAACCAAGAAATATTACTAATGCAGGTATCCATATCTTAACTTAATGGAAAAAGATAAACCGTCCCATTCTAGCTATCCAGATCCACTAAGACACAAGAGAACGCAAACAATCATGTTATCAAACATCCACATGTTATCAAACATTCCATAATCAACCAATCCAAGATAGAGTTATAATATGCAATGCATGAATAGATATCACTGTTATTAGATGGCATGTTATTATACAGTAATCCAAACAAGTAGCACGCACATGCGCACAGAAACAAGAAATAAAACACGTACTAATCTAGATGGGTTCTAGAGGCTTGCACCTCTATAGGGTTACTTATACAAGTGTTTTATGATGGGTTTGAACCACTGGTTAGGATAGAATCCTATTCCCATAGATTATATACATGTTTGGTCTATGACAATGAATGACGTTTTTGCAACCACACGTGCTTACACACTTGGGAGTACATTATAATTAAACCAATCATTTTAACGTGTTCATTATGTCATTCTTGAGGTATGGGCTGGCTAACATAGTCCAAATAGTTAATACATAGTCCAAATAGTCAATTGGGATTAAAAATACCAAGTATACACCTCTCTATAGACCATGCGATCGACGACAGCAGAGGCGGTCGATCAACTCAATTTGGTCGACTGCGGCCTCGTACCAGAGAGCTCGAAATGATTCTAATTCAATTCGTTCTCTAAGGCACAGGGTTGAGGGCTATCCCAGAGGGATTTTAAGGGTCTGTACTATATTAATGGTCACTTCCCAATCATAATTCAATGTTATATATCATTATAAAGTCTTACATTGAATGCTTGTATCAGTTTATCTATCATTAGCATTATTGAACAATTCTACCAAATATCCATTAATGACTTCTTCTGGAACTTCATTCCAACATGATCAAAGGTTGGGTTTTACCTCATAAGATCATCAAAGGTTCAATCTAAATAAAGTGAAAATGGTTTTGGGATTACCTTAATGCTTATGTTAAGTACTATTGTAGCAAGAAGCTTGAGGGATGGCCTTCAATGGTAGTGAAGGAGTTCCTTTGCTTTGAGAGTTGAAAACAAATTCTATGATATGATCAAGTTTCCTCTTCCTCTTCTTCTTCCTTCAACCTTACTCCAATTCACTCTCTCTCTCTCTCCCAAAACATATCAAGGGTTCTAATGTTCTCAATTAGGGTTCTTAGATGATTTATATTGAGGAGTTTATACAAGAGTTTGAGTTGCACTACAACTCTTCCCTTGAGAGTCATATTCCTAGTATAACTGTGATGAAGAGGCTTGGAGGTTGTCAACTGACACTCCAATACATTAAAAAGTACGTTCCACATGACTTGGGATGTTCATGGGTGGTTAGGAACAAGTTGGAACCAAGCCCAATTAAGTTAGACTTGAACTGGCCCAATTCTGGGCACGGGCGATCGATCGAACAGGGGTAGTCAATCAAGCACATTTCGTCGACCTCCTTGGTTAACCACCTATCCTAAATTGGTTTTGAATGGCCAGGTGTGAAGACAATGGCATGAGATGATTTTTAAAAATACCCTTAGGGTTTTCCTAAGAAAAATAAGGATCATCGACTTTCGCCTTTGATTTTGTCCACCCATGCTGATGGACGATAATGATTTGGAGTCACCACCTAGATTAAGGCTTAGGACCTCAAATGTAATCTCATCATAAGATAAGACTTTTATTGACTCATGACCCAACATATTGGCTTTGGCTTATTAAAGAACAAGTAAGCATTTAAGGGACAGTTTGGGAAGGTGTTAAGCACCTAAAATTGTTCGATCCAAAAATTCACCTCCTATATGATTCTACTTTCCTTAAACTCTATGGTTCTGAATGTTCATGGTCAAAGGATGACTAAGGCTAAGGGGGGATCCTATGCCAAGTTGCTAAGTTCTTCTAACCTTGGTTTAGTCAAGCATGTTCTGAAAAGAAATAAACAATAATATACAAGGAACCAAACTGAGGATGGTTAGGTGATGGACTCAATATGAAATGTCCATCTCAAGCTGCCTACATATTCCAGTCCTAGAAATCAAGCCCAAAACATAGTTCGAAATAGAATGTGATTAAAGTTTATGGATATGGATTATGATTAAGCTTCATTAGATTCAATGTTTAAGTTGAACTATATGCTTGATAGATGATTGAGATTGAATCCAGATAGCCTATATAGATCGAAGTGAATATAGATATGGATATGGATATGGATACAAATAGTAGATATAAAGAGACCTAAGAAGACTAAGGTGTGGAACCATACTTGGAGAGTCCTCCAAGTTGCCTATGTATTCCAGAGGTCCTGGAAACATGTACAACATAGTTCATTGCAGGGTAGATTGGGTAACCTCAGAGACTAAGGTATGTACTGTAAGACCCGCATGCCACAAACCTGGTCTAACCTTACATTCTCGTGTTATGACCAGTGCATCTATCATGGTCGAGGCAAGTGGACCAAGTGCGTGAAGAAATCACAAGACCAAGTATGAAATTTAACTCAAAAATAGTCAAATATGAATATGTGGTCGCAAACCTAAACAGGTGTAACCGACCCCACCTCAAAAGAGTCCAATTAGATGAATTTGGGTCATGTGGTCAGGCATTTCAAAAGGTAGGGTCGACAGATTCTGTGACCCCACCTCCGACCCCACGGAACCAGTCAGAAATCGAATTTAGGAAACCTTCCTAATCTGAAGGGGCTTCTTTCCTAAACTCATTAGGGCATATTATGGAGGGTTTTTCTCTATAAATAGGACGTCCCTTAGCCTCTTTCACTCCTTTAGAACTCTAATTTAAAGAGAGAGAAAGAGAAGAGAAGGAAGAGAAGGAGAATTGAAGAAGAATATTAAAGAGGAGAAAAATTGAGAGAAAACTCTGAATCTTCAGCAAGCAGAAGGTATGAACATATTTGCCATGTTAAATTGAGAGCCTAGGATAGTTCATGAAGAAGAAAGGATAGCAAAAACCCAAATCATCCATCCATGGACAAATTCCAAGAGAATCCATGGAGAAAATTATGTGGACAATGGATGGTATATAAAATAGTAGTTTTGAACCATAAAACAATCATAGGAAGGACCATGACGATAAGCCAAAGGATTCAAACATGAAGGAATGGAATTAAGAGTGAAAGGTCGATCATAACACGTGTGGTCGCACGTGGGGTCACATGATGTCCGACCCCACAAGACACACATGTCCGACCACATGCCCTCGGGAAGTTTCCAGGGAGGGTGTGGTCGTACGTGTGGTTGGAGTATGTCCGACCCTACCCTGCGACCCCACACCCTATGGTCACGGAAACTGAGACCCTAGGTGCTGCCCCACCTGCGACCCCTCAGTTTCTATTAGACTAAATATATGGGAATTAATTCTAATTAAAAATCTATAAACTTGTTAGGTTTCCAAGTGGTTTAAAAGTAAATTACAAAGCTTGAACGAGGATCTACTATCAATCAAAGGTGAGGGAATAAGACCTAAATTAATTGGATAATAATAAACTATTTTTATTTATTGAGTCCAATGCCATGATTGATTTTATGCTTGTATTCTTGTAATGTGCATTTAACATGTCATCTAATATTTCTGCTATTACTATTCATGCATATTTAATTTCCGTTTAATTATAATATGATGATGATGATGATGCTAGGAATAGGCATGTAAATGTTTGTATGTGGTTAGTGTAGTTGATGCGAGTGGGGCATCAGGGGGAGGACGTGATACTATGGTTAATCCTGGTCACCAGACTCTAGCTCTATCTCTACTCAAGTCTTGTCCACTGACATCGTCGTATCGCCATTACTTTAGTAAAACTATTACATCGTAGGGCATCAGGGGAGGTGGTATCGGACCGTGTAGTCTCTGACTTTGTCGAGGGGGCCTTAACTCTATCTCTATAGACGTATTGAGGGATGCTATGGTGAGGTTTTGGATACACTGTTTGACATTAGGATTGGTTAGTTGCGAGCCCAGTTTGCAAGCCCTCACCAATAGGGGATTACGTGTTGGTATGGGTAATCAGGGGAAGTGTCATGCAGTGTGGTCCTAGCACTTTAGCTCAATCCCTATTCCATGATGGGTGCATGTGGGACGGTAATGGTGTTTGATCCATTGGGAGGCTTCACATACTCGTGTATAGAGGTGCGGCGGCCACCAATCCTTTCTATTGCACATTGCAAACTTATGAACTAGACCAAAGATATGAATTGAATGCATGCATATGTTTGTTGCATTGTTTTGTTTACTCACTGAGCTCAAGTTGAAGAGCTGACCCTCACGGGCACAATTCTTTTTAGTTTATGATGTTGCAGGTATTACGGTTGAAGATTATATCGACACGCCAATATATAAATAGGTGGCGGATATGATGAGCAAGCTGTGGAGGACTATTGTGACTCATTAAGTGAGCATTTCAACTGTGGATACGCTTAGTGTTTAATTTTTATATTTGGATATTTATAATATGTATTAAATTATGTTTTGGTTACTTGGAGATAAATAGAATATAATTATTTATCATGACTAGACCTCAGTTCATTATCTATAAGACTTCCGCTATTTACTATATTATCTCTGATTAATGTGGAATGTGTTTTGGTTTAACATGGTTGGGCATAGCCTATGCGAGATCCTGGTTGAACCGTTGGTTTATTGATGGTTCATCACACCATTTTAGTTGGTTCAGAATTGGGGTGTGAAAACTTGGTATCAGAGCTCTCAGGCCTTGCCCATGAAACTTGAATACTTCCACTAGAGTCCATGAACTGAGTTAGGATAAATTAAAAGCTTGAATACAAACACACCATAAGCACCTGTGTTGGTTAAGACAGAACTTAAACAAGACAATAATGTACATTTAAGAGGTGGAACCATATGTATATATAGACCGAAGAAAAATCAAAATGTATCCCCATAAATAAATAGCATATGGTACGGTCTACAAGTAGAATAGTTGCCTGAGTATACAAAGGATATAGTACAGTAACAAGAAGGAAGCATCTGTAAAGCACAAAAATTGGAATACCAAGTTGGTACTCACAAGATGTGAAACTCGATGTATGATTGGGAAAGAAGGAAAATGGCTAGTAATGCCTAAATCCCTGCAAAGGTAAAGGAAAAGATCTCAGGCTGAATGCAACAAAGATAAGAGAACAATAGCTATACACCAAAAATGAGAGTAACTATAAAAGAAGATAAAGCTATACTCTTGGGTGATGTGGAGACTCAGAGTGAGATCCGCCATATGCTGATCCATTACCCGCTGAGCATTAAGAGGATGTTGCAACTTGACCCCACCACTATCAGGGTCGAGAATGGGTAATGAAAACTCATCTGAGTAGATGCTAATAATGATAATCTGATTGGAGCAAATCAAAGGAGGTGAACAACCAGGCCACTCCAGCCAATCATCTGGACTACCAAGTACCTTGACCACGGTTGTAATAAATTTAACCAGACAAAATACATGAGAAACAACAGATGATATTGACTATGCAAGTTGCCACGGGAATCACTACCCAAGTTACCAATGCTATACCAATACCTCCAAGTTAGGCCACGTACAGTACCAATTGATATCAACACTGTACCCCCAGCACCTATTAGCTATAACACAGTGCCTACCATACAGCAAGTCCTAGTAATGCATACCCCAGTGTAGAAGTTTGGTGCACAACAAGCAGTGTATCTAGGTGGTTACCCTTATCAGCCATCGATGTATGGGATAGCTGCATCATGGTCGAATGATCCGACCAGGGTTGAGGAATATTTTCTGAAGATGAAGCCTCAGACATTTTTAGCAAAGGATTAAATCTATTGTGGCCATATAACTAGATAGGTTATATAGGATGCGGTGCATTATCGACTTACTCTTATGATTATAGAGAATGCACATACCTGATTTTAAATTCTCATGTCTTGACAGGATACCTTCTTGATTCAACCTATCAATTAGAGTTATAGATATTGTTTCTTTAGTATTAGTCCTGATTATACCAATCTAAACCACTCTCATGATCGACACCATGAACAGAGATATGAACTGAATGAACAGTTAAATGTTTAATCATGTTGAGCGTACATCTTCTGATTTATACCTGATTTACTGATGTACGAAATTTTTCTCTAGATTTACTCATGTAGTGCCTTGACCAATGGCATTATATACTTGATAGAACCTGTAACCATGAGGTTAAGAACTGTAAAACCTCTATTTTCATAAATTTGGACCACCGTGCAACTGGACGATCTTTTGATGCCGGTTGGATTACCATAGATTTACTCCTGATCCTTTAAACCTAAGTTCATTAGATAAAGCAAGTGTTCGTCATTACCCTGAATTCGAAAGAAGAAAATGAATTGCTTTTGGATAAACATTCTGATTCTTACATTTCTCGACATCCATTGATAAGATGTTTAGTGAATAAAGAATTATGGGAAGTAAGATGATTAAATTCATATTAGATTCTATAGTCAAGGAACCTCAGATGAAGAAACGGAGGATCTATTTTGAGATTGCTAAATAGATGGATATAGTCATGTCTATAAAAGAGTACATGAGCAAGAAAGTAAGTAACAATCACAAGATATTTTTTGAGGTATATGAAAGAGAGATCAGGATAGAACAACAATGATAAAGAAGGTGTAAGCTAATGAGCTTTTTGGGATATATGAGATTTTAAGCAATAGTCCTTGAGAAACTAAGAGATTAAGGAGCTAGATGTGCTGTTAAGACCTTTATACCAGATTTTGCTAGTTCAAGCCCTTTTGGACTAGATGTTGTATTGGATGAGTATTATTAATAATGTTCGAATCATATGGATAGACAAAATTTGGATGCAACCTAAATCGACTTGAGATGACAGACTTTGATGTCATCTTGGGAATAGACTGGTTGTCTCAATACTCTACAAAGTTGTTTTGTGCATAGAAGAGGTTATCATTCAAGAATAAAGATGACATATAATTTAGTTTTATTGGAAGCATGTTGCCTAAGAAGTGAAAGTTGATCCTCTCTATGCTAAAGGCTAAGAGATGCTTTGAAGAGAAAAAAGCTGGATATATGGTATCTGTGGTATACGTTACCAAAGAAGCACCACAAATGGAAGATATTGATGTGATGTACAAATTTCTTGATGTGTTTCCAGGAGACTTACCTGGGGTTACCATCTGATCGTGCGACCGAATTCATCATCGACTTGTTACCAAGGATGATACCTGTGTCAAAGGCACCTATAGAGTAGCTCCTATGGAGTTGAAGGGATTGAGACTCAACTACGGGAGTTATTAGACAAGGGTTTTAATCGGCTAAGTATTTCATCACGGGGTTTGCCAATGCAATTAGTGAAAAAGAAGGGATGGTACTGTTAGATTATGTATAGACTATCGAAAACTAAACAAGCTCACGATCAAGAATCGAAATCTACTACCTCAGATCAATGACTTGTTTAAACAGTTGCAAGGAACAAAGGTATTTTCTAAAATTGACCTTGGATGGAGTATCATCAAATAAACAATTTGGATAGAAATATCTCGAAGACAGCTTTTAGAACCAGGATTGGGCATTATAAGTTCCCGATTATGACGTTTGGATTAACCAATGCCCATACATCTTTTATGGAGCTGATGAACTGGGTGTTTCATGACATGTTATATACGTTGGTCATAATTTTCATTGATGATATTTTGGTTTAATCCAAGAATAAAGCAATTCATACAATGAATTTTAGATCAGCTTCACAACAGTTGAGAAGGGAGAAGCTTTATGCCATGTCCAAGAAATATGAGACCTGATTAAACAAAGTGATCTTCCTAGATCATATAGCATCATAAAAAGGGATTAAAGTGGACCATATTAAGATAAAAGTAATCTTATGGTGAGAAACACCTAAAGAATATTGCAAAGATCAGAAGTTTCTTGGGTTTAGCTGGTTATTATAGACTATTCGTGGAAGACCACTTTAGGATCGCAATACCTCTTACCAAGCTAACCAGGAAGGGAGAAAAGTTTAATTGGACTGAGAAGTGTGAAGAGTGTTATCAGACTCTAAAGCTAGATTGATATCTGCTCCCATCTTGACTATTCCTATCCCAGGACAACCATTTACCTTACATACTGATGCGTCTAGATTGGGTTTAGGATGTGTGCTTATGCAAGGAGAACAAGCGATTGCATATGTTTCAAGATAACTAAAAGAGCATGAAAAGAATCGGCCAACTCATGATTTAGAGTTAGCAACTGTGATTCATGCAATCAAGACATGGAGACATTACCTATATAGAGAAGAATTTCAGATTAAATTGGATTACAAGAGTCTTACTTATCTCTTCACCCAGAAAGAGTTGAACAGGAAGCTAAGGAGATGGTTGGAACTCCTGAAGGATTAAGACCATGATATTCAATGTCACCGGTGCAAGGCTAATGTAGTAGCTATGGCCTTAAGCAAAAAGGGAATTATGAAGTTTGAGGAAGGACCTAGTATAAATGCTACCTTATGTTTCGCAGCAACAGATTCAGATTTGAAAGAAGAGTAACATATAATAGAAACTCGTGATGATCTAATTGAGCGAGAACTTATGAATGAACTTATGGAGCAATAGTTCTTCGGCTGCGCTTGTGGCATTAAAGATCATCTCTGAATTGATGGATGAAGTAAAAGTAGCAGTTTTGTTAGATCCGTATATAAGAACGGTACAAGGAGATTTAGAGAAAGAAAAACCTAACCCTGACTTACATCGGATGCGAAAAAGGTCCTGAGATACAGAGGATCATTATGCATACCTGAAGTGAGAAACACTGATCATAAGATACAAGATAATGCCAAAAGCTCATTCTATTCCGTATTGGGTACATCCTAGAAGTATAAAATATACCAAAACATGAAGAGATTATTTTGGTGAAAGGGAATGAAAGTAGTTGTGGCTAGTGCGTGTTTCAGTGTCTGAATTATCAGCAAGTAAAGGCTGAAAGACAAGGACCAACATGGCTTACTACAACCACTATCGAAGCCAGTCTGGAAGTAAAACTGCATTACAATGAACTACGTCACTGATTTGCCACTTACTCCCAGATCGATTAACGCAGTTCGGGTGATTGTTGATCGCCTTATGAAGATAGCTCATTCCATAGCTATACGACCTCGGTATGCTTTGGAGCAGCTAAATAAGCTATATGTGGATTGAATTTTCTACCAAGCTACTATGTAGATGTCACCTATGAAGCATGGTATGGTAGAAATGTCAAATTCTTTTGTCTTGGAATGAAGTTGGTGAATGAAGAATTTTAAGACTTGAGTCTATTGAAGAAACATGTCGAGTGATAGACAAGATCAAAGAAAAAGGGCCAAGATAGCTCAGGATTGTTAGAAGAGATGCCAAGACATTGAGTTCGCCATAAGTGACAAAGTGTTCTTGAAGATATCACTTATGCATAGTTTGAAGCAGTTCAGCAAGAAGGGAAAGTGGGATCCTATATATGTGTTGGACCTTATAAATTTTGGAGAGATGTAGAAAAGTTGCATATCAATTAGCGTTACCGCTATCCATGTCTAGTGTGCATGACGTATTTCGCATTTCTCTGTTGAAGAAGTACATTCGAGATCCATATCAAAGGTATTGACCATTGATCCACTGGATTAGATAGAAGATTTAACTATTGAAGTGGTACCAGCCTAGTTCACTAGTTGGAAGGTACAACATCTCCAAAGCTGAGATAATTATTATATGAAGGTAAACTGGCGAAGACAAGATGTGGAGAAGATTACATGGGAGGAAGAAGATGCAATGCGAAAATAGAATTCTCACCAATTGACTCCGAAGTAAATTCAAATTTTGAGGAAAAAATTTATTTTAAGGATGGGGGAGTTGTAAGATCCGTACGTTCAAATTTCAAGGACAAAATTTCTTTTAAGGGTGGTGGAGTTGTAAGACCCGCACGCCTTGAACCTGGTCTAACCTTACATTCTCGTGTCATGACTAGTCTACTTATCATGGTTGAGAAAAGTGGACCAAGTGCGTGAAGAAACCACAAGACCAGGTATGAAATTTAACTCAAAAACAGTCAAATATGAGTGTGTGGTCGCATACCTAAACAGGTGTGACCGACCCCAACTCAAAAGAGTCCAACCACATGAATTTTGGTCGTGTGGTCGGACATTTCAAAAGGTAGGGTCAATAGATTTTGCGACCCCACCTTTGACCCCACAGAACCAGTCAGAAATCAAATTTAGGAAACCTTTCTAATCCGAAGGGGGTTCTTTCCTAAACTCATTAGGGCATATTATGGAGGGTTTTTCTCTATAAATAGGGCATCCCTTAGCCTCTTTCACTCCTTTAGAACTCTAATTGAAAGAGAGAGAAAGAGAAGAGAAGGAAGAGAAGGAGAATTAAAGAAGAAGACTAAGAAAGAGGAAAATTCAGAGAAAACTCTGAATCTTCAGTAATCATAAGGTATGAACATATTTCCCATGTTAAATTGAGAGCCTAGGATAGTTCATGAAGAAGATAGGATTAGGAGAAACCCAAATCATTCATCCATGGATAAATTCTAAGAGAATCCATGGAGGAAATTATGTGGACAATGGATGGTGTATAAAACAGTAGTTTTGAACCATAAAACAATCATAGGAAGGACCATGATGATAAGCCAAAGGATTCAAACATGAATAAATGGAATTAAGAGTGAAAGGTCGACCATAACATGTGTGGTCGCACGTGGGGTCACATGATGTCTGACCCCACAAGACACACATGTCCGACCACATGCCCTCGGGAAGTTTCCAGGGAGGGTGTGGTCGCACGTGTGGTTGGAGTATGTCCGACCCTACCCTGCGACCCCACACCCTATGGTCGTAGAAACTGAGACCCCAAGTGCTGCCCCACCTATAACCCCTCAGTTTCTATTAGTCTAAATATATGGGAATTAATTCTAATTAAAAATCTATGAACTTGTTAGGTTTCCAAGTGGTTTAAAAGTGAATTACAAAGCTTGAACGAGGATCTACTATCAATCAAAGGTGAGGGAATAGGACCTAAATTAATTGGCTAATAATAAACTGTTTTTATTTATTGAGTCCAATGCCATGATTGATTCTATGCTTGTATGCTTGTAATGTGCATTTAACATGTCATCCAATATTCTTGCTATTACTGTTCATGCATATTTAATTTTTGTTTAATTATAATATGATGATGATGATGATGATGATGCTAGGACTAGGCATGTGAATATTTGTGTGTGGTTAGAGTACTTGATGCGAGTGGGGCATCAAGGAAGAACGTGACACTGTGGTTCATCCTGGTCACCAAACTCTAGCTCTATTTCTACTCAAGTCTTGTCCACTGACATCATCGTATTGCCATTACATTAGCAGAACTATTATGTCGTAGGACATCAGGGGAGGTGGTCTCGGACCGTGTAGTCTCTGACTCTGTCGGGGGGCCTTAGCTCTATCTCTATGGACGTATTGAGGGATGCTGGGGTGACACCATGGATACACTGTTTGACATTAGGATTGGTTAGTTGCGAGCCCAGTTTGCAAGCCCTCACCAATAGGGGCTTACGTGTTGGTATGGGTAGGGCATCAGGGGAAGTGTCATGCGGTGCGATCCTAGCACTTTAGCTCTATCCTTATTCCATGATGGGTGCATATGGGGCGGCAATGGTTTTTGATCCATTGGGCGGCTTCACACACTCGTGTACAGATGTGCGGCAGCCACTAATCCTTTCTATTGCACATTGCAAACCTATGTACCAGACCAAAGATATGAATTGAATGCATGCATATGTTTGTTGCATTGTTTTGTTTACTCACTGAGCTCAAGTTGGAGAGCTGACCCTCGCACGCGTAATTCTTTTTAGTTTCTGATGTTACAGGTATTACGGTTGAAGATTATATCGACACGCCAACATTTGAACAGGTGGAGACTATGATGAGCAAGCTGTGGATGACTATTGTGATTCGTTAAGCGAACGTTTCAACTGTGGATACGCTTAGTGTTTAATTTTTGTATTTGGATATTTATAATATGTATTAAATTATGTTTTGATTACTTGGAGATAAATAGAATATTAATTATTTATCATGACTAGACCTCAGTTCATTATCTGTAAGACTTCCTCTATTTACTTTATTATCTCTTATTATTGTGGAATGTATTTTGGTTTAACATGGTTGGGCATAGCCTATGTGAGATCCTGGTTGAACCGTTAGTTTATTGATGGTTCATCACATCATTCTGGTTGGTTCAGAATTAGGGTGTGACATGTACTCCTAGGAAGTAGGATAGGTAAGCACTCTTAGGGAGTAAAGTGTGTAAGCACTCTCAGGAAGTAAGGTGTATCTCTCAGGGAGTAGGCGTGTCTCTCAGGGAGTAAGGCGTATGTACTCTCAAGGAGTAAGGTATGTCTCTCAGGGAGTAGAGTATGTGTATACTCTAAGGGAGTAAGGTGTGTCTCTCAGGGAGTAGGGTATGTCTCTCAGGGAGGAGGGTATGCGTACTCTCAGGGAGAGAGAAAGGTATGTCTTTAGGGGAGTAAGGTATGTGTACAGAGTAAGGTATGTCTGTCGAGGAGGAAGGTTTCTCTCTCAAGGAGAAAGGTATGTGTACTCTCAAGTAGTAAAGTATGTCTCTTAGGGAGTAAGGTATGTATACTCTCAAGGAGTAAAGTATGTCTCTCGGGGAGTAAGGTACGCGTACTCTCAAGGAGTAAGGTATGTCTCTAAAGGAGGAAGGTTTGTCTCTCAGGGAGGAGGTATGTATACACTTAGGGAGTAAAGTATGTCTCTCAAGGAGTAAGGTATGTGTACTCTTAGGATGTAAGGTATGTAAGTGTATATTGATTGAGGTGTGGAACCGTATCTAGGATTCTTCCCAGACTACCTATGTATCTTAGGGTTTGCCCTAAGAATCACGATCCTCGAAGTTCGGTATTAACTTGCATTGGGTGACCCGCTTGGGTCGTAATATGGTGGTCCCGTAAGATCGAGTGGTGATTCTAGAATTCTATGGTTGGTTCATATCACACCTATCTAGGTCCTTGTATCCTACAAAAAAAATGATCTGAGGGTAGGGATCATCCTAAAGCTACCCTTGGCCTAAAACCCTGATTTTGGAGTGTGTTGGGTTAGGCTTTATGTTTCTTGATTATGACTTTATCTTTTCTGTTTTTATCCTTCCCAAGAATGTGGGTGCCTACATGCACGTCCCCACACCTAGGAATGTCTTCTAGTAGTGTACATGCATGGCTGTTCAACTAGGGTGTTACTGAAAGTAAGTTCTTTGCCGACAATAAATATCATTCAAGCATGGCATATAAGAAACAAATCTAAACATGGTAGTATGCACAAAGATAACACATAAGCGGTTTAAACATGGTAGTGCTCACAAATATAGCAATGTAACAAAGATCAATGGTTCAGATTCATTTAAAACACTCATGATCAAGATTCAATAGATTAGATTCATTTAAAACACCCACAATGGAGATCTAACGGTTGAAATCATTCAAAATCACTCACAATGAAGATCCAATGGTTTAGATTACTCAAAGTCACTCATAATGAAAATCCAATGGTTTACATCTATTTGGAACACTCATGATCATGATCCAACGGTTCAAATTCATTTAGAACACTCATGATCAAGATCCAACAATTTAAATTCATTTAAAACACTCATGATCAAGATCCAATAGTTCAAATTCATTTAAAACCCTCATGATCAAGATCCAATGGTCCAGATTCATTTAGATCACTCATTATGTGATCAAAATCAAAATCAACATCCAATGGCATCATATTTAATCATCTAAAAATCTAAGATCAATGGCTAGATTTCATCACATCAAAATTTATAATCAATGGGCCACATTAAACATTAAGTCATTCAAGATCGATGGTCAATATATGGGCTATATTTGCAAAGCATGTAATGATGTCAAAATATACAATGTACTATGATATCAAATAAAAATAACAATAAGATATACAATGCACCATGATATAAAAAAACAATGATATATGCAACACAATATACAACCAAAGTAAATTAATAAAATACAATGGTGATACAATGTATAGACAGAGTGCATGCATAAAAACAATATAACAGTGCATACAAGACAAATCGAAAAGAAGCAAAGTAAACTTGTGAACCGAAGAGAAAAATTAAACTAACCTGATAGGTTGCTGGTGATGGTGGGGTTATGAACGGCGAGTGCGGGTCGTCAAGAGAGTAAGTAGCTGCAGGAACGACCAAGGCTTGTCAACGATGGTCGTGGAGAGCTTGCGAATGGTTGTAGGAGACCAAAAGATGAAAGGTTGGTGGGTGTTGTAGGTTGGTTGGGGTTGAGATAAGCAAATGTTGTTGGGTTACAGATCGGTTCTATGGTAGCAGTAAGGGAAAACCGAATGAAGGTGGATCGAAAGAAATGGAGTTAGGTTCAATGGGGATGGTCGGGGCTGCAAATGATGGCTAAGGGTTTGTTGTGCAGGGAGGTGTAGTCGCACATTTTTTTTCCTCTATTGCAGGTGGTTCTATTGAGATGTCATGATGAGCAGCAGCGGGACTATTTAGTGATGAGGAGTGAAGTAAAGGCAAGATGGGGGTTGAGGTTTGGCTTCGTCTCCTCTGGCAGCAAGGTTTAACCGTCCCTCCTCTCGTGGTTCCAAAATCCCCCCTTTTAGTTCCAAAAATCCAACCCTTTGTCTTATGATGGTCAGCAGCCTTTATAGGCATGGCATATGTAAGGAGGTGATGGAGGTTAGTTGAGTTGAGATGTCAAGTTGTGAGGGACGTGTAGGCCGATTGGGTTTTGATAGGGAGATGGGGGGTGGCTATGGTTGGACAGGTTTGTTGCATGGCTGGGTGTGGAGTGAGTTGTGTGTTGTCGAATGGAGGGGAGAAGGTAGAGGTTTCTCTGTACAGGGGTATGGGTGTGATCGGTCCAGCAGGTCAGGTTGGGCTTTGGGTATGGTTTGCCTACGGGTATAGCTGGTTGATAGTTATCGATTGCAGCAGGGATGGGCAACAGTGAGGTGTCGATTAGAGGAGCAGCTGGGCAAGTTTTGGAGGTATGGTGGATCATTGGTGATATGGCTGGTAGAGTGGTGAGTCGGCGGTGGTGTAGGGTTCATAGCAAGTGGGTTGGGCTCAAGATGGGAAGTGTGCAGCCATACATGGAGTTGGGGCTCAAGAGATATGGTGGCATGGTGGTGGATTGAATAGAGCATGGGAGAGGTAGAGGTGCTAGCACCTCCATCTTTCCCTCCACTGAACTCTCTCTCTCTCTCTCTCTCTCTCTCTCTCTCTCTCTCTCTCTCTCATTTGTGGTCCTCTATATATATATATATATATAATAGAGTTTTGACTTTGAGGGTAGTTTTGATGGGTCTTGCAGTAGGTTCATGGAGATCCGACATTGAAAAGACGTAGAGCGTTGAGTTAGCTTCCCAACGCAACTTGAATCCCTCAATTCTGACTTCAGACGAGGGAGATATCGCAGTTTCCGTTGGAACGGTCGAAAATTGCCAAAAAAAATAAGCTCTCGGTGAGTATATGTGATACAGAAAAGTCTAGGGGCCTCTTTGCAATTATTAAAAGTTTATATATATGTGTATATATATATATTTGTGTGTGTGTGTGTGTGTGTGTCTGAGACGAACTGGCCATCAAATCTGATACTACCTTAAGGGCTCTTTGAACAATTGCTTGCACTCAGCCCTTTTTTTGCTAGTTTGATAGGATGGATCAAAAAAGAGAGAGAACGCATCAGAGTTGGAAGGGCAACGGGGCGACCGAGGTACATCGAAGGTGCCAGTCGGGCGGCTAGGGATCAGATCTTTGGTACAGGGGCTGGGTGGGCAGTACGACCTGTCACACCCCAATTCTGCACTAATCAGAATGATGTGATGAACCGATAAATAACCAACGGTTCAACCAGGATCTCAAATAGGCTATCCCCACGTTATCCAAACTTACGCACATCCGTAATCATAATCAGAGTAAATACATAATAGCGGAAATCTTGTAAATAAATGAACTAAGAATCTATGTGATATTAAAATTTAAATAACAATTTATTCTGTATCAACCGAGAAATAAATAAATATCAATACAAATATTTAATAAATCCAAGTAAAGAAACATATAAAATATCTAATCAAATACACACGAGTTGCACTCGCAAGAGGAGTCGTGTGTATCCACTTCAGCTTCAACTTCCATCGCTGCCACGTTCCCGTATGCAGATGCATACATATAGTCTTCAACGGTATAAACTGCATCATCAACTAAAAATATTCGACATCGAGGGGTGAGCACACAACACGGCTAAGTGAGTAGCCAAAACAATGCAACAATACATATGCATACCAAAAGTCAATTTATATCTTTGGTCCGGTTTAAAGTTTGCAGTATGCAATAAAAAGGTTTAGGTAGCCAAAGGTCGCGTTTATTGACTCTGCCTCTATACACGAGTGTGTGATGTTACCCGAAGATCACGTTTATCGTCAACTCACATGCACCCAATCATGAACATTATATAACGAAGGTTACGTTTATTGCTATATAGTGCCATACCAACACGTAAGCCCCTGTTGGCGAGGGCTGCAAACTGGGCTCGCAACTAACCAATCCTAATGCCAAACAGTGTATCCAAGGCCTCACCCCAGCATCCCTCAGAATGTCCATAGAGATAGAGCTAAGGCCCCCCGGTAGAGTCAGAGACTACAAGGACCGAGACCACCTCCCCTGATACTCTACGACATAATAGTTCTGCTAAAGTAATGGCGATAAGACGATGCTAATGCACAAGACTTGAGTTAGAGATAGAGCTAAAGTGCTGAGACCTGCCAAAGGTTAACGTTTATTGACGTTCTCATCACACCTCCCCTGATACTCGCTCGCATCAAGCACATCAACCACGCACATACAAGCACATGCCTATTCCTATCATCATCATCATCATTATGTTATAAACAATAAAGTAAATATGCATGAACAAGTAATAGAAATATTGGATGGCATGCTGTATGCACATTACAAACATATTCGCATAGAATCAAACATAGCATAGGACTCAAGAAATAGAAAACAGTTTATTATTAACCAATTTAGTTTGGGGTTAAGGTTCCTCACCTTAGCTTGCTATAAGATACTTTTTCAAGCTTTAAAATCACCTTTACAATGTTATTATATTGCTAGAAGACCTAACAAAGTCGATAGAATTTAATTAGAATTAATTCTAGATTTAAAAACTACTCTGTTAACTGAGGGTCGGAGGTAGGGTCGATGCTAGGGTCGATGGGTCTATCGACCCTTCCCTCTTTCTGGACTTCCCGAATGCTGAGGGTCGATGGTCAGGAACAGCTAGGGTCAGATTGTCATCGACCCTCGGTGCGACCCTTGGTGCACTTTGGTCCAATTCTCTCTTTAATCCATTCCTCGTGTTTGGGATCCTATGGCTTGCTCCTACATTCCATTCTACATTCATTTCATGGTCTGAAACCATGTATAACCCACCTAGATAGCTTTCACGCATTCTTCTATGGTTTTCCATGGAAACCTAACCATAGGTTGATGGTTTGGGTTTCTCCGAGATCACACTCTCAACAATTACTAACCTAAGGTCTATAGAAATTCATGGAATTAGTATCCATACCTGAGAAGATAATTTTTCTCTGAAATCCTTCTCCTTTGTACTAAGTTCTCTTCCTTCCCTTTCTTCTTCCTCTTTTCCTTCTCCTCTCTTTCTCTCAATTCGATTAGGGTTATGAAAGGAGTGAAAGTGGCTTAGGAACGTCCTTTAAATAGAGTAAGAACATTCTAATTAAGTCCCTTTGAGATTAGGAAAGAATCCCAATCGAAAAATATAGAAATTTCCTAATTTCTATATTCGGCAGAAACCGAGGGTTGATGGGAGGGTCGATGATCCCGTCGACCCTAGGGTCTTAAGCTGTCCGACCCTCCCTCCAAAACCGAGGGTCTGACTTTCTGTTTTGGGAGGTCCGACCCTGCTTAACTGGGTATGCGACCCTTCCCCTATTTTAAGTGTTTTTGGGTCGATTTGATACCTGGGATCTCGATCTCCTTCACGCCCTTGGTCCATTTGACTCGACCATGATGGGTAAACCTGGTTCAAGGTGGTAAGACCGGGTTAGATTGACACGGGTCTTACAACTCCCCCCAACTTATAAAAATTTCGTCCTCGAAATTCTACGTACCTCCTGAATCAAATAAGTGAGGGTATTACTTTCGCATAGCATTTTCTTCTTCCCATGTAATTTCTTCCATGTCTCTACTTTTCCATATGACCTTAACATAGTAGATATCTCTGTTGCGTAGACGTTGAACCTTTCGACTAGTGATTTCTGTTGGTGTTACTTCAAATGTCAAATCATCAGTCAATTTTGGCAAATCCACTGTCAAAACATGCGTTGGATCCTTGACATACTTCTTCAATAAGGAAATGTGAAATACGTCATGCACGCTTGACATAGATGGTGGTAGTGCTAACTGATAAGCCACCTTTCCCCGCTTAGCTAGAATTTCATATGGCCCGACATATCTTGGACTTAGCTTCCCTTTCTGTCTGAACCTCTTCAATCCTCGCATAGGTGATACCTTTAAAAATACTTTATCACCTACGGCGAACTCCAGATCTCTTCGTCGAGTATCCGCATATTGCTTCTGGTGGTTCTGAGCTGTTCTCGCTCTTTCCTTGATGATGTCAACCACTCGAAAAGTCTCTTCAACAAATTCTGGTCCAACAATACTACGTTCTCCAACTTCATTCCAAAACAAGGGAGTTCGACACTTTCTGCCATACAGTGCTTCATAAGGTGACATCTGTATAGTAGCCTGATAGCTGTTATTATAAGAGAACTCGATCAATGGTAATCTTTCATCCCATGATCCCTTGAAATCAATTACACATGCTCGTAGCATATCTTCTAGAATCTGAATTGTACGTTCCGACTGCCCATCTGTCTGTGGGTGGAATGCAGTACTGAACTTCAACGTTGTACCCATAGCCTTTTGCAATCCTTCCTAAAACTTGGAAGTAAATCGTGGATCTCTATCGGACACAATACTTTCTGGAACACCATGTAATCGAACAATATTATCCACGTACAGCTTCACTAACCTTTCCAGTGTATACTGAGGTCGTATAGGTATGAAGCGAGCTATTTTGGTCAGACGGTCCACAATCACCCAAACTGCGTCAACTACTCGAGGAGTCAATGGTAGTCCCATGATGAAGTCCATAGTGATGCAGTCCCATTTCCATGCTGGTTCCGGTAATGGCTGCAACAGTCCAGCAGGTCTCTGTCGCTCAGCCTTTACTTTCTGACAATTTAGGCATTGAGACACGAACTTGGCTACATCTGCTTTCATTCCCCTCCACCAATATAGTTTCTTCAGATCATGATACATTTTTGTACTTCCAGGATGTATCGAATAGAGGGTGGTATGGGCTTCTTTCATCAGTCGGTGTCTAATGTCCATACTTTCTGTTTCAGGTACATATATTCTTCCTTTGTATTTCAGTACTTTCTCGTCATCCAAGGTGAACTCAGGGTTAGTCCTACCTTTCTCCATATCCTCTTGTACTGTTCTCAGATAAGGATCTATTTTGATAGCTGTCTTCACTTCATCCACTATATCCGGTATAATCTTCAATGCTGCGAACATATTCGAAAACCGATGAATAAACCCTTGGTTGGCTGATTCACCCGTTGTATCTATCACATACTGCTCATTGCCGTGATTGAATACCATTCCGTTGGTACACATTGCTGCAGTCGTGCTAACTTCTCCTTGAGATTTTATCATTGCTTTTCTGCTTAATGCATCTGCTACTACGTTCGCTTTCCCCGGATGATACTGGATATCATAATCATAGTCTTTCAATAGTTTCAGCCATCTTCTTTGTCTCATATTCAACTCCTTCTGATTAAATAGATAAGTAAGACTTTTATGGTCCGACTTAATCTGAAATTTCTCCCCGTATAGGTAATGTCTCCATATCTTGACCGCATGTACTACTGCCGCTAGCTCCAGATCATGAGTGGGATAATTTTTCTCATGTACCTTTAATTGTCATGAAGCATAAGCAATCACTTGTTCTCCTTGCATAATCACACATCATAATCCCAGTCCCAATGCATCAGTGTATAAAGTAAATGTCTGTCCTGGCACAAGAATAGTCAAAATTGGAGTGGATATCAATCTGGTCTTCAGTGTTTGGAAACTCTTCTCACATTTATCGGCCCATACAAACTTTTCACCTTTCTTGGTCAAACTGGTGAGAGGTACGGCAATCCAAGAATAGTCTTCTACGAATCTCCGATAATAACCAGCTAGACCCAGAAAACTTCTAATTTCTGAAACACTCTTTGGTGCTTCCCACTTCACAATAGCCTCGATCTTGCTGGGATCCACTTTGATTCCTTCAGCGGATACTACATGGCCTAGGAATGCGACTTCACTTAGCCAAAACTCGCACTTTAAAAATTTGGCATATAGCTTCTCTTTCCTTAAACGCTGTAGGGCTACGTTCAGGTTCTTGATATGAGTTTCCTTGTCCTTGGAATATACCAATATGTCATTAATAAATACTATAACCGACAAATCCAACATATCGTGGAAAACTCGGTTCATAAGTTTCATGAACGTTGCCGGTGCATTAGTTAATCTGAAAGACATAACCAAAAATTCATAATGTCCATATCTGGTTCTGAATGTTGTCCTTGGAATATCACCTTCTTTAATCTTCAGCTGATGATAGCCTGATCGAAGATCGATCTTAGAAAATACTTTTGCTCCTTGTAACTGATCGAACAAGTCATCGATCCGAGGTAGTGGATATCGATTCTTGATTGTCAGTTTATTCAACTCTCGATAGTCGATACATAATCGAACGCTACCATCCTTCTTCTTTACGAACAACACCAGTGCACCCCATGGAGATATACTGGGTTGAATATAACCATTGTCCAAAAATTCTTGTAGTTGCACCTTCAGTTCCTTCAGTCCCGTAGGAGCCATCCTGTAAGGTGCTTTTGATACGGGTGCGGCTCCAGGTATCAGGTCTATTACAAACTCCGTGGCACGGTCGGTGGTAATCCGGGTAGTTCCTCTAGAAATACGTCAGGATAATCCCGCACGACATCAATGTTTTCCATTCGTGGTGCTTCCTTGGTTAGGTCGACTACTGACACTAGATACCCGACTGCTCCCTTGTCAAGGCAATTCTTAGCCTTTAATGCTGAAAGTATGAGCTTGCGTCTCCGGGGAAGTCTGGTTCCCGAGAAACTGAATTCTGCCCCTTCTTTGTCTTTGAATGTTAGCTTCTTTTCGGCACATAATAAATTTGCAGAATTCCGAGCTAACCAGTCCATTCCCAAGATGACATCAAAGTCTGCCATCTCAAGTTGTATCAAGGTTGCATCTAAGGTCTGCTCTCCAATTAGAACTGGACATGGTCCATAACCCTTCTCTAGTTCCACTTCTAACCCCATCAGTGACCGTACAAGTAATTTGTAGTCTAATGTTTTGATGGATAATTTTTTCTTCTTTCCAAATGACACAGATATAAAGGAATGAGTAGCTCCGTAATCGAAGTGTACTCTAGTGGGTATGCCATTTATAGGTACAATACCTGTGATTTATCTTTACTTAGTCTACATGCTCATTCAATGTAATTACAACTCTAAAAGTTTCAGTCATACCTGTGACCACATCGGGTGATGCGACCGCATCCTCGGACGTAACAGCATATACACGTCCCTGATGGAATTATTTCTTGGGCTTAGGGCACTCCCTTGCCATATTTTCCGGCTGGTTGCAGTTAAAACACTTCGGGGCTTCAGAATTTGGCTTTGGCTGAGGTTGAGCTACTGGGGTAGTCTTGGTTGCCGCATTAAAATTCTGAGGATGGAAAGGCTTATACGTCCTGTTATTGCCTCCGTTGTAGGAGTTTCCGGCTGGCCTTTTGATGCCTTTGTTCTGAGTAAAATAACTCTCCTTCTGGCTCGATTCAATCACTCGAGCAATCTGGAAAGCTTCGTTGTAAATTTTCTTCTCTAATACCAGAACATTTTCTCTGATGCTTCCTCTTAGTCCCGTGACAAACCTATGGGTTTTGGTTTCTTCTTCTTGCATACTCAGTGGTGCGAAGAAAAACAGCTCTTCATAACATTGTTGATACGCATCCACTGACATCTATCCCTGATAAAGACTCAGGAACTCCTTCTCCATCGAATCTCTGAAGCTTCGTGGAAAATATTTCTCGAAGAATGCTTCTTTATATATAGCCCATGTCAGTAGGGCGTGCTTGGTCAGTAAATATGTCTTTGTGGATTTCCACCAATGATGTGCGTCGCCCTTGAGCATGAAGGTGGCACATAGTACCTTCTCTTCCTCTGTAATAGTCATCATGAGGAAGTTTCTCTCCATCTCGTCTATCCAGTGTGCTGGCCACAATGGATCAGACGGCTTGCCGTTGAATTCTCTGGGTTTCATCTTCAAAAATCTCTCCACTAGCCGGGAGTGATCCAGCTGATTTTGGGGGTTTGCCCCAAACATATAGGGTGGATACTGGTAATTCCCTTAAGCTGCCTCCGGTACCTGCACTGGAATCTGTGCAGCTGGTTGTTGAGGTGTCTGATGAGCTGGGTGGTTACCCACCGGGGCTGCACTGGCTTGTCCAGTGTGCATGGGTGCGGCCTGAGTGGCTTGAAACATAATTCCCATGGCAACCTGCATCTGAGCCTGTGCGTGTTGCATCTACTGCAGGTGCTGTGCCAGATTCATCACCACTATTGCTAGCTCTGGTGGAGGTGGCAAATTTGTAGGGTTTGCCGGTTCTGGATTTCCCGGTGCATAGTTATTCTCTTGACTAGTCTCCTCCACTGGGGGTGGTTGTGAGACTGTGTTTCGGGTCTGTCGGGTCACTCTACGTCCAGACATATTTCTTTTCGGTGATTGGTGGTGCCTGAAAATCATCAAGTAGGTTAGAAGTCATTTATATTTCATGTAGGCACGCTAACCAATAATCAATTCCAATTCTACCTCATTTTATAAAAAAATGCTGTCTTTTCTATGCAGGGTTGATGGTGAGGGTCGCTGGTATGTCCGACCCTTAGTTTCTGACCCTGGGAATGACCTGTTCTTCCCGAGAGCTGAGGGTCGATGCGAGGGTCGATGGCTATCCGACCCTCAATTCCTTCTGTCAGGTTCTCGAGAGTCGAGGGTCGATGGGAGGGTCGATTCGAGGGTCGATTGTGCTAGTCGAATTGTCCGACCCTCGGATCAAAAATCAGATTTTTAAGATCCGATTCTGGGTCATTCCTCAATATTCCTCCTCCGTTTCGACTCGTCTCTCCTCTCTGAGTTGCTACAGTGCTACTCTACTGTTTTGGATCGGTTTGACTCTGGGTTTCAACGTCCACGTCATCACTACAAGTATGTCTTCCCATTTTTTTACCTGTTTTTAGGTTTCCATTTCTAGGTTTTGCACGTTTAACTTGTATTTTCCAAATTAAACTTTTTCCAACCGTAAAAATTTGATTTTTATTGGGGGCTTTTGTTATTGGTGTCTCGAGGAACGAAAGCCCTCAAAATTTTTTGAGTTTCATCGGTTGGTTATCGAGAAACTTGAAATTTTCTCTTTTTTGCCCTAATTTGTTGATATTTTCGATTTTTCTTGAATTTCTTCAAATTGGACATCGTCAGTTAAAATTTCCTACTGCATGTGGGTTTTAGAATATGGTTAAACCTTTGTAAGTCCTTATGCCCACTTGAATTGTGAGAAATGGAGCTTTATGGTCAACTTACGTCATTATTACATCAAATTTCGGATTTTTATCCTATTAACTCCTTGTTTCCTTTCTCTTTCTTATTTTGCAGATACTATGGCTCGTACCAAGGTACCCAGAGTGCGTGATCCACTTCGCTTCCGTTCGAATGAAGCTGAGGCACAGTATGCTGACTATGCCGGTAAGAAAGTGGAAGGGGTCGCATGGTAAACTTGGCTGAGCTAGCCTTGTTCAATGTAGAGGGAGCATTTGGTGATATGGGGTGGCTCCCTGTCATCACATACGACGCGTGCACATGTCCAGATTTGGTGCGCCAGTTCTATTGTAATCTCCAGGTGGTGGGGAATTACAATGACATTGAGCGTGGTCAGGAGTTGCGCATCACCAGTTACGTCAAGGGGGTGCACATTTCCTTTGATTATCGGCAGCTGGCCGATCTGTTGGGCATTCCCTATGATGGCCCCATGGTGTACTGTGCACCGGGAGAGCCACAGTTTGTTGAGATGGAGATGAGGGCAGAGATCGACAACTTGCTCCGTCCTGATCGTTGGCAGATGAGAGCTTGTTATCTGCGTCTAGCTCCACGGGTCTTCTGTAAGATTATCCAGCATAATCTGATCTCGCAGAGTGGGCACTATGAGAGGGTGTCTCAGCTGACCCAATTCCTGGTATACAGTATATGCACTCGACAGCCGGTCTGCCTTCCATACATCATCATGCGGACGATGATTAGTGCTACATTGTCCGGTCATAGGGGTAATCTACCCTATGGACGCATGATTACAGTGCTACTGACCCGTCTGGGGTGGATCTGGTAGATGAGAAGATCCAGGAGAAGACCTTCTCGTCGCCTCTAGATTGGGAGGCTATCTGCAAGATGGGGCTGTGAGATGCTGAGGTTAGTGATGAGGAGAGGAACGCGATGGTGCGCCCTCACACTCGGGTTGAGATGGCTGATGCTGAGGCTGCTGTTGCTGCTGCTAGAGCTCGTGTGGATCCGGTCGACGATGACGACCGTATGTATATGGACGTCGACTCAATACCACCGCCTTCACCTACACATGCGGCTGGAGTTGGTACTTCTTCTGCGGCGGCTCCTGCACCTGAGGCTGGTCCTTCCCATTCGGCTGATCCTTTACTTCCACCTTCAGCCATGATGGAGATGCTGCAGGAGATCAGGGATGCTCAGCACAGATCTGATCTGAGGATGGATGAGCTGTTGGCTGCTCAGCACGCATCAGACGCGTGGATGGGAGAGCTCCTAGAGGTGCAGCGTGCGACTGATCAGAGGATAGCCGGTCTCACAGCTAGTCTACAGACGACCCAGACTCAGATAGCCTAGTTGACTAGAGTCTATGCTGAGGACTACGACAGAGACCGTGAGGCACCGCCTCCTCCTTCGCCTCCAGCTTCCTGAGTGTACTTTTATTTTTTCTTTGTACTACAGAGTAACTGTCCGGGTTGTGGACTGTACTCTGCTTTAGTTATGTATATATGTTTTGTTTCTCTCACTCATTGTATGTAACTTGTTTTTCCTTTAATAAATGCATTATTCTCTTTTTAAATTTGGTCTCAATCATCACTTGTGCTTACAATGTGTTTGTATTACAACTTTTAATTTATCCTATCTCAGTTCACAATGGTCTTGAATGTATGTCAGTTTAGCGGGCAAGGCCTGAGATGCTCTGATACCAAGTTTTCACACCCCAATTCTGCACTAATCAGAATGATGTAATGAACCGCTAAATAACCAATGGTTCAATCAGGATCTCAAATAGGCTATCCCCGCGTTATCCAAACTTCTGCACATCCGTAATCATAATCAGAGTAAATACACAATAGCGGAAATCTTGTAAATAAATGAACTGAGAATCTATGTGATATTAAAATTTAAATAACAATTTATTCTGTATCAACCGAGACATAAATAAATATCAATACAAATCTTTAATAAATCCAAGTAAAGAAACCTATAAAATATCTAATCAAATACACACGAGTTGCACTCGCAAGAGGAGTCGTGTGTATCCACTTCAGCTTCAACTTCCATCGCTGCCATGTTCCCGTACGCAGACACATTCATATAGTCTTCAACGGTATAACTTGCATCATCAAATAAAAATATTCGACGTCGAGGGGTGAGCGCACAATACGGCTCAGTGAGTATCCAAAACAATGCAACAATACATATGCATGCCAAAAGTCAATTTATATCTTTGGTCCGGTTTAAAATTTGCAGTATGCAATAGAAAGGTTTAGATAGCCAAAGGTCGCGTTTATTGACTCCGCCTCTATAAACGAGTGGGTAACGTTACCCGAAGATCACGTTTATCGTCAACTCACATGCACCCAATCATGAACATTATATAACAAAGGTTACATTTATTGTTATATAGTGCCATACCAACACGTAAGCCCCTGTTGGCGAGGGCTGCAAACTGGGCTCGCAACTAACCAATCCTAATTCCAAACAGTGTATCCAAGGCCTCACCCCAGCATCCCTCAGAATGTCCGTAGAGATAGAGCTAAGGCCCCCCGGTAGAGTCAGAGACTACAAGGACCGAGACCACCTCCCATGATACTCTACCACATAATAGTTCTGCTAAAGTAATGGCAATACGACGATGCTAATGCACAAGACTTGAGTTAGAGATAGAGCTAAAGTGCTGAGACCCGCCAAAGGTTAACGTTTATTGACGTTCTCATCACACCTCCCCTGATACTCGCTCGCATCAAGCACATCAACCACACACATACAAGCACATGCCTATTCCTATCATCATCATCATCATCATCATGTTATAAACAATAAAGTAAATATGCATGAACAAGTAATAGAAATATTGGATGGCATGCTGTATGCACATTACAAACATATTCGCATAGAATCAAACATAGCATAGGACTCAAGAAATAGAAAACAGTTTATTATTAACCAATTTAGTTTGGGGTTAAGGTTCCTCACCTTAGCTTGCTATAAGATACTTTTCCAAGCTTTAAAATCACCTTTACAATGTTATTATATTGCTAGAAGACCTAACAAAGTCGATAGAATTTAATTAGAATTAATTCCAGATTTAAAAACTACTCTGTTAACTGAGGGTCGGAGGTAGGGTCGATGCTAGGGTCGATGGGTCTATCGACCCTTCCCTCTTTCTGGACTTCCCAAATGTTGAGGGTCGATGGTCAGGAACACCTAGGGTCGGATGGTCATCGACCCTCGGTGCGACCCTTGGTGCACTTTGGTCCAATTCCCTCTTTTAATCCATTCCTCGTGTTTGAGATCCTATGGCTTGCTCCTACATTTCATTCTACATTCATTTCATGGTCTGAAACCATGTATAACCCACCTAGATAGCTTTTACACATTCTTCTATGGTTTTCCATGGAAACCTAACCATAGGTTGATGGTTTGGGTTTCTCCGAGATCACACTCTCAACAATTACTAACCTAAGGTCTACAGAGATTCATGGAATTAGTACCCATACCTGAGAAGATAACTTTTTCTCTAAAATTCTTCTCCTTTGTGCTAAGTTCTCTTCCTTCCCTTTCTTCTTCCTCTTTTCCTTCTCCTCTCTTTCTGTCAATTCGATTAGGGTTGTGAAAGGAGTGAAAGTGGCTTAGGAACGTCCTTTAAATAGAGTAGGAACATCTTAAATAAGTCCCTTTGAGATTAGGAAAGAATCCCAATCGAAAAATATAGAAATTTCCTAATTTCTATATTCGGCAGAAACCGAGGGTCGATGGGAGGGTCGATGATCCCGTCGACCCTAGGGTCTTAAGCTGTCCGACCCTCCCTCCAAAACCGAGGGTCTGACTTTCTATTTTGGGAGGTCCGACCTTGCTTAACTGGGTATGCGACCCTTCCCCTATTTTAAGTGTTTTTGGGTCGATTTGATACCTGGGATCTCGATCTCCTTCACGCCCTTGGTCCATTTGACTCGACCATGATGGGTAAACCTAGTTCAAGGTGGTAGGACCGGGTTAGATTGACACGGGTCTTACACGACCGGCAGACCTTTCACTCAAAGCTCTTTCTTAGGGGTTCTCCCTCACACGGACCTTGGTGGACCGGTGCAGCACGGGCAAGATCTTTATGAGCTGGGCTTTCTCAAAAAAAGGATCAAGGGACCCGCCTCAATACAAAAGGGCTCGAGAGGGTGCCCCGCTATATATATATATATATATATATCGAGCCCGGTTTGGCAAACTGGGATGCCCCCCTCAAGGAAGGAAACTTTCTTGGATAGGGCAAGGCTTACGTTTTGCCCACCACAACAAAAATGAATTAGGCCACAATGAAACAAAATGCAAATTTTTCTTATCGTGCTTTATATGTGTGTGTGTATATCTATATACCTATACATAAAGCTCATGCACATGGGCTGACCTGATTTGGTCCAGACTAGTCTGGGTCGGGTCAAGCAAGACTAGTCAAGGTTGACTGGGTTGGACTGACATGGGTTGAGCTGGGTCGGGTTAGACTAGGTCAGACTGGTTTCTCTCTCTTTCTTTCTCTCATTTTGTGAGCAATTTTGGCTCGCCTCTGCATGGGGTCTTTCGATGATCTTTGTCCCATATTTTCCATGTCCACTTTGAAGAGGACGGACAATGGAGCATACTGACACTTGAATCGCTTGATTTGGATGTCGGATGATCAAGATATAGCCGAATGAAGTTTGATTGATTCAATTCATGGTAATTCGCCCAATAAATCCTTAATTTGTGATAATTTGTAGAAAACCCCCTGGATTTTTAACGGACTTTCCATCCCCCTAAAGTTGCAATATCTTCTTCGTTTGATTGAAGATATCAAAATTGAGTTATTCTGATTTCATTTCTAAGGTATTTCCAAGACCTACGCATCCATGCAGATTACAGCCTATGACCTTGCTGTGAGGCCCACCAAAATCAGCCTCGAAGTCACCACTTAATGTCCAAACCTTGAATTGACCAGCAGCCTTTCCAAATGTATTCACCAAAACTCCTGCACACTGGGGGCACTTTGGCTCATCTCAGAACACCATAGAGAGCACACAAGGATTGATTAAATGTTGGTTTGATAAAGTTTCACTCACCTCCCTTGTACTTTTTCCAAATTTTCATTCACCTCCCCTCTCTTACTGTCTATACACCAGTAAAGCTCTGTTTGGCTAGGGATGGCAAAAATGGGGTGCTTACACCAGGTCTTGGTTGGTTCAATTGATTCTTCCCAAAAATACTAAGAGAAAGATGGTTTTAACTCTTACCTAAGATTCCATACATTCCACTGATGATAGAGATGCTAGGCTAGTATCGGCAGGAGAACCTATTATGTGAGAAAAATCCAAATTAACCCGTATTTTTGGGTGCGGGTTTCATAGCTTCGCTTTTGGTGGAAATCATCTCTGAGAACTTCCACAATAACAGATTGCACTGAAGCCTTCTTCTTACCCTCAGCGATTTCACTTTTCTTCTTTTCGAGGTCTCCAACTTTAGAAGACTCTCCTTCGGACTTTTTATTGAAACCTAACTCAATGAAGTAGCACTACCTTGAGATCTTCTGATTGCCTCACCACTCTCCTGGTCCATGATCAATAAGGAATTTGATAACTTGATAGAACGTCGAGAGGTAGCACCTCAGCCAGTGTAGAGTAGGGTGCCCTAGGATTGCATTGTAGCTCGCTCTAAGATCAACCCCCAGAAAATCTACATTGATCACCTTTTAGGCTGGCATCTGACCGGTCACTAGAGGAAGTCGAATCCCACTTTTTATAAGTTCAAAGTCAACAGTAAAACCAGTCAATGAATATATGGCGGGTCCAAGCATCTCATCGTTAAAGTCCATCTTTAGGAAAGTGTGATAATATTGGATATCTATAGCACTTCCGATGTCGATCATGATGCGGGTGACGTTGAAGTCAGTAATAGCAGTGGAGGAGACTAGAGCATCTTCATGAGGGTAAACCACATTAATGAGGTCATCCTCGCTGAATATTTCAAGATCACCCTTTCTTTCTTTTTTGGGAGTTGAGTCGGGGGTGTCCAACTGTAAAACCCGCACCCAGAAAATCTGGCCTAACTCGGATTTTCTCTCATGCCAAGGTTTTACATAATAATCGAACCCGATACGATGTCCAACTAAACACCAACGCCATAGGCACCCCTTAAAATCCTTATATTTTTCAAACTATACGACTTGTAGCTTTAAAGGGGAGCCAATCCCTACCAGGCTATCGGGAATCTTAATAGTCCAAGGACCTGTACCATCGTTCAGCCAGGCCAAAAACAGACATGTTCTCGGGGTTAACAGTTGGATTTGTATTAGGAGACCGTTTAGGATATTCCTAGGACCCATAGACGAATCAAGAAGGGACCCACACCCATCCTAACCACTTTAGAGTTGTAGAAGGGAAGGAGTCTCTCTCTAAGTTCAAACTCTTGCCACTTAGCAACCTTTTAGGAGTTCCCCATTCAAACTGAGAATTCTATCCCAACAAGGAAACCTTAGAAGAATAAAAACCCTATCTTTCACCCTCCTCTGAGTGTGTATTAATCTCAAAAAGTTCTAAAGCATTGTCAAGAGAAATGGAGGAACAAGAGGAAGAAGGTGAAGCTCTGCAGCACTTGCGTTGGGAGAATTGCCGATGACATACACAGTTGTAAGCACCCCATTTTTGCTATCCTCAGCATAAGTGAATCCACATGGTAGGTTTCCAGCTTTTAACCCAAAGGTTTGTGATTCTTTAATGAACCCCACAGCAGGGTCATAGGCTATTACCTACCTGGATGTATAGGTCATGAAATTATCTTCAAAATGAGATTGGAATCATTAAATTCTAACATCAAACAAGGAAGGTATCACAGTTTGAAAGTGCAGGGACATTTACGTAATTATCGTATGATGCATGCATTATCATTTAAACTTCAAATTATCATATCTTGGTCATCCGATATCAGAATCAGATGATTCAAAGGCCAATATTCCTTATTTTCAGTCCTCTTCAAAGTGGACATGAAAAATCCCGGGCAAAGGTCACCGGTGGGCCCCATGCAAGCTTTCATGCAGAATTATCGGTAGAACTTCAATGCTTCATATCTTTGTCGTTCTACGTCCGATTTCGATGATTCAAAGGCCATTATTCTTCATTTGTGGTGTTCTACAAAGTAGATGTGAAAAATTTGGTACAAAAATCTCTGAAGGGTCCCATGCAAAATTACATGTCGAAATGGTTTTTGAAAATTCATATTTTGGTCACCCCACATCCAAATCAGGTGATTTCAGTTTCAATATGTTCTATTTTTAGTACTCTACAAAGTGGACGTAAAGGATTTTAGGCAGAAGTCTCCGAAGAATCCCATGCAGAATGCTTAGCCAAATTACGATAATTGGTCTGCTTAAACTTCAGAAATTCATAAGTTGGCCATTTTATTTCCAAATGAGGTGATTCAAGTTCTAATATTCCTCATTTTTAGTGTTCTACAAAGTGAACATAGAAAATTTAAAGTAGAGACTATCAAAAAATTTCATATGGAATGGCGACAGACGAAGTCAACTTGGTTCAAACCAGCTCAACCTAACTTAGTCCAACTCAGCCCAGCCCAGCTCAGCCCATATGCATGTATTTCTTATATATATATATATATATATATATATATATATATATATATATATATATATATATATATATATATATATATATATTATAGGAAAGAATGAGAGAAGTCGAGAACAAGAAGAGGAAGAGAGAGAAAGAAGAGAAGAAATCAAAAAAGAAAAGAGAGAAGGAAAAAGCCGAAAAAAAGAAGAGGAAGGAAGAAGAGAAGGAAAGAAAAGAAAAAAAAGGAAAGAATGAGAGAAAATCCGAGAAGAAGAAGAGGAAGGAAGAAGGGAAGGAAAGAAAAGAAGAGAAGGAAAGAAAAGAAAAAAAAAGAAAGAGAGAAAAGAAAAAAAAATGTGAGAGAGGGAGAGGAGATTTTCTAGGAGGAAGAAAAAAAGGAAAGAAGAGAAGAAGGAAAGAAGAAGAAAAGGAAGGAAGAGAGAAGAAGGAAAGAGAGAAAAGGGAGAAAGGGAAGACGTGAGAGAGGAGAGGGTTTTCTAGAAGAGAAAAAGAAAGAGAAGCCATGGAAGAAAAAACGAGGGAAAAGAAAAAAAAATGAGAGAGGGAGAGGGGATTTTCTAGAAGGAGGAAGAAAAAAAGGAAAGAAGAGAAGAAGGAAAGAAGAAGAAAAGGAAGGAAGAGAGAAGAAGGAAAGAGAGAAAAGGGAGAAAGGGAAGACGTGAGAGAGGAGAGGGTTTTCTAGAAGAGAAAAAGAGAGAGAGGCCATGAGAGAAAAGGAAGAGAGAAGAGAAAAAAAAACCGTGGGAGAGGAAAGAGAGAGGGAGAAGATTTTCTAGAAGAGAGAGGGAGAAATCGTGGGAGAAAGGGGAGAAAAAGAGAGAAAAAATAAAGGGAAGAGAGAGAGCCGTGAGAAGAAGAAAGAAAAGGAAAAGTAGAAGAAGAAGAGGACGAAGAAGAAGGCAGAGAGTTAGAGAAGAAAGGAGCAGAGAAGAGGAGGAGGGAGGATTCACCTTCAGAAATCTTGATACAATCTTCAAAAAATCCTACATCAAAGGTTTTGCTCCATTTGAGCACAAGGTTGGTACCCTAAAATGAATTTAGTGGTCTTTTAGAGGGTTTGAATGTTGAGTTTGCTAAAAGATGCTCATTTTCATTAAATCTCGATCGGGAATGCCCTATTGCATGTTAGGATGCTCATGTCTAATATTTTTATGTATAATAATTTGTTTAAATTGTTCAATGATGAAAATTTAAATGATATATGATGATGCTTGATATTTTTGATAAATTCTACAAAGTGGATTTCTAATATGAAATTTCTAGAGTTAGGATCCAAATTTGGGGCGTACATCTCATGTGGTTTTGTTTAGATTTTGAAGCCCAAATTTTTATGGATTCTCTCTAATATGTTAAAAGACTTCCCTAGAAATTTCGTTCCATTTGAAATTGGGAAAGTCCATCAAAAAAATTCCCCATTGGCATTTCTGCCCTACTCGGGTATAATGCCATCCCCTATCAAAAAGTCTCTAGAAAAGGGTCTTGGCCATAATCAAGAAAACAACTTCATACAAAATTTTTAGATATGGAAGTCTTCTAAAAAATGGCACTAGTTTCTGATTTTTTTAATATTTTATTGAATTGATGTTGATTTTGAAGTGCATAGTGCACTGTTTTTTAATCTGTTAGGATATACTGATTGGCATAACTGAAAAGTATCTCTTTCACAATGAGAATGTTCTGTTTGCACTTGTTTTTCTTGTTGAAATTTTAGATCTATCAATTATCTACATGGACATATGTTTTGATTTAATTTTTATTTAGTATGGGATTTTATACGAAATTTATGGTGCAACTGGTCAAAAATCTGGAACAGACTTGACCAGTGCACGTATCCGGTCTTGTGGCATTCATTTGACCTGATTTCGTCCTCTATTGGGATTAAATGCGTTGAGACAAAAGTTAATTTTCTAAATCTTATTTCTAAGGGTATGTTTTGAGGTTAATTTTGATATATTTAGGTGTAAGATCCATATCGAACGAACCGGTCTTACCACCTTGTATCAGGTCTTCCTATCATGGTCGAGCCAAGTGGACCAAGTGCATGAAGAAACCACAAGACCAAGTATGAAATCAACCCAAAAATAGTTAATTATGAGCGTGTGGTCGCATACCTAAATAGGTGTGACCGACCACACCTCAAAATAGTCCAACCAATGAATTTTGGTCATGTGGTCAGACATTTCAGAAGGTGTGGTCGATGGATTCTGCGACCCCACCTCCGACCATACGAACCCAGTCAGAACTGAAAATTAGGAAACCTTCCTAATCCGAAGGGGGGTCATTCCTAAACTCATTAGGGCATATTATGGAAGGTTTTCCTCTATAAATAGGACGTCCCTTAGCCTCTTTCACTCCTTTAGAACTCTAATTGAAAGTGAGAGAAAGAGAAGAGAAGGAAGAGAAGGAGAATTGAAGAGGAAGACTAAGGAGGAGGAAAATTCAGAGAAAACTCTGAATCTTCAGCAAGCTTAAGGTATGAACATATTCCCCATGATAAATTGAGAGCCTAGAATAGTTTATAAAGATGATAGGATTTAGGAGAAACCCAAACCATTCATCCATGGACAAATTCCAAGAGAATCCATGGAGGAAAATTTTGTGGACAATGGATGGTATATAAAATAATAGTTTTGAGCCATAGAATAATTGTAGGAAGGACCATGATGATAGGCCAAGGAATCTAAACATGGAGGATTGGAATTTAGAGTGAAAGGTCGACCATCACACGTGTGGTCGCACGTGTGGTCGCATGATGTGCGACTATGCGAGACACACATGTCCAACCACATGCCCTCGGGAAGTTTCCAGGGAGGGTGTGGTTGCACGTGTGGTCGGAGTATGTCTGACCACAACCTACGACCCCACGCCCTGGGGTCGCAGAAACTGAGACCGCAGGAGCTGCCACACCTGCGACCCCTCAGTTTCTATTAGTCTAAATACATGGGAATTAATTCTAATTAGAAGTCTATAAACTTGTTAGGTTTTCAAGTGATCTAAGAGTGAATTACAAAGCTTAAACGAGGATCTACTCTCAATCAAAGGTGAGGAACAAGACCTAAACTAATTGGCTAATAATAAACCATTTTTAATTATTGAGTCCAATACCATGAATGATTCTATACTTGTATGCGTGTATTGTGCATTTCACATGTCATCCAATATTCCTGTTATTACTGTTCATGCATATTTAATTTAGTTTATTTATAACATGATGATGATGATGATGCTAGGAATAGGCATGTGAATGTATGTGTGTGGTTAGTGTACTTGATGCGAGTGGGGCATCAGGGAGGGAGAGGACGTGACACTGTGGTTCATCCTGGTCACCAGACTCTAGCTCTATCTCTACTCAAGTCTTGTCCACTGACATCGTTGTATCGCCATTACCTTAGCAGAACTATTACGTGGTAGGGCATCAGGGGAGGTGGTCTTGGACCGTGTAGTCTCTGACTCTGCCAGGGGGCCTTAGCTCTATCTCTATGGACGTATTGAGGGATGCTGGGGTGAGGCCTTGGATACACTATTTGACATTAGGATTGGTTAGTTGCGAGCCCAGTTTGCAAGCCCTCGCTAATAGGGGCTTATGTGTTGGTATGGGTAAGGCATCAGGGGAAGTGTTATGCTGTGTTTGATCCGGGCACTTTAGCTCTATCTCTATTCCATGATGGGTGCATGTGGGACGGCAATGGTGTTTGATCCATTGGGTGGCTTCACACACTCATGTATAGAGGTGCGGCGGCCACCTATCCTTTCTATTGCACATTACAAACTTATGAACCAGACCAAAGATATGAATTAAATGCATGCATATGTATGTTGCATTGTTTTATTTGTTCACTGAGCCATGATGTATGCTCACCCTTTCGACGTCGAATATTTTTAGTTGATGATGCAAGTCCTACTGTAGAAGTTTACATGAATGCTCCAATGTACGGGCATGTTGCGGCGTTGGATGCAGAAGCTATGATGCGTCTTTGATTAAATTTATTAGTTGGATTATTCAGAAGATGTAATTGGTTAATTTATTTTATTTTATGTCTTAGTCTTTTGGTGATAATTGGATACTTTATTTATGTTATCACTGTTAGATACTCAGTTCATTAGTATTAAAGACTTCCGCTATTGTTTATTTACTCTGATTATGGTTGTGGATGTGTATGGTTTAAGCAAAAGGATACAGCCTATTCAAGATCCTGGTTAAACCGTTGGATCATTGACGGTTCATCACACCATTCTGGTTGGTTCAGAATTTGGTGTGTGACAACTTGGTATCAGAGCTCTCGGGCCCTGTCTTTTAAACCTGTATACTTCCACAAAAGTTTGTGAACTGAGTTATGATAAATTTAAAAGCTTTAATAAGAATACTATAAGCACTTGTATTGTATGAGACAAAAATTAAGAAAGAAAATAATGCACTATTAAGATGAGAAACAAGTTTCATATACACAACGAATAAAAACAATATATATATATATATATATCTAAATTAGAGTACGGTCCACAATCCGGACAGTTACTCTATATAGTACATGGAAAAAGTAAAAATAAATGCATCATGGAGCCAGAGGTGCTGGGAGGTGCCTCACGATCTCGATCGTAGTCCTCAGCATACACCCTCATAAGCCAGGCTACCTGAGTCTGGGTCACCTGGAGATTAGCTGCCAGATCGGTCATCCACTGATCAGTCGTACGCTGGGCCTCCCTAATCTCTCGCAGTAGCCCCATCACGTCATCTGGTGGTGGGTGTAAAGGACCAGCTGAGTGGGAAGGAACCCGAAAAGGGCCAGTTCCAGTAGAATGCAATGGTGATGGAGGAGGTATGGCATCTACATCCATGTACATACAATCATCATCCTCAGCATCACCCCCATGGACTCCTGCTACTGCCTTAGCGTTCTGCTATCTCTACCCGAGTACGGGGACGCACCATAGCACTCCTCTCCTCATCACTGACCTGTGCATCCCGCATCCCCATCTTGCAGATGGCCTCCCAGTCAAGGTTAGACGAGAAGGTATCCTCATGAATCCTCTCATCCACTAAGTCGACATGCAGGTGAGTGAGCAGGGTAGTGATCAAACGCCCATAGGGCAGGTTGCCTATCTGACCAGGCATCGCAGCACGGCGCATCGTCCTGATAATAATGTATGGAAGGCAGACGGGCTGCCTAGTGCAGATGCAGTACAAGAGATACTGGGTCAACTGGGAAATCTTCTCATAATGGTCACTCTGAGGAATCAGGTTGTGCTGAATGATCTTGCAGTACACTCGAGGTTCCAGTCGTAGGTTGATTGCCTTCGTCTTCCAGCGATCATCTCTAAGAAACTGGTGATCAATCTCTGCACGCATCATCAAAGATAGGAACTGGGGTTCCTTAGGTGCACAGTATACCAAGGGGTCATCGTTCGAAATACCCAGGAGATCAGCCAACTCCTGGCAATTAAAGGAGATCTCCACCCCTTTAACATAACTGGTGATCACCCACTACCTGAAGGGCGTAATAAAACTGCTTCACCAAAGCAGGACAGGTGCAAGCCTCATATGATATCATGGGGAACCAACCCATGTCACCAAAAGCACCCTCTACATTAAACAAGGCTAGATTAGCCAAGTTTACACAACGGCCCACTTCCTCCTTTTTACGCTCATAACGGGCATATTGAGCCTCCGCTTCATTAGACCGGACGCGGATAGGATCATGAGTTCTAGGAACTTTGGTGCGAGCCATGTTATCTACAAAGACACAGACAAATAGACAAGATATGAGTTATAGAGCAAAACTCAAAATTTTGGCATTATAACGGCATGATTTGGCCAAAAGCCTCACTTCTCACCCAAACAGTTAGGCAGGAGGACTTACCTATGTTCCAAACCATCCTACAAGGCTCATACAGTTAGAAATTTAAACTAGGAAAATCGAATTTGAAGAAATTTCAATAATTTAGAAAAGTCCCAAAAATTAGGTCAAAAATGGAAAATTTCAAGTTTCTCAAAAACTAACCGATGAACTCAAATTTTATTGAGGGCTTTCGTCCATTGGGTGGCCAATAGCAAAAGCCCCCAATAAAAATCAAACTTTTACAGTTAAAAAAATTTTAATTTGACAAAAACGCTATAAATGGAGAAAAACCTAGTTTTCAAAGCTTAAAAATAAGGACCAGTAGAGAACATACCTGAAGGAATAGAGCAAAGGTCGTGAATGGAAAAAAGAATCACTAAACATGAGTGGTCGACACTGTAGCAACTCAGTGGAAGAGAGTTGAGTTGAGAGCAAAAGAGAAGGTGGGAAATGACTCCAAAAATTATGTTTAAAAACCTGATTTGGAGTCGTGTGGTTACAAAATTCTACTAATGCGACCACACGACCTATCCCACGATCGACCACAGGCTCTCGGTCAGTTGACAGACCTCGTGTGGTCGGATCCTGTGGTCAGACATATTGCGACCACACGATCGACCACAGGCTCTCGGTGAGTTGACAGACCTCGTGTAGTCGGACCCTTTGGTCGGACATATTCCGACCCCACGATCGACCACAGGCTCTCGGTGAGCTGACAGGGCTTTGTGAGGTCGCATACCCTGTGGTATGACATATTGTGACCCCACCATCGACCACACAATGGAAAATACAGTATTTTGACTGAATGACTTGGAAAATTGGAATTTTACATTGATTAGTTGGATTTTGACATGGGAATGATGTATATTATGATTGCCTCACATGTTCTATGATTTTTCAGACACTACCACCACCGAACATAAGAAATGGCTGGGCGAAGAGTAACCAAGCGAGGATGTAACCCAATTCCACCACCACCACTTGTGGAGGAAAATAGCCATGAAAACCCTAGAAGACAAGAGAATCAGAATGTGGTACCACCAGGAGCTAACGACCAGGCTAGTCCTACAAATTTGCCAGCCCCACCTACAGATTTGGGTACAGCAGTAATGAACCTAGCACAACAGCTGTAGCAAATGCAGTAGGTGCAAGCCAATATGCAAGCTGCTATGGGAATGGTTTTTCCAGCTGCACATACTACACCTATACCAGCTAGACAAGCTAGCACAGTACCAGGGGGTAGCAACACGGTACCTTAAGCACCTCAAATGCCAGTTGTACAAGCTCCAGTATAGAATCCTAAAGTAGCCCAAGGCAGTTACCAGTATCAACCACCTATATATGGAGCCTATGCTCAGTATCAGTTGGACCATTCTCGACTGATCGAGCATTTTTTGAAAATGAAGCCTAACGAATATAATGGCAAGCCAGCGGATTCTTTGTGGCCAGCTCACTGGATCGATGAAATGAAAAGGAATTTCATGATGATGACTATTAATGAGGAGGAAAAAGTATTGTGTGCAACAATTATGTTGAAAAGTGATGCACACCACTGGTGAAAGTCTACTCGGAGTTATCTGTTAACCAAGCACGCCCAATTGACCTGTGCTATTTATAAAGGGGCATTCTTTGAGAAATATTTTTCCAGAAGTTTCAGAGACACTATGGAAAGAGAGTTCCTAAGTTTGTATCAGGGACAGATGACTGTAGATGCATATCAACAGCGTTATGAAGAGCTGTTTTTCTTTGCACCCTCTAGCTTGTAGGAGGAAAATACTAAAACCCGAAGGTTCGTTATGGGACTTAGGGGAAGCATTCGGGAGCATGTTTTGGGGATAGAAAAGAAAGTTTATAATGAAGCCGTACAGATTACTTGAGTGCTAGAATCGAGCCAGAAAGAGAGCTACTTTGCTTAGAATAGAGGTATCAAATGGAAATTCTTAAAACGGAGAGAACACAAAGACATTAAAACCCTTCTGTACTCAAGGCTTTCATGCTACAGCCAAGACTACTCCAATAGTCCAACCTCAACAGAAGCAAAACAATGAAGGAGTAAAATGCTATAACTGTAATCAAATGGGACATTATTCAAGGGAGTGTCCTAAGCCCAGGAAGCAGCTACAACAAGGAAACGTTTATGCAGTTACATCTGAGGATGCTGCCGCATCGTCTGATGTGGTCACAGGTATGACCTGAACCTTTCATTTTGTATTACCTTGTGTGAGCATGTAGACTAAATTAAAACAAATCACAGGTATCGTACCTTTTAATGGCATACCCGCCAGAGTACTCTTTGATTCTGGAGCTACTCATTCTTTTATATCTGTGTCATTTAGAAAGAAGCTAAATCTACCCCTCAGATCTTTAGACTATAAATTGCTTGTACAATCGCCTATGGGATTAGAAGTGGAACTAGAAAAAGGTTATGGACCATGTCCAGTTCTTAATCGGCAAAAAGATTTTGGATATAACCTTAATTCAACTCGAGATGGCAAACTTTGACGTTATCTTAGGAATGGATTGGTTAGCTCGGCATTCTGCAAACTTATTATGTGCAGAAAAGAAACTAATATTTAAAGACAAGGAAGGAGCAGAGTTTAGTTTTGTGGGAACCAAACTTTCCCGTAGAAGAAAACTCATCCTCTCTGCATTAAAGGCTAGAAAATGTCTCGAGAAAGGAGGAGTTGGGTATCTAGTATCCATGGCTGATCTCACCAAGGAAGTACCACGAATGGAAGATATTGATGTTGTGCGTGACTTTTCAGATGTATTTCCTGAGAAACTACCAGGACTATCAGCCGACCGAGCGATAGAGTTCGTTATATATCCTATACCCAGAGCCGCACCAGTATCTAAAGCACCCTATCAAATGGCTCCTACTGAATTGAAGGAACTAAAGGTATAGTTACAAGAATTACTGGACAAGGGTTATATCAGACCCAGCATATCACCATGGGGAGTGCCAGTATTGTTTATGAAGAATAAGGACGATAGTGTTCGACTATGTATAGACTATCTGGAATTGAATAAGCTTATAATCAAAAATTGGTACCCGTTGCCTCGGATCGATAACTTGTTCGATCAGTTGCAAGGTGCCAAGGTGTTCTCCAAGATTGATCTTCGGTCAGGATATCATCAGCTGAAAATTAAGGAAGGTGATATTCCAAAGACAGCATTCAGACCAAGATATGGACATTATGAATTTTTAGTCATGTCTTTTAGATTAACTAATGCACCCGTAACTTTTATGGAACTCATGAATCGGGTATTCCATGATATGTTGGATACGTCGGTCATTGTGTTTATTGATGATATATTGGTGTACTCCAAGGACAAGGAAACTCATGTCATGAATCTAAGAGCCGCTCTGCAGCGACTAAGAAAAGAGAAGCTTTATGCCAAATTTACAAAGTATGAGTTTTGGCTAAATGAGGTCGCTTTCTTAGGCCATGTTGTATCCGCTGAAGGAATTAAAGTAGATCCTAGCAAGATTGAAGCCATTGTGAAATTGGAAGCACCTAAGAGTGTTGCAGAAATCAGAAGTTTCCTAGGTCTAGCTGGGTATTACCGACGATTCATGGAAGATTACTCTAGAATCGCCGTACCTCTCACCAGTTTAACTAAGAAAGGAGAAAAGTTTGTTTGGACCGAAAAATGTGAAGAAGGTTTTTAAACATTGAAAGCTAAATTGATATCAGCTCCCATCTTGACTATTCCTATTCTAGGACAACCATTCACCTTGTACATTGATGCGTCTGGGTTGGGTTTAGGATGTGTACTTATGCAAGGAGAACAAGTAGTTGCGTATGCCTTAAGACAACTGAAGACACATGAGAAGAACTATCCCACTCATGACTTGGAATTAGCAGTAATAGTACATGCTGTCAAAATATGGAGACATTATTTGTATGGAAAGAAATTTCAGATTAAGTCAGATCACAAGAGTCTCACTTATCTTTTTAATCAAAAGGAGTTGAACATGAGGCAAAGAAGATGGCTGGAATTATTGAAGGATTATGATTGCGATATTCAGTATCATCCAGGGAAAGCTAATGTAGTTGCTAATGCGCTAAGCAGAAAAACAATGATAAATCCTAAGGAGAGGTAAACACGACTGCGGCAATGTGTGTTACAAGAAAAGTATTCAATCATGGTAATGCACCGGGTGGATCAATTAACCATGGGTTTATTCATCGGTTTTCAAATATGTTCGCAACATTGAAGATTGTAACTGATATAATAGATGAAGTGAAAGCCGCTACTAAATCAGACCCTTATCTGAGAACGGTGCAAGAAGACATTGAAAAAGGTAAGACTATTCCTGAGTTCACCTTGGACATTGAAAAGGTATTGAAGTACAAAGGAAGAGTATGTGTTCCTGAAATGGAAAACTTGGACATTAGACACAGACTAATGAAGGAAGCTCACACCACCGCTTATTCGGTACATCTTGGAAGTACAAAGATGTATCATGATTTGAAGAAATTATATTGGTGGAGAGGAATGAAAGTAGATGCAGCTAAATTTATGTCTCAATGCCTAAATTGTCAGAGGATAAAGGCTGAACGGCAAAGACCTGTAGGATTGTTGTAGCCACTGCCAGAACCAGCATGGAAATGGGACTGTATCACTATAGACTTCGCCACCGGGTTACCATTGACTCCCCGAGTAGTTGACGCGATCTAGGTGATAGTAGATCGTCTGACTAAAACAGCTCGCTTCATAACTATACGACCTCAGTATACCCTAGAGAGGTTAGCCAAGCTATATGTGGATAATATTGTCAGATTACATGGTGTACCTGAAAGCATTGTGTCCGATAGAGACCCACGCTTTACTTCAAAGTTTTGGGAAGGATTATAGAAGGCTATGGGTACGACACTAAAATTCAGTACTGCATTCCATCCTCAGACAGACGGACAATCGGAGCATACCATTCTGATTTTAGAAGACATGCTTCGAGCCTGTGTTATTGATTTCAAAGGCTCAGGGGATGAAAAACTACCATTGATCGAGTTCTCTTATAACAACAGTTATTAGGCTACTATACAGATGTCACCCTATAAAGCATTGTATGGTAGAAAGTGTCGAACTCCTTTGTTTTGGAATGAAGTTGGTGAACGGAGTATCATTGGACCAGAGTTTGTTGAAGAGACATGTCGAGTAGTCGACATTATCAAGGAAAGAGTTAGAACAGCTCAGAATCATCAAAAATAATATGCAGATACTCGACGTCGAGACCTTGAATTCGTCGTAGGTGATAAGGTATTCTTGAAAGTATCACCTATGCGAGGCTAAAAACAATTCAGACAGAAAGGGAAGCTAAGTCCAAGATATGTCGGGCCATATAAGATTCCAGCTAAACGTGGAAAAGTGGCATATCAGTTAGCACTACCCCCATTTATGTCAAGTGTGCATGATGTATTTCATATCTCATTACTAAAGAAGTACGTCAGAGATCCAATACACGTTTTAACAGCGGATCCAACCGGGTCTAACTGATGATTTAACATTCGAAGTAGCACCAACAAAAATCACCAGCTGAAAGGTTTAACGTCTATGCAATTGTGACATTTATTATGTTAGGTCACTTGGAGAAGCCGAGATATAGAAGAGACACATGGGAAGAAGAGAATGTTATGCGAAAGCAATATCCTCACCTTTTCAACTCGAAAGGTATGTGCAAATTTTGAGGATGAAATTTTTAATAAGAGAAGGGGAGTTGTAAGACCCGTATCGAACTAACCGGTCTTACCACCTTGTATCAGGTCTTCCTATCATGGTCGAGCCAAGTTGACCAAGTGCGTAAAGAAACCACAAGACTAGGTATGAAATCAACCCAAAAATAGTCAATTATGAGCGTGTGGTCGCATACCTAAACAGGTGTGACCAACCACACCTCAAAATAGTCCAACCAAATGAATTTTGGTCGTGTAGTCGGACATTTCAGAAGGTGTGGTCGATAGATTCTACGACCCCACCTCCGACCACACGTACCCATTCAGAACTGAAAATTAAAAAACCTTCCTAATCTGAAGGGGGTCTTTCCTAAACTCATTAGGGCATATTATGGAGGGTTTTCCTCTATAAATAGGACATCCCTTAGCCTCTTTCACTCCTTTAGAACTCTAATTGAAACTGAGAAAAAGAGAAGAGAAGGAAGAGAAGGAGAATTGAAGAGGAAGACTAAGGAGGAGGAAAATTCAGAGAAAACTCTGAATCTTCAGCAAGCTTAAGGTATGAACATATTCCCCATGATAAATTGAGAGCCTAGAATAATTTATGAAGAATATAGGATTTAAGAGAAACCCAAACCATTCATCCATGGACAAATTCTAAGAGAATCCATGGAGGAAAATTTTATGGACAATGGATGGTATATAAAATAATAATTTTGAGCCATAGAACAATTGTAGGAAGGACCATGATGATAGGCTAAGGAATCCAAACACGGAGGATTAAAATTTAGAGTGAAAGTGTCACACCTCAATTCCGTACTATTCAGAATGGTGTGATGAACCGCTAGCAAAGCAACGATTCAACCAGGATCTCGAGTAGGCTATATCCGTTTTATCTAAACCTCATACATCCACATTCATAATCAGAGTAAATACAAATAACGGAAGTCTTATAGTAAAATGAACTGAGAAATCTAGATGTGATAATCATATTTAAGTAGCAAATTATTTTGTATCAACTAAGACATAAATAAATATCAATTACATGTCTTTATTAACCCCTCCTCTATGCACAGGGTGTGGAAGTACGCCCAAAGGTTAACGTTTATTCTCGTCCCCATCCACCATACCATGAACATTGTACAACAAAGGTTAACGATTATTGTTGTACAGTGTCATACCAACACGTAAGCCCCTGCTGGCGAGGGCTTGCAAACTGGGCTTGTAACTAATCAATCCTAATGCCAAACAGTGTATCCAAGGCCTCAACCCAGCATCCCTCAGAACGCCCATAGAGATAGAGCTAAGACCCCCCGGTAGATTCAGAGACTACAAGGACCAAGACCACCTCCCCTGATACTCTATGACGTAATAGTTCTGCTAAAGTAATGGCGATACGACGATGTTAATGCACAAGACTTGAGTTAGAGATAGAGCTAGAGTACTGAGGCCCGGCCCATGACACCTCCCCCTAATACTCGCTCGCATCAAGTACACCAACCACACACATACATCCACATGCCTATTCCTATCATCATCATCATCATCATGTTATAAACAATAAAGTAAATATGCATGAAACAATTAATAGAAATATTGGATGACATGTTGAATGCACGTTACAAGCATATTCGCATAGAATCAACCATAGCATTGGACTCAAGAAATAAAAATAGTTTGTTATTAACCAATTAGTTTTGGTCTTGTTTCCTCACCTTTACTTGATCGTAAGTCCTTTTTCAAGCTTTAAGAATCAACTATATATCGATATTATAACTCTAGAAAACCTAACCAAGTCGATAGAATTTAATTAGAATTAATTCAGACTTTAAAAAGCATGCTACTAACTGGGGGTCGATGCTAGGGTCGGAGTCTTGATCGACCGTGGGTGCGACCACCCCTATTCTGGACTTCCCGAACACTGGGGGTCGATGCTCAGGGACTAGTAGGGTCGATTGGCCATCGACCCCCATGCGACCCCCTATGGGTTTTGTCAATTTTTCTTCCTTCAGTTCATTCTTCGTGCTTCGTGTTTGGGGTCCTATGGCTTGCTCCTACAGTCCATTCCACACATGTTCTATGGCCTAGAACTGTGGTTTATTCACCTATATGGCTTTCATGATTGCCCCCATGGTTTTTCATGAAAACCTAACCATGGGTGGATGATTTGGGTTCCTCCTAGATAATCCCCTCTTCATTATCTACTCTATGGTCTTAAGAAATTCATTGAGATAGTATCCATACCTGAGAAGTATGCTTCTTCCTCTGAATCCCTTCTCCTTGGTCTTCTTCCCCACTTTCCTTCTCTTCTCCATCTCTTCCTTCTCTTCTCTTTCTTACAATCCAATTAGGGTTGTAAAAGGAGTGAAAGAGGCTTAGGAATGTCCTATTTATAGAGTAAAAACTCCTAAAATAAGTCCCATTGAGATTAGGAAGGAATCCCCTTGAAATTAGGAAGGTTTCCTAATTTTCGGTTCAATCTGTTTTTACCGACTACTGGTGGTCGATAGGGGGGTCGGAGATCCCATCGACCCCTGGTCCTTAAAGTGTCCGACCCCCCATGTAAAACTGGGGGTCTAACTTTTATACTGGGGGGGTCTGACCCTCCCTTGCTAGGTATGCGATCCTCCCCTTATTTTGAGTGTTTTTGGGTCAGTTTAATACCTGGGATCATGATCTCCTTCACGCATGTGTTCCATTTGGTTCGACCATGATGGGTAGACCTGGTTCAAGGTGGTAAGACCGGATTAATTTGATACGGGTCTTACATCTCCCCCTACTTATAAAAATTTTGACCCCGAAATTGTTCATACTTTCTGAGTCGAATAAATGAGGGTATTGCTTTCGCATAGCATTCTTTTCTTCCCATGTAATTTCTTCTATGTCTCTACTTCTCCAAGTGACCTTAACAGAATAGATATCTCGATTGCGTAGTCGTTGAACCTTTCGACTGGTGATTTCAGTTGGTGTTACTTCAAATGTCAAATCATCAGTCAAATCAGGCAGATCTACTGTCAGAACGTGCGTTGGATCTTTGACATACTTCTTTAATAATGAAATATGAAATACATCATGCACACTTGACATAGATGGTGGTAGTACTAACTGGTAAGCCACTTTCCCACGCTTAGCTAGAATCTCATATGGCCCGACATATCTTGGACTTAGTTTCCCTTTCTATCCAAACCGTTTCAATCCTCGCGTAGACGATACTTTTAAGAATACTTTATCACCCACGACGAACTCAAGATCTCTGCGTCGAGTATCTGCATATTGCTTCTGACGATTCAGAGCTGTTCTCACTCTTTCTTTGATAATGTCGACCACTCGACAAGTCTCTTCAACAAACTCCGGTCCGACAATACTACGTTCCCCAACTTCATTCCAAAACAACGGAGTTCGGCACTTTCTGCCATATAGTGCTTTATAGGGTGACATCTGTATAGTAACCTGATAGCTATTGTTATACGCGAACTCGATCAGTGGTAACTTTTCATCCCATGATCCTTTAAAATCAATTACACATGCTCGTAGCATATCTTCTAGAATCTGAATTGTATGCTCTGACTGTCCAGCTGTCTGTGGATGGAATGCAGTACTAAACTTCAATGTTGTACCCATAGCCTTTTGCAATCCTTCCCAAAACTTGGAAGTAAATCGTGGATCTCTATCGGATACAATGCTCTCTGGTACACCGTGTAATCGAACAATATTATCCACATACAGCTTTGCTAACCTCTCTAGTGTATACTGAGGTCGTATCGGTATAAAGCGAGCTGTTTTAGTCAGGCGGTCTACAATCACCCAAACTGCGTCAACTACTCGAGGAGTCAATGGTAACCCTGTGACGAAGTCCATAGTGATGCAGTCCCATTTCCATGCTGGTTCCAGTAACGGCTGTAACAGTCCTGCGGGTCTTTGTCGTTCAGCCTTTACTTTCTGACAATTTAGGCATTGAGACATGAACTTAGCTACGTCTGCTTTCATTCCTCTCCACCAATATAATTTCTTTAGATCATGATACATTTTTGTACTTCCCGGGTGTATGGAATAGATGGTGGTATGGGCTTCTTTCATCAGTCGGTGTCTAATGTCCACACTTTCTGTTTCAGGTACACATATTCTTCCTTTGTACTTCAATACCTTCTCTTCGTCCAAGGTGAACTCAGGGTCAGTTCTACCTTTTTCGATATCTTCTTGTACCGTTCTTAGGTAAGGGTCTGATTTGATAGCTGTCTTCACTTCATCAATTATATCCAGTATAATCTTCAGTGCAGCGAACATATTGAAAAACCAATGAATGAACCCTTGGTTGGCTGATCCATCTGTTGTATCTATCATATACTGCTCATTGCCGTGATTGAATACTGTTCCAGAAGTTCACATTGCTGCAGTTGTGTTAACCTCTCCTTGAGATTTTATCATTGCCTTTCTGCTCAAGGCATCCGCTACTACATTAGCTTTCCCCGGATGTTACTGGATATCACAATCAAAATCTTTCAATAGTTCCAGCCATCTTCTTTGTCTCATATTCAACTCCTTTTGATTAAATAGATAAGTAAGACTTTTGTGGTTCGATTTAATCTGGAACTTCTCTCCGTATAGGTAATGTCTCCATATATTGACAGCATGTACCACTGCCGCTAACTCCAAATCATGAGTGGGATAATTTTTCTCATGTGTCTTTAACTGTCTTGAGGCCTAAGCAATTACTTGTTCTCCTTGCATAAGCACACATCCTAATCCCAGTCCTGACGCATCAGTGTACAAGACAAATGGCTGTCCTAGAACCGGAATAGTCAAAATCAGAGCGGATATCAATCTGGTCTTCAAGGTTTGAAAGCTCTTATCGCATTTATCCGTCCACACAAACTTTTCACCTTTCTTAGTCAGACTGGTGAGAGGTATGACGATCCGGGAATAGTCTTCCACAAATCGCGGATAATAACCAGCTAGACCCAGAAAGCTTCTAATTTCTGCAACGCTCTTTGGTGCTTCCCACTTTACAATAGCCTCTGTAAGAACCGCATGCCACGAACCCGGCCTAACCTTATATTTTGTGTCGGGACCCGTCTACATATCATGGTCGAGCCAAGTGGACCAAATGTGTGAAGAAAAACCAAAACCAATATGAAAAATTTCCCAAAAACAGTCAAAATGAGGGTAGGGTCGCAGGTTTTAACAGGCAGGTCCGACCCTCCCATCGACCCTCACCATCGACCCTCAACCATGGGTCGCAGGTTCTATGAGTTGTCCGACCCTCCCATCGACCCTTGGTATTCGGGAAAAATAGCACGAACCAAAAATTAGGAAACCTTCCTAATTTTGATTGGAACCTTTCCTAAACTCAATGGGACTTATTTTGGGTGGTTTTGCAGATAAATAGGACGTCACTAAGCCTCTTTCACTCCTTTTACAACCCTAATTGGATTGATAGAAAGAGAAGAGAAGGCAGAGAATAAGAAAAGGAAAACTTGAAGAAAAGGCTAAGGAAGAAGAGGAAATTCAGAGGAACTCTGAATCTCAGCAATCCTAAGGTATGAATACATTCCCCATGATTTATTTAAGACTTTAGAATGGTTTATGAAGAGGGTATGACTTAGAAAAAACCCAAATCATCCATCCATGGTTTCGTTTCAATGGAAATCATGGAGGAGATCATTAAAACCATGTAGGTGAATAAAGTATAGTTCTAAACCATAGAACATGTATAGAATGGATTGTGGAAGTAAGCCATAGGACCCAACCATGAAAGAGAGAACGAAATCTGATATTTTTGACTCAAACCATGGAGGGTCGCACCTAGGGTTGATGGCCGATCCGACCCTAGCATCGACCCTCAGTGTTCAGGAAGTTCAGATTAGGGGGAGGGTCGCACCCAGGGTCGATCATGACTCCGACCCTACCTCCGACCCTCAGTTAACAGAATGGTTTTTAAAAATTAGAATAAATTCTAATTAAATTTTATCGACTTTGTTAGGTCTTCTAGCAATATAATAACATTATAAAGGTGATTCTAAAGCTTGGAAGAGTAGCTATTAACAAGCTAAGGTGAGAAAACGGAACTCTAAACTAATTGGTTAATAACAAACTGTTTTCTCTTTTCTTGAGTCCAATGCCATGCTTGATTCTATGTGAATATGTTTGTAATGTGTATACAACATGTCATCTAATATTTCTATTATTTGTTCATGCGTATTTACTTTATTGTTTATAACATGATGATGATGATGATGATAGGAATAGGCATGTGATTGTATGTGTGTGCTTGGTGTACTTGATGCGAGCGAGTATCAGGGGAAGTGTGATGAGAACGTCAATAAACGTTAACCTTTGGCGGGTTTCAGCACTTTAGCTCTATCTCTAACTCAAGTCTTGTGCATTAGAATCGTCGTATCGCCATTACTTTAGCAGAACTATTATGTCGTAGAGTATCAGGGGAGGTGGTCTCGGTCCTTGTAGTCTCTGACTCTACCGAGGGGCCTTAGCTCTATCTCTATGGACATTCTGAGGGATGCTGGGGTGAGGCCTTGGATACACTATTTGGCATTAGGATTGGTTAGTTGCGAGCCCAATTTGCAAGCCCTCACCAGCAATGGCTTACGTGTTGGTATGGCACTATATAGCAATAAACGTTAACCTTTGTTATATAATGTTCATGATTAGGGTGGATGGGGATGACAATAAACGTTAACCTTTGGGCGGACTTCCACACCCTGTGTATAAAGGAGAGGTCAATAAATGTTAACCTTTGACCACCCAACCTTTCTATTGCGCATTGCAAACTATAAACCAGACCAAAGATATAAATTGACTGCATGCATATGTATTGTTGCATTGTTTTGTTTACTCACTGAGCTCTAGTTGGAGAGCTGACCCTCGCGTGCGTAATTCTTTTTAGTTTCTGATGTTGCAGGTACTATGATTGAAGATTTTATCGGTACGCCAACATATGAATATGTGGCGGTTATGATGAGCAAACTGTGGAGGACGAACATGATTCGTTAAGCGAGCGTTTCAACGGTGGATACATTTAGTGTTTAGATTTCGTATTTGGATATTGTAATATGTATTAAATTATGTTTTGGTTATTTGAAAATAATTGAAATATTAGTTATTTATCATGATTAGACCTCAGTTCATTATCTGTAAGACTTCCGTTATTTATTTTATTACCTCTGATTAATGTGGAATGTGTTTTGGTTTATCATATGTGGGATAGCCTATTTTGAGATCCTGGTTAAACCGTTGGTTTATTGACGGTTCATCACACCATTCTGGTGGGTGCAGAATTGGGGTGTGACAACTTGGTACCAGAGCTCTCTCAGGCCTTCCCGTGAAACCTGTATACTTCTACTAGAGTCCATGAACTGAGTTAGGATAAATTAAAAGCTTTAATACAAACAAATCATAAACACCTGTGTTGGTTGAGATAGAAATTAAACCAGACAATAATGTACATATAAAAGGTGGAACCTTATATATACACTCAAACAGAAAGAGAAGACCAAAAATTATCTTAATAAACAAACAATTTAGGGTATTATCTATAAGTTGGGTAGTTATCCAAGTATACAAGGATATAGTACAGTAGCAAGAAGGGAGCTTCTGTAAAGTAGAAAATTGAATACCGAGTTGGTACTCACCAGATGTGAAACTCGAGGAATGACAAAGGAAGGAGAAAATGGCTAGTAATGCATAATTCCCTGCAAAGGTAAAGGGAAAGATCTCAGGCCGAATCCAACAGAGATAGTAGAATAATGGCCATACCTTAAGAATAAGAGTAACTACAAGAAGATAAAGCTATACCCCTGGGTAACATGGAGACTCAGAGTGAAATTCACTACACGCTAATCCATTAACCACTGAGCATTAAGATGAGGTTACAACTTGACCCCACCACTATCTGGGTCGAGAATGGGTAATGAAAACTCATCTGAGCAAATGCTAGATAATGATAATCAGATTAGAGCGAGTCAAAGGAGGTGAACAACTAGGCCACTCCAGCCAATCTACCTGGACTACCAAGTACCTTGGTTATGGTTGTCATAAACTTGACCAAATAAATACAAGAGCAACAACAGATGAGACCGACTATGGAAGTTGCTATGTAAATCACTACCCAAGTTGTTGAAGCTACATCAATACCTCTGGGTCAAACCAAGTATGGTACCAATTGGTAGCATCACTGTACCCCAACACCTGTTAGCCATAACACGGTGCCTACCACATAGCAAGTCCCAGTAATGCACACCCCAGTGTAGAAGTTTGGTGCACAACAAGCAATGTATCAAGGTGGTTACCCTTATCAGCCATCGATGTATGGGATAGCTGCATCATGACACAATGATCCGACCAAGGATTTAAGAATATTTTCTGAAGATGAAGCCTTAAACATTTTCAGCAAGGATCGAATATATTGTGGCCATATGTCAAGACAGTTTATATAGAATGCAGTGCATTATTGATTTACTCTTATGATTATAGAGGATGCACATACCAGATTTTAATTCTCGTACCTTGACAGGATACCTTCTTGCTTTAACCTGTCAATTGAAGTCATAGATATTGTTTCTTTAGTAGTAGTCCTGATTATACCAATCTTAGCCACTCTCATAATCGACCAAATGAACAGAGATGTGAACTGAACGAATAGTTAAATGTTTAATCATGTTGAGCGTATATATTTTCGATTTACACCTGATTTATTGATGTATGAAATTTTTCTCCAGATTATACCTGATTTATTGATGTGCAAAATCTTTCTCCAGATTTACTCCTGTAGTGCCTCGACCAATGGCATTATATATTCGATAGAACCTGTAACCATGAGGTTAAGAACTGAAAAATCTCTATTCCATGTATTTGGACCACCGTGCAACCTAACGACCTTTGGATGCCGGTTGGATTATCACAGATTTACTCCTGATCCTTTAAACCTAGGTTCACTAGATAAAGCAAGTATTGCCATTATGCTAAATTGAAAGAAGGAAATGAATTGTTTTGGACAAACATTCTGATTTATACACTCCTTGGTCATTGTTGATAAAGATGTGTAGTGATAATGGAATTATTGGAAGAAAGATGATTGGATTCAGATTAAATGCTATAGCCAATGAAACTCAGATGAAGTGATGGAGAATGTTTTTTGAGATTGCTAGATGGATGGATATGAATCATGTCTATAAAAGAGTGCATGAGAAAATGTGGGAACTATTAAGAGTTTCCAGTAAAGAAATAGATAGCACTCAAGTAGAGTTAAGGATGGTTATATCGGAATGAATTTTGACAAGGTAGAAGATTCCTAAAGGCAAATTTAAGAGTGGATACAAGGATAAAGTCATGGCATAAGTAGTACTCGATTTAATACAATGATAATTGAGTTATGCCCAATGTTGAGGGATATGATTAAGTAAAGACCAAAATAGTTTGGCTGAATTAATGAAATTATAAGCATATACCCTAATGCTTATAAATAGATTTGGGATATGATATCTTGGCGATAGTCTTAAGAGATGAAGAAACTAGACAAGCTCTTAAGACCGTTACACCAGATTTTCTAGTTCAAGTCTTTTTGGACTAGATGTTCAATTGGATGAGTGTTATGAACGAAGTCCAAATCGTATGGATGGATGGAATTTGGGCGCAACCTAATTAAACTTGAGATGGCAGACTTTGATGTCATCTTGGGGATAGACTGGTTGTCTCAACACTCTACAAGTGATTATGTGCATAGAAGAGGTTATCATTCAAGAATAGAGATGGCATATAATTTAGTTTTATTGGAAGCATGTTGCCTAAGAAACGAAGGCTGATCATCTCTATGCTAAAAACGAAGAGATGCTTTGAAGAGAAGGAAGTTGGATATATGGTATCTGTGGAATACGTTACCAAAGAAGCACCACAGATGGAAGATATTGATGTGATGCATAAATTCCTGATGTGTTTCCAGGAGACTTACCTGGAGTTACCATCTGATCATATGACCGAGTTCGTCATCGACTTGTTTCCAAGGACGAGACTTGTGTCAAAGGAACCTGTAGAGTAGTTCCTATGGAGTTGAAGGAATGGAGACTCAACTACAATAGTTATTAGACAAGGGTTTTAATTGGCTAAGTATTGCATCATGGGAAGTGCCAATGCAATTCATGAAGAAGAAGGATGGTAGTGTTGTTTGCGTATAGACTACTGGGAACTAAACAAGCTCACAGTCAAGAATCGATATCTACTACCTTAGATCGATGACTTGTTTAAACAGTTGCAAGGAGCAAAGGTATTTTCTTCACTCAAGATATCATCAGCTAAAGAATTTTGGATAGAAATATCTCGAAGATAGCTTTTAGAATCGAGATTGGACATTATGAGTTCTCAATTATGACGTTTGGATTAACCAATGCCCTTACATTTTTTATGAATGGATGAACGGGCTGTTTCATGACATGTTGGACACGTCGGTCATAGTTTTCATAGATGATATTTTGGTTTATTCCAAGAATGAAGCAACTCATACAACGGATTTTAAAATAGCTTCACAACAGTTGAGAAGGGAAAAGCTTTATGCCAATTCCAAGAAATATGAGACATGATTAAACAAAATGATCTTCTTAGATCACGTAGCATCATAAAAAGGGATTAAAGTGGACCCTATTAAGGTAGAGGTAATCATATGGTGAGAAACACCTAAAGAGTATTGTGAAGATCAGAAGTTTCTTGGGTTAGCTGGTTATTACAGACGATTTTTGAAGGACCACTCTAAGATCGCAATACCTCTTACCAAGCTAACCAGGAAAGGAGAGGAGTTTAATTTGACTGACAAGGGTGAAGAATATTTCTAGATTCTAAAGTAAGATTGATATCAGCTTCCATCTTGATCGTTTCGGCACCAGAGAAACCTTTTACCCTATCCATTGGAGTTTTCGGGTTGATGTAAGGTAAATAAGCGTTTTCATATGCTTTAAGTAAACTGAAAGAGCATAAGAAGAGTTACCCAACTCATGATTGGAGTAAACAGTTGTGATTCATGCAATCAAGACTTGGAGACATTATTTAAAACGGAGAGGAATTTTAAATTAGAATAATGTCAGGAGATTTAGAGAAAGAAAAACCCAACCCTGAGTTACTTTGGATGCGGAGATGGTACTCAGATACAGAGGTAGATTCTGAATACATGAAGATAAAGAGTTGGATATTATGAAGGGGATAATGATAAGAGTCCATTGTACTCAATATTCAGTATATCTTGGAGTACCAATATGTTTCATGACCTGAAGAGATTGTACTAGTAAAGATGAATGATAACAAATGTGGTTTAGATGCATGTTTCAGTAATTAAATTATTAGTAAGTAAAGGCTGAAAGACAAAGACCAACGTGGCTTACTACAACGACTATTGGAGCCAGTTTGAAAGTGGAACTGTAATATTACAATGAACTATATCATCGATTTTCCACTGACTCCTAGATCGGTTGACGCAGTATCGGTGATTGTTGATCGCCTTATGAAAATAGCTCATTCTATTGCTATACGACCTTGGTATGCTTTAGAGCGGCTAACTAAGCTATATATGGATAGTATTGTCAGATTGAATGGTATGCATGAGAGCTTAGTGTCGGCCAGAAGCTCATGCTTTATCTTGAAGTTTTGGAAGGATCTATAGGAAACAATGGGAACAAAGTTGAAGTTTAGTACCGCATTTTACCTTAAACCGACGGACAGTCGGGGCGGACTATAAAAATCCTAAGAGATATGCCCTGAGTTTATGAAATTGATTTCAAGGAACTTGAGTTGAGAAGTTATCGTGAATTGAAGTTGCTATTAAGCTACCATTTAAATGTCACCTATCAAGCATGGTACGGTAGAAATGACAAATTCCTTTTTTTTTTTGGAATAAAGTTGGTGAATGAAGAATTTTGGAAACCTAAGTTTAATGAAGAAAACTATCGAGTGGCAGACAAGATCAAAGAAAAGGGGAAGGATAGCTCAGGATTGTCAGAATAGACACCAAGACCTTGAGTTCGCCATAAGTGACGAAGTGTTTTTGAAGATATCACTTATGTATAGTTTGAAATGATTAGACAAGAAGGAAAGTAGTATTCTATATATGCATCGAATCTTATAAACTTTGGAGAGAAGTAAAAAAGTTGCATATCAATTAGCGTTACCGCTATCCATGTCTAGTGTGCATGATGTATTTCGTGTGTCTCTATTGAAGAAATACATTGGAGATCCATATCAAAGGTATTGACCACGGAATCACTAGATTAGATAAAATGTTTAACTATTTAAGTGGTACCAGCCTAGTTCACTAGTGGAAAGGTACAATATTTCCAAAACTAGGATAATTATTATATGAAGAGAATCTGACGAAGACAAGACGTGGAGAAGATGGCATGGAAAGAAGAAGATGCAATGCGGAAATAGAATTCCCACCTATTGACTCCGAAATAAATTCAAATTTTGAGGACAAAATTTATTTTAAGGATGCGGGAGTTGTAAGATCCGTACTTTCAAATTTCGAGGAAGAAATTTCTTTTAAGGGTGGTGGAGTTGTAAGACCCGCACGCCATGAACCCGGCCTAACCTTATATTTTGTGTCGGGACCCGTCTACATATCATGGTCGAGCCAAGTGGACCAAATGTGTAAAGAAAAACCAAGACCAATATGAAAATTTACCCAAAAATAGTCAAAATGAGGGGAGGGTCGCAGGTTTTAACAGGCAGGTCCGACCCTCCCATCGACCCTCACCATCGACCCTCAACCATGGGTCGTAGGGTCTATGAGTTGTCCGACCCTCCCATCGACCCTCACCATCGACCCTCGGTATTCGGGAAAAACAGCATGAATCGAAAATTAGGAAACCTTCTTAATTTTGATTGGAACCTTTCCTAAACTCAATGGGACTTATTTTGGGAGATTTTGCCCTATAAATAGGACGTCCCTAAGCCTCTTTCAGTCCTTTTACAACCCTAATTGGATTGAGAGAAAGAGAAGAGAAGGAAAACTTGAAGAAAAGGCTAAGGAAGAAGAGGAAATTCAGAGGAACTCTGAATCTCAGCAAACCTAAGGTATGAATACATTCCCCATGACTTATTTAATACTTTAGAATGGTTTATGAAGAGGGTATGACTTAGAAGAAACCCAAATCATCCATCCATGGTTTCGTTTCAATGGAAACCATGGAGGAGATCATTAAAACCATGTAGGTGAATAAAGTATAGTTCTAAACCATAAAACATGTATAGAATGGATTGTGGAAGTAAGCCATAGGACCCAACCATGAAAGAGATAACGAAATCTGATATTTTCGACTCAAACCATAGAGGGTCGCACCTAGGGTCGATGGCAGATCCGACCCTAGCATCGACCCTCAGTGTTCTGAAAGTTCAAAATTAGGGGGAGGGTCGCACCCAGGGTCGATCATGACTCCGACCCTACCTCCGACCCTCAGTTAACAGAATGGTTTTTAAAAATTAGAATAAATTGTAATTAAATTTTATCGACTTTGTTAGGTCTTCTAGCAATATAATAACATTATAAAGGTGATTCTAAAGCTTGGAAGAGTAACTATTAACAAGCTAAGGTGAGGAAACGGAACTCTAAACTAATTGGTTAATAACAAATTGTTTTCTCTTTTCTTGAGTCCAATGCCATGCTTGATTCTATGCGAATATGTTTGTAATGTGCATACAACATGTCATCCAATATCTATTATTTGTTCATGCATATTTACTTTATTGTTTATAACATGATGATGATGATGATGATAGGAATAGGCATGTGATTGTATGTGTGTGCTTGGTGTACTTGATGCGAGCGAGTATCAGGGGAGGTGTGATGAGAACGTCAATAAACGTTAACCTTTGGCGGGTCTCAGCACTTTAGCTCTATCTCTAACTCAAGTCTTGTGCATTAGCATCGTCGTATCGCCATTACTTTAGCAGAACTATTATGTCGTAGTGTATCAGGGAAGGTGGTCTCGGTCCTTGTAGTCTCTGACTCTACCGGGGGGCCTTAGCTCTATCTCTATGGACATTCTGAGGGATGCTGGGGTGAGGCCTTGGATACACTGTTTGGCATTAGGATTGGTTAGTTGCGAGCGCAGTTTGCTAGCCCTCACCAGCAGGGGCTTACGTGTTGGTATGGCACTATATAGCAATAAACGTTAACCTTTGTTATATAATGTTCATGATTAGGGTGGATGGGGACGACAATAAACGTTAACCTTTGGGCGGACTTCCACACCCTGTATATAGAGGCGGGGTCAATAAACGTTAACCTTTGACCACCCAACCTTTCTATTGCGCATTGCAAACTATAAACCAGACCAAAGATATGGATTGACTGCATGCATATGTATTGTTGCATTATTTTGTTTACTCACTGAGCTCAAGTTGGAGAACTGACCCTCGTGCGTGTAATTCTTTTTAGTTTCTGATGTTGCAGGTACTATGATTGAAGATTTTATCGGTACGCCAACATATGAACATCTGGCGGTTATGATGAGCAAACTGTGGAGGACGAACATGATTCGTTAAGCGAGCGTTTCAACGGTGGATACGTTTAGTGTTTAGATTTTGTATTTGGATATTGTAATATGTATAAATTATGTTTTGGTTACTTGAAAATAATTGAAATATTAGTTATTTATCATGATTAGACCTCAGTTCATTATCTGTAAAACTTTCGCTATTTATTTTATTACCTCTGATTAATGTGGAATGTGTTTTGGTTTATCATATGTGGGATAGCCTATTTTGAGATCCTGGTTGAACCGTTGGTTTATTGACGGTTAATCACACCATTCTGGTTGGTGCAGAATTGGGGTGTGACATCGATCTTGCTGGGATCCACTTTGATTCCTTCAACGGATACTACATGGCCTAGGAAGGCGACTTCACTTTGCCAACACTCACACTTGATAAATTTGGCATACAGCTTCTCTTTCCTTAAACGCTGTAGAGTGGCGTTTAGATTCTTTATATGGGTTTCCTTGTCCTTGGAATATACCAATATATCATCAATAAATACAATAACCGACGTATCCAACACACCATGGAAAACCCTGTTCATAAGTTCCATGAAAGTTGCTGGTGCGTTTGTCAATCCAATAGACATGACCATGAATTCATAATGTCCATATTTGGTCCTGAAAGCTGTCTTAGGAATATCACCGTCTTTAATCTTCAACTGATGGTAGCCTGACCGAAGATCGATCTTAGAAAATACTTTTTCTCCTTGCAACTGATCGAACAAGTCATCGATCCGAGGTAGTGGATATCGATTCTTGATTGTCAGTTTGTTCAACTCCTGATAGTCGATACATAATCGAACGCTACCGTCCTTCTTCTTTACGAACAATACTGGCGCTCCCCATGGTGATATACTGGGTCGAATATAACCCTTGTCCAGTAGTTCTTGTAGTTGTACTTTCAGTTCCTTTAGTTCAGTAGGAGCCATTCGATAAGGTGCTTTTGATACTGGTGCGACTCCAAGTATAAGATCTATCACAAACTCTGTGGCTCGGTCGGGTGGTAATCCTGGTAGTTCCTCAGGAAATACGTCGGGGTAGTCCCGCACGACATCAATATCTTCCATCCGTGGTGTTTCTTTGGTGAGGTCGACCACTGACACTAGATACCCGATTTCTCTTTTCTCAAGGCACTTCTTAGCCTTTAGTGCTAAGAGTATGAGCTTGCGTTTACGGGAAAGTTTGGTTCCCGCAAAACTGAATTCTGCTCCTTCTTTGTCTTTAAATGTTAGCTTCTTTTTGGTGCATAATAGGTTCACAGAATGCCGAGCTAACCAGTCCATTCCCAAGATGACGTCAAAGTCTGTCATCCCAAGTGGATCAAGGTTGCATCTAAGGTTTTCTCGCCAATGAGAACTGGACATGGCCCATAACCTTTTTCTAACTCTACTTCTAACCCCATCGGTGACCGTACAAGTAGTTTGTAGTTTAATGTTTTGATGGGTAAATTCAGCTTCTTTCCAAAGGACACAGATATAAAAGAATGAGTAGCTCCTGAGTCAAAGAGTACTCTGGCGGGTATGTCATTTATAGGTACGATACCTATGATTTATTTTAACTTAGTCTACATGCTCACACAATGTAATACAACTTAAAAGGTTTCAGTCATACCTGCGACCACATCGGGTGATGCGGCAGCATCCTCAGATGTAACAGCATAAACTCGTCCTTGATGTAGCTGCTTCCTGGGCTTAGGACACTCCCTTGCCATATGCCCCGCTTGATTGCAATTATAACATTTTGGACCTTCAGTATTTAGCTTTGGCTATTGTTGAGCTACTGGGGTAGTCTTGGGTGCAGAAGTAAAGCCTTGGGCACGGAAGGGTTTGAATGTCTTGTTATTCCCTCAGTTATAAGCATTTCTAGCTGGCCTTTTTATACCTCTGTTTTGCATGAAATAACTCTCCTTCTGGCTCGATTCTATAACTCGAGCAATTTGCACGGCTTCATTATATATTTTCTTCTCCAAACCTAGAACATGCTCTCTGATGCTTCCTCTAAGTCCCGTGACAAACCTACGGGTCTTAGTGTCCTCTTTTTGCATGCTGAGTGGTGCAAAGAAAAATAGCTCCTCATAACGCTGTTGATATGCATCCACGGACATCTGTCCCTGATATAAACTCAGGAACCCCTTCTCCATAGAATCTTTGAAGCTTCGGGGATAGTACTTCTCAAAGAAAGCTTCTTTATATATAGCCCATGTCAATAGGGCGTGCTTGGTTAATAGGTAGGCCCTAGTAGATTTCCCCCAATGATGTGCATCACCTTTTAGCATGAAGGTGGCACATAATACCTTCTCTTCTTCTGTAATAGTCATCAGCAAAAAATTCCTCTCTATCTCGTCGATCCAATGTGCTGGCCATAAAGGATCGGACGATTTACCGTTAAACTCCTTGGGTTTCATCTTTAAGAATCGCTCGACCAGTTGGGAGTGGTCCATTTGATTTTGAGAGTATGCCCCAAACATAGGTTGTGGATACTGGTAATTAACCTGAACCGCTTCAGGACCTGGTACTGGAATCTGTCCAGCTGGTGGTTGAGGTGTTTGAGGTGCTGGGTGGTTACCCACCGGTGCTACACTTGTTTGTCCAGTCGGCATTGGTGTAGCATGTGCTGCCTGAAACATTATTCTCATTGCTGCTTGCATTTGAGCCTGTGCTTGTTGCATTTGTTGCAGCCGTTGCACTAGGTTCATAACCATGGTTGCCAGCTCCGGTGGTGGAGGTGGCAAGTTTGTAGGATTTGCCTGACCCTGGTTTACTGGTGGTGCAACCTGTGGATTACTCTGTACATATATATTTTCTTGACTGGCTTCCTCCACGGGTGGTGGTGGTGGAACGCATTTTGGCTCTGCCTGGTTACTCTACACTCAGTCATATTTTCCCTCTGATAATGGTGATGCCTGAAAATCATTAAAATACGTGAGGCAATCATGTATACTTCATGTAGATATGCTAACCGATGTTATTTTCAAAATTTTCAAATCATTCTGTGAAAAATATTGTCTTTTCTATGCAGGGTCGATGGTAGGGGTCGATGGTATGTCCGACCCTGGGAAATCATCCATTTTCCTGAGAGCCGGGGGTCGATGGGTATCCGACCCTCAGTGCGACCCCTGGTTCTCTGTCAGGTTCCCGAGAGACGAGGGTCGATGCGGGGGGTCGATATGGAGGTCGATTGTTCTAATCGAATTCTCCGACCCCCGGACCAAAAATCAGATTTTTAAGGTCCGATTCTGAGTTCATATTCCATTCTTCCTCCTCCGTTTCGACTCGTCTCCTTCCTCTGAGTTGCTACAGTGCCAACTCTGCTACATTGGTCATTTGGGTTCCTTGTTTCGACGTCTACACCTTCCCTACAGGTATGTATCTTACCTTTACATGTTTTTAGGTTTTCTTTTCTAGGTTTTCACCCATATATCTCCTTTTCTTCAAATTAAACTTTTTTCAACCGTAAAAATTCGATTTTTATTGGGGGCTTTTGTTGTTGGTGAGTCAATGGACGAAAGCCTTCGAAAATATTCGAGTTTCATTGGTTGGTTATCAAGAAACTCAAAATTTTCACTTTTTGCCCTAATTTTGGTAAAATTTTGAATTTCTTGAAATTTCTTGAAATTCAATCTAATTAGTTGCAATTTCTGCCTGTTTAAGCCTCACAAGTTAGTTTAGGATCTATGTAAGTCCTCCTGCCCACGTGTATGCGTGAAAAGTGAGGCTTTTGTCCAATTTACATCGTTATTATGTCAAAATTTTAGATTTTTACTCACTACTAACCCATATTTGTTTTTTTTTTATTTGCAGATACTATGGCTCGTACCAAGGTACCCAGAGTTCGCGACCGTCTTCATTTTCGTTCCAACGAAGCCGAGGCACAGTATGCCCACTACGCTCACAAGAAGGTAGAGGGAGGTCGCAAGGTGAACTTGGCTGAGTTAGCCTTGTTCAATGTGGAGAGAGCATTTGGTGATATGGGATGGCTTCCTGTCATCACCTATGATGCATGTACCTGCCCTAACTTGGTACGCCAGTTCTATTGTAACCTCTAGGTGGTGGGGGATTACAATGATGTGGAGAGGGGTGATGAGCTGCGCATCACGAGCTACATCAATGGAGTTGACATCTCATTTGATTATCGGCAACTGGCCGACCTACTGGGCATTTCCTATGCTGTGTAAGACCCGTGTCAAACTAACCCGGTCTTACTACCTTGAACCAGGTTTACCCATCATGGTCGAGTCAAATGGACCAAGGGCATGAAGGAGATCGAGATCCCAGGTATAAAATCGACCCAAAAACACTTAATTTTAGGGGAGGGTCACACACCCAGCTAAGCAGGGTCGGACCTCCCAAAACAGAAAGTCAGACCCTCAGTTTTGAAGGGAGGGTCAGACAGCTTAAGACCCTAGGGTCGACGGGATCATCGACCCTCGGTTTCTGACGAAACTGAAATTAGGAAATTTCCTAATTTTCGGTTGGGATTCTTTCCAAATCTCAATGGGACTATTATAGGACATTCCTACTCTATTTAAAGGACGTCCCTAAGCCACTTTCACTCCTTTCACAACCCTAATTGAATTGAGAGAAAGAGAGAAGAAGGAAAAGACGAAGAAAGGAGACAAGGAGGAAGACTTAGCAAAAAGGAGAAGAGTTACAGAGAAAGATTAATCTTCTCAGGTATGGATACTAATTCCATGAGTTTCTACAGACCTTAGATTAGATATGGTTGAGTGTAGGATTTCGGAGAAACCCAAACCATCCATTCATGGTTAGGTTTTCATGGAAAACCATAGGAGGATGCACGAAAACTGTTTAGATGGATTATACATGATTCTAGACCATGGAATGACTATTGAATAAATGTAGGAAGCAAGCCATAGGACCCCAAACACGAAGAATGGATTAAAAGTGGAAATTGGACCAGAGTGCATCGAGGGTCGCACCGAGGGTCGATAGACCATCCGACCCTAGGTGTTTCTGATCATCGACTCTCAGCATTCGGGAAGTCCAGAATGGAGGGAGGGTCGATAGACCCATCGACCCTAGCATCGACCCTAGCATCGACCCTCAGTTGACAGAATGGTTTTAAATTCTGAATTAATTCTAATTAATTCTATCGACTTTGTTAGGTTTGCTTGCAATATAATAAAGTTATAACGGTATTTTAAAGCTTGGAAAAGTATTTTATAGCAAGCTAAGGTGAGGAACCTTAACCCCAAACTAATCGGTTAATAATAAACTATTTTCTATTTCTTGAGTCCTATGCTATGTTTGAATCTATGCGAATATGTTGTAATGTGCGTACAACATGCCATCCAATATTTCTATTACTTGTTCAAGCATATTTACTTTATTGTTTATAACATGATGATGATGATGATGATAGGAATAGGCATGTGCTTGTATGTGTGTGGTTGATGTGCTTGATGCGAGTGAGTATCAGGGGAGGTGTGATGAGAACGTCAATAAATGTTAACCTTTGGCGGGTCTCAGCACTTTAGCTCTATCTCTAACTCAAGTCTTGTGCATTGACATCGTCGTATCGCCATTACCTTAGCAGAACTATTATGTCGTAGAATATCAGGGGAGGTGGTCTCGGTCCTTGTAGTCTCTGACTCTACTGGGGGGCCTTAGCTCTATCTCTATGGGCATTCTGACGGATGCTGGGATGAGGCCTTGGATACACTGTTTGGCATTAGGATTGGTTAGTAGCGAGCCCAGTTTGCAAGCCCTCGCTAATAGGGGCTTACGTGTTGGTATAGCATTATATAGCAATAAACGTTAACCTTTGTTGTATAATATTATGGTAGGGTGGATGGGGACGACGATAAACGTTAACCTTCGGGCGGGCTTCCACACCCTGTGTAATAGAGGCGGTGCCAATAAACGTTAACCTTTGACCACCCAACCTTTTTATTGCGCATTGTAAACTATAAACCAAGACCAAAGATATAAATTGATTTTTTTTGCATGCATATGTAATGTTGCATTGTTTTGGCTACTCACTGAGCCGTGTTGTGTGCTCACCCCTCGACGTCGAATATTTTTAGTTGATGATGCAGGTTATACAGTCGAAGATTATATGAACGCGTCTACATACGGGAATGTAGCAGCCATGGACGCTGGAGCTGAAGACGATACACACGACTCCTCTTGCGAGTGCAACTCGTGTGTATTTGACTAGATATTTTTATAGGTTTCTTTATTGGATTTATAAGACATGTATTTGGTACTTAAATATTTATGTCTCAGTTAAACACAGAATAATTTGCTATTATTTATGGATATCATTTTAGTTCTCAGTTCATTTATTTATAAGACTTCCGCTATTGTGTATTTACTCTGATTATGATGGTGAGTATATGAAGGTTCAGGTAACGCGGGGATAGCCTATTTGAGATCCTGGTTGAACCGTTGGTTATTTAGCGGTTCATCACACCATTCTGAAATGTACGGAATTGGGGTGTGACAACTTGGTATCAGAGCATCTCAGGCATTGCCCGCTGAACTATCATACATTCACAACAATAGTGAACTGAGATAGGATAAAAATAAAAGCTTTAATATAAACATACTATAAGCACCTGTGTTGGTTGAGACAGAAATTAAACAAGACGATAATGTACATATAAAAGGTGGAACCATATATATACACTCACACAGAAAGAGAAGACCAAGAATTATCCTAATAAACAAATAATTTAGGGTATTATCTATAAGTTGGGTAGTTATCCAAGTATACAAGGATATAGTACAGTAGCAAGAAGGGAGCTTCTGTAAAGTAGAAAGTTGGAATACCGAGTTGGTACCCACAAGATGTGAAACTCGATGTAAGACAGAGGAAGAAGGAAAATGGCTAGTAATGCCAAAACCCCTGTAGAGATAAAGGAAAAGATCTCGGGCTAAATCCAAACAGAGATAACAGGATAATGGCCATATAAGTAGATATGTTTATATAGGATGCGGTGCATTATTGATTTACTCTTATGATTATAGAGGATGCACATACCAGATTTTAAACTCTCGTGTCTTGATAGGATACCTTCTTGATTTAACCTGTCAATTGGAGTTACAGATATTGTTTCTTTAGTATTAGTCCTGATTATACTAATCTGCACCATTCTCATGATCGAAAACATGAACAGAGATACGAACTGAATGAACAGTTAAATGCTTAATCATGTTGAGCGTACATCTACTGATTTATACCTGATTTATTGATGTACGAAAATTTTCTCCAGATTTATACCTGATATATTGATGTATGAAATCTTCTCCAGATTTATTCTTATGGTGCCTTGATCAATGGCATTATATACTCGATAGAACCGGTAACCATGAGGTTAAGAGCTGTAGAACCTCTATTTCCATGTATTTAGACCACCGTGCAACCTAATGATCTATTGATGCCGGTTGGATTACCACAGATTTACTCCTGATCCTTAAAACCTAGATTCACTAGATAAAGCAAGTGGTTGTCATTATGATAATTGAAAGAAGGAAATGAATTGTTTTGGACAAACATTCTGAATTATACACTCCCTGATCATGGTTGATAAAGATGTGTAGTGATAATGGAATTATTGGAAGAAAGATGATTGGATTCAAACTAAATGCTATAGCCAATGAACCTCAGATGAAGTAATGGAGAATCTATTTTGAGATTGCTAAATGGATGGAATTTGGACGCAACCTAATTAGACTTGAGATGGCAGACTTTGATGTCATCTTGGGAATGGACTGGTTAGCTCGGCATTCAGCAAACCTATTATGAGCCGAAAAGAAGCTAACGTTCAAAGACAAAGAAGGAGCAGAATTCAGTTTCTCGGGAACCAAACTTCCCAGGAGACGCAAGCTCATACTCTCAGCATTAAAGGCTAAGAAGTGCCTTGAGAAAGGGGCGGTCGGATATCTAGTATCAGTGGTCGACCTAACCAAGGACATGCCACGAATGGAAGATATTGATGTCATGCGAGATTTTCCTGATGTATTTCCAGAGGAACTACCCGGATTACCACCCGACCGAGCCACAGAGTTTGTAATAAACCTACTACCCGGAGCCGCACCAGTATCAAAAGCACCTTATAGAATGGCTCCTACTGAACTGAAGGAATTAAAAGTGCAATTACAAGAACTACTGGATAAGGGTTATATTAGACCCAGTATATCTCCATGGGGAGCACCGGTGTTGTTCGTAAAGAAGAAGGATGGTAGCGTTCGATTATGCATCGACTATCGAGAGTTGAATAAACTGACCATCAAGAATCGATATCCACTACCCAGGATCGATGACTTGTTCGACCAGTTACAAGGAGCGAAGGTATTTTCAAAGATCGATCTTCGATCAGGCTATCATCAGCTGAAGATTAAGGAAGGTGACATTCCGAAGACAGCTTTCAGGACAAGATACGGACACTATGAGTTCTTAGTGATGTCATTCGGATTAACTAATGCACCGGCAACGTTCATGGAACTAATGAACCGAGTTTTCCACAATATGTTGGACACGTCGGTTATAGTATTTAATGATGACATATTGGTATACTCCAAGGACAAGGAAACCCGTGTCAAGAACCTAAACGCAGCCCTACAGCGTTTAAGGAAAGAGAAGTTATACGCCAAATTTTCGAAGTGTGAGTTTTGGCTAAGTGAAGTCGCCTTTCTAGGCCATTTAGTATCCGCTGAAGGAATCAAAGTGGGACCCCAGTTAGATCGAGGCTATTGTGAAGTGGGAAGCACCAAAGAGTGTTTCAGAAATTAGAAGCTTTCTGGGTCTAGCTGGTTATTATCGGAGATTCGTAGAAGACTATTCTCGGATTGCCGTACCTCTCACCAGTTTGACCAATATGGACGGATAAGTGTGAAAAGAGTTTTCAAACACTGAAGACCAGATTGATATCCGCCCCAATTTTGACCATTCCCGTTCCAGGACAGACATTTACCTTATACACTGATGCATCGGGATTGGGACTAGGATGTGTGCTTACGCAAGGAGAGCAAGTAGTTGCGTATGCCTCGAGACAATTGAAGGTACATGAGAAAAATTACCCCACTCATGATTTGGAGTTAGCGGCAGTAGTACATGCTGTCAAGATATGGAGACACTACCTATACGGAGAGAAATTTCAGATTAAGTCGGACCATAAAAGTCTTACTTATCTATTTAATCAGAAGGAGTTGAATATGAGACAAAGAAGATGGTTGGAACTATTGAAAGACTATGATTGTGATATCCAATATCATCCAGGAAAAGCGAACGTGGTAGTGGATGCATTGAGCAGAAAAACAATGATAAAATCTCAAGGAGAAGTTAGCACGACTGCGGCAATGTGCACTACCCGAATGGTATTCAATCACGGCAACGAGCAGTATGTGATAGACACAACGGATGGATCAGCCAACCAAGGGTTTATTCATCGGTTTTTGAATATGTTCACGGCATTGAAGATTATACCGGATATAGTGGATGAAGTGAAGACAGCTATCAAAGCAGATCCCTATCTGAGAACGGTACAAGAAGATATCGAGAAAGGTAGGACTAACCCTGAGTTCACCTTGGATGACGAAAAGGTACTGAAATACAAAGGAAGAATATGTGTACCTGAAACAGAAAATATGGACATTAGACACCGACTGATGAAGGAAGCCCATACCACCATTTATTCGATACATCCTGGAAGCAAAAAAATGTATCATGATCTAAAGAAACTATATTGGTGGAGGGGAATGAAAGCAGATGTAGCCAAGTTCGTGTCTCAATGCCTAAATTGCCAGAAAGTAAAGGCGGAGTGACAAAGACCCACAGGACTGTTACAGCCATTACCGGAACTAGCATGGAAATGGGACTGCATCACTATGGACTTCGTCACAGGACTACCATTGACTCCTCGAGTAGTTGACGCAGTTTGGTTGATTGTAGACCGTCTGACTAAGACAGCTCGCTTCATACCGATACGACCCCAGTATACACTGGAAAGGTTAGCAAAGTTGTATGTGGATAATATTGTTTGGTTACACGGTGTACCAGAAAACATTGTGTCCGATAGAGATCCACGATTTACTTCCAAATTTTGGGAAGGACTGCAAAAGGCTATGGGTACAACATTGAAGTTCAGTACTGCATTCCACCCGCAAACAGACGGACAGTCAGAGCGTACAATCCAGATTCTAGAAGATATGCTACGAGCATGTGTGATTGATTTCAAGGGATCATGGGATGAGAAGTTACCATTGATCGAGTTCGCCTATAACAACAGCTATCAGGCTACTATACAGATGTCACCTTATGAAGCACTGTATGGGAGAAAGTGTCGAACTCCCTTGTTTTGGAATGAAGTCGGAGAACATAGTATTGTTGGACCGGAATTTGTTGAAGAGACTTGTCGAGTGGTCGACATCATCAAGGAAAGAGTAAGAGTAGCTCAGAACCGTCAGAAGCAATACCCAGATACTCAACGAAGAGATCTAGAGTTCGCCGTAGGCGATAAAGTATTTTTGAAAGTATTGCCTATGCGAGGATTGAAGAGGTTCGGACAGAAAGGAAAACTAAGTCCAAGATACGTCGGGCCATATGAGATTCTGGCTAAGCGTGGAAAAGTAGCTTATCAGTTAGCACTACCACCATCTATGTCAAGTGTGCATGACGTATTTCACATATCCTTATTGAAGAAGTATCTCAAAGACCCAACACATGTTTTGACAGTGGATTTGCCAGAATTGACTGATGATTTGACATTTGAAGTAACACCAACGGAAATCACTAGTCGAAAGGTTCAACGTCTACGCAACAGAGATATCTACTATGTTAAGGTCACATGGAAAAGTAGAGACATAGAAGAGATTACATGGGAAGAAGAAAATGCTATGAGAAAACAATACCCTGACTTGTTCGATTCAGAAGGTACGTACAATTTCGAGGATGAAATTTTTATAAGTTGGGGGGAGTTGTAAGACCCGTGTCAAACTAACCCGGTCTTACCACCTTGAACCAGGTTTACCCATCATGGTCGAGTCAAATGGACCAAGGGCATGAAGGAGATCGAGATCCCAGGTATAAAATCGACCCAAAAACACATAATTTTAGGGGAGGGTCGCACACCCAGCTAAGCAGGGTCGGACCTCCCAAAACAGAAAGTCAGAGCCCCAGTTTTGAAGGGAGGGTCGGACAGCTTAAGACCCTAGGGTCGACGGGATCATCGACCCTCCCATCGACCCTCGGTTTCTAACGAAACTGAAATTAGGAAATTTCCTAATTTTCGGTTGGGATTCTTTCCAAATCTCAATGGGACTATTATAGAACATTCCTACTCTATTTAAAGGACGTCCCTAAGCCACTTTCACTCTTTTCACAACCCTAATTGAATTGAGAGAAAGAGAGAAGAAGGAAAAGAGGAAGAAAGGAGACAAGGAGGAAGACTTAGCAAAAAGGAGAAGAGTTACAGAGAAAGATTAATCTTCTCAGGTATGGATACTAATTCCATGAGTTTCTACAGATCTTAGATTAGATATGGTTGAGTGTAGGATTTCGGAGAAACCCAAACCATCCATTCATGGTTAGGTTTTCATGGAAAACCATAGGAGGATGCACGAAAACTGTTTAGATGGATTATACATGGTTCTAGACCATGGAATGACTGTTGAATGAATGTAGGAAGCAAGCCATAGGACCCCAAACACGAAGAATGGATTAAAAGTGGAAATTGGACCAAAGTGCATCGAGGGTCGCACCGAGGGTCGATAGACCATCCGACCCTAGGTGTTTCTGACCATCGACCCTCAGCATTCGGGAAGTCCAGAATGGAGGGAGGGTCGATAGACCCATCGACCCTAGCATCGACCCTAGCATCGACCCTCAGTTAACAGAATGGTTTTAAATTTCGAATTAATTCTATCGACTTTGTTAGGTTTGCTAGCAATATAATAAAGTTATAACGGTGATTTTAAAGCTTGGAAAAGTATTTTATAGCAAGCTAAGGTGAGGAACCTTAACCCCAAACTAATCGGTTAATAATTAACTATTTTCTATTTCTTGAGTCCTATGCTATGTTTGAATCTATGCGAATATGTTGTAATGTGCATACAGCATGCCATCCAATATTTCTATTACTTGTTCATGCATATTTACTTTATTGTTTATAACATGATGATGATGATGATGATAGGAATAGGCATGTGCTTGTATGTGTGTGGTTGATGTGCTTGATGCGAGCGAGTATCAGGGGAGGTGTGATGAGAACGTCAATAAACGTTAACCTTTGGCGGGTCTCAGCACTTTAGCTCTATCTCTAACTCAAGTCTTGTGCATTGACATCGTCGTATCGCCATTACCTTAGCAGAACTATTATGTCGTAGAGTATCAGGGGAGGTGGTCTCGGTCCTTGTAGTCTCTGACTCTACCAGGGGGCCTTAGCCCTATCTCTATGGGCATTCTGAGGGATGCTGGGGTGAGGCCTTGGATACACTGTTTGGCATTAGGATTGGTTAGTAGCGAGCCCAGTTTGCAAGCCCTCGCTAATAGGGGCTTACGTGTTGGTATAGCATTATATAGCAATAAACGTTAACCTTTGTTGTATAATGTTATGGTAGGGTGGATGGGGACGACGATAAACGTTAACCTTCGGGCGGGCTTCCACACCCTGTGTATAGAGGCGGTGTCAATAAACGTTAACCTTTGACCACCCAACCTTTCTATTGCGCATTGCAAACTATAAACCAAGACCAAAGATATAAATTGATTTTTTTTGCATGCATATGTAATGTTGCATTGTTTTGGCTACTCACTGAGCCGTGTTGTGTGCTCACCCCTCGACGTCGAATATTTTTAGTTGATGATGCAGGTTATACAGTCGAAGATTATATGAACGCGTCTACATACGGGAATGTAGCAGCCATGGACGCTGGAGCTGAAGATGATACACACGACTCCCCTTGCGAGTGCAACTCGTGTGTATTTGACTAGATATTTTTATAGGTTTCTTTATTGGATTTATAAGACATGTATTTGGTACTTAAATATTTATGTCTCAGTTAAACACAGAATAATTTGCTATTATTTATGGATATCATTTTAGTTCTCAGTTCATTTATTTATAAGAGTTCCGCTATTGTATATTTACTCTGATTATGATGGTGAGTATATGAAGGTTCAGGTAACGCGGGGATAGCCTATTTGAGATCTTGGTTGAACCGTTGGTTATTTTGCAGTTCATCACACCATTCTGAAATGTGCAGAATTGGGGTGTGACTTGCTGGCCCCATGGTTTTCTGTGCTCCTGGAGAGCCCCAGTTCTTCTCTCTACAGATGAGGGCTGAGATCGATAGTTAGCTCATTTGACCTGATCGCTGGCAGATGAAGGCGTGTTATCTGCGTTATGATCTACGGGTATACTGCAAGATCATTCAGCATAACCTGATACCGCAGAGTGGTCATTACGAGAGGGTCTCCCAGCTGACCCAGTATCTCCTATACTGTATATGCACTAGGCAGCCTGTCTTCCTTCCATACATCATCATGCGTACCATGATCAGTGCCACATTGCCCAGTCACACAGGCAACCTTCCTTACGGACGTATGATCCCTACGCTGCTTACCCGCCTGGGGGTTGATTTACTGGATGAGAAGATTCAGGTGAAATCCTTCTCAACGCCTCTGGATTGGGAGGCTATTTGCAAGATGGGCATGTGGGATGCCCAGGTCAGTGATGAGGAGAGGAACGCGATGGTGCGCCCTCGCACTCGAGTAGAGATGGCTGACGCTGAGGCAGCAGCAGCAGCTGCTGGAGTTCATGGGGAGCCTGCTGGTGATGATGACCGTCTGTACATGGATGTGGACTCTATACCACCTCCTTCACCTACACATGCTGCTGGAGCTAGTACTTCTTATGTGGCTGGTCCTTCTCATGCGGCTGGTCCTTCACACCCACCTTCTGCTATGATGGGGATATTGCATGGGATGAGAGAGGCTCAGCGCAGATCTGATCTGAGGATGGGGGAGTTACTAGACGCTCAGCGTGTGAGAGTGGATGAGCTACTAGAAGCCCAACGTATATCGTACATGAGGTTGGGAGAGCTCATAGATGCTCAACACCGGTCAGATATGCGTATGGAGGAGCTTTTGGGTGCCCAGAACGCATGACTGATCAGCGATTGGCTAGTCTCACAGCTAGTCTTCAGACGACCCAGACTCAGGTAGCCTGGTTGACTAGAGTCTACGCTGAGGATTATGACAGAGACCGTGAGGCACCGCCTCCTCCTTCACCTCCAGCTTCATGAGTATATTTATTTTCTTTCTTTGTACTACAGAGTAACTGTCCGGGTTGTGGACTGTACTCTGCTTTAGTTATTTATATACATTTGTTTCTCTCTCATTGTATTTAAAATTGCTCCCCCTTTAATAGATGCATTATTCTCTTTTTAAGTTTGGTCTCAAACATCACTTGTGCTTATAGTGTGTTAATATTACAGTTTTTACTTTTATCCTACCTCAGTTCACAATTCATCGTGAAGGTATGCTAGTTTAGCGGACAATGCCTGAGATGCTCTGATACCAAGTTGTCACACCTCAATTCCATACTATTCAGAATGGTGTGATGAACCGCTAGCAAACCAACGGTTCAACCAGGATCTCGAGTAGGCTATATCCGTTTTATCTAAATCTCATACATCCACATTCATAATCAGAGTAAATACACAATAGCGGAAGTCTTATAGTAAAATGAACTGAGAAATCTAGATGTGATAATCATATTTAAGTAGCAAATTATTCTGTATCAACTAAGACATAAATAAATATCAATTACATGTCTTTACTAAATCCAAATAATAAAAATAAAATCTAATCGAATACGCATGAGTTGCACTCGCAAGAGGAGTCATGCGTATCCACTTCGTCTTCAACTTTCGTCGCCGCCATGTGCCCGTACACTGGAGCGTTGATATAATATTTGACGGTCGTACCTGCATCATCAACTAAAAATATTTGACATCGAGAGGGTGAGCACACATCATGGCTCAGTGAGCAAAAAAAACAATGCAACAATACATATGCATGCATTCAATTCATATCTTTGGTCTGGTTTAAAGTTTGCAATGCGCAATAGAAAGGTTCAGTGGTCAAAGGTTAACGTTTATTGACCCCTCCTCTATACACAGGGTGTGGAAGTCCGTCCAAAGGTTAACGTTTATTGTCGTCCCCATCCACCCTACCATGAACATTGTACAACAAAGGTTAACGTTTATTGCCATACAGTGCCATACCAACACGTAAGCCCCTGCTGGCGAGGGCTTGCAAACTAGGCTCGCAACTAACCAATCCTAATGCCAAACAGTGTATCCAAGGCCTCACCCCAGCATCCCTTAGAACGCCCATAGAGATAGAGCTAAGGCCCCCCGGTAGAGTCAGAGACTACAAGGACCGAGACCACCTCCCCTGATACTCTACGACGTAATAGTTCTGCTAAAGTAATGGCGATATGACGAAACTAATGCACAAGACTTGAGTTAGAGATAGAGCTAGAGTGCTGAGGCCCGGCCCATGACACCTCCCCCTGATACTCGCTCGCATCAAGTACACCAACCACACACATACATCCACATGCCTATTCCTATCATCATCATCATCATCATGTTATAAACAATAAAGTAAAAAAGCATGAAACAATTAATAGAAATATTGGATGACATGTTGAATGCACATTACAAGCATATTTGCATAGAATCAAGCACAGCATTGGACTCAAGAAATAAAAATAGTTTGTTATTAACCAATTAGTTTAGGTCTTGTTTCCTCACCTTTACTTGATCATAAGTCCTCTTTCAAGATTTAAGAATCAACTATATATCGATATTATATCTCTAGAAAACCTAACCAAGTCGATAGAATTTAATTAGAATTAATTCGAACTTTAAAAAGCATGCTGCTCACTGGGGGTCGATTCTAGGGTCGGAGTCTTGATCGACCCTGGGTGCGACCACCCCTATTCTGGACTTCCCAAAAATGGGGGTCGATGCTCAGGGTCTGGTAGGGTCGATTGGCCATCGACCCATGCGACCCCCTGTGGGTTTTGTCAATTTTTCTTCCTTCAGTCCATTCTTCATGTTTGGGGTCCTATGGCTTGCTCCTACAGTCCATTCCACACATTTTCTGTGGCCTAGAACTATGGCTTATTCACCTATATGGCTTTCATGATTTCCCCCATGGTTTTTCATGAAAATCTAACCATGGGTGGATAATTTGGGTTCCTCCTAGATAATCCCCTCTTCATTATCTACTCTATGGTCTTAAGAAATTCATGGAGATAGTATCCATACCTGAGAAGTATGCTTCTTCCTCTGAATCCCTTCTCCTTGGTCTTCTTCTCCACTTTCCTTCTCTTCTCCTTCTCTTCCTTCTCTTCTCTTTCTCTCAATCCAATTAGGGTTGTAAAGGAGTGAAAGAGGCTTAGGAACGTCCTATTTATAGAGTAGAAACTCCTAAAATAAGTCCCATTGAGATTAGGAAGTAATCCCATTGAGATTAGGAAGGTTTCCTAATTTTTGGTTCGAACTATTTTTACCAACTACTGAGGGTCGATAGGGGGGGTCGGAGATCCCATCGACCCCTGGTCCTTAAAGTGTCCGACCCCTCATGTAAAACTAGGGGTCTGACTATTATACTGGGGGGGTCCGACCCTCCCTTGCTGGGTATGCGACCCTCCCCTTATTTTGAGTGTTTTTGGGTCAGTTTAATACTTGGGATCGTGATCTCCTTCACGCACATGAACCATTTGGTTTGACCATGATGGGTAGACCTGGTTCAAGGTGGTAAGACCGGATTAGTTTGATACGGGTCTTACAGAAAGGTCGACCATCACAAGTGTGGTCGCACTTATGGTAGCATGATGTGCGACCACACAGACACACATGTCCAACCACATGCCCTCTGGAAGTTTCCAGGGAAGGTGTGGTCACACGTGTGGTTAGAGTATGTTCGACCATACCCTGTGACCCCACGCCCTATGGTCGCAGAAACTAAGACCACAGGTGCTGCCACACCTGCGACCCCTCAGTTTCTGTCAGTCTAAATACATGGGAATTAATTCTAATTAAAAGTCTATAAACTTGTTAGGTTTTCAAGTGATCTAAGAGTGAATTACAAAGCTTGAATGAGGATCTACTATCAATGAAAGGTGAGAGAACAAGACCTAAACTAATTGGCTAATAATAAACCATTTTTAATTATTGAGTCCAATGCCATGAATGATTCTATGCTTATATACGTGTATTGTGCATTTCACATGTCATCTAATATTCCTGTTATTATTGTTCATGCATATTTAATTCAGTTTATTTATAACATGATGATGATGACGATGCTAGGAATAGGCATGTGAATGTATGTGAGTGGTTAATGTACTTTATGTGAGTGGGGCATCAGGGGGAGGACGTGACACTGTGGTTCATCCTGGTCACCAGACTCTAGCTCTATCTCTACTCAAGTCTTGTCCACTAACATCGTCGTATCGCCATTACATTAACAGAACTATTATGTCATAGGGCATCAAGGGAGGTCGTCTCAGACCGTGTAGTCTCTTACTCTGCCGGGAGGCCTTAGCTCTATCTCTATGGACGTATTGAGGGATGCTGGGGTAAGGCCTTGGATACACTGTTTGACATTAGGATTGGTTAGTTGCGAGCCCAATTTGTAAGCCCTCGCCAATAGGGGCTTACGTGTTTGTATGGGTAGGGCATCAGGGGAAGTGTTATGCGCTGTTTGATCCGGGCACTTTAGCTCTATCTCTATTCCATGATGGGTGCATGTGGGATGGCAATGGTGTTTGATCCATTGGGCGGCTTCACACACTCGTGTATAGAGGTGCGGCGGCCACCTATCCTTTCTATTGCACATTGCAAACTTATGAACCGGACTAAAGATATGAATTGACTGCATGCATATGTATGTTGCATTGTTTTGTTTGCTTACTAAGCCATGATGTGTCCTTACCCTGTCACACCCCAATTCTATACCATTCAGAACGGTGTGATGAACCACTATTAAACCAACGGTTCAACCAAGATCTCTAATAGGCTATGTCCATTAAAAATAAAACCATACACATTCACAACCATAATCAGAATAAATACACAATAGCAAAGTCTTATAGTAAATGAACTGAGAACTCTAATTGTGATAATCATAGATAAAGTATCAATTTACGTTGTATCAACTGAGACATAAGTAAATAAAATATCAATTACTTTCCCTTAATAAATTTAAATAAAAATATAGTCGAATACGCATGAGTTGCACTCACATAAGGGGTCATGTGTATCATCTAAGTCTTCAGCTTCCAATACAGCAACACGCCCGTATACTGGAGCACTCATATAATCTTCGACAGTGGTACCTGCATCATCAACTAAAAATATTCGACGTCGAGAGGGTGAGCACACATCATGGCTCAGTGAGCAAACAAAACAATGCAACAAACATATGCATGCATTCAATTCATATCTTTGGTCTGGTAAATAAGTTTGCAATGTGCTATAGAAAGGATAGGTGGCCGCAGCACCTCTATACACGAGTGTGTGAAGCCGCCCAAAGGTAACGTTTATTGTCATCCCACATGCACCCACCATGAACAATGTACACGCAAAGGTTACGTTTATTGCTGTACCAGTTGCCCATACTAACACGTAAGCCCCTGCTGGCGAGGGCTTTCAAACTGGGCTCGCAACTAACCAATCCTAATGTCAATCAGTGTATCCAAGGCCTCACCCCAGCATCCCTCATTACGTCCATAGAGATAGGCTAAGCCCCCCGGCAGAGTCAGAGACTACACGGTCCGAGACCACCTCCCCTCATACCCTACGACGTAATAGTTCTGCTAAGGTAATGGCGATATGATGATGTCAATGGACAAAACTTGAGTTAGAGATAGAGCTAGAGTGTTGAGGCCCGGCCAATGACATCCCCCCTGATACTCGCTAGCATCAAGCACACCAACCATACACATACATTCACATGCCTATTTGTATCATCATCATCATCATCATGTTATAAATAATAATTTAAATATGCATGAACAGTAATAATAGAAATATTGGATGACATGTTGAATGTAAATAACAAGCATACACACATAGAATCAATCAAGGCATTGGACTCAAGAATAAAATAGTTTATTATTAGCCAATTAGTTTAGGTCTTGTTCCCTCACCTTTGCTTGATCGTAGATCCTCTTTCAAGCTTTAAGAATCAAGTAAATATCACTATTATATCACTAGAAGACCTAATCAAGATGATAGAATTTAATTAGAATTAATTCTGATTTAAAAAGCATGCTGTTAACTGGGGGTCGATGCCAGGGTCGGAGGTTCCATCGACCCTGGGTGCTACCACCCAGATTCTGGACTTCCCGAACACTGGAGGTCAATTGTCAGGGTCTGGTAGAGTCGATTGGCCATCGACCCCCCGTGCAACCTCCTATGGGTTTAGTCAATTTTTCATCCTACAGTCCATCCTTCGTGTTTGGGGTCCTATGGCTTGCTTCTACAATCCATTACATACATATTCTACGGCTTAGAACTGTAGTTCATTCACCTATATGGCTTTTGTGATCTCCCCCATGGTTTTCCATGAAAACCTAACCATGGGTGGATGATTTGGGTTTCTCCTAGATCATTCCCTCTTTACTATCTATTCTAAGGTCTGTAGAATTACATGAAGATAGTATCCATACCTGAGAGTTAGGCTTGTTTCTCTGAAGCCTTCTCTTTGATCTTCTTCTCTACTTCCTTCTCTTCTCTTTCTCTTCTCCTTCTCTTCTCTTTCTCTCAATCCAATTAGGATTCTAAAAGGAGTGAAAGAGGCTTAGGGACGTCCTATTTATAGAGTAGAAACTCCCAAAATAAGTCCCATTGAGATTAGGAAGGAATCCCATTGAAATTTGGAAAGTTTCCAATTCACGATTTCTGTCGGCAGACTGGGGGTCGATGAGGGGGTCAGAGATCCCGTCGACCCCTGGTTCTAAAATGTCCAACCCCCGATTAAAAACTTAGGGTCTGACTTTTATACTGGGGGGGTCCGACCCTACCATGCTGGGTATGCGACCCTCCCCCTTATTTTAGTATTTTTGGGTCAGTTTAATACCTGGGATCATGATCTCCCTTACACACTTGATCCATTTGGCTCAACCATGATGGGTAGACCTGGTTCAAGGTGGTAAGATCGGGTTAGTTCGATACGGGTCAACTCCCCCCTAGTTATAAAAATTTCATCCCCAAAATTATACATACCTTCCGAGTCAAATAAATGAGGATATTGCTTTCGCATAGCATTCTCTTCTTCCCATGTGATTTCTTCCATATCTCTACTTCTCTAGGTGACCTTAACATAATACATATCACGGTTGCGTAGTCGTTGAACATTCCGACTAGTGATTTCAGTCAGTGCTACTTCAAATGTCAAATCTTCAGTCAAATTAGGTAAGTCTATTGTCAAAACGTGCGTCGGATCCTTGACATACTTCTTCAATAAGGAAATATGAAATATGTCATGCACACTTGACATAGATGGTGGTAGTGCTAACTGGTAAGCCACTTTTCCACCTTTAGCTAGAATCTCATATGGCCCGACATATCTTGGACTTAGTTTCCCTTTCTATCCGAACAGTTTCAATCCTCGCATAGGCGATACTTTTAAGAATACTTTATCACCCACGACGAACTCAAGGTCTCGGCGTCGGGTATCGGCATATTGTTTCTGATGATTTTGAGTTGTTCTCACTCTTTCCTTGATAATGTCGACCACTCGACAAGTTTCTTCAATAAATTCCGGTCCAACAATACTACGTTCCCCAACTTCATTCCAAAACAAAGGAGTTCGACACTTTCTGCCATACAGTGCTTCATAGGGTGACATCTGTATAGTAGCCTGATAGCTGTTATTATAAGCGAACTCAATCAATGGTAAATTTTCATCCCATGATCCTTTAAAATCAATTACACATGCTCGAAGCATATCTTCTAGAATCTGAATTACACGCTCTGACTGTCCATCTGTCTGTGTGTGGAATGCAGTACTAAACTTTAATGTTGTAACCATAGCCTTTTGCAATCCTTTCCGAAACTTTGAAGTAAATCGTGGATCTTTGTCGGACACAATGCTTTCAGGTACACCGTGTAATCACACTATGTTATCCACATACAGCTTAGATAACCTCTCCAGTGTATACTGAGGTCGTATAGGTATAAAGCGAGCTGTTTTAGTCAGGCGGTCAACAATCACCCAAACTGCATCCACTACTCGAGGAGTCAAGGGTAATTTTGTGACGAAGTCCATAGTGATGCAGTCCCATTTCCATGCTGGTTCGGTGACGGCTTTAACAGTCCTGCCGGTCTTTGTCGTTCAGCCTTTACTTTCTGATAATTTAGGCATTGAGACACGAACTTAGGTACATCTGCTTTCATTCCTCTCCACCAATATAATTTCTTTAGATCATGATACATTTTTGAACTTCCAGGATGTATCGAATAGGTGGTGGTATGTGCTTCTTTCATCAATCGGTGTCTAATGTCCAAGCTTTCTATTTCAGGTACACATATTCTTCCTTTGTACTTCAGTACCTTTTATTCGTCCAAGGTGAACTCAGGGTTAGTCCTACCTTTTTCGATGTCCTCTTGTACCGTTCTTAGGTAAGGGTCTGATTTGATAGCTGTCTTTACTTCATCAATTATATCCGGTATAATCTTCAATTCGGCGAACATATTTAAAAACCGATGAATAAACCCTTGGTTGGCTGATCCATCAGGTGTATCTATCACAAACTTCTCATTACCGTGCTTAAATACCTTTCTGATAGTACACATTGCGGCAGTAGTGCTAACCTCTCCTTGAGATTTTATCATTGCCTTTCTACTCAACGCATCGGCTACTACATTAGCTTTCCCCGGATGATACTGGATATCACAATCATAGTCTTTCAATAGTTCCAACCATCTTCTTTGTCTCATATTCAGCTCATTCTGATTAAATAGATAAGTAAGACATTTATGGTCTGATTTAATCTAAAACTTCTCCCCGTACAGATAATGTCTCCATATTTTGACAACATGTACTACTGCCGCTAGTTCCAAATCATGAGTGGGATAATTCTTCTCATGTGTCTTCAGTTGTCTTGAGCCATAAGCAATTACTTGTTCTCCTTGCATAAGTACACATCCTAATCCCAGTCCTGACGCATCGGTGTACAAGATAAATGGTTGTCCTAGAATCGGGATGGTTATGATTGGAGCTGATATCAATCTAGCCTTTAAGGTTTGAAAACTCTTCTCGCATTTGTCTGTCCAAACCAACTTCTCACCCTTCTTAGTCAAGCTGGTAAGAGGTACGGCAATTCGGGAATAGTCTTTCACAAATCGTCGATAATAGCCAGCTAGACCCAGAAAATTTCTAATTTCTGCAACACTCTTCAGTGCTTCTCACTTTACAATAGCCTCGATCTTGCTGGGATCCACTTTAATTCCTTCAGTGGATACTACATGGCCTAGAAATGTGACTTCCTTTAGCCAAAACTCACACTTTGAAATTTTGGCGTAGAGCTTCTCCTCCCGTAGTCTCTCCAGAGCGGCGTTTAGATTCTTAACAGGCGTTTCCTCGTCTTTGGAGTAGACTAATATATCATCAATGAATACAATAACCGACGTATCCAACATGTCATGGAAAACCCGGTTCATAAGTTCCATAAAGGTTGCTGGTGCGTTTGTCAATCCAAAAGACATAACCAAGAATTCATAATGTCCATATCTGGTCCTGAATGCTGTCTTAGGAATATCACCATCCTTAATCTTCAGTTGATGGTAGCCTGATCGAAGATCGATCTTGGAGAACACTTTGGCGCCTTGCAACTGAACGAACAGGTCATCGATCCGAGGCAATGGATATCGATTCTTGGTTGTCAGTTTATTCAGTTCTCGGTAGTCTATACACAAGCAAACGCTACCGTCCTTTTTCTTCACGAATAATACTGGCGCTCCCCATGGTGATATACTAGGGCGATTATAACCCTTGTCCAGCAGTTCTTGTAGTTGTACTTTCAATTCCTTCAGTTCATTAGGAGCGATTCTATAAGGTGCTTTCGATACTGGTGCGGCTCCAGGTATAAGGTCTATAACAAACTCTGTAGCTCAGTTTGGGGGTAATCCTGGTAATTCTTCAGGAAATACTTCTGGATAGTCATACACGACATCAATATCTTCCATTCATGGTGCTTCCTTGGTAAGGTTGACCACAGATACTAAATACCCGACTGCCCCTTTCTCAAGGCACTTCTTAGCCTTTAGCGCAGAGAGTATGAGCTTTTGTTTACGGGGAAGTTTGGTTCTCAAAAAACTAAACTCTGCTACTTCTTTGTCTTTAAATGTTAGCTTCTTTTTGGCACACAACAGGTTTGCAGAATGCTGAACTAACCAGTCCATTCCCAAGATGATGTCAAAGCCTGCCATCTCAAGTTAGATCAAGGTTGCATCCAAGATCTTTTCATCAATAAGAACTGGACATGGTCCATAACTTTTTTCTATCTCCACTTCAAATCCCATAGGTGATCGTACAAGTAGTTTGCAGTCTAAGGATTTAAGGGGTAGATTTAACTTCTTTCCAAATGTCACAGATATAAAGGAATGAGTAGCTCCTGAATCAAAGTGTACTCTGGCGGAAATGCCATTATAGGTACGATACCTGTGATTTGTTTTGGTTTAGTATACATGCTCATACAATGTAATACAACTAACTAAAAATTTAAGTCATACCTATGACCACATCAGGCGATGCGGCAGCATCCTCAGATGTAACCACGTAAATTCGTCCTTGATGTAGCTGCTTCTTGGGCTTAGGACATTTTCTTGTCATATGTCCCACTTGGTTGCAGTTAAAACATTTTATCCCTTCAGTAATTGGCTTTTGTTGCTGTTGAGCTACTGGAGTAGTCTTGGTTGCAGCGGTAAAGCCTTGAGCATGGAAGGGTTTGAATGTCTTGTTATTCCCTCCATTATAAGAATTTCCAGCTAGCATGAAATAACCCTCCTTCTGGCTCGATTCTATAACTCGAGCAATTTGTGCCGCTTCCTTATAGATTTTCTTTTCATGTCCCAGAACATGCTCGCAGATGCTTCCCCTAAGTCCCATGATGAACCATCGGGTCTTTGTGGTTTCCTCTTGCATACTGGTGGGTGTAAAGAAGAACAGCTCTTCATAACACTGTTGATACGCATCCACAGTCATCTGCCCCTGATATAAACTCAGGAACTTTCTTTCCATAAAATCTCTGAAACTTTTCGGAAAGTACTTCTCAGAGAACGCCTCCTTATAAATATCCCAAGTCAGTTGGGCATGCTTTGTTAATAAATAAGTCCTGGTAGACCTCCACCAATGGTGTGCATCTTCTTTTAGCATAAAGGTGGCGCACAACACTTTTTCTTCTTCATTTAGTGTCATCATCATAAAATTTCTTTCCATTTCATTAACCCAGTATGCCAGCCATAAAGGATCTGTCGGCTTGCCATTAAATTCTCTAGGCTTCAGTTTCAGAAAATGCTCCACCAGTCTGGAGTGGTCTAGTGGCTGCGGGACATACGCTCCATACATAAGTGGTTGGTATTAATATCCAACTTGAGCTATCTTAGGGTTTTGTACTTGAGCCTGCATGATAGGAGTTTGAGGTGCATGGGGTACTGTGTTACTTCCCCCTGGTGCTATGCTTGCCTGTCCTGCTAGCATTGGAGGTGTCTGTGCAGCTGGAGGAGTTATGCCTATGGCAGCTTGTATAGTGCCTTGTGCCTGTTGCATTTGCTGCAGCTGTTGGGTCAAGTTCATTACGACTGTGGCCTAGTCTGTAGGTGGAGCTGGCAGATTTGTAGGATTTGTCTGCCCATTTATGATGGACGGTGCCATATTCGTATTCCCCTGTGTTTCTGGGTGTGTCTGGCTATTCTCCCCCACAGGTGGTGGTGGTGGAATAGAGTTACGGCTCTGTCTGGTTACTCTGCGTCCCGCCATTAATTAATCTGATAGTGGGATTGCCTGAAATCATTGAACACGAGAGACAATCATTAAATACTTCATTCTCATATTTTAAAACCACTAACAAATGCAAATTTCAACTTTTTCAGATCATTCTGTCGAAAATGCTGTATTTTCACTGTAGGGTTGATGGTGGGGGTCGATGGGTGTCCGACCCTCAGTATGCGACCCTGGGAAATCAACCATTCTTCCCAAGAGCCGGAGGTCGATGGGGGGGTCGGAGTATGTCCGACCCAGGGTGAGACCCCTGGTTCTCTGTCAGATTCCCGAGAGCGGAGGGTCGATGCGGGGGTCGATGGGTGGGTCGATTGTTTTAATCGAATTTTCCGACCCCCGGACCAAAAATCAGATTTTTATGTTCCGATTCAAGTCCATTTCCCATTCTTTCTTCTCTGATTCGACTCGTCTCGTCCCTCCAAGTTGCTACAGTAACAACTCTGGTCCGTTGGTGGTTTGCACTCCTTATTTCGTCATCTACACCTCCGCTACAGGTATGTCTTCTACATTTTCATGTTTTTAGGTTTCTTTACCTAGGTTTTTGCTCGTATATCTAGTATTTTTCAAATTAAACTTTATCCAGCTGTAAAAATTCGATTTTTATTGGGGGCTTTTGTTGTGGGTGACTCGAGGAACGAAAGCCCTCAAAAATATTTGAGTTTCATCAGTTGGTTATCGAGAAACTCGAAATTTACTCTTTTTGCCCTAATTTTGTCGAGATTTTGAATTTCTTGAAATTTCTTCCAATTCAATATCATTAGTTGAAATTTCCGACTGTATGAGTCTCACGGGATAGTTTAGGATCTATGTAAGTCCTCCTGCCCACGTGTATGGGTGAAAAGTGAGGCTTTTGACAGATTTACGTCATTATTATGTCAAAATTTCATGTTTTTCCTCTCTACTAAGCCATTATTTGTTTTTCTTTCTTATTTGCAGATACTATGGCTCGTACCAAGGTACCCAGTGTTCGCGACCGTCTTCGCTTCCGTTCCACTGAAGCAGAGACACAGTATGCCCGCTACGCTCTCAAGAAAGTAGAGGGAGGTCGCAAAGTGGACTTGGCTAGCTTGGCCTTGTTCAATGTGGAGGGGGCCTTTGGTGATATGGGCTGGCTCCCTGTCATCACCTATGACTCCTGTACCCGTCCTGACTTGGTACGCCACTTCTTTTGTAATCTCCAGGTGGTGGGAGATTACAACAATGTTGAGAGAGGTGGTGAGCTTCGGATCACCAGTTACGTCAAGGGGGTTGATGTCTCATTCAATTATCGGTAGCTGGCCGACTTGTTGGGTATCTCTTATGGCGGCCCCTTGGTATTGTGTGCTCCTGGAGAGCCCCAGTTCTTTTCTTTACAGATGAGGGCTGAGATAGATCGTCAGCTCATCAGACCTGATCGCTGGGAAATGAAAGCGAGTTATCTGCGTTCAGATCCATGGGTATACTACAAGATCATTCAACACAACCTGATGCCGCAGAGTGGTCATTACGAGAGGGTCTCCCAGTTGACCCAGTATCTGTTGTACTGCATATGCACTAGGCAGCCCGTCTGCCTTCCCTATATCATCATGCGGACGATGATCAGTGCCACGTTGCCCAATCACACTGGCAACCTTCCTTATGGACGCATGATCACTACCTTGCTTACCCGCCTGGGGGTTGATTTGTTGAATGAGAAGATTCAGGAGAAGTCCTTCTCATCGCCTCTTGATTGGGAGGCTATTTGCAAGATGGGCATGCGGGATGCCCAGGTCGGCAATGAGGAGAGGAACACGATTGTGCGCCCTCGCACTAGAGTGGAGATGGCTGACGCTGAGGCAACAACAGCAGCCGCTGGAGCAGGGGTTCATGGGGATGATGACGATCAGCTATACATGGATGTAGATGCCATACCCCCTCCATCACCTACTCATGCTACTAGAGCTGGTCCATCTTCTTCAGCTGGTCCTTCGCATGCAGCTGGTCCTTCGTATGCTCCTTCTGATGACATGATGAGGATCTTGCACGAGATACGAGAAGCACAATGTATGTCCGACTTGAAGATGGGAGAGCTTCTAGAGGCTTAGCGCTTGTCTGATCAGTAGGTGGGAGAGCTTCTGGTTGCTCAGTGTGTGTCGGATCAGCAGATGGGAGAGCTTCTAGCTGCTCATCATGTGTCGGATCAGCGGATGGGAGAGCTGAGGGATGCTCAGCGTGTGATTGACCAGCGGGTGGCTGATCTCATAGCTAGTCTCCAGAGGACCCAGGCTCAGATAGCTTGGTTGACTAGAGTCTACGCTGAGGACTACGATAGAGACCGTGAGGCACCGCCTCCCCCATCACCTCCAGCTTCTTGATGTATTTCTTTTATCCTTCTTTTTGTACTTCAGAGTAACTGTCCGGACTGTGGACTGTACTCTGCTTAAATCATATATATATAAACATTTGTTCTTCCTTTTTGGTTGTATATAAATTTGTTTCTCATTTAATAGATGCATTATTCTCTTTCAATTTTGTCCCAAACAACACAGATGCTTATGGTGTGTTACTATTACATCTTTTGTTTTTTATCCTATCTTAGTTCACGAACTTTTGTGGAAGTGGTTTCACATACAAGGCCTGAGATGCTCTGATATCAAGTTGTCACACCCCAATTCTGTACCATTCAGAACGGTGTGATGAACCGCTATTAAACCAACAGTTCAACCAGGATCTCTAATAGGCTATGTCCATTAAAAATAAAATCATACACATTCACAACCATAATCAGAATAAATACACAATAGCGGAAGTCTTATAGTAAATGAAGTAAGAACCCCAACTGTGATAATCATAGATAAAGTATCAATTTATCTTGTATCAACTGAGACATAAGTAAATAAAATATCAATTACATTCCCTTAATAAATTCAAATAAAAATCTAATCGAATACGCCTGAGTTGCACTCGCAAGAGGGATCATGCGTATCCTCTAAGTCTTCGACTTCCATTGCAGCAACACGCCCATACACCGGAGCACTCATATAATATTTGACAGTGGTACCAGCATCATCAACTAAAAATATTCGACGTCGAGAGGGTAAGCATACAAAATAATGCAACAATTCATATCTTTGGTCTGGTAAATAAGTTTGCAATGTGCTATAGAAAGGATAGGTGGCTGTCGCACCTCTATACACGAGTGTTTGAAGCCGCCCAAAGGTAACGTTTATTGTCATCCCACATGCACCCACCATGAACAATGTACACGCAAAGGTTACGTTTATTGTTGTACCAGTTGCCCATACCAACACGTAAGCCCCTACTGGTGAGGGCTTGTAAATTGGGCTTACAACTAACCAATCCTAATGCCAATTAGTGTATCCAAGGCCTCACCCCAGCATCCCTCAATACGTCCATAGAGATAGGGCTAAGGCCCCCCGGTAGAGTCAGAGACTACACGGTCCGAGACCACCTCCCCTCATACCCTACGACGTAATAGTTCTACTAAGGTAATGGCGATACGACGATGTCAATGGATAAGACTTGAGTTAGAGATAGAGCTAGAGTGCTGAGCCCGGCCTATGACACCCCTCCTGATACTCGCTCACATCAAGCACACAAACCACACACATACATTCACATGCCTATACCTATCATCATCATCATCATCATGTTATAAACAATAATTTAAATATGCATGAACAGTAATAATAGAAATATTGGATGACATGTTGAATGCACATATCAAGCATACACGCATAGAATCAATCATGGCATTGGACTCAAGAATAAAACAGTTTATTATTAACCAATTAGTTTAGGTCTTGTTCCCTCACCTTTGCTTGATCGTAGATCCTCTTTCAAGCTTTAAGAATCAAGTAAATATCACTATTATATCACTAGAAGACCTAATCAAGTTGATAGAATTTAATTAGAATTAATTCTGATTTAAAAAAGCATGCTGTTAACTGGGGGTCGATGCCAGGGTCGAAGGTTCCATCGACCCTGGGTACTACCACCCAGATTTTGGACTTCCCGAACACTGGGGGTCGATTGTCAGGGTCTGGTAGGGTCGATTGGCCATCGACCCTCACGCGACCCCCTGTGGGTTTAGTCAATTTTTCATCCTACATTCCATTCTTCCTGTTTGGGGTCCTATGGCTAGCTTCTACAATCCATTACATACATGTTCTACGGCTTAGAACCGTAGTTCATTCACCTATATGGTTTTTGTGATCTCTCCCATGGTTTTCCATGAAAACCTAACCATGGGTGGATGATTTGGGTTTCTCCTAGATCATTCCCTCTTCACTATCTATTCTAAGGTCTGCAAAATTACATGGAGATAGTTTCCATACCTAAGAGTTAGGCTTGTTTCTCTGAAGCCTTCTCTTTGATCTTCTTCTCCACTTCCTTCTCTTCTCTTTCTCTTCTCCTTCTCTTCTCTTTCTCTCAATCCAATTAGGGTTCTAAAAGGAGTGAAAGAGGCTTAGGGACATCCTATTTATAGAGTAGAAACTCCCAAAATAAGTCCCATTGAGATTAGGAAGGAATCCCATTGAAATTTGGAAAGTTCCCAATTCACGGTTTCTATCGACAGACTGGGGGTCGATGAGGGGGTCGGGGATCCGATCGACCCCTGGTTCTAAAATGTCCGACCCCCGGTTAAAAACTCAGGGTCTGACTTTTATACTGGGGGGGTCCGACCCTGCCTTGCTGGGTATGCGACCCTCCCCCTTATTTTAGTGTTTTTGGGTCAGTTTAATACCTGGGATCATGATCTCCCTCTCGCACTTGATCCATTTGGTTCTACCATGATGGGTAGACCTGGTTTAAGGTGGTAAGACCGGATTAGTTCGATACGGGTCTTACACACCCTTTCTCATCAAATATTTTTAGTTGATGATGCAGGTCCTACTATAGAAGATTATTTGAATGCTCCAATGTACGGGCATGTTGCGGCGATGGATGCAGAAGCTATGATGGAGTCACATGATTCGTCGTGCGAGTGCAACTCATGCGTCTTTGATTAGATTTATTAGTTGGATTATTCAGAAGATGTAATTGATTAATTTAATTTATTTTATGTCTTAGCCTTTTGGAGATAATTGGATACTTTATTTATGTTATCATTGTTAGATACTCAGTTCATTAGTATTAAAGACTTCGGCTATTGTTTATTTACTCTGATTATGGTTGTGGATGTGTATGGTTTAAGCAAAAGGACACAGCCTATTCGAGATCCTGGTTAAACCGTTGGATCATGAACGGTTCATCACACCATTCTGGTTGGTTCAGAATTTGGGGTGTGACATTAGGTCTCCATATGCCCATTATGGTACAAGGTGACAAAATCTTTCACCATGCATGTGCACTGAATTGTGTAATATTTTTTACCCATATGTGCTCTTTGTTGGGATTCAACCCCTTCAGATGAAATGTAGCATGTCAAGTCATCTTTCTATGAAAAAAATAGGGTTTAATTGAGTTACATAATACCTACTTATGGTCATTTTGATGTAATATGTCAGAATTTGAAATCAGTTCCTAGTTTGTGCAATACTTGAAACTTTGTGTCACAATTTTGACATTTTTGAGTCATTATGTATTTCAAATGTCTTCATAAATTATAGTATTTTCAAAGAACTTCTTGAACATATGTTTTTGATAATTTTGGGTTTTCAGAAAGGTTTCATCGATGTCTCATTCACTGTAATATGCAATTGATTGCTTGAGTGATTTGGTAAATTCTACAATGTTTGATTGCATACTTGCTACATTTAGAGTATCCACATGCCATATTTGGATAAATAGCCACATTTAGAGTACTCACATGCTTTGTTTGAATTGCTCACATACCATATTTGCTATATCCATGTGTTTCTATATTTGGTAGAATAAATAGATTTTTTTGTCATATTTAACAATATCTTGATAATTACCATATTTAGACATGCCATGTTTAGACTTGTCATGCTTAGAATATAGCATAGTAAGTTTTACCATGTTTAAATAGATTTTTATGGTATCATATGCCATGTTAGGGAGATTTTCATAATCTTGCTATATATTGTTAGTTACCATAAACATCATACATACCATGCTTAGATAGAATATTCCATTTATGGTAATAACTTTATTTTTTGCAACACCCTAATTAAACTGCCATGTATGCACACTTCTAGAAGATAATCTAGGCGTAGGGACGTGCATTAGACACCTACATTCTTGGGAAGGGTATAATGGAAAATAATAAAAATCTTAATAAAAAAAAAGAATGCTTTGCCAAACTTTCCAAAATTAGAGCTTAGGATGAAAAGGATAACTCAGGACGATTTCTACCCCTCAACAAATCTTAACCTAGAATATGTTCTATATCCTAAACCTAGAAGAGGTTCTCAACCCTAAACCTAGAAGAGGTTATTTCAGTCATTCCGAACTACACGGATTCTGATTCCTAGGGCAAACCCTAGGATACGTATGTCACACCCCAATTCCGCACTATTCAGAATAGTGTGACGAACCGCTAACAAACCAACGGTTCAACCAGGATCTCGAGTAGGTTATATCTATTTTATCTAAACCTCATACATCCACATTCATAATCAGAGTAAATACACAATAGCAGAAGTCTTATAGTAAATTCAACTGAGAAATCTAGATGTGATAATCATATTTAAGTAGCAAATTATTTTGTATCAATTAAGACATAAATAAATATCAATTACATGTCTTTACTAAATCCAAATAATTAAAATAAAATCTAATCGAATACGCATGAGTTGCACTCGCAAGAGGAGTCATGCGTATCCACTTCGTCTTTAACTTCCATCGCCGCCATGTGCCCGTACAATGGAGCGTTGACATAACCTTCGACAGTAGTACCTACATCATCAACTAAAAAGATTCAACGTCGAGAGGGTGAGCACACATCATGGCTCAGTGAGCAAACAAAACAATGCAACAATACATACGCATGCATTTAATTCATATCTTTGGTCTGGTTTAAAGTTTGCAATGCGCAATAGAGAGGTTCGGTGGTCAAAGGTTAACATTTATTGACCCCTCCTCTATACACAGGGTGTGGAAGTCCGTCCAAAGGTTAACGTTTATTGTCGTCCCCATCCATCCTACCATGAACATTGTACAACAAAGGTTAACGTTTATTGCTGTACAGTGCCATACCAACACGTAAGCCCCTGCTGGCGAGGGCTTGCAAACTGGGTTCGCAACTAACCAATCATAATGCCAAACACTATATCCATGGCCTCACCCCAGCATCCTCAGAACGCCCATAGAGATAGAGCTAAGGCCCCCCGGTAGAGTCAGAGACTACAAGGACCGAGACCACCTCCCCTGATACTCTACAACGTAATAGTTCTGCTAAAGTAATGGCGATACGACGATGCTAATGCATAAAACTTGAGTTAGAGATAGAGCTAGAGTGTTAAGGACTGGCCTATGACACCTCCCCCTGATACTCGCTCGCATCAAGTACACCAACCACACACATACACCCACATGCCTATTCCTATCATCATCATCATCATCATCATGTTATAAACAATAAAGTAAATATGCATGAAATAATTAATAGAAATATTGGATGACATGTTGAATGCACATTACAAGCATATTCGCATAGAATCAAGCATAGCATTGAATTCAAGAAATAAAAATAGTTTGTTATTAACCAATTAGTTTAGATCTTGTTTCCTCATCTTTACTTGATCGTAAGTCCTCTTTTAAGCTTTAAGAATCAACTATATATCGATATTATATCTCTAGAAAACCTAACCAAGTCGATAGAATTTAATTAGAATTAATCCAGACTTTAAAAAGCATGCTGCTAACTGGGGGTCGATGCTAGGGTCGGAATCTTGATCGACCCTGGGTGCGACCACCCCTATTCTGGACTTTTTGAACACTGGGGGTCGATGCTCAGGGTCTGGTAGGGTCGTTTGGCCATCGACCCCCCATGCGACCCCCTATGGGTTTTGTCAATTTTTCTTCCTTCAGTCCATTCTTCGTGTTTGGGGTCCTATGGCTTGCTCCTACAGTCCATTCCACACATGTTCTATGGCCTATAACTGTGGTTTATTCACCAATATGGCTTTCATGATTTCCCCCATGGTTTTTCATGAAAACCTAACCATGGGTGGATGATTTGGGTTCCTCCTAGATAATCCCCTCTTCATTATCTACTCTAAGGTCTTAAGAAATTCATGGAGATAGTATCCATACCTGAGAAGTATGCTTCTTCCTCTGAATCCCTTCTCCTTGGTCTTCTTCTCCACTTTCCTATGCTTCTTCCTCTGAATCCCTTCTCCTTGGTCTTCTTCTCCACTTTCCTTCTCTTCTCCTTCTCTTCCTTCTCTTCTCTTTCTCTCAATCCAATTAGGGTTGTAAAAGGAGTGAAAGAGGCTTAGGGACGTCCTATTTATAGAGTAGAAACTCCTAAAATAAGTCTCATTGAGATTAGGAAGGAATCCCATTGAGATTAGGAAGGTTTCCTAATTTTCGGTTCGAACTGTTCTTACCGACTACCGGGGGTCGATAGGGGGGTCGGAGATCCCGTCGACCCCCGGTCCTTAAAGTGTCCGACCCCCCATGTAAAACTGGTGGTTTGACTTTTATACTGGGGGGTCCGACCCTCCCTTGCTGGGTATGCGACTCTCCCCTTATTTTGAGTGTTTTTGGGTCAGTTTAATACCTGGGATCGTGATCTCCTTCACGCACGTGATCCATTTGTTCAAGGTGGTAAGACCGGGTTAGTTTGATACGGGTCTTACAACTCCCCCCTACTTATAAAAATTGCATCCCCAAAATTGTTCATACCTTCTGAGTCGAATAAATGAGGGTATTGATTTCGCATAGCATTCTCTTCTTCCCATGTAATTTCTTCCATGTCTCTACTTCTCCAATGACCTTAACATAATAGATATCTCGATTGCGTAGTCGTTGAACCTTTCGACTGGTGATTTCAGTTGGTGTTACTTCAAATGTCAAATCATCAGTCAAATCAGGCAGATCTACTGTCAGAATGTGCGTTGAATCTTTGACATACTTCTTCAATAAGAAAATATGAAATACGTCATGCACACTTGACATAGATGGTGGAAGTGCTAACTGAATAGCCACTTTCCCACGCTTAGCTAGAATCTCATATGGCCCGACATGTCTTGGACTTAGTTTCCCTTTCTGTCTGAACCGTTTCAATCCTCGCATAGGTGATACTTTTAAGAATACTTTATCACCCACGACGAACTCAAGATCTCTGCATCGAGTATCTGCATATTGCTTCTTACGATTCTGAGTTGTTCTCCCTCTTTCCTTGATAATGTCGACCACTCGATAAGTCTCGTCAACAAATTCTGGTCCAACGAGACTACGTTCCTCAACTTCATTCCAAAATAAAGGAGTTCGACACTTTCTGCCATACAGTGCTTTATAGGGTGACATCTGTATAGTAGCCTGATAGCTATTGTTATAAGTGAACTCGATCAGTGGTAACTTTTCATCCCATGATCCTTTAAAATCAATTACACATGCTCGTAGCATATCTTCTAGAATCTGAATTGTACGCTCTGACTGTCCATATGTCTATGGATGGAATGTAGTACTAAACTTCAATGTTGTACCCATAGCCTTTTGCAATCCTTCCCAAAACTTGGAAGTAAATCGTGGATCTCTATCGGACACAATGCTCTCTGGTTCACCGTGTAATCGAACAATATTATCCACATACAGCTTTTCTAACCTCTCTAGTGTATACTGAGGTCGAATCGGTATAAAGCGAGCTGTTTTAGTCTGGCGGTCTACAATCACCGAAACTGGGTCAACTACTCGAGGAGTCAATGGTAACCCTGTGACGAAGTCCATAGTGATGCAGTCCCATTTCCATGTTGGTTCTGGTAACGGCTGTAATAGTCCTGCGGGTCTTTGTCGTTCAGCCTTTACTTTCTGACAATTTAGGCATTGAGACACGAACTTAGCTACGTCTGCTTTCATTCCTTTCCACCAATATAATTTCATTAGATCATGATACATTTTTGTACTTCTTGAGTGTATCGAATAGATGGTGGTATGGGCTTCTTTCATCAGTCGGTGTCTAATGTCCACACTTTCTATTTCGGATATACATATTCTTCCTTTGTACTTCAATACCTTCTCTTCGTCCAAGGTGAACTCAGGGTCAGTTCTACCTTTTTCGATGTCTTCTTGTACCATTCTCAGGTAAGGGTCTGATTTGATAGTTGTCTTCACTTCATCAATTATATCTGATATAATCTTCAATGCAGTGAACATATTGGAAAACCAATGAATGAACCCTTGGTTGGCTGATCCATCCGTTGTATCTATCACATACTGCTCATTGCCATGATTGAATACCATTCCAGTAGTACACATTGTTGCAGTTGTGCTAACCTCTCCTTGAAATTTTATCATTGCCTTTCTACTCAACGCATCCACTACTACATTAGCTTTCCCCGGATGATACTGGATATCACAATCATAGTCTTTCAATAATTCCAGCCATCTTCTTTGTCTCATATTCAACTCCTTTTGATTAAATAGATAAGTAAGACTTTTGTGGTCCGATTTAATCTAAAACTTCTCTCTGTATAGGTAATGTCTCCATATCTTGACAGCATGTACCACTACTGCTAACTCTAAATCATGAGTGGGATAATTTTTCTCATGTATCTTTAACTGTCTTGAGGTATAAGCAATTACTTGTTCTCCTTGCATATGCACACATCATAATCCCAGTCCTGACGCATCAGTCTACAAGACAAATGGTTGTCCTTGAACCGAAATAGTCAAAATCGGAGCGCATATCAATCTGGTCATCAAGGTTTGAAAGCTCTTCTCGCATTTATCCGTCCACACAAACTTTTCACCTTTCTTAGTCAGACTGGTGAGAGGTACGGCAATCCGAGAATAGTCTTCCACAAATCGCCGATAATAACCAGCTAGACCCAGAAAACTTCTAATTTCTGTAACGCTCTTTAGTGCTTCCCACTTTACAATAGCCTCGATCTTGCTGGGATCCACTTTGATTCCTTTAACGGATACTACATGGCCTAAGAAGGCGACTTCACTTAGCCAAAACTCACACTTGGTATATTTGGCATACAGCTTCTCTTCCCTTAAACGCTGTAGAGTGGCGTTTAGATTCTTTATATGGGTTTCCTTGTCCTTGGAATATACCACTATATCATCAATAAATACAATAACCAACTTATCCAACATATCGTGGAAAACCCGGTTCATAAGTTCCATGAAAGTGGCTGGTGCGTTTGTAAATCCAAAAGACATGACCACGAATTCATAATGTCCATATCTGGTCCTGAAAGCTGTCTTAGGGATATCACCATCTTTAATCTTCTACTGATGGTAGCCTGACCGAAGATCGATCTTAGAAAATACTTTTGCTCCTTGCAACTGATCGAACAAGTCATCGATCCGAGGTAGTGGATATCGATTCTTGATTTTCAGTTTGTTCAACTCCCGGTAGTCGATACATAATCGAACGCTACCGTCCTTCTTCTTTACGAACAATACTGGCGCTCCCCATGGGGATATAATGGGTCAAATATAACCCTTGTCCAGTAGTTCTTGTAATTGTACTTTCAATTCCTTTAGTTCAGTAGGAGCCATTCGATAAGGTGCTTTTGATACTGGTGCGGCTCCAGGTATAAGATCTATCACAAACTCTGTGGCTCGGTCGGGTGGTAATCCTGGTAGTTCCTCAGAAAATACGTCGGGGTAGTCCCATACGACATCAATATCTTCCATCCGTGGTGCTTCTTTGGTGAGGTCGACCACTGATACTAGATACCCGACTGCTCCTTTCTCAAGGCACTTCTTAGCCTTTAGTGCTGAGAGTATGAGCTTGCGTTTAAGGAGAAGTTTGGTTCCCGTAACACTGAATTCTGCTCCTTCTTTGTTTTTAAATGTTAGCTTCTTTTCGGCGCATAATAGGTTCGCAGAATGCCGAGCTATCCTGTCCATTCCCAAGATGACGTCAAAGTCTGCCATCCCAAGTTGGATCAAGGTTGCATCTAAGGTTTTCTCGACAATGAAAAATGGACATGGCCCATAACCTTTTTCTAACTCTACTTCTAACCCCATCGGTGACCGTACAAGTAGTTTGTAGTCTAATGTTATGATGGATAAATTCAGCTTCTTTCCAAATGACACAGATATAAAAGAATGAGTAGCTCCTGAGTCAAAGAGTACTCTGGCGGGTATGTCATTTATAGGTACAATACCTGTGATTTATTTTAACTTAGTCTACATGCTCACATAATGTAATTCAACTTAAAAGGTTTCAGTCATACCTGTGACCACATCGGGTGATGCGACAGCATCCTCAGATGTAACAGCATAAACTCGTCCTTGATGTAGCTGCTTCCTGGGCTTAGGACACTCCCTTGCCATATGCCCCGCTTGATTGCAGTTATAACATTTTGGACCTTTAGTATTTAGCTTTGGCTACTGTTGAGCTACTAGGGTAGTCTTGGGTGCAGTAATAAAGCCTTGGGCACGGAAGGGTTTGAATGTCTTGTTATTCACTCAGTTATAAGCATTTCCAGCTGGCCTTTTTATACCTCTGTTTTGCATGAAATAACTCTCCTTCTGGTTCGATTCTATAACTCAAGCAATTTGCACGGCTTCATTATATATTTTTTTCTCCAAACCTAGAACATGCTCTCTGATGCTTCCTCTAAGTCTCGTGACAAACCTATGGGTCTCAGTGTCCTCTTCTTGCATGCTGAGTGGTGCAAAGAAAAGCAGCTCCTCATAACGCTGTTGATATGCATCCACGGACATCTGTCCCTGATATAAACTCAGGAACTCCTTCTCCATAGAATCTTTGAAGCTTCGGGGAAAGTACATCTCAAAGAAAGTTTCTTTATATATAGCCCAGGTCAATAGGGCGTGCTTGGTTAATAGGTAGGCCCTAGTAGATTTCCACCAATGATGTGCATCACCTTTTAACATGAAGGTGGCACATAATACCTTCTCTTCTTCTGTAATAGTCATCATCAGAAAATTCCTCACCATCTCGTTGATCCAATGTGCTGGCCATAAAGGATCGGATGGTTTACCGTTAAACTCCTTGGTTTCATCTTTAAGAATCGCTCGACCAATCGAGAGTGGTCCATTTGATTTTGAGGGTATGCCCCAAACATAGGTTGTGGATACTGGTAATTAACCTGAACCGCTTCAGGAGCTGGTACTGGAATCTGTGCAGCTAGTGGTTGAGGTGTTTGAGGAGCTGGGTAACCCATCGGTGCTGCACTTGTTTGTCCAGTCGGCATTGGTGTAGCATGTGCTACCTGAAACATTATTCCCATTGCTTTTTGCATTTGAGCCTGTGCTTGTTGCATTTGTTGCAGCCGTTGCGCTAGGTTCATAACCACGGTTGCCAGCTCCGGTGGTGGAGGTGGCAAGTTTGTAGGATTTTCCAGACCCTGGTTTACTGGTGGTGTAACCTGCGGATTACTCTGTGCATATATATTTTCTTGACTGGCTTCCTCCAAGGGTAGTGGTGGTCGAACTACGTTTCGGCTCTACGTGGTTACTCTACGCCCAGTCATATTTTTCCTCTGATAATGGTGATGCCTGAAAATCATTAAAATAGATGAGGCAATCATGTATACTTCATGTAGATACGCTAACCGATGTTATTTTCAAACTTTTTAGATCATTCTGTGAAAAATACTATCTTTTCTATGCAGGGTCGATGGTGGGGTTCGATGGTATGTCCGACCCTAGGATTTGACCCTGGGAAATCATCCATTTTTCCCGAGAGCCGGGGGTCAATGGGGGGTCGATAGGTATCCGACCCTCAGTGCGACCCCTGGTTCTCTGTCAGGTTCCCGAGAACCGAGGGTCTATGCGGGGGTCGATATGGGGGTCGATTGTTCTAATCGAATTCTCCGACCCCCGGACCAAAAATCAGATTTTTAAGGTCCAATTCTGAGTTCATTTTCCATTCTTCCTCCTCTGTTTCGACTCGTCTCCTTCCTCTGAGTTGCTACAGTGCCAACTCTACTACATTGGTCATTTGGGTTCCTTGTTTCGACGTCTACACCTTCCCTACATGTATGTATCTTACCTTTACATGTTTTTAGGTTTTCTTTTCTAGGTTTTCACCCATATATCTCGTTTTCTTCAAATTAAACTTTTTCCAGCCATAAAAATTAGATTTTTATTGGGGGCTTTTGTTGTTGGTGAGTCAATGGACGAAAGCCCTCAAAAATATTCGAGTTTCATCGGTTGGTTATCGAGAAACTCAAAATTTTCACTTTTTGCCCTAATTTTGGCAAAATTTTGAATTTCTTGAAATTTCTTGAAATTCAATCTAATTAGTTGCAATTTCCGCCTGTTTAAGTCTCACAAGTTAGTCTAGGATCTATGTAAGTCCTCCTGCCCACGTGTATGGGTGAAAAGTGAGGCTTTTATCCAATTTACATCGTTATTATGTCGAATTTTTGGATTTTTACTCACTACTAACCCATATTTGTTTTTCTTTCTTATATGCAGATACTATGGCTCGTACCAAGGTACCCAGAGTTCGTGACCGTCTTCATTTCCGTTCCAATGAAGCCGAGGCACAGTATGCCCACTACGCTCGCAAGAAGGTAGAGGGAGGTCGCAAGGTGAGCTTGGCTGAGTTAGCCTTGTTCAATGTGGAGAGAGCATTTGGTGATATGGGATGGCTTCCTGTCATCACCTATGATGCCTGTACCTGTAAGACCCATATCAAACTAACTCGGTCTTATCACCTTGAACCAGGTCTACCCATCATGATTGAGCCAAATGGACCAAGTGCGTGAAGGAGATCACGATCCCAGGTACTAAATTGACCCAAAAACACTTAAAATCAAGGGAGGGTCGCATACCCAGCAAGGGAGGGTCGAACCCCCAAGTATAGAAGTCAGACCCCTCAGTTTTACATGGGGGGTTGAACATTTTAAGGACCAGGGTCGACGGGATCTCCGACCCCCCTATCGACCCCCGGTACTCGGTAAAAATAGAAATTTGGAAACTTTCCTAATTTCAATGGGATTCCTTCCTAATCTCAATGGGACTTATTTTAGGAGTTTCTACTCTATAAATAGGACGTCCCTAAGCCTCTTTCACTCCTTTTAGAACCCTAATTGAATTGGGAGAAAGAGAAGAGAAGGAAGAGAAGAAGAAGAGAAGGAAAGAAGAGAAGAAGGCAAAAGGAGAAGAGTTGCAGAGAAGGAGTATTCTTCTCAGGTATGGATACTATTTACATGAGTTTCTGAAGACCTTAGTTTAGATAATGAAGAGGGTATGATCTCGAAGAAACCCAAACCATCAACCCATGGTTAGGTTTTCATGGAAAACCATGGGAGAAATCGTGAAAGCCATATAGGTGAATGAATCACGGTTCTAGGCCATAGAACATGTGTGGAATGGATTGTAGGAGCAAGCCATAGGACCCCAAACACGAAGAATGGAATGAAGGGAGGAAAATTGACAAAACCTACAGGGGGTCGCATGGGGGTCGATGGCCAATCAACCCTACCAGACCTTGAGCATCGACCCCCAGTGTTCGAAAAGTCCAGAATAGGGGTGGTCGCACCCAGGGTCGATCAAACTCTGACCCTAGCATCGACCCCCAATTAACAGCATGGTTTTAAAAATCAGAATTAATTCTAATTAAATTCTATCGACTTGGTTAGGTTTCCTAGTGATATAATATCAATATAAAGGTGATTCTTAAAGCTTGAAAAAGGACTTATGATCAAGTTAAGGTGAGGAAACAAGACTCTTAACTAATTGGTTAATAAAAAATTGTTTTATTTCTTGAGTCTGATGCTATGTTTGATTATATGCGAATATGCTTGTAATGTTCATACAACATGTCATCTAATATTTCTATTATTGGTTCACGCATATTTACTTTATTGTTTATAACAAGAAGATGATGATGATGATAGGAATAGGCATGTGAATGTATGTATGTGGTTGGTGTACTTGATGCGAGCGAGTATCAGGGGGATGTCATAGGCTGGGCCTCAGCACTTTAGCTCTATCTCTAACTCAAGTCTTGTGCATTAGCATCGTCATATCGCCATTACTTTAGCAGAACTATTACGTCGTGGAGTATCAGGGAAGGTGGTCTCGGTCCTTGTAGTCTCTGACTCTACCGGGGGGCCTTAGCTCTATCTCTATGGACGTTCTGAGGGATGCTGGGGTGAGGCCTTAGATACATTGTTTGACAATAGGATTGGTTATTTACGAGCCTAGTTTGCAAGCCCTCACCAGCAGGGGCTTACGTGTTGGTATGGCATTGTACAGCAATAAACGTTAACCTTTGTTGTACAATGTTCATGAATTGGGTGCATGTGAGTCGACGATAAACATTACCTTTGGGCACGTCACACACTTGTGTATAGAGGAGGGGTCAATAAACGTTAACCTTTGACCACCAAACCTTTCTATTGCATATTGCAAACATTAAACCAGACCAAAGATATGAATTGATTGCATGCATATGTATTGTTGCATTGTTTTGTTTGCTCACTGAGCCAGGATGTGTGCTCACCCCTTCGACGTCGAATATTTTTAGTTGATGATGCAGGTACTACCGTCGAAGATTATGTCAACGCTCCAGTATACGGGCATGTGGCGGCGATGGAAGTTGAAGACGAAATGGATACGCATGACTCCTCTTGCGAGTGCAACTCATGCGTATTCAATTAGATTTTATTTTAGTTATTTGGATTTAGTAAAGACATGTAATGGATATTTATTTATCTCTTAGTTGATAAAGTTGATAAAGAATAATTTGCTACTTAAATATGATTATCACATCTAGATTTGTCAGTTCATTTTATTATAAGACTTCTGCTATTGTGTATTTACTCTGATTATGAATGTGGATGTATGGGGTTTAGATAACACGGATATAGCCTACTCGAGATCCTGGTTGAACCGTTGGTTTGCTAGCGGTTCATCACACCATTCTGAATAGTGCAAAATTGGGGTGTGACAACTTGGTATCAGAGCATCTCAGGCCTTGTCCACTAAACTAGCATACCTTCACATCGAATTGTGAACTGAGATAGGATAAAAGTAAAAACTGTAATATTAACACACTATAAGCACAAGTGATGTTTGAGACCAAATTTAAAAAGAGAATAATGCATCTATTAAAGGGGGAACAATATTAAATACAATGAGAGAGAAACAAACGTATATAAATAGCTAAAGTAGAGTACAGTCCACAATCCAGACAGTTACTCTGTTGTACAATGAAAGAAAATAAATACAATCATGAAGCTGGAGGTGAAGGAGGAGGCGGCGCCTCACGATCTCTGTCATAATCCTCAGCGTAGACTCTAGTCAACCATGCTATCTGAGTTTGGGTCGTCTGAAGACTAGTTGTAAAATCAGCTACCCGCTGATCAGTCCCGCACTGAGTACCCAAAAGCTCCTCCATACGCATATCTGACCGGCGCTGAGCATCTATGAGCACTCCCATCCTCATATCCGATGTGCGTTGCGCGTCTAGTAACTCCCCCATCCTCAGATCAGATCTGCGCTGAGCCTCTCTGATCTCATGCAATACCTCCATCATATCAGAAGGTGGGTGTGAAGGACCAGCCGCATGAGAAGGACCAGCCGCATAAGAAGTACTAGCTCCAGCAGCATGTGTAGGTGAAGGAGGTGGTATGGAGTCCACATCATGTACAGATGGTCATCATCACCAGCAGGCTCCATATGAACTCCAGTGGCGGCAGTAGCTGCCTCAGCGTCAGCTATCTCTACGCGAGTGCGAGGGCATACCATCGCGTTCCTCTCCTCATCACTGACATGGGCATCCCACATGCCCATCTTGCAAATAGCCTCCCAATCTAGAGGCGATGAGAAGGATTTCTCCTGAATCTTCTCATCTACTAAATCAACCCCCAGGCGAGTAAGCAAGGTAGTGATCATGCGTTCGTAAGGAAGGTTGTCGGTGTCACTGGGCAATGTGGCAGTGATCATGGTACGCATAATGATGTATGGAAGGCAGACGGGCTGCTTAGTGCATATACAGTATAGGAGATACTGGGTCAGCTGGGAGATCCTCTCGTAATGACCACTCTGCGATATCAGGTTATGCTGAATGATCTTGCAATATACCCATGGATCTGAACGTAGATAACACGCCCTCATCTGCCAGCAATTAGGTCGGATGAGCTGACTATCGATCTCGGCCCTCGTCTGTAGAGAGAAGAACTGGGGCTCTCCAGGGGCACAGAAAACCATGGGGCCGGCATTGGAAATGCCCAGTAGGTCGGCCAGCTACCGATAATCAAACGAGATGTCAACTCCCTTGACGTAGCTCGTAATGCGAAGCTCATTTCCCCTCTCAACATCATTGTAATCCCCTACCACCTGGAGGTTACAATAGAACTGGCGTACCAAGTCGGGGCAGGTACAGGCATCATAAGTGATGACAGGGAGCCATCCCATATCACCAAATGCTCTCTCCACATTGAACAAGGCTAACTCAGCCAAGTTCACCTTGCGACCTCCCTCTACCTTCTTGCGAGCGTAGTGGGCATACTGTGCCTCAGCTTCATTGGAACGGAAACGAAGAGGGTCACGAACTCTGGGTACCTTGGTACGAGCCATAGTATCTGCAAATAAGAAAGAGAAACAAATAATGGGTTAGTAGAGAGTAAAAACCAGAAATTTTGACATTATAACGACGTAAGTTGGCCAAAAGCCTCACTTTTCACCCATACACATGGGCAAGAGGACATACATAAGTTCTAAACTACCCTGTAATACTCATACAGTTGGAAATTCTAGCTATCGGAATTCAATTTGAATAAATTTTGAGAAATTCAAAAATCTCGACAAATTAGGGCAAAAAGTAAAAATTTCAAGTTCTTGATAACCAACCGATGAAACTCCAATATTTTTGAGGGCTTTCGTTCCTCGAGTCACCAATAACAAAATCCCCCAATAAAAATCGAATTTTTACGTCTGGAAAAAGTTTAATTTGAAGAAAATGAGATATATGGGTAAAAACCTAGAAAAGAAAACCTAAAAACAGGTAAAGGTAAGACACATACCTGTAGGGAAGGTGTAGACGTCGAAACAAGGAACCCAAATGTCCAATGTAGCAGAGTTGGCACTGTAGCAACTCAGGGGAAGGAGATGAGTCGAAACGGAGGAGGAAGAATGGAAAATGAACTCAGAATCGGACCTTAAAAATCTGATTTTTGGTCCGGGGGTCGGAGAATTCGACCAGGACCATCGACCCCCATATCCACCCCCGTAGAGACCCCCAGCTCTCGAGAACCTGACAGAGAACCAGGGGTCGCACCTGGGGGTCGGACACCCATAGACCCCCATATCGACCCCCGGCTCCCAGGAAAAATAAGTGATTTCCCAGGGTCGGACACTGAGGGTCAAACACACCATCGACCCCCACCATCGACCCTGCAAAGAAAAGACTGTATTTTTCACAGAATGATCTGAAAATTTTGAAAATAACATCGGTTAGCGTATCTACATGAAGTATAAATAATTGCCTCACGTATTTTAATGATTTTTAAGCTTCACCATTATCAGAAGGAAAACATGGCTGGGTGTAGAGTAACCAGGCAGAGCCAAAACGCAGTTCCACTACCACCACCCGTGGAGGAAGCCAGTCAAGAAAATATATATGCACAGGGTAATCCATAGGTTGCACCACCAGTAAACCAGGGTCAGACAAATCCTACAAACTTGCCACCTCCACCACCAGAGCTGGCAACCGTGGTTATGAACCTAGCGCAACAGCTGCAGCAAATGCAACGAGCACAGGCTCAAATGCAAGCAGCAATGGGAATGATGCTTCAGACAGCACATGTTAAACCAATGCAGACTGGACAAATAAGTGCAGCACCGGTGGGTAACCACCCAGCACCTCAAACACCTCAACCACCAGCTGCACAGATTCCAATACCAGGTCCGGAAGCAGTTCAGGTTAATTACCAGTATCCACAACCTATGTTTGGGGCATACCCTCAAAATCAAATGGACCACTCCCGACTGGTTGAGCGATTCTTAAAGATAAAGCCCAAGGAGTTTAACGGTAAACCGTCCAATCCTTTATGGCCAGCACATTGGATCGACGAGATGGAGAGGAATTTTCTGATGATGACTATTACAGAAGAAGAGAAGGTATTATGTACCACTTTCATGCTAAAAGGTGATGCACATCATTGGTGGAAATCTATTAGGGCCTACCTATTAACCAAGCACGCCCTATTGACTTGGGCTATATATAAAGAAGCTTTCTTTGAGAAGTACTTTCCCCGAAGCTTCTAAGATTCTATGGAGAAGGAGTTTCTGAGTTTATATCAGGGACAGATGTCCGTGGATGCATATCAACAGCGTTATGAGGAGCTGTTTTTCTTTGCACCACTCAGCATGCAAGAAGAAGACACTAAGACCCGTAGGTTTGTCACGGGACTTAGAGGAAGCATCAGAGAGAATGTTCTAGGTTTGGAAAAGAAAATATATAATGAAGTTGTGTAAATTGCTCGAGTTATAGAATCGAGCCAGAAGGAGAGCTATTTCATGCAGAACAGAGGTATGAAAAGGCCAGCTGGAAATGCTTATAACAGAGAGAATAACAAGACATTTAAATAGTTCCATGCTCAAGGCTTTACTACTGCACCCAAGACTACCCCAGTAACTCAACATCAGCCAAAGCCAAATACTGAAGGCCCAAAATGTTTTAACTGCAACCAAGCAGGGCATATGGCCAGGGAGTGTCCTAAGCCCAGGAAGCAGCTACATCAAGGACGAGTTTATGTTGTTACGTCCAAGGATGCTGTCGCATCACCCGATGTGGTCACAGGTATGACTGAAACCTTTTTAAGTTGAATTATATTGTGTGAGCATGTAGACTAAGTTAAAATAAATCACAGGTATCGTACCAATAAATGACATACCCGCCGGAATACTCTTCGACTCAGGAGCTACTCATTCTTTTATATCTGTGTCATTTGAAAAGAAGCTGAATTTACCCATCAAAACATTAGACTACAAACTACTTGTACGGTCACCGATGGGGTTAGAAGTGGAATTAGAAAAAGGTTATGGGCCATGTCCAGTTCTCATTGGCGAGAAAACCTTAGATGCAACCTTGATCCAACTTGGGATGGCAGAGTTTGACGTCATCTTGGGAATGGAAGGTTGGCTCAACATTCTATGAACCTATTATGCGCCGAAAAGAAGCTAAAATTTAAGGACAAAGAAGGAGCAGAATTCAGTTTTTCGGGAACCAAACTTCCCCGTAAACGCAAGCTCATACTCTCAGCACTAAAGGCTAAGAAGTGCCTTGAGAAGAGAGCAGTTGGGTATCTAGTATCAGTGGTCGACCTCAAAAGAAGCACCACGGATAGAAGATATTGATGTCGTGCGGGACTACCCCGACGTATTTCCTGAAGAACTACCAGGATTACCACCAGACCTAGCCACAGAGTTTGTGATAGATCTTATACCTGGAGCCGCACCAGTATCAAAAGCACCTTATCGAATGGCTCCTACTGAACTAAAGGAATTGAAAGTATAACTACAAGAACTACTAGACAAGGGTTATATTCGACCCAGTATATCACCATGGGAAGCACCAGTATTGTTCGTAAAGAAGAAGGACGGTAGCGTACGATTATGTATCGACTATCAGGAATTGAACAAACTGACAATCAAGAATCGATATCCACTACCTTGGATCGATGACTTGTTCGATCAGTTGCAAGGAGCAAAAGTATTTTCTAAGATCGATCTTCAATCAGGCTACCATCAGTTGAAGATTAAAGAAGGTGATATTCCTAAGACAGCTTTCAGGACCAAATATGGACATTATGAATTCTTGGTCATGTCTTTTGGATTAACAAACGCACCAGCAACTTTCATGGAACTTATGAACCAGGTTTTTCACGATATATTGGATACGTCGGTTATTATATTTATTGATGATATATTGGTATATTCCAAGGACAAGGAAACCCATATTATGAATCTAAACGCAACTCTACAGCGTTTAAGGAAAGAGAAATTATATTCCAAATTTACCAAGTGTGAGTTTTGGCTAAGTGAAGTCGCCTTCCTAGGCCATGTAGTATCCGCTGAAGGAATCAAAGTAGATCCCAGCAAGATCGAGGCTATTGTAAAGTGGGAAGCACCAAAGAGCGTTGCAGAAATTAAAAGTTTTCTGGGTCTCACTGGTTATTATCGACGATTTGTGGAAGACTATTCCCGAATTGCCGTACCTCTCACCAGTCTGACTAAGAAAGGTGAAAAGTTTGTGTGGACGGATAAATGAGAGAAGAGCTTCCAAACCTTGAAGACCAGATTGATATCCGCTCTGATTTTGACTATTCCTGTTCCCAGACAGCCATTTACCCTATACATTGATGCGTCAGGACTGGGATTAGCATGTGTGCTTATGCAAGGAGAACAAGTAATTGCTAATGCCTCAAGACAGTTAAAGACACATGAGAAAAATTATCCCACTCATGATTTGGAGTTAGTGGCAGTAGTACATGCTGTCAAGATATGGAGACATTACCTATACGGAGAGAAGTTCCAGATTAAATTGGACCATAAAAGTCTTACTTATTTATTTAATCAAAAGGAGTTGAATATGAGACAAAGAAGATGGCTAGAACTATTGAAAGACTATGATTGTGATATCCAGTATCATCCTGGAAAAGCAATGTAGTAGTGGATGCATTGAGCAGAAAGGCAATGATAAAATCTCAAGGAGAGGTTAGCACAACTGCAGCAATGTGTACTATTGGAACAGTATTCAATCACGGAAATGAGCAGTATGTGATACATACAATGGATGGATCAGCCAACCAAGGGTTCATTCATTGATTTTCCAATATGTTCACTGCATTGAAGATTATATCGGATATATGATGAAGTGAAGACAGCTATCAAATCAGACCCTTACCTGAGAATGGTACAAGAAGACATCGAAAAAGGTAGAACTAACCCTGAGTTCACCTTCGACGAAGAGAAGGTATTGAAGTACAAAGGAAGAATATGTGTACCCGAAACAGAAAGTGTGGACATTAGACACCGACTGATGAAAGAAGCCCATACCACCATCTATTCAATACACCCGGGAAGTACAAAAATATATCATGATCTAAAGAAATTATATTGGTGGAGAGGAATGAAAGCAGACGTAGCTAAGTTCGTGTCTCAATGCCTAAATTGTCAGAAAGTAAAGGCTGAATGACAAAGACCCGCAGGACTGTTACAGCCGTTACCAGAACCAGCATGGAAAGGGGACTACATCACTATGGACTTCATCACAGGGTTACCATTGACTCCTCGAGTAGTTGACGCAGTTTGGGTGATTGTAGACCGCCTGACTAAAACAGCTCGCTTTATACCGATACGACCTCAACATACACTAGAGAGGTTAGCAAAGCTGTATGTGGATAATATTGTCCGATTACACGGTGTACCAGAGAACATTGTGTCTGATAGAGATCCACGATTTACTTCCAAGTTTTGGAAAGGATTGCAAAAGGCTATGGGTACAACATTGAAGTTTAGTACTGCATTCCATCCACAGACAGATGGATAGTTAGAGCGTACAATTCAGATTCTAGAAGATATGCTACGAGCATGTGTAATTGATTTTAAAGGATCATGGGATGAAAACTTACCACTGATCGAGTTCTCTTATAACAATAGCTATCAAGCCACTATACAGATGTCACCCTATGAAGCACTGTATGGCAGAAAGTGTCCAACTCCTTTATTTTGGAATGAAGTTGGGGAACGTAGTCTCGTTGGACCAGAATTTGTTGAGGAGACTTGTCGAGTGGTCGACATTATCAAGGAAAGAGTGAGAACAGCTCAAATCGTTAGAAGCAATATGCAGATACTCGACGCAGAGATCTTGAGTTCATCGTGGGTGATAAAATATTCTTAAAAGTATCGCCTATGCGAGGATTGAAACGGTTCGGACAAAAAGGAAAACTAAGTCCAAGACATGTCGGGCCATATGAGATTCTAGCTAAGCGTGGGAAAGTGGCTTTCCAGTTAGCACTACCACCATCTATGTCAAGTGTGCATGACGTATTTCATATTTCCTTATTGAAGAAGTATGTCAAAGATCCAACGCACGTTCTGACAGTAGATCTACCTGATTTGATTGATGATTTGACCTTTGATGTAACACCAACTGAAATCACCAGCCGAAAGGTTCAACGACTACGCAATCGAGATATCTATTATGTTAAGGTCACTTGGAGAAGTAGAGACATGGAAGAAATTACATGGGAAGAAGAAAATGTTATGCGAAAGCAATACCCTCATTTATTTGACTCAGAAGGTATGGACAATTTCGGGGTTGAAATTTTTATAATAAGGGGGAGTTGTAAGAACCGTATCAAACTAACTCGGTCTTACCACCTTGAACCAGGTCTACCCATCATGGTTGAGCCAAATGGACCAAGTGCGTAAAGGAGATCACGATCCCAGGTATTAAATTGACCCAAAAACACTTAAAATAAGGGGAGGGTTGCTTACCCAGTAAGGGAGGCTCGGACCCCCCAGTATAGAAGTCAGACCCTCAGTTTTACATGGGAGGTCGGACATTTTGAGGACCAAGGGTCGACGGGATCTCCGACCCCCCTATCGACCCCCGGTACTCGGTAAAAATAGAAATTTGGAAACTTTCCTAGTTTCAATGGGATTCCTTCCTAATCTCAATGGGACTTATTTTAGGAGTTTCTACTCTATAAATAGGACGTCCCTAAGCCTCTTTCACTCCTTTTAGAATCTTAATTGAATTGAGAGAAAGAGAAGAGAAGGAAGAGAAGAAGAAGAGAAGGAAAGAAGAGAAGAAGGCAAAAGGAGAAGAGTTACAGAGAAGGAGTATTCTTCTCAGGTATGGATCCTATTTCCATGAGTTTCTAAAGACCTTAGTATAGATAAGGAAGAGGGTATGATCTCAAAGAAACCCAAACCATCAACCCATGGTTAGGTTTTCATGGAAAACCATGGGAGAAATCATGAAAGCCATATAGGTGAATGAATCACGATTCTAGGCCATAGAACATGTGTGGAATGGACTGTAGGAGCAAGCCATAGGACCCCAAACACGAAGAATGGACTGAAGGGAGGAAAATTGACAAAACCCACAGGGGATCGCATGGGGGTTCGATGGCCAATCGACCCTACCAGACCCTGAGCATCGACCCCCAGTGTTCAGGAAGTCCAGAATAGGGGTGGTTGCACCCAGGGTCGATCAAACTCCGACCCTAGCATCGACCCCCAGTTAACAGCAAGGTTTTAAAAATCAGAATTAATTCTATTAAATTCTATCAACTTTGTTAGGTTTTCTAGTGATATAATATCAATATAAAGGTGATTCATAAAGCTTGAAAGAGGACTTACGATCAAGTTAAGGTGAGGAAACAAGACTCTTAACTAATTGGTTAATAACAAACTATTTTATTTCTTGAGTCCGATGCTATGCTTGATTCGATGCGAATATGCTTGTAATGTGCATACAACATGTCATCCAATATTTCTATTATTGGTTCATGCATATTTACTTTATTGTTTATAACATGATGATGATGATGATAGGAATAGGCATGTGAATGTATGTGTGTGGTTGGTGTACTTGATGCGAGCAAGTATCAGGGGGGGTATCATAGGCTGGCCTCAGCACTTTAGCTCTATCTCTAACTCAAGTCTTGTGCATTAGCATCGGCGTATCCCCATTACTTTAGCAGAACTATTATGTCGTAGAGTATCAGGAGAGGTGGTCTCGGTCCTTGTAGTCTCTGACTCTACCGGGGGCCTTAGCTCTATCTCTATAGACGTTCTGAGGGATGCTGGGGTGAGGCCTTAGATACACCGTTTGGCATTAGGATTGGTTAGTTGTGAGCCCAGTTTGCAAGCCCTCACCAGCAAGGGCTTACATGTTGGTATGGGACTGTACAACAATAAATGTTAACCTTTGTTGTACAATGTTCATGAATTGGGTGCATGTGAGTCGATGATAAACGTTACCTTTGGGCGGCATCACACACTTGTGTATAGAGGAGGGGTCAATAAACGTTAACCTTTGACCACCAAACTTTTCTATTGCATATTGCAAACTTTAAACCAGACCAAAGATATGAATTGATTGCATACATATGTATTATAGCATTGTTTTGTTTTCTCACTGAGCCATGATGTGTGCTCACCCCCTCGATGCCGAATATTTTTAGTTAATGATGCAGGTACTACCGTCGAAGATTATGTCAACGCTCCAGTGTACGGGCATGTGGCGGCGATGGAAGTTAAAGACTAAGTGGATACGCATGACTCCTCTTGCGGGTGCAACTCATGCGTATTCAATTAGATTTTATTTTAGTTATTTGGATTTAGTAAAGACATGTAATGGATATTTATTTATGTCTTAGTTGATAAAGAATAATTTGCTACTTAAATTTGATTATCACATCAAGATTTCTCAGTTCATTTTATTATAAGACTTCCGCTATTGTGTATTTACTCTGATTATGAATGTGGATGTATGGGGTTTAGATAACACGGATATAGCCTACTCGAGATCCTGGTTGAACCGTTGGTTTGCTAGCGGTTCATCACACCATTCTGAATAGTGTGAAATTGGGGTGTGACAGTACCTGCCCTGACTTGGTATGCCAGTTCTATTGTAACCTCTTGGTGGTGGGGATTACAATGATGTTGAGAGGGGTGATGAGCTGCGCATCACGAGCTACGTCAAGGGAGTTGACATCTCATTTGATTATCGGCAACTGGTCGACCTACTGGGCATTTCCTATGCAGGCCCCATGGTTTACTGCGCTGCGGGAGAGCCCCAATTCTTCTCTCTACAGATGAGGGCTGAGATCAATAGTCAGCTCATTCGACCTGATTGCTGGCAGATGAGGGCGTGTTATCTGCATTCTGATCCACGGGTATACTGCAAGATCATTCAGCATAACCTGATACCGCAGAGTGGTCATTACGAGAGGGTCCCCCAGCTGACCCAGTATCTCCTATACTGTATATGCACTAGGCAGCCTGTCTGCCTTCCATACATCATCATGCGTACCATGATCAGTGCCACATTGCCCAGTCACACGGCAACCTTCCTTACGGACGCATGATCACTACCTTGCTTACCCGCCTAGGGGTTGACTTATTGGATGAAAAGATTCAGGAGAAATCCTTCTCATCGCCTTTGGATTGGGAAGCTATTTGCAAGATGGGCATGCGGGATGCCCATGTCAGTGATGCAGAGAGGAACGTGATGGTGCGCCCTCGTACTCGCGTGGAGATGGCAGACGCTGAGGCATCAGCAGCAGCCACTGGAGTTCATGGGGAGCCTGCTGGTGATGATGACCGTCTGTACATGGATGTGGAATCCATACCACCTCCTTCACCTACACATGCTGCTGGAGCTAGTACTTCTTATGCGGCTGGTCCTTCTCATGCGGCTGGTCCTTCACACCCACCTTCTGATATGATGAGGATATTGCATGAGATGAGAGAGGCTCAGCGCAGATCTAATCTGAGGATGGGGGAGTTACTAGACGCTTAGCGTGTGAGAGTGGATGAACTACTAGACGCCCAGCGCTTATCAGACATGAGGATGGGAGAGCTCATAGATGCTCAACGCCGGTCAGATAAGCGTATGGAGGAGCTTTTGGGTGCTCAGCACGTGACTGATCAGCGGTTGGCTGGTCTCACAGCTAGTTTTCAAACGACCCAGACTCAGGTAGCCTAGTTGACTAGAGTCTACGCTGAGGATTATGACAGAGACCATGAGGCACCGCCTCCTCCTTCACCTCCAGCTTCATGATTGTATTTATTTTCTTTCTTTGTACTACAGAGTAACTGTCCGAGTTGTGGACTGTACTCTGCTTTAGCTATTTATATATGTTTGTTTCTCTCTCATTGTATTTAAAATTGTTCCCCCTTTAATAGATGCATTATTCTCTTTTTAAGTTTGGTCTCAAACATCACTTGTGCTTCTAGTGTGTTAATATTATAGTTTTTACTTTTATCTTATCTCAATTCACAATTCATCGTGAAGGAATGCTAGTTTAGTGGACAATGCCTGAAATTCTCTGATACCAAGTTGTCACACCCCAATTCTACACTATTAAAAATGGTCTGATGAACCGCTAGCAAACCAACGGTTCAACCAGGATCTCGAGTAGGCTATATCCATTTTATCTAAACCTCATACATCCACATTCATAATCAGAGTAAATACACAATAGCGGAAGTCTTATAGTAAAATGAACTGAGAAATCTAGATGTGATAATCATATTTAAGTAGCAAATTATTCTATATCAACTAAGACATAAATAAATATCAATTACATGTCTTTACTAAATCCAAATAATTAAAATAAAATCTAATCGAATACACATGAGTTGCACTCGCAAGAGGAGTCGTCATGCGTATCCACTTCGTCTTCAACTTCCTTCGCCGCCATGTACCTGTACACTGGAGCGTTGACTTAACCTTCAACAGTAGTACCTATTTCATCAACTAAAAAGATTCGACGTCGAGAGGGTGAGCACACATCATGACTCAGTGAGCAAACAAAATAATGCAACAATACAAATGCATGCATTCAATTCATATCTTTGGTCTGGTTTAAAGTTTGCAATGCGCAATAGAAAGGTTCGGTGGTCAAAGGTTAACGTCTATTGACCCCTCCTCTATATACAGGGTGTGGAAGTCCGCCCAAAGGTTAACGTTTATTGTCGTCCCCATCCACCCTACCACGAACATTATACAACAAAGGTTAACGTTTATTGTTGTACAGTACCTTACCAACACGTAAGCCCCTGCTGGCGAGGGCTTGCAAACTGGGCTTGCAACTAACCAATCCTAATTCCAAACAGTATATCCAGGGCCTCACCCCAGCATCCCTCAGAACGCCCATAGAGATAGAGCTAAGGCCCCCCAGTAGAGTCAGAGACTACAAGGACCGAGACCACCTCCCCTGATACTCTACGACGTAATAGTTCTGCTAAAGTAATGGTGATACGACGATGCTAATGCACAAGACTTGAGTTAGAGATAGAGCTAGAGTGCTGAGGCCCGGCCTATGACACCTCCCCCTGATACTCGCTCGCATCAAGTACACCAACCACACACATACACCCACATGCCTATTCCTATCATCATCATCATCATCATGTTATAAACAATAAAGTAAATATGCATAAAACAATTAATAGAAATATTTGATGACATGTTGAATGCACATTACAAGCATATTCGCATAGAATCAAGCATAGCATTGGACTCAAGAAATAAAAACAGTTTGTTATTAACCAATTAGTTTAGATCTTGTTTCCTCACCTTTACTTGATCGTAAGTCCTCTTTCAAGCTTTAAGAATCAACTATATATCGATATTATATCTCTAGAAAACCTTACCAAGTCGATAGAATTTAATTAGAATTAATTCAGACTTTAAAAAGCATGCTGCTAACTGGGGGTCGATGCTAGGGTCAGAGTCTTGATCGACCCTGGGTGAGACCACCCCTATTCTGGACTTCCCGAACACTGGGGGTTGATGCTCAGGGTCTGGTAGGGTCGATTAGCCATCGACCCCCCATGCGACCCCCTGTGGGTTTTGTCAATTTTTCTTCCTTCAGTCCATTCTTCGTGTTTGGGGTCCTATGGCTTGCTCCTATAGTCCATTCCACTCATGTTCTATGGCCTAGAACTGTGGTTTATTCACCTATATGGCTTTCATGATTTCCCCCATGGTTTTTCATGAAAACCTAACCATGGGTAGATGATTTGGGTTCCTCCTAGATAGTCCCCTCTTCATTATCTACTCTAAGGTCTTAAGAAATTCATGGAGATAGTATCCATACCTGAGAAGTATGCTTCTTCCTTTGAATCCCTTTTCCTTGGTCTTCTTCTCCACTTTCCTTCTCTTCTCCTTCTCTTCCTTTTCTTCTCTTTCTCTCAATCCAATTAGGGTTGTAAAAGGAGTGAAAGAGGCTTAGGGATGTCCTATTTATAGAGTAAAAACTCCTAAAATAAGTCCCATTGAGATTAGGAAGGAATCCCATTGAGATTAGGAAGGTTTCCTAATTTTTGGTTCGAACTGTTTTTACCGACTACCGGGGGGTTGATAGGGGGGTCGGAGATCCCGTCGACCCCTGGTCCTTAAGTGTCCGACCCCCATGTAAAACTGGGGGTCTGACTTTTATACTGGGGGGTCCGACCCTCCCTTGCTTGGTATGCGACCCTCCCTTATTTTGAGTGTTTTTGGGTCAGTTTAATACCTGGGATCATGATCTCCTTCACGTACATGATTCATTTGGTTCGACCATGATGGGTAGACCTGGTTCAAGGTGGTAAGACCGGATTAGTTTGTTACGGGTCTTACAACATAGGCCGTTTGGGAGAAACCCAAATTCAAATCCACACCTTAGTCCACTTGGACTATCCATAGATCCACTAGGAAATCTATCCACATTTTGACCCAAATAGGGTTATCCACATTCCAACCTAGATAGGATTTTCTACATTTTGACCCAAATAAGGTTATCTACATTTAGACCCAGAAAGGGTTATCCATTCTTAGATCTACTATGACTATCTATCAGTTCGCATGGACTCTCCAAATCCTAACCCATAGGGTTTCTCAACCTTTCAAGCATAAACTTCAACTTGAAGAATGAACTTAATTAAGCACAAGCATAAATCAGAACCATAAACTTTAATCACACCTGAACTACGATAGTGAACCTGATTTTTAGAATAATTCCGTGATACGTAGGCAATCTGATGGATACCGATTCGGTTTAATGATATCAAACCACTTGGTTTGGTTCGGTTTAATAGATAGAGTCTAGCATAGGAAAGGTATAGAAGACCGATTTCGATTGGGCGGTTTGGGTGCCTAACCCCTTCCCATAACCATAACCTGACGCTTACCCAATCTCTGATGGACCAGAAATCCAATCTAAGGGTCATGAGTCAATCGAAGTTTTACCTTAGGGTGAGATTTCACATTTCTAAGGTCCTAGACCTTAATCTAGGTGGCGATTTCCAACTAAAATTATGATCTTTGTCCTCACAACAGTCGATCAGCATTGATCAAGCCACCATCGATAAAACCCTTAACTCCTATAAATTTTAAAGCAAAACTTGATGTCCCATTAAAGGATGTAAATCTGAGGTGACAAACACCCATCCTTCTTTAAAAATGGAATTAGTGTAGGTTTCCAGTAGGGAGAACATCTCTTTCTAAAAGAATGGCCTAGTTTAAACAATTGATTCCATGCTTGCTAGGATAGTACATAAACTTAAGAGACACCCTACCACCGGACTACATTACGCTAGCAAGGTATGAACTAAATCATAGGAAAGAATCCTAACTTACTAAACAGAAAAACTGACCATCGGGAAAGGGCGGTCGACACACAGGACTATACACTGTAGGGACCGGCATAGCAACCAACCAATCCCAGAAAGGTCTCGAGAGATAGCCGAACGATGTCACAGTCCGACCGGTATATTGATCAACTAATGGCAGAAGATCTAGATTTTACGTCGGACCATATGTCGGTCACGATGGTAGCAACCAATGTAATGACTAGCAAGCCCCAAACTTTTATAAGTCGAAAGTAAATCGTGTAGGACTTCTAATTAATGACCTCACACCTTGTACAGGCATAGAACACCTCGTGAACAAGGATTTTGCTGGTGCGGACAATCTCAATTAAGCAATATCAAGTGAGGAACAGAACCCCTGATCAATTTTAAAGTTTTTCAAATATATGATTGTTGTGTCACATGCTTGTTGTGATAACATGTCATTCAATAACTGTTTTGCGCATGCATTTGCATTTATATTATGATTCTGGTGTGAATGTATGTGATTGGGAACTAGTAGGAAGTTATGAAACGATTGAAGACCACTGGATCCGACTTGCTATATGATTATGGACGAGTATGCCACACACCCTTAGCAGGATGACAACATCTTGAGGGGCAAAACGGATGGCCTGGGATTCCTACTAGGTCTGTCACACCCCAATTCTGGAATAACCAGAATGGTCTGATGAACCGCCAATAAACCAACGGTTCACCTAAAATCTCGTATAGGTCGTACCCACCGTATCAAACCAAACACACGTTCCACATTAATAATTAGAGATAATAAACAAATAAGCGGAAGTTTTACAGATAATGAACTGAGAGTCTAACAGTGATAAATAAGTATTTAATCCAATTATCTCCAAACCACAAAACATAAAAATAAATAATCAATTACATATCTGATGTTTAAATTATAACTAAACTTAAGCAAAAACACATTGGTTGCACTCGCAAGATAAATCATGCGGACCTTCTTCAGTTTCTACGTCCATCGCAGCAACATGTCCATATGTCGGCGCATTCATATATTTTTCAACGGTAGGACATGCATCATTAACTAAAAATATTCAACATCAAAAGGGTAAGCACATATCATGGCTCAGTGAGCAAACAAAACAATATAATAAACATATGCATGCATTTAATTCATATCTTTGGTCTGGTTTATAAGTTTGCAACATGCTATAGAAAGGTTTGGTTGCCATCGCACCTCTATACATGAGTGCGTGAATCTGCCAATGGATCAAACACCATTGTCATCCCACATGCACCCACCATGGAATAGAGATAGAGCTAAAGTGTCTAGATCAAACATCGCCAATACTTCCCCTGATGCCCTACCCATACCAACACATAAGCCCCTATTGGCGAGGGTTTACAAACTGGGCTCCCAACAAACCAATCCTAATGCCAAACAGTGTATCTAAGGCCTCACCCCAGCATCCCTCAATACATCCATAGAGATAGAGCTAAGGCCCCCCGACAGAGTCAGAGACCACACGGTCCGAGACCACCTCCCCTGATGCCCTACGATGTAATAGTTCTGCTAAGGTAATGGCGATACGACGATGTTAGTAGGCAAGACTTGAGTAGAGATAGAGCTAGTGTCGAGTGACGAGGTGTGACCACCATGTCACATCCTCTCCCTGATGCTCCACTCGCATCCAACACACCAATTACACACATACATTCACATGCCTATTCCTAGCATCATCATCATCATCATGTTATAATAAACGGAATTAAATATGCATGAACAGTAATAGTAGGAATATTGGATGACATGTGAGATGCACATTACAAACATACAAGCATAGAATCAATTATGGCATTGGACTCAATAAAAATAAACAGTTTGTTATTAATCAATTAGTTTAAGTCTTGTTCCCTCACCTGTTAGCAATACTCGATGTCCTTTCAAGCCTTGAAATTATCTTTGAATTGATTTAACAACCTAAAAGTTATACGAATTTAAGTTAGGGTTCATATGTGATATGTTACAGTAGTCGAAAATCGAAACAGAGCACTGATAGGTGTCTGATTAGTCCTATGGTCTCATGTTGTATCGACCTTACTGTCTACGATCGATACCCTATGATCGCATATGGTGCGACCATAGCTGCGAGCATATGATTTTTGAAATCTTCCCGAATGCCTATGGCCGATCTTCTGTCACACTGGTCATTTTATGGTCGACCGTAGCTGCGACCTTGAGATTTCTGGTCACAGTCTACATGAAATTTGAGTTCTTCCTGGGTAAATTCTTCTGTTTTTCAATGGGATTTTTTCTAAGGTCATCATATGGCCATCATTAGTAATTTCTTATCAACCCTAATCATCAAATTCGTTCTTCATGGTTTTCCTTGGGATTTTCTCAAGGAAATCACATAGATCATAATAGGTTGATATTGCTTATTCTTCATAGAAGTCTTATTTCTTAGAGTTTACATCTCCAGAGATTTGTTTCATACCTTTGCCTGTGATAGAGAGCCAATCTCTTCTCAGCAAATTCTTCTCCTTAGCTTTTTCTTCTTCTCCTTCTCTTCCTTCTCTTCCTTCTCTTTCTCTAGGGTTTACTAATGTTCTAAAAGAGTAAAAAAGGGCTGAGGTACGTCCTTTATATAGAGGAAAACTCTCCATATAGATTCCTCTTTCAATTAGAAAAGCAATTTCTTAGTTTAGGAAAGTTTTCAAAACTCGGAGTCTAATCTGGGTTCTCATGGTCGATCATACGGTCGCATAAACCGTTGATCGTAGGGTCGAAATCATCGACCGTGGGGTTCTGGATTTGAGATTTTTGGTTCCCTTCCTTATGGTCGACCATACCTACCCATGCATGTGACCTTAGGTATGTTTTTAGTGTTTTTAACTCGATTCTCAAACCTGGTTTGTGATCTATCTACACATGTTCGGTCCACTTGGTCCAGGAATGATGGGAAGACCTGACACGATACGGTTAGACCAAATTAGTGGAGTACGGGTCTTATAACTCCCCCCTCTTATATAAATTTTGTCCTCGAAATTTACACATACCTTCCGAGTCGAATAGGTGAGGATATTGCTTCCGCATAGCATTCTCTTCTTCCCATGTAACTTTTTTTACATTTTGGCTTCTCCAAGTAACCTTAACGTAGTAAATGTCGCAGTTGCAAAGATGTTGCACCTTCCGGCTAATGATCTCAAAAGGTACTACTTCGAACGTCAAATCTTCAGTCAAATCCAGTGGATTCGTTGTTAACACATGTGTTGGATCTCTAACGTACTTCTTCAGTAATGAGATATGAAATACATCATGCACACTTGACATGGACGGTGGTAGTGCTAACTGATATGCTACTTTTCTACATCTATCCAGAACTTCATAAGGTCCAATATATCTGGGACACAGCTTTCCCTTCTGTCCAAACCTTTTCAAACCACGCATAGGAGATATTTTCAAAAGTACCTTATCACCGATGGTGAATTCGAGATCTCTGCATCGATTATCTGCATATTGCTTCTAACAGTTCTGAGCTATTTGGACTATTTCCTTGATAATGTCAACTACTCGACAAGTCTCCTCAACAATACTCCGTTCTCCAACTTTATTCCAAAACAATGGAGTTCGACATTTCCTACTATACAGTGCTTCATAGGGTGATGTCTGTATAGTCGCTTGATAGTTATTGTTATAAGTGAACTTAATCAATGGTAATTTCTCTTCCTATGATGCTTTGAAATCAGTAACATAAGCTCGAAGCATGTCTTCTAAAATCTGAATAGTACGCTCCGACTGTCCGTCTGTCTGAGGATGGAATGTAGTACTAAACTTCAATGTTGTACCCATAGCCTTCTGTAATCCTTCCCAAAACTTTGAGGTAAAACGCGGGTCTCTGTTGGACAAAATGCTTTCAGGTATACCATGTAATCGGTCGATATTATCTACATAAAGCTTAGCTAACCTCTCTAGGGTATACTGATGTCGTATAGCTATGAAACGAGCTGTCTTAGTCAAACGATCCACAATCACCCAGACCATGTCAACTACTCGGGGAGTCAATGGTAACCCGGTGATGAAGTCCATAGTGATGTAGTCCCATTTCCATGCTGGTTCTAGCAGTGGCTGCAATAATCCTGTTGGTCTTTGCCTTTCAGCCTTTACTTGCTGACAATTCAAGCATTGAGACACAAATTTAGCTACATCCGCTTTCATTCCTCTCCACTAATATAGTTTCTTTAGATCATGATACATCTTCGTACTTCCAGGATGTACCGAATAAGCAGTGGTGTGACCTTCCTTCATTAGTGTGTCAAATATCCAAGTCTTCATTTTCAGGAACACATACTCTTCCTTTGTATTTTAGTACATTTTCAACGTCCAAGGTGAACTCAGGAGTAATCCTACCTTTTTCGAGGTCTTCTTGTACCGTTCACAAATAAGGGTCTGATTTAATAGTGGCTTTCACTTCGTCTAATAGATCAGGTACAATCTTCAATGTAGCAAACATGTTTGAGAATAGATGAATAAACCCTTGGTCAGTTGATTCATTTGGAATATCAATCACGAACTGCTCTTTACCGTAATTAAATACTCTCCCTATAACACATGCCACAGCATTTGCACTAACTTCTTCTTGGGATTCTGTCATAGCTTTCCTGCTCAGTGCGTCAGCAAGTACATTAGCTTTTCCTAGATGATACTGGATATCGCAATCATAATCCTTCAATAATTCCAGCCATCTTCTTTGTCGCATGTTCAACTCCTGATTAAAAAGACGAGTGAGACTCTTATGATCTGATTTAATATGAAATTTCTCTCCATACAAATAATGTCTTCATATCTTAACAACATGTACTACTGCTGTTAATTTCAAGTCATGAGTGGGAGAGTTCTTCTCATGTGTCTTCAGTTGTCTTAAAGCATATGTTGTTACTTGTTCTCCTTGCATAAGCACACATCCTAAACCTAACCCAGACGCATCAGTGTACAAGGTAAATGGTTGTCCTGGGATCAGAATAGTTAAGATGGGAGCTGATATCAATCTACCCTTCAATGTTTGAAAAAACTCTTCACATTTTCCTGCCCAAACAAACTTTTCTCTTTTCTTAGTCAGACTGGTGAGAGGTACGGCGATTCTACAGTAATCTTCCACGAATCGTCGATAGTAACCAGCTAAACCTAAGAAACTTCTGATTTCTACAACATTCGTAGGTGCTTCCCATTTCACAATGGCTTCAATCTTGCTAGGATCCACTTTAATTCCTTCAGCGGATACAACATGGCCTAAGAAAGCGACTTCATTTAGCCAAAACTCACACTTTGTAAATATTGCGTAAAGCTTCTCTTTTCTTAATCGCTATAGAGCGGCTCTTAGATTTGTGACATGAGTGTCTTTGTCCTTGGAGTAGACTAGTATGTCGTTAATAAATACAATGACTGACGTATCCAACATATCATGGAATACCCGATTCATGAGTTCCATAAAAATTATGGGTACATTAGTTAATCCAAAAGACATGACTAAAAATTCATAATGTCCATATCTGGTTCTGAATGCTATCTTCGGAATATCACCTTCCTTAACCTTCAACTGATGGTATCCTGACCGAAGATCAATTTTGGAGAACACTTTGGCACCTTGCAACTGATCGATCAAGTCGTCGAACCGAAGCAACGGGTACCAATTCTTAATTGTAAGCTTATTCAATTCTCGATAATCTATACACAGTCGAACGCTACCGTCCTTCTTTTTCACGAACAATACTGGCGTTCCCAATCATGATATGCTGGGTCTAATATAACCCTTGTCCAGTAATTCCTGTAATTGTACCTTCAGTTCCTTCAGTTCAGTAGAAGCCATTCGATAAGGTGCTTTAGATACTGGTGCGGCCCCGGGCATAAGATCTATAACGAACTCTATCGCTCGGTCGGGTGGTAGTCCTGGTAGTTCTTCAGGAAATATATCCAAAAATTCACGCATAACTTCAATATCCTCCATTCGTGGTGCTTCCTTGGTGAGGTCGATCACGGATACTAAATACCCAATTCCTCCTTTCTCGAGGCATTTTCTAGCCTTCAATGCAAAGAGAATGAGTTTTCATTTACGGGGAAGTTTGGTTCCAGTAAAATTAAACTCTGCTCCTTCCTTGTCTTTAAATGTCAGTTTCTTTTCTGCACATAATAGGTTTGTAAAGTGTCGAGCTAACCAATCCATTCCCAAGATAAAGTCAAAGTCTGCCATCTTGAGTTGAATTAAGGTTGCTTCCAAAATCTTCTCATCGATAAGAATTGGACATGGTCCGTAACCTTTATCTAGTTCCACTTCTAATCCCATAGGTGATCGTACAAGCAGTTTGTAGTCTAAAGGTCTGAGGGGTAGATTTAACTTCTTTCCAAATGACACAGATATAAAAGAATGAGTAGCTCCAGAATCAAAGAGTACTCTGGCGGGTAAGCCATTAATAGGTACGGTACCTGTGATTTGATTTAATTGAGTTTACATGCTTACACAAGGTAGTACAAAATGAACAATTCAAGTCATACCTGTGACCACATCAGGCGATGCAGCAGTATCCTCAGATGTAACTGCGTAAACCTTTCCTTGCTGTAGCTACTTCCTTGGCTTAGGGTACTCCCTTGAATAATGTCCTACTTGATTACAGTTAAAGCATTTAACTCCAGCATTACTTTGCTTCTGTTGAGGTTGGACTGTCGGAGTAGTCTTCGCTGCATTGAAGCCTTGAGTACGGAAGGGTTTAAATGTCTTTGAGTTCCCTCCATTGTATGAGTTTCCATTGGGCCTTTTAATACCTCTGTTCTGAGCAAAATAACTTTCCCTCTGGCTCGATTCCAGTACTCGAGCAATCTGTACAACTTCATTATAAATCTTCTTTTTCAATCCCAATACATGCTCATGGATGCTTCCCCTAAGTCCCATGACGAACCTTCGGGCTTTGATATTTTCCTCCTGCATGCTAGAGGGAGCAAAGAAAAATAGTTCTTCATAAAGCTGTTGATATACATCTACAGTCATCTGTCCCTACAGACTTAGAAACTCCTTTTCCATTTGATCTCTGAAACTCCTGGGAAAATACTTCTCGAAGAAAGCTTCTTTATAGATAGCCTAGGTTAGTTGGGCGTGCTTTGTCAATAGATAACTTTGAGTAGATTTCCACCAATGGTGTGCATCACCTTTCAGCACAAAAGTGGCACATAATACCTTCTCTTCTTCATTTATAGTCATCATCATAAAGTTTTTTCCGTCTCATCGATCCAGTGAGCTAGCCATAACGGATCTGATGCCTTGCCTATAAATTCCTTTGGCTTCAACTTCAGAAAATGCTCGATCAGTCTGGAGTGATCAAGCTGATAATGTACATGTGCTCCATACATAGGCAATTGGTATTGATAATTTCCTTGGTTATACCCACCTTGCGGTGCTTCAGGGTTTTGCACTTGGCCTTGTATTGCTGGTGTTTGCGGTGCATGGGGTACAGTGTTGCTACCACCAGGTGCAGTACTAGCTTGTCCTACAGGTAGAGGTGTTGTGTTTACAGTTGGGAAAGCAATTCCCATAGCAGCTTGCATGTTGGCTTGCACTTGCTGTATTTGTTGACTTTGTTGTGCTAAATTCATCATCGCAATAGCCAAATCTGTAGGTGGTACAGGGAGGTTGGTTGAGTTGGCTTGGGTGTGCACATTCTGAGGTGCAGCATTTTGAGTTCCAATATTTCTTTCCTGTCCTTGCTGACCCTCATTGTCATTAGTCTCCATAGGTGGTGGAGATGGGTTTGCATTTTGTCTCCTTCTACTTACTCTACGTCCAGTCATTTAAACTATTGGTTGAATGGTACTTGGAAAGGCTGTACATGTGAGACAATATATGATGGTAGTATTGGGTTAGTCTCACAATGGAAGGCGAGAGAAAAACAAAATTAATAGGCAAAAGTTCAAGCAGAATCAAAATGCAGACAACAGTTATTCATACGGTCGATGGCCTACGGTCGGATGTTGTACGACCATAGGTGCGACCATCAAATCCCTAGCAACTTACCGAGACCCTATGGTCAATCATACGGTCGATCATACGATCAATGGTTTTGGTCAATTTGTGCGACCGTAAGATCCAAAATCAGTTTTTAAAACCTATTTTCGAGAGATTCCCTCTCATTTCTCCTTCTTCCTCCTACGGTCTCTACTCAACTCGCCACCAGTGCGTTGCTACAGTGTCGACCATACAAACTTAGCAATTTTTCCTTCAATCTATGACCTACATTCTGTTCCACAAGGTATGTTCTCTACTCTCTTCCATTTTTAAGCTTTCATACCTAGGGTTTTTGCCATTTGTAGGGTTTTCTTCTAATTAATATTTTTTTGACCGTACGAATTTTTATTGGGGGCATTTGCTATTGGCCACCCAATGGATGAAAGCCCTTAAGAAAATTTGAGTTTCATCGGTTGGTTTGGTAAAAATTTTGAAATTTCCATTTTTGACCTAAAATTTGGGGTTTTTTGCCCAATTGTCAAAATTTTTCAAATTTGACCTACCTAGTTACAATTTCTGATTGAATATGCATTGCAGGATGGTTTAGGACTTATGTAAGTCCTCCTGCCCAAATGTTTGGGTAAAAAGTGAGGCTTTTTCCATTTTACGTCGTTATGCTGTTAAATTTTCGAATATATCTAACTTGTTTTCTTATTTTCTTTTCTTACCGCTATCATGGTTCGCACCAAAGCTCTTCGAGTTCATGACCCACTTCGCTTCAGGTCTATGGAAGCAGAAGTGCGATATCCTTGGTTTGACCCAAAGAAAGTTGAAGGGGATCGGTGTGTAAACTTAGCCCACTTAGCCCTGTTTGATGTGGAGAGGGCATTTAGCAATATGGGCTGGCTTCCAGTGATCCTATATGAGGCTTGCACTCGCCCAGACTTGGTTAAACAGTTCTACTGTCACCTTCAGGTGGAGGGTGACCTAAAGGATGTAGAGAGGGGTAGAGAACTTTGGATCACCAGCTGGGTGAAAGGGGTTCCGATTTCTTTCGACTGCCAGGAGTTGGCTGATCTCCTAGGCATTTTCAACGATGGTCAGTTGGTTTACTGTGCACCCAGGGAGCCACAGTTTCTATCTACACAGGTGCGTGCAGAAATAGACAGCCAGATTCTTTGGGATGACCACTGGGAGATGAAAGCAGTCAACCTGCGTCCAGAGCCATGGGTCTATTGTAAGATTATCCAGCATAATCATATTCCCCAGGGCAGACACTACGAGATGATCTCACAGCTGACTCAGTACCTGCTGTACTGTATCTGTACTAGGCAGCTTGTCTGCCTCCCATATATTATCCTCCAGACTATGCACCGAGCTATGTTGCCTGACTTGAGAGGTAACTTGCCCTATGGGCAGCTGATCTCCACCTTGCTCACTCGTCTACAGGTGGACCTAGTGGATAAGAGGATCCTTGAGGACACGTTCTCAGCTGACCTTGATTGGGAGGCCATCAGCAGGATGGGCATGAGAAAAATACAGGTCAGTGATGATGAGAGGAATGCTATGAGACGTCCTTTCACTCGGGTAGCGGCAGCAGATGCAGAGGTGGCAGCAGTAGCAGCAGCAGAGGTAGCAACAGAGGCAGCAACAGAGGCATACGAGGGTGGTGATGAGGAGGATGATGATCTGATGTACATGAATGTGGATGCCATCCCTCCTCCATCGCCACAGCATTCTACTGGAGCTGGCCCTTCTAGGGCTTCTCATTCAGCTGGCCCTTCACGCCCACCACCAAATGACATGATGGGGCTGTTACGTGAGATTAGAGAGGCTCAGCACATGACTGATTAGAGAGTAGGAGAGCTTCTAGATGCCCAGCGCTCTATAGACTAGTGGGTAGCAGATCTAAGAGCTAGTCTCCAAACGACTTAAACTCAGGTGGCCTGGCTCGCGAGAGTATATGCTGAGGACTATGAAAGAGATAGCGAGGCACCTCCTCCTCCAGCACCTCCAGCTCCATGATTGCCACTTATATCTTTTTCCTTTTTATACTACAGAGTAACTGTCCGGATTGTGGACTGTACTCTGATTTGGATGTACATTTGCCTTATTCTCATATATATGTATAAAATTGGTTTCCCCTTTACATATGTGCATTATTCTCTTTCTTAGTTTATGTCTCACACAACACAGGTGCTTATGGTGTGTTCTTATTATAGTTTTTATTTTTTTTATCCTAACTCAGTTCATGACTCATGTGAAAGTAGTTAGGTCAATAGATAGAACCTGATATGCTCTGATACCAAGTTATCACACCCCAAATCTGGTCTAACCAGAATGGTGTGATGAACTGCCAATAAATCAACAGTTTACCCAAGATCTCGTATAGGTCGTACCCACCATATCAAACCAAACACACGTTCCACATTAATAATCCGAGATAATAAAGAAATAAGCGAAAGTTTTACAGATAATGAACTGAGAGTCTAACAGTGATAAATAAGTAATTAATCTAATTATCTCCAAACCACAAGACATAAAAATAAATAATCAATTATATATCTGATGTTCAAATTATAACTAAACTTAAACAAAAACACATTGGTTGCACTCGCATGATAAATCATGCGCATCTTCTTCAGCTTCTACGTTCATCGCAGCAACATGTCCATATGTCGACGCATTCATATATTCTTCAATGGTAGGACTTGCATCATTAACTAAAAATATTTGACGTCGAAAAGGTGAGCACACATCATGGCTCAGTGAGCAAACAAAATAATGTAACAAACATATGCATGCATTCAATTCATATCTTTCGTCTGGTTTATAAGTTTGCAATGTGCTACAGAAAGGTTTGGTGGCCGCTGCACCTCTATACACGAGTGTGTGAATCTACCCAATCGATCAAACACCATTGCCGTCCCACATGCACCCACCATGGAATAGAGATAGAGCTTAAATGTCCGGATCAAACACCGCCAACACTTCCCCTGATGCCCTATCCATACCAACACGTAAGCCCCTATTGGCGAGGGCTTGCAAACTGGGCTCACAACTAACCAATCCTAATGCCAAATTGTGTATCCAAGGCCTCACCGCAGGATCCCTCAATACGTCCATAAAGATAGAGCTAAGGCCCCCCGGCAAAGTCAGAGACCACACGGTCCGAGACCACCTCCCCTGATGCCCTATGACATAATAGTTCTGCTAAGGTAATAACGATACGATGATGTTAGTGGGCAAGACTTGAGTAGAGATAGAGCTAGATTCTTGTAATGAGGTCGAAGACCACCATGCCACGTCCTCCCCCTGATGCTCCACTTGCATCCAACACACCAACCACACACATACATTCACATGCCTATTCCTAGCGTCATCATCATCATCATGTTATAAATAAATAGAATTAAATATGCATGAACAGTAATAGCAAGAATATTGGATGACATGTGAGATTCACATTACAAGCATACAAGCATAGAATCAATTATGGCATTAGACTCAATAAAAATAAACAGTTTGTTATTAATCAATTAGTTTAGATTTTGTTCCCTCACCTGTTAGAAATACTCGATGTCCTTTCAATCCTTGAAATTCTCTTTGAATTGATTTAATAAACTAAAAGTTATAAAATTTAAGTTAGGGTTCATATGTGACATGTTATAGTAGTCGAAAATCAAAACAGAGCACCGATAGGTGTCTGATTAGTCCTATGGTCTCATGCTGTATTGACCTTACTGTCTACGATCGATACCCTAAGGTCGTATATGGTGCGACTGTAGCTGCGACCATATGATTTTTGAAATCTTCCCGAATGCATATGGTCGATCTTCTATCACACTAGTCATGCTATGGTCGACCGTAGCTGCGACCTTGAGATTTCTGGTCACAATCTACATAAAATTCGAGTTCTTCCTAGGTAAATTCTTCTGTTCTTCAATGGGGTTTATTCTAAGGTCATCCTATGGCCGTCATTAGTAATTTCTTATCACCCTAATCATCAAATTCGTTACTCATGGTTCTCCTTGTGATTTTCTCAAAGAAATCACATAGATCATAATATGTTGATATTGCCTATTCTTCATAGAAGACTTATTCCTTAGAGTTTACATCTCTAGAGATTCGTTTCATACCTTTGCCTATGATAGAGAGCTAATCTCTTCTCAGCAAATTCTTCTCCTTTGTTTTTTCTTCTTCTCCTTCTCTTCCTTCTCTTCCTTCTCTTTCTCTAGGGTTTACTAATGTTCTAAAACAGTGAAAAAGGACTGAGCGATGTCCTTTATATAGAGGAAAACTCTCCATATAGAGTCCTCTTTCAATTAGGAAAGCAATCCCTTAGTTTAGGAAAGTTTTCAAAACTCAGATTCTGATCTGGGTTCTCACGATCGATCATACAGTCGCATAAATTGTTGACCGTAGGGTTGAAATCATCGACCGTGGGGTTCTGGATTTGAGATTTTTGGTTCTCTTCCTTATGGTCGACCATACTTATCTAGGCATGCGACCTTAGGTATGTTTTTAGTGTTTTTAACTCGATTCTCATACCTGATTTGTGATCTATCTTCACATGCTCGGTCCACTTGGTCCAGGAATGATGGTAAGACCTGACACGACACAGTTAGACCAAGTTAGTGGAGTACGGGTCTTACAGGGTCTGGTGAGAGGGTTACATCAGATGACTTATAGGTTTTTGGTTAGTGGCACTACGCCTGTATGCAACCCTGGCCAGTAGGGGCTAGGTACTGGTAGAGTGGAGTGATGAGGGAGAAGGGTCGGTGGTATTCATCAAAGCATCACTGACCGAACTTGCTGCCCGATTACTATTCTGATTAGGATGTTATGTAGGGGCACCAGAGCTATTGGTGTAGGCTGGTGAGTATCCAGCACTCCCGTGCATGGAGGTTGTATTCCGCCTCTAGGAGGTGTGGGTAGGTCTTACCATAGCACATAACATACATGATACCTGGCTATTGCATTGTTATGTGTAATAAAACTGATCATGCGTAATTGTTGCTTGCTTGTCTGTTTCTCACTGAGCTCATGTTGGAGAGCTGACCCTCATGTACGTCATTTTTTTAGATGATGTTGCAAGTAATACAATTGCGGAATATATGAACGTACCTGCGATCTCTCAATTCGCTATGCTAGGCAGAATGCCGGATGAGGACGAAGCACACGATGCAGACTGCGAGTGTGATGCGTGTCTTCGATAAATAATCATCTTGGAAAGAAGTTTTGGACAATGAATACTTTATGTTTTCTTTTATCTCTTTTGGATAATTTGTTTATATTTGGATAGCCTGTGATTTATAGGGCAATGCTACTTAAGATTCTTGGTTTAGCAAGTTAGTTGATGAACCTTGGTTTAAGGATAAACACACTGGTTTTATTATTTTTATTTATCAAGAGTGAGCTTATGGTTATTTAGTATCTTCCACTATATGTTACTCTGAATTATGATTGTGGCATTGTGTTGGTAGTGGTTGGTATGTGTATGCACCGCTTATGAGGTCCTGGTGAGATCACATCCAAATTAAGATATTGATCCAATCGTATCCCAAAAGAAATCCAAAACTTTTCAGACTAGTATTTTGGGGTGTGACAGGTTTGATATCAGAGCAATAAGCTCTGCTATACTATGCCAACCAAGCCAATGCCACAGCATTCTACAGAGCATAAATGGTCAAAATGTAACTAAACTTGTGTGTAGCATGATAACACCAAAAAAGAGCATAAGATGTTAGGGAAAGGTTAGAGATTAAGTACTACAACTTGCCTAGGAAATAAGACTTAGTTTTACGACAACAACGTAGAAAAGAGGAAATTAACAAGATCACTCTGAATCTAATGACGTGGGTTCACAAGCTCGCTGGTAAGTCTTCACCCGTGATGTCGTGGCCACGTTTCTGATGTTGTCCTCAGACATTATACCCACTCATGCCATAGTCGTCTGCATGATGTCGAGCTAGGAAGAGAATGAAGTTTGAGCATGTCGCATTCGCCTAAAGTATTCTCCACAGAATGTGCAAATTACCTCTAGTAATCTAGAATGCCATGTAACTCAGCGAGAAGGATGCCCATGTCAGAGGGAGGTTGTAAGGGACCAGCCTGATCTCTACCCTCATCCTCTACACCCAAGTGTGCATCATCCTCTTCTTCGTCTGATAGTGTTCCCGGATGAGGACAGGCCTCTAATTCATCATAAGACAAGACTACATCAGCAAGGTGCATTTTTGAAATGGCATACCAACCAAAGGGAGAAGATACTGTTTCCTCGTACACGGGGTGAATTTGGATGTCAACCCCCAGGAGCGATAGGAGATGAATAAGTAATTTTTCATACAGAAGATTTGAAGGTCCAGTGCCCTCTGAAGCCAGGATCATGTTCTGTATAAGAATGTAAGGAAGACAAATTGGTGTCCTAGTTTCTAGTCGATAAACCAAGAATTGACCAAAAGAAGATAACTCATTGTAGTGACCACCTTGTGATAGTTGATAGTCTTATGACGTTTACCCAGTGTCAGGATCTAATTAGCGATTCTATCGGCATGACCTCAGATAGGGAGTCCCTATCTTTAGGACCCCAAAGTGCTATGTCACCTCCCATGGATATACTTAACATACCAGCAAGTTGTCTAGTATCAAAGGAAACATCTCGGCCTAATACTTGGCTGGATATGCAAAGGTTTGCAACATCATTGCCGTCATCTATTCCACTCGTCACATGTAAGTTACAGTAGAAAAGCCATACCAGGTCAGGCCTCATGGTTACATCGATTTCTAACATGGGAGACCATCCCAAAGCATTGAAGGTAGCCCTGACGTCGAACCGCTTTAACTCGTCAAACACTACGCATCACCCGGATTCAAAAAACTTGTATTCAAACTTTGGGAATGCTTGTTGAGCCTTTAAGGAAATGAACCGCAATGCATCAAAAGCAAGTGGAGCATTTCACCATGGTCGGCTAACATTAATTTTCCTTGGACGGGATGGCCTATAGGGATAGCAAACAACATGGACCAAGCTTGAGTAGACACTGTTTCAAGAGAAAGCTCAAAAGAAATCATCATATTCCTTTTCTAAACCCTAGAACTTGGTTTTAAGATAGAAAGAGGAATATTTTCCCTTAGATCCATCACGATGTAAGTAGAAAGAGAATTGTTGATGGAAGATATACTCCTGGAGGCAAAACCAAAGTTTTTGGAGGCGAAAACAAAGCTCTCTGCTACTTAGAGTGAAAGTTGAAGTGGGAAATGAGAGAAATAATCACATTTTAGGTTATATTTGGAGAAAGATTCCCTAACTGGTCGTGAATCCCAATGTGGGGTAGAGTCCGGTGCAACGACCGGCGCAGTAAAAATTTACATTCTAGAAGTAGCCGGACGGAGGGGCAAACGATGGTCAGTAGCGACCGACCCATCGATCAAAAAACTCCAGAGAGTTCTGTAAACTTACCAGACGCACTATCAGTCGGAACTAGTCAATTCCAGAAGTATCGATTAGATAAACTATAAAATGACATAAACATTCTTAAGTTTGATATTTTTCTTAATTGTGTTTGGTGCCCTCTTATACCTTGTTCTACCTATGTCTCTTGACATGTTACTAACCATCTGAATGCACATTCTAAGGAGTTGAATAGGTTGTAATGGCCCTACGTAAACACAATAATCCGTATGATAGTAACAATGAAAATCCTCCACTTGGGGATGGGTTAAATGATACACCTAGTCTAGAAGGAACGAAACCACCTAGCACAAATGTGGGAGGATCCTCTCAACTAGGAACTGTTCCTCCACCACCTGAAGTAACTCCTGAGAACCTCCCTACTATCATAAGAAATGTGGCTCTTACAGTGTGTTAGGAATAGCAAAGAATATTCAAGGAGAACCAATGAAAGTTCCTTGAGGATCTAAGAACCCTCCTGACCCCAATACTTGCACCATAGGTAGCTAGACAGTAAGGGAACAAGAACAATACATTGGAGGAAACCCTGTAAATCAAGTTGGTGCAATTGTAGGATAGAATAGAGTACCCGCTAGACTCAACCAGAATGTAGTGGCAAATCAAAACCCTCTACTATTCCTCCAGCATCGTACTGTGATCAGTCTCAGACCATCGAGAGGTTCATGAAGATGAAACCTCTAAAGTTCATTAGAGTTGGGACTAATCCTCTACAACCTACCATATGGATCAAGTCCATAGAGAAGACCCTTCGAATGATGGTATGCACTGAGGAAGAAAAGATACTATGTGTAACTTATATGCTAAATGGAGAACCCAACACAAGGTGGGAATCCAAAATACCACTTCTGATGGCAAAACATCCACAGATCACCTGGAAAATCTTCAAGGAAGCTTTCTTTAATAGATACTTCCCTAGAACTTCAAGGACATGATGGAGGTGGAATACCTCAATGTGTCGCAAGGGCAGCAAACCGTGGACGAATATTAGCACAAGTTTGAGGAGCTTTTCTATTTTGCTCTACTGAGCATGAAGGAAGATTCCGCAAAAGCTCAAAGGTTTGAGGGGTAACATACGAGCTACGGTTAATTCCCTTGGGAAGGAGATTTACTCTAAGGCTGTCCAAATAGCCAAAGTTATTGAATCTAGCTTGAGAGATAGTTACTTTGCCCAAAAGGGAGGTAACAAGAGGTCAGCTAACTATGCTGGTGGTCGGGCAGCGAACAAGACTTTTAAAATGAATTATACTGCAGCCAAACCAGCAACAACCAAAGCCGTGCCTGCAGACAACGTACAGCAGCCCCAGCACCTATAATGTAAGATGTTTCAACTGTGGACAGATGAGGCATTATGCTAGGACCTATCCACTCTCGCTCAAAGCAATGTAGTCTGGGAAGGTTTACGCAGTATATGTAGAGGAAGCTGAAGCATCACCAGATGTGGTGACAAGTACGCTTTTGAGACTAGCCATTTTTGACTATGTGAGCATGCATCTAAAACATGATAATGTAATTAGGTACTGTTAATATAGCGGGAAAACTAGCTAGGGTACTTTTTGATTCTGAAGCAACTCACTCCTTTATATCTCCCTCTTTCAGGGAAAAGATAGGAAGTGGTACTAAGACCCTAGAGACATTATCAATTGTGTGATCACCCCTCAATGCGGAAGTAGTACTTAATGAGTACCTTAATGAATACCATGGACCATGTCTAGTCCTAGTCGAGGGTAGAAGTTTATAAGCAAATCTAATTCATTTAGAGATATCAGAATTCGACGTGATCTTAAGCATGGACTAGTTGTCACGACATGTGTAGAAAAGAAGCTGATATTTGAAGATGAAAATGGAGATATGTTCAAGTTTAAGGGAGAAAAGAGAGCAAAGAAAAGGAAGCTGTTCCTTTCAACACTCAATGCAATTAAATGTCTTCAGAATGGAGATTTGGGATTTCTAGTGTTAGTCCTGGATATTACAGTCGAGCGACCCCATCTGGAAGATTTGGAGGTAGTAAAGGAATTTCCTGATGTATTTTGAGAGGATCTACCAGGGTTACCACCGGAACGAGTAATCGAGTTTATGATAGACTTACTACCTGGCGCAACACTAGTATCGAAGGCTCCTTATAGAATGGTGCCTACTCAACTCAAGGAGTTAAAAGTGCAATTGCAAGAACTGCTAGATAAAGGTTTCATAAGACCTAGTATTTCTCCTTGGGGTGCACCAGTATTATTTGTAAAGAAGAAGGATTGTAGCGTATGTCTCTGCATCGATTACAGAGAGCTGAACAAGCTCACTATTAAGAATCGATATCCACTACCCTACATAGATGACTTGTTCGATCAACTACAAGGCACCACAGTGTTTTCCAAGATTGATCTTCGATCGGGATATCATCAATTAAGAATAAAAGAGAGTGACATACCTAAGACAGCCTTCTGGACTAGTTATGAACACTATGAGTTTTTGGTCATGTCTTTCAGATTGACTAATGCTCCTGTCTTGTTCATGGAGCTTATAAACCAAGAATTTCATGACATACTGGACACTTTGGTGATTGTATTTATCAATGACATACTGATCTACTCCATGAATGTAGAAGAGCAAAAAGACACACTTACGATAGGCATTGCAAAGACTACGGGAAAGGCCGTTTTATGCCAAATTCAAAAAGTGTGATTTCTGGCTGAACAAAGTGGCATTCCTAGGCCATGTAGTATCGACAGAAGGGATTAAGGTAGACCCCAGTATGATTGAAGCCATTACCAATTGGGAATCACCCAGAACGGTCACTGAAATCCAAAGTTTCTTGAGGGGTACTACCCCAGATTCATGGAAGACTACTCCAGAATTGCCATTCCATTGACTAAATTAACTAAGAAAGGGGAAAAAATCATCTGGTCAGACCAATGTGAAAGGAGCTTTCAAGCCTTGAAGGAGAGGTTAGTCTTGGCTCCTATATTGATGATTCTAAGACCAGGAGAAACATTCACCTTGTACACGGATGCTTCTAAGCTCGGCTTAGGGGTGTACTCATGCAAGGAAAATAAGTCATAGCATATGCCTCAAAACAATTGAAAAACATGGAAAGAACTACCTGTGACTCACGATTTGGAATTAGTAGCATTAGTATTCGCTCTTAAAGCATGGAGACACTACTTATAAGGAGAGAAGTTTCAAATTAAGTCTGATCACAAAAGCCTCACATACTTGTTCACTCAGAAGGACTTAAATATGAGATAGCAAAGATGGGTAGAACTGTTGAAAGATTATGACTGTAAAATCTCATACCACCCGAGGAAAGCCAACGTAGTAGCCGATGCATTAAGCAGGAAGAGTTTGGCCAAGCCTGAGGATAGAGTTTAACTGAGTTTGGTTCTAACGACAAGAAAAGAAGCTCAAGATGCATTGGATCTATTAGAGGTATCCTTAGGAAACCAAGTCATTTGTGGACTTGCAAGCCTATTTGTGAATCTACAAATAAAAGCTTATTTGGTTACCGAAGTGATAAAGGAACTACCTATTAACCTCTACCTTTGAACTCTGAAAGAAGACCTACGAAGAGGAAAATCAGACCCTGACTTCATACTTTCTCAGATGGATCACTCAGGTTTTGAGGCAGACTTTGTATTCCTTCAACAACCACGGATATCAAGGAAAGGATCTTGAGGGAAGCCCATAATGCTCTTTATTCAACCCATCCTGGCAGCACCAAGGTGTATTACGACCTAAGGAAATCAGTTTGGTGGAGGGGAATGAAGGTAGATGTAGCTGACTATGTATACAGATGCTTAACATGCCAGCAAGTGAAGGCAATCCGCCAGAAACCATCCGGACTACTTCAACCGTTACTAGTACCAGAATGGAAATGGGATTATATCACCATGGATTTTGTCACAGGGTTACCCTTGACACCCGGAAATGTAGATGCTATTTGGGTAATAATCAATAGACTCATGAAAACAGCAAGATTCATAGCAATTCGGCCCCAATATACGCTGGACAGACTAGCTAAACTGTACGTAAATCCAGTAGTTTGTCTACATGGTGTGCCTCAAAACATGGTGTCAGATAGAGATCCCCGATTCACATCCAAATTCTAGGAAAGTTTGCAACAAACAATGGGCATAGAGTTGCAATTTAGTATAGTCATTCATTCACAAACGGAAGGTCAATCGGAGAGGATGATTAAAATCCTAGAAGACATGCTCCACACTTATGCAATAGATTTCAAAGGAGCATGGGATGGGAAACTATACCTGATGGAGTTTGCATACAACAACAGTTACCAAGCCAGCATTGGCATGGCTCCATATGAAACCTTTTTGGATGAAGATGCAAAACTCTGCTATACTGGGAGGAAGTTAGCGAAAGAAGAATACCTGGACCATATTTTATCTAAGAAACATGTCAAGAAGTAGATATAATAAGAGAAATGATCAAAGTAGCCCAAGCTCGATAGAAGAGTTACTTGGATGTCAGGAGGAAAGATATCGAATATGCTGAGAGAGACAAGGTGTTCCTAAAAATTTCACCTTTCAAGGGATTAAAACACTTTGGTAAGAAGGAAAAGATGAGCCCTAGGTACGTAGGACCCTATGAAATCTTGAAGAAATGTGGAAATGTAGCATACCAACTAGCACTACCACCATCATTAGCCGATGTGCACGATGTATTCCACATATCAATACTGAAAAAGTATATACAAGACCCATCCTACGTACTAAAAGTCGATCCTCCTCAGCTAAATGAAGACTTGACAATGGAACTTGAACCTCAAATGATATTGGACAGGAAGGTTCAGTACTTAAGGAATCGAGACATTCACTATGTCAAGATCATGTGGAAGAATCAGCACGTGGAAGACCTATATTGGGAAGAAAAGGAGTCTATGAAGATAATATATCCTCACTTGTTCAAGACAATGGGTAAGTAGGAATTTTGGAGATGAAATTCTTTTAAGGGGGTGGAGTTGTAAAACCCGCACCTAGAAAACCCGGCCTAACCCAAATTTTCTCTCATGCCAAGGTTTTACACTGTAGCCGAACCCAATATGATGCCAAATTGAAGACCAATGCAATAAGTACCCCTTAAAATCTTTATATTTTTCTAACTATATGATTTGTAGCTTTAAAGAGGAGCTAGTCGCTACCAGGCGGTCCAGAATCCCGATAGTCCAAGGACTGGTACCATCGATCGGCCAGGCCAAAATAGACCTGGTCTCGGGGTTAATAGTTGGATTCGTATTAGGAGACCATTTATGATACTCCTAGGACCCATAAATGAATCTAGAAGGGACCTACACCCATCTTAACCATTTTGGAATTGCTGAAGGGATAGAGTCTCTCTCTAAGTTCAAACTCTTGCCACTTGTCAACCTTTTAGGAATTCCCCATTCAAACTCAGAGTTCTATCCCAACAAGGAAACCATAGAAGAATAAAAACTTACATTTCACCCTCTTTTAAATGCGTATCAATCTTAGAAAGTTCTAACACATTCTCAAGAGAAAGGGAGGAAGGAGACGAAGAAGGTGAAGCTCTGCAGCACTTGTCTTAGGAGAATTATTGACGACGTACATTGTCAATCAGCATTGATCAAGCCATCGTCAGTAAAACCCTTAACACCTATAAATTCTAATGCAAAACTTAATGTCTCGTTGAAGGACGTAAATCTGATGTGACAAACACCCATCCTTCTTCAATAATAGAATTAGTGTAGGTTGCTGGTAGGGTCAACATCTCCTTCAAAAAGAATGGCCAAGTTTAGACAATTGATTTCATGCTTACTAGGATAATACAAAGACTTAAGAGACACCCTACTACTGGACTACATTATGCTAGCAAGGTATGATCTAAATCATAGGAAAGAATCCTAACTTACTAAACAGAAAAATTGACCATTGGGAAGGGGCGGTCGTAACACCGGACTGTACACTGTAGGGATCGGCATAGCAACCAACCAATCCCAGAAATGTCTCAGGAGATAACCAGACGATGTCACGGTCGATACTCTGTACCGACCAGTATATCAACCGACTAATGACAGAAGGTCTAGATTTTCTATCAGACCATATGCAGGTTGCAATTGTCACACCCCAATTCCGCACTATTCAGAACAGTGTGATGAACCGCTAATAAGCCAGTGGTTCAACCAGGATCTCAAATAGGCTGTGTCCGTTTGCTTAAACCATACACATCTACAACCATAATCAGAATAAATGCACAATAGCGGAAGTCTTAATATTAAATGAACTGAGAATCTAAATGTGATAATCATAAATAAAATATCCAATTATGTTGTATTGACCGAGACATAAGTAAATAAAATATCAAATTACATTTCCTTAATGGTCCAAATAAAAATCTAATCGAAAACGCATGAGTTGCACTCGCATAATGAGTCATGCATCTCCATTATATCTTCGGCATCCATCGCAGCAACGTGCCCATATGCGGGAGCATTCATATAATTTTCCACAGTCGTACCTGCGTCATCAACTAAAAATAATTGAATTCGAAAAGGGTGAGCACAGATCACGGCTCAGTGAGCAAACAAAACAATGCAACAAACATATGCATGCATTCAATTCATATCTGTGGTCTGGTATATAAGTTTACAATGTGCTATAGAAAGGTTTGGAGGCCGCCGCACCTCTATACATGAGTGTGTGGAACCGCTCAACGGATCAAACACCATTGTCGCCCCCACATGCACCCACCATGGAATAGAGATAGAGCTAAAGTGCTTAGGACCGCACCGCATCACACTTCCCTGATGCTCAACCCATACCAACACGTAAACCCCTATTGGCGAAGGCTTGCAAACTGGCTCGCAACTAACCAATCCTAATGTCAAACAGTGTATCCAAGGCCTCACCCCAGCATCCCTCAATACGTCCATAGAGATAGAGCTAAGGCCCCCCGGTAGAGTCGGAGACTACACGGTCCGAGACCACCTCCCCTGATGCCCTACGACGTAATAGTTATGCTAAGATAATGGCGATACGATGATGTCAGTGGACAAGACTTGATTAGAGATAGGGCTAAAGTGCTTAGGACCGCACCGCATCACACTTCCCCTAATGCCCCACTCGCATCAAGTACACTAACCACACACAAACATTCACATGCCTATTCCTAGCATCATCATCATCATCATGTTGTAAATAAACAGAATTAAATATGCATGAACAGTAATAACAGGAATAGTAGATGACATGTGATATGCACATTACAATCATACAATCATAGAATCATACATGGAATTGGGCTCAATAAACAAAAATGGTTTTTTATTAACCAATTAGTTTAGGTCTTGTTCCCTCACCTTTGCTTGAGTGTAGATCCTCTTTCAAGCTTTAAGAATCACCTTTGTATCACTAGGAAAACCTAACAAGTCGATAGATTTTAATTAGAATTAATTCCAATAGTTTTAAGCTTGTTGTAAAGCTAGGGTCGCAGGATGGGTCGCAGGTATCTGAGACCCCAGGGTATAGGGTCGATCATAGGGTCGGTTATCCATCGACCCTAGGTGCGACCATAGCTTCCCTGGACTTCCCAAGAGCTTGGGGTCGATCCTGTGGTCTGATAGGGTCGGTTACCAGTCGACCCTAAGTGCGACCATATGTAGTTTGAGTCGACTTTCCATCCTACAGTCCACTATTTCATGTTTGGATCCTTTGGCTTACTTTCATGGACCATTCTTTGATTGTTCTATGGCTTAAAACTCCAAGTTACTTCCTTTACTTTGTTTACAATGATTCCCTCCATGGATTCCATTGGAATTTTCCCATGGATAGATGATTTAGGTTTCTCCTAAATCCTACCCTCTTTATATACTATTCTAGGGTCTTACATAATTCATGGAGAATGTTTTCATACCTTAAACTTGCTGAATTCAGAGATTCCTCTGAAACTCTTCTCCTTATCCTTCTTCTCCAACTTTCCTTCTCTTCTCTTTCTCTCACTTTCAATTAGGGTTTCAAAAGGAGTGAAAGAGCCTAAGGGATGTCCTATTTATAGAGGAAAACCTCCCAAAATCCGTCCCAACGAGTTTAGGAAAGGTTCCCTTTGAATTAGGAAAGTTTCCTACTTTTCGGTTTCTGTCAGTTTGCCTAGGGTCGATGCTAGGGTCACAGAATTCGTCGACCCTAGGGTCTCAAGTCATCCGACCCTAGGACTCAAAAGTCATGGGTTGGACCCTGCTGAGGTGGGGTCGACCCTATATGTTTAGGCATGCGACCCTACCCTCCATTTTACTATTTTTGGGTCAATTTCGTACCTGGTTTTGTAATTTCCTTCACGCACTTGGTCCATGTGGCTCGACCATGATAGGTAGACCTGGTACAAGGTGGTAAGACCGGTTAGTTTGGTACAGGTCTTACAACTCCCCCCTGCTTATAAAAATTTCATCCTCAAAATTTATACATACCTTCCGAGTCAAAAAGATGAGGGTATTGCTTTCGCATAGCATTCTCTTCTTCCCATGTGATTTCTTCTATATTTTAGCTTCTCCAGGTGACCTTAATATAATAGATGTCACGGTTGCGTAGTCGTTGAACCTTTCGGCTGGTGATTTCAGTTGGTGCTACTTCAAATGTCAAATCATCAATCAAATCAGGTAGATCTACTGTCATAACGTGCGTTGGATCTCTAGCGTACTTCTTTAATAAGGAGATATGAAATACATCATGCACACTTGACATAGATGGTGGTAGTGCTAACTGGTAAGCCACTTTTCCACATTTAGCTAGAATCTCATATGGTCCGACATATCTTGGACTTAGTTTCCCTTTTTGTCCAAACCGTTTCAAACCTCACATAGATGATACTTTGAGGAATACCTTATCACCTAAGGCAAATTCTAGGTCTCGGCACCGAGTATCTGCATACTGTTTCTAACGATTCTGAGCCGTTCTTACTCTTTCCTTGATAATGTCGAATACTCGACATATCTCTTCAACAAATTCTGGTCCAACAATGCTACGTTCTCCAACTTCATTCCAAAACAAAGGAGTTCGACACTTCCTGCCATACAGTGCTTCATAGGGTGACATCTGTATAGTAGCCTGATAGCTGTTGTTATAAGCGAACTCAATCAGTGGTAATTTTTCATACTATGATCCTTTAAAATCAATTTCACAGGCTCGGAGCATGTCTTCTAAAATCTGAATGGTACGCTCCGACTGTCCGTCTGTCTGATGATGGAATGCAGTACTGAACTTCAATGTTGTACCCATAGCCTTTTACAATCCTTCCCAAAACTTTGAAGTAAATCGTGGATCTCTGTCGGACACAATGCTTTTGGGTACACTGTGTAATCTGACAATATTGTCCACATACAACTTATGTAACCTCTCCAGTGTATACTGAGGTCGTATAGCTATAAATCGAGCCGTTTTAGTCAGGCGGTCTACAATCACCCAAACCGCGTCAACTACTCGGGGAGTCAATGGTAACCCGGTGACGAAGTCCATAGTGATGCAGTCCCATTTCCATGCTGCTTTCAGTAACGGCTGTAACAGTCCTGCAGGTCTTTGTCATTCTGCCTTCACCCTCTGACAGTTTAGGCATTGAGACACGAACTTAGCTACATCTGCTTTCATTCCTCTCCACCAGTATAGTTTCTTTAGATCATGATACATTTTTGTACTTCCAAGATGTATCTAATAGACGGTGGTATGAGCTTCCTTCATTAGTCGGTGTCCAATGTCTAAATTTTCTGTTTTAGGAACACATATTCTTCCTTTGTACTTCAGTACCTTTTCATCGTCCATGGCGAACTCAGGGACAGTCCTACCTTTTTCGATGTCTTCTTGTATCGTTCTTAGATAAGGGTCTGATCTAATAGTTGTTTTCACTTCGTCAAGTATAACAGGTACAATCATCAATGTGGCAAACATATTTGAACACCGATGGATAAACCCTTGGTTGGTTGATTCACCCGGTGTATCTATGATGAACTGCTCATTACCGTAGTTGAATACTTTTCCGATAGTACACATTGCGACAGTTGTGTTAACCTCTCCTTGAGATTTTATCATCGATTTTCTACTCAGCGCGTCAGCAACCACATTAGCTTTCCCTGAATGATATTGGATATCACAATCATAGTCTTTCAACAGTTCCAGCCACCTTCTTTGTCTCATATTCAGCTCCTTCTGATTAAAGAGGTAAGTGAGACTCTTATGATCTGATTTAATCTGAAATTTCTCTCCGTACAAATAATGTCTCCATATCTTGACAGCATGTACCACTGGCACTAATTCCAAGTCATGATTGGGATAGTTCTTCTCATGTGTCTATAGTTATCTTGAGGCATAAGCAATTACTTGTTCCCCTTGCATAAGTACACATCCTAAACCCAATCCTGAAGCATCAGTGTACAAAATAAATGGCTGTCCTGGTATAGGAATAGTCAAAACCAGAGCTGATATCAATTTAGTCTTCAATGTTTGAAAATTTTATTCACATTTATCAGTCCAAACAAACTTTTCACCCTTCTTAGTCAAACTGGTGAGAGGTACAGCAATTCGGGAATAGTCTTCCACAAATCGTCGATAATACCCAGCTAGACCTAAGAAACTTCTAATTTCTGCAACGCTCTTCGGTGCTTTCCACTTCACAATAGCTTCAATCTTGCTAGGATCCACTTTAATTCCTTCAGCGGATACAACATGGCCTAGGAATGCGACCTCATTTAGCCAAAACTCACACTTTGTAAATTTGGCATAAAGCTTCTCTTTTCGTAATGGTTGCAGAGCGGCATTTAGATTCATAATATGAGTTTCCTTGTCGTTGGAGTAGACCAATATATCATTGATGAATACAATAACCGACGTGTCCAACATATCACGGAATATGAATACAATGACCGACATGTCCAAGATATCATGGAATACCCGATTCATAAGTTCCATAAAAGTTGCTGGTGCGTTCTTCAATCCAAAAGACATGACCAAAAATTCATAATGTCCATATCTGGTCCTGAATGCTGTCTTGGGAATATTATAGTCCTTAATCTTCAACTGATGGTATCCGGACTAAAGATCGATCTTGGAGAACACCTTGGCACCTTGCAACTGATCAAACAGGTCATCAATCTGAGGCAATGGGTACCGATTCTTGATTGTGAGCTTATTCAGTTCCCGGTAGTCTATACACAGTCAAACACTATCGTCCTTCTTCTTTACGAATAATACTGGCGCTCCCCATGGTGATATGCTAGGTCTAATGTAACCCTTGTCCAGTAGTTCTTGTAACTGTACTTTTAATTCCTTTAGTTCAGTAGGAGCCATCCGATAAGGTGCTTTAGACACTGGTGTGGTTCTGGGTATCAAATCTATAACAAACTCTATAGCTCGGTCAGGTGGTAGTCCTGGTAGTTCTTCAGGAAATACATCTAAAAAGTCACGCACGACATTGATATCCTCCATTCGTGGTGCTTCCTTGGTGAGGTCGACCACTGAAACTAGATACCCAACTCCTCCTTTCTCGAGGCATTTCCTAGCCTTTAATGTAGAGAGGATGAGCTTTCGTTTATGGGGAAGTTTGGTTCCGGAAAAATTGAACTCAGCTCCTTCCTTGTCTTTAAATGTCAGCTTCTTTTTGGCAGATAATAGATTTGCAGAATGCCAAGCTAACCAGTCCATTCCCAAGATGACGTCAAAGTCTGTCATCTCAAGTAGAATCAGGACTGCATCTAAAGTTTTCTCGTCAATAAGGACTGGACATGGTCCATAACCTGTTTCTAATTCCACTTCTAATCCCATCGGCGATCATACAAGCAGTTTATAGTCTAGATATTTTAGGGGTAGGTTCAGCTTCTTTCCAAATGACGTAGATATTAAAGAATGAGTAGCTCCTGAATCAAAGAGTACTCTGGTGGGGATGCCATTAATAGGTACTATACCTATGATTTGTTTTAATTTAGTCTACATGTTCACACAATGTAACACAAAATGAAAGGTTCAGGTCATACCTGTGACCACATCAGGCGATGCGGCAGCATCCTCAGAGGTAATAGCGTAAACTCTTCCTTGTTGTGTTTGCTCTTTGGGCTTGGGACACTCCTTTGAATAATGTCCCATTTGATTGCAGTTAAAGCATTTTACTCCTTCATTATTTGACTTTTGTTGCTGTTGAGCTGCTGGAGTAGTCTTGGCTGTAGCATTAAAACCTTGAGTACGGAAGGGTTTAAATGTCCTTCTATTCCCTCTGTTATATGAATTTCCAGTTGGCCTCTTAATACCCCTGTTTTGAGCATAATAGCTCTCTTTCTTGCTCGACTCTATCACCCGAGCAATTTGTACAGCTTCGTTGTAGACTTTCTTCTCAAGTCCTAGTACATATTCACGAATACTTCCCCTAAGTCCCATGACGAACCTTCGGGTCTTCGTATCTTCCACTTGCATACTGTCTGGTGCAAAAAAGAACAGCTCCTCATAACGCTGTTGATATGCATCGACAGTCATCTGTCCCTGATACAAACTCAGGAACTCTTTCTCCATAGAATCTCTGAAACTCCTAGGAAAATACTTCTCAAAGAATGCCTCTTTATATATATATCCCAGGTCAATTGGGCGTGCTTTGTTAACAGATATGTCCGTGTGGACTTCCACCAGTGGTGTGCATCGCCTTTCAGCATGAACGTTGCACACAACACTTTCTCCTCTTCGTTCATTCTCATCATCGTGAAATTCCTCTCCATCTCATCAATCCAGTGTGCTGGTCACAACGGATGAGCTAGCTTACCACTATACTCTTTGGGCTTCATCTTCAGAAAAAGCTCAACTAGTCTGGAGTGGTCTAGTTGATGAGGAACATAAGCGCCATACATAGGTGGTTGGTATTGAAAACCACCTGGAGCTACTTCAGGGTTTTGCACTTGAGCCTGCATGATGGGAGTTTGAGGTGCATGGGGTACTGGGTTACTTCCCCCTGGTACTGTGCTTGCTTGTTCTGTTGGCATCGGTGTCGTCTGTGCAGCTGGAAAAGCCATGCCTATGGCAACTTGCATAGTAGCTTGTACCTATTGTATTTGCTGCAGCTGTTGTGCCAAATTCATTACGGCTGTAGCCAGGTCTGTAGGTGGAGCTGGTAGATTTGTAGGATTTGTCTACCATTAACTACGGATGGTGTCGTGTTCAGATTCTCCTGTGTTTCAGGATGTATATGGCTGTCTTCCTCCACAGGTGGAGGTGGTGGAATAGAGTTTTGGCTTTGTCTGGTTACTCTTCGCCCAGCCATTTTTCCGTTCTGAAGATAGTAGTGCCTGTAAGTAACCATAGCACATGTGAGGCAATCAATATAATTGTTCTCCAGTTAAAAATCCAACTAATCAAGATAATTTTCAAATCTTTCAGATCATTCTGTCAAAAATACTGTATTTTCCATCGTAGGGTCGATGGTAGGGTCGATCCTTATGCGACCCTAGGGTATGCGACCCTGAGAATCACTGTCAACTTACCGAGAGCCTAGGGTCGACCCCTAGTTCTCTGTCAGATCACCGAGAGGCTAGGGTCGATGAGGGGGTTGGAGGTAGGGTCGCATGTTTTGGTCGAATTATGCGACCCTAGGACCCAGAATCAGGTTTTAAATCCCGATTTTGGATTCATTCCTCATTATTTTTCCTCCTTTCTGACTCAGCTCATTCCTCTGAGTTGCTACAGTGACAACCCCGACCCATTGGTGATTGTATCATACATCCGAGACTCTCACTCCTTCTCTTCAAGTGTGTGCCCTACTGTTGCATGTTTTTAAGGTTTCTTAACTAGGGTTTTCCCCATTTTTATCGTTTTCCTCAAATTAAAATTTCTCCAATCGTAAAAATTTGATTTTTAGTGGGGGCTTTTGCTGTTGGTCACCCAATGGATGAAAGCCCTCAAAATATTCAAGTTTCATTGGTGGGTTATCGAAAAACTTGAAATTTATAATTTTTGACCTAATTTTTTGAGATTCTTGAATTTCTTGAAATTTCTTCAAATTCAATCTTCTTAGATAAAATTTCCAACTGTATGAATCTTGCAGGATAGTTTAGAATCTATGTAAGTCCTCCTGCCCATGTGTATGGGTGAAAAGTGAGGCCTTTGACCAATTTATGCCGTTATCATGCCAAAAATTTTGGGTTTTTCCCCATTACTGAGCTATTATCTGTTTTTCTTTGTTTTGACAGATAATATGGCCCGTACCAAAGTACCTAGGGTTCATGATCCAGTTCGTTTCCGTTCTAACAAGGTCAAGGCTCAGTATGCTCGCTACTCTCGTAAGAAGGTAGAGGGAGGTCGTCATGTGGACTTGGCTAGTCTAGCCTTGTTCGATGTTGAGAGAGCATTTGGTGACATGGGCTGGCTTCCCATGATTACCTACGACGCCTGTACCCGTCCGGATCTGGTGAAACAGTTCTATTGTAATCTCCAGGTGGTGGGCGATCACAATGACACTGAGCGGGGTAGGGAGCTCAGGATCACGAGCTACGTCAAAGGAGTAGAGATTTCCTTCGACTGCCAGCAGTTAGCGGACCTCTTGGGCATATCATATGACGGCCCCTTAGAATATTGTGCTCCCAGAGAGGCCCAGTTCTTTTCCTTGGAGATGTAGGGTGAGATAGACCGTCAGGTTATCAGAGAGGATCGCTGGGAGATGAAGGCGATCAACCTACGTCCAGAGCCTCGGGTGTACTATAAGATCATCCAGCACAACCTGATACCCCAGAGTGGACACTACGAGAGGATCTCCCAATTGACCCAGTATTTACTTTACTGTATCTGCACTAGGCAGTCTGTCTGCCTCCCTTATATTATTATGCGGACGATGATCTGTGCTACACTGCCTGGTCAAATAGGCAACCTGCCCTATGGACGTCTGATCACCACCCTGCTTATCCGCCTGGGTGTTGATTTAGTGGATGAGAGGATTCAGGAGAAGACTTTCTCATCAGTGCTGGACTGGGAGGCTATCTGTAGGATGGGCATGTGGGATGCTCAGGTTAGTAATGAGGAGAGGAACGCTCTGGTGGGTCCTCATACTCGGGTGGAGGTGGCAGACGCTGAGGCAACAGCAACAGCCGTAAGAGCAGGGTTTCATGGGGGTGATGCTGAGGATGAAGATCGTATATACATGGATGTGGACTCCATACCTCCTCCATCACCTCTGCAATCTACTGGAGCTGGTCTATCACAGACTCCTTCACGCATGGCTGGTCCTTTACGCCCACTATCTGATGATATGATGGGATTACTTCGTGAGATCAGGGAGGCTCACCGTGCGATGGATTCGAGGGTGGGAGAGCTTCTAGATGCTCATCGTGCGTTTGATCAGCGGATGACTGCGTTGATGGCTAGTCTCCAGACGACCCAGACTCAGGTAGCCTAGTTGACTAGAGTCTATGCTGAGGATTATGACAAAGATCGTGAGGCACCGCCTCCCCCATCACCTCCAGCTTCATGATGTATTTTTCTTTCCTTTTGTATTACAGAGTAACTTTTCGGGTTGTAGACTGTACTCTGTTTTGGATATGTATATAAACTTGCTTTGGTTTGACGTGTATATACGTTTGTCTTTCACTCGAGTGTATATGAACTTGTTTCTCATTTAATAGATGCATTATTCTCTTTTTAAATTTTGTCACAAACAACACAGGTGCTTATAATGTGTTATTATTACAGCTTTTTAATTTTTATCCTATCTCAGTTCACGAACTTTTGTGGTAGTATACTGGTTTAAAAGACAGGGCCTGAGAGCTCTGATACCAAGTTGTCACACCCCAATTCCGCACTATTCAGAACAGTGTGATGAACCGCTAATAAGCCAACGGTTCAATCAGGATCTCAAATAGGTTGTGTCCGTTTGCTTAAACCATACACATCCACAACCATAATCAAAATAAATACACAATAGCGAAAGTCTTAATATTAAATGAACTGAGAATCTAAATGTGATAATCATAAATAAAATATCCAATTATGTTGTATTGACCGAGACATAAGTAAATAAAATATCAAATTACATTTCCTTAATACTCCAAATAAAAATCTAATCGTAAACGCATGAGTTGCACTCGCATGATGAGTCATGCGTCTCTACTATATCTTCGGCATCCATCGCAGCAACGTGCCCGTATGCAGGAGCATTCATATAATTTTCCACAGTCATACCTGCATCGTCAACTAAAAATATTCGAATTCAAAAAGGGTGAGCACACATCACGGCTCAGTGAGCAAACAAAACAATGCAACAAACATATGCATGCATTCAATTCATATCTGTGGTCTGGTATATAAGTTTGCAATGTGCTATAGAAAGGTTTGAAGGCCGCCGCACCTCTATACATGAGTATGTGGAACCGCTCAACTGATCAAACACCATTGCCGTCCCCACATGCACCCACCATGGAATAGAGATAGAGCTAAAGTGCTTAGGACCGCACCGCATCACACTTCCCCTTATGCTCTACCCATATCAACACGTAAGCCCCTATTAGCGAGGGCTTGCAAACTGGCTCATAACTAACCAATCCTAATGTCAAACAGTGTATCCAAGGCCTCACCGTAGCATCCCTCAATACGTCCATAGAGATAGAGCTAAGGCCCCCCGGCAGAGTCGGAGACTACACGGTCCGAGACCACCTCCCCTGATGCCCTACGATGTAATAGTTCTGCTAAGGTAATGGCGATATGATGATGTCAGTGGACAAGACTTGAGTAGAGATAGGGCTAAAGTGCTTAGGACCGCACCGCATCACACTTTCCCTGATGCCCCACTCGCATCAAGTACACTAACCACACACAAACATTCACATGCCTATTCCTAGCATCATCATCATCATCATGTTGTAAATAAACGGAATTAAATATGCAAGAACAGTAATAACAGGAATAGTAGATGCCATGTGATATGCACATTACAATCATACAATCATAGAATCATACATGGAATTGGACTAAATAAACAAAAATGGTTTATTATTAGCCAATTAATTTAGGTCTTGTTCCCTCACCTTTGCTTGAGTATATATTCTCTTTCAAGCTTTAAAAATCACCTTTGTATCACTAGGAAAACCTAACAAGTTGATAGATTTTAATTAGAATTAATTCCAACAGTTTTAAGCTTGCTGTAAAGCTAGGGTCACAGGATGGGTCGCAGGTATCTGAGACCCCAGGGTATAGGGTCGATCATAGGGTCGGTTATCCATCGACCTAGGTGCGACCATAGCTTCCGTGGACTTCCCGAGAGCTTGGGGTCGATCCTATGGTCTGATAGGGTCGGTTACCAGTCGACCCTAAGTGCGACCATATGTAGTTTGAGTCGACTTTTCATCCTACAGTCCACTCTTTCATGTTTGGATCCTTTGGCTTACTTTCATGGTCCATTCTATGATTGTTCTATGGCTCAAAACTCCAAGTTACTTCCTTTACATTGTTTACAATGATTCCCTCCATGGATTCCATTGGAATTTTCCAATGGATGGATGATTTGGGTTTCTCCTAGATCCTACCCTCTTTATATACTATTCTAGGGTCTTACACAATTCATGGAGAATGTTTTCATACCTTAAACTTACTGAATTTAGAGATTCCTCTAAAACTCTTCTCCTTAGCCTTCTTCTCCAACTTTCCTTTTCTTCCTTCTCTTCTCTTTCTCACTTTCAATTAGGGTTTGAAAAGGAGTGAAAGAGCCTAAGGGACGTCCTATTTATAGAGGAAAACCTCCCATAATCCGTCCCAATGAGTTTAGGAAAGGGTCCCTTTGAATTAGAAAAGTTTCCTAATTTTTAGTTTCTGTCAGTTTGCCTAGGGTCGATGCTAGGGTCACAGAATCCGTCGACCCTAGGGTCTCAAGTCATCCAACCCTAGGACTCAAAAGTCATGGGTTAGACCTTGCTGAGGTGGGGTCGACTCTACCTGTTTAGGCATGCGACCCTACCCTCTATTTTACTATTTTTGGGTCAACTTCGTACCTGGTTTTGTGATTTTCTTCACGCACTTGGTCCATGTGTGTCACACCCCAATTTTGCACCATTCAGAATGGTGTGATGAACCGCTAATAAACCAACGGTTCAACCAGGATCTCTAATAGACTGTGTCCATTTAAAACGAACCATACACATCCACAACCATAATCAGAATAAATACACAATAGCGGAAGTCTTAATAAATGAACTGAGGAATCTAACTGTGATAATCATAAATAAAGTATCAAATTATGTTATATCAACTGAGACATAAGTAAATAAAATATCAATTACATTTCCTTAATAATTCAAATGAAATCTAATAAAAAACGCATGCGTTGCACTCGCATGAAGAGTCATGCGTTTCCACTAAGTCTTCGGCTTCCATCGCAGCAACGTGCCCGTACACAGAAGCATTCATATAGTCTTCCACCATGGTACCTGCATCATCAACTAAAAATATTCGACGTCGAAAGGGTGAGCACACATCACGGCTCAGTGAGCAAACAAAACAATGCAATAAACATATGCATGCATTCAATTTATATTTGTGGTCTGGTTTATAAGTTTACAATGTGCTATAGAAAGGTTCGGTGGCCGTTTCACCTCTATACACGAATGTGGGAAGCCGCCAAAGGTTAACATTTATTGTCATCCCATATGCACCCACCATGGAATAGAGATAGAGCTAAAGTGCTTAGGACCGTACCGTATCACACTTCCCTGATACTCTACCCATACCAACACATAAGCCCCAGCTAGCGAGGGCTTGCAAACTGGGCTCACAACTAACCAATCCTAATGTCAAACAGTGTACCTATGGCCTCACCCCAACATCCCTCAATACGTACATAGAGATAGAGCTAGGGCCCCCCGGCAGAGTCGAAGACTACACGGTCCGAGACCACTTCCCCTGATACCCTACGACATAATAGTTCTGCTAAAATAATGGTGATATGACGATGTCAGTGGACAAGACTTGAGTAGAGATAGAGCTAGAGTCTAGTGATCAGGCTGAACCACAATGTTACATTCCCCCCTGATACTCCACTTGCATCAAGCACACTAACCACACACATACATTCACATTCCTAGTATCATCATCATCATCGTCATGTTATAAACAAAATAGAATTAAATATGCATGAACATTAATAGTAGAAATATTGGATGACATGTTGAATGCACATTACAAGCATACACGCATAGAATCAGTCATGGCATTGGACTCAAGAAAATAAAAATAGTTTATTATTAGCCAATTAGTTTAGGTCTTGTTCCCTCATCTTTGCTTGAGTATTGATCCTCTTTCAAGCTTTAAAACCCACTTTTATATCAATAGGAAAACCAAAATGTCAATAGATTTTGGTTAGAAGTCAATCCGGAACTTTTAGGCTTGTTTTTAAGCACGGGTCACAGGGTGGGTCGCAGGTAGGGTAGCAGTCTACATCGACCCCCAGGGTAGGGTCGATGCCAGGGTCGAATGTTCCATCGACCCTAGGTGCGATCACCCTTATTCTGGACTTCCCGAATACTGGGGGTCGATCTTGTGGTCTGGTAGGGTCGATTCCCAATCGACCCCACGTGCTACCCCCCGTGGGTTAAGTCGAGAATTTCATTCTACAGTCCATTCTTTCATGTTTGGGTCATATGGCTTACTTCCACAATCCATTCCAAGCTTGTTCTATGGCTTAGAACTCTAGGTTTCTTCCTTACTTTGTCTATCATGATTTCTCCATGGATTTCATCGAAATCTTTCCATAGGTGTATGATTTGGGTTTCTCCTAGACCATACTCTCTTCATGAACTATTCTAAGGTCTTAGATCATAAATAGAAACTTGCCCATACCTTAGGTTTGCTGAGATTTAGAGATTTCTCTGAATTCTTCAATTAGGTCTTCTTCTCCAACTTTCCTTTTCTTCTTCTTTTCTTCTCTTTCTCTCACTTTCAATTAGGGTTTCAAAAGGAGTAAAAGAGGCTTAGGGATGTCCTATTTATAGAGTAGAATCTCTCAAAATAAGTCCTATTGAGATTAGGAAGGAATCCCATTGAAATTTGGAAAGTTTCCTATTTACTGTTTCTGTCGGCAAACAGGGGGGTCGATGAGGGGGTCGGAGATCCCGTCGACCCTCAGTTCCTAAGTTGTCTAACTCCCAGTCAAAAATCAGGGGTCTGACTTCTTAGTGGGGGGGGGTCGACCCTGCCTACCTAGGTATGCAACCCTGCCCTCCAATTCACTGTTTTTGGGTCAGTTTTGTACCTGGTTTCGCTATTTCCTTCACACACTTGATCCATTTGGCTCGACCATGATAGGCGGACCTGGTACAAGGTGGTAAGACCGGTTAATTCGATACGGGTCTTACAACTCCCCCCTACTTATAAAAATTTTATCCTCGAAATTATACATACCTTCTGAGTCGAATAGATGAGGGTATTGCTTTCGCATAATATTCTCTTCTTCCCATGTGATTTCTTCTATATCTTTGCTTCTCCAGGTGACCTTGACATAATAAATGTCACGGTTGCATAGTCGTTGCACCTTTCGGCTAGTGATTTCAGTTGGTGCTACTTCAAATGTCAAATCCCCAGTCAAATCAGGTAGATCTACTGTCAATACGTGCGTTGGGTCTCTGACATACTTCTTCAATAAGGAGATATGAAATACGTCATGCACATAGATGGTGGTAGTGCTAACTGATAAGCCACTTTTCCACGTTTAGCTAGAATCTCATATGGTCTGACATATCTCGGACTTAACTTCCCTTTCTGTCTGAACCGTTTCAAACCTCGCATAGGTGACACTTTGAGGAATACCTTATCACCTACGGCGAATTCAAGGTCTCGGCGTCTAGTATCCGCATATTGTTTTTGGCGATTCTGAGCCATCCTTACTCGTTCCTTGATAATGTCGACTACTCGACAAGTCTCTTCAATAAATTGTGGTCCAACAATACTGCGTTCTCCAACTTTATTCCAAAACAAAGGAGTTCGACACTTCCTGCCATACAGTGCTTCATAGAGTGACATCTGTATAGTAGCCTGATAGCTGTTGTTGTAAGCGAACTCAATCAATGGTAACTTTTCATCCCATGATCCTTTGAAATCAATGACACAAGCTCGGAGCATGTCTTCTAGAATCTGAATGGTGCACTCTGACTGTCCGTTTGTCTGAGGATGGAATGCAGTACTGAACTTCAATGTTGTACCCATAACCTTTTGCAATCTTTCCCAAAACTATGAAGTAAAACGTGGATCTCTGTCGGACACAATGCTTTCAAGTACACCGTGTAATCTAACAATGTTATCCACATACAACTTAGCTAACCTCTCTAGTGTATACTGAGGTCGTATAGCTATAAATCGAGCCGTTTTAGTCAGTCGGTCTACAATCACCCAAACTGCGTCAACTACTTGGGGAGTCAATGGTAACCCTGTGACGAAGTCCATAGTAATGCAGTCCCATTTCCATGCTGGTTCTGTTAACGGCTGTAACAGTCCTGCTGGTCTTTGTCATTCAGCTTTCACCTTCTGACAATTTAGGAATTGAGACACGAACTTGGCTATATCTTCTTTTATTCCTCTCCACCAATATAATTTCTTTAGGTCATGATACATTTTTGTACTTCCAGGGTGTATCGAATAGGCGGTGGTATGGGCTTCCTTCATTAGTCGGTGTCTAATGTCCAAACTTTCTGTTTCGGGTACACATATTCTTCCTTTGTACTTCAGTATCTTTTCATCATCTAAGGTGAACTCAGGAACAGTCCTACCTTTTTCGATGTCTTCTTGTACCGTTATTAGATAAGGGTCTTCTTTAATCACTGTTTTCACTTCCTCAAGTATATCGGGTACAATCTTCAATGTGGCAAACATATTTGAAAACTGATGGATAAACCCTTGGTTGGCTGATTTACCTGGTACATCTATCACAAACTGCTCGTTACCGTAATTGAACACTCTTCCAGTAGTACACAGTGCAGCAGTGGTGCTAACCTTTTCTTAAGATTTCATCATTGCCTTTCTACTCAGTGCGTTCGCAACCACATTAGCTTTTCCCGGATGATATTGGATATCATAATCATAGTCTTTCAATAGTTCCAGCCATCTTCTTTGTCTCATATTCAACTCCTTCTGATTAAAGAGGTAAGTAAGACTCTTATGATCTGATTTAATCTGAAATTTCTCTCCGTACAAGTAATGTCTCCATATTTTGACAGCATGTACTACTACCGCTAATTCCAAATCATGAGTGGGATAGTTCTTCTCATGTGTCTTCAATTGTCTTGAGGCATAAGCAATTATTTGTTCTCCTTGCATAAGTACACATCCTAATCCCAGTCCTGACGCATTAGTGTACAAAATAAACGACTGTCCTGGAATCGGAATGGTCAAGATTGGAGCTGATATCAATCTAGCCTTCAATGTTTGGAAACTCTTCTCGCATTTATCAGTCTACACAAATTTTTTTCCCTTCTTAGTCAAACTGGTAAGAGGTACGACAATTTGGGAATAGTCTTCCATAAATCGTCGATAATACCCAACTAGACCTAAGAAACTTCTAATTTTTGCAATGCTCTTCGGTGCTTCCCACTTCACAATAGCTTTAATCTTGCTAGGATCCACTTTAATTCCTTCAACGGATGCAATATGGCCTAGAAAAATGACTTCCTTTAGCCAAAACTCACACTTTGTAAATTTAGCGTAGAGCTTCTCCTTCTGTAATCGCTGCAGAGCGGCGTTTAGATTCTTTATATGAGTTTCCTCGTCTTTGGAATCGACCAATATATCATCGATGAATACAATAACCGACGTATCCAACATATCATAGAATACCCGATTCATAAGTTCCATAAAGGTTGCTGGTGTGTTCGTCAATCCGAAAGACATGATCAAAAATTCATAATGTCCATATCTGGTCCTGAATGTTGTCTTGGGAATATCACCGTCCTTAATCTTCAACTGATGGTAGCCTAACCGAAGATCAATCTTGGAGAACACTTTGGCACCTTGCAACTGATCGAACAAGTCATCAATCCGAGGCAATGGATACTGATTCTTGATTGTCAGTTTATTCAGTTCCCAGTAGTCTATACACAATCGAACACTACCGTCCTTCTTTTTTATGAATAATACTGGCGCTCCCCATGGTGATATGCTCTGTCGGATGTAGCCCTTGTCCAGCAGTTCTTGTAGTTGTACTTTTAATTCCTTCAATTCAGTAGGAGCCATTCGATAAGGTGCTTTAGAAATTGGTGCGGCTCCGGGTATCAGATCTATAACAAACTCTGTAGCGCGGTCGGGTGGTAATCCTGGTAGTTCGTCAGGAAATACATCTGGATAGTCATGCACGACATCAATATCCTCCATTCGTAGTGCTTCTTTGGTAGGATCGACCACCGATACTAGATACCCAACTGCTCCTTTCTTAAGGCACTTCCTAGCCTTTAATGCAGAGAGTATGAGCTTTCATTTACGAGGAAATTTGGTTCCCAAAAAACTGAACTCTGCTCCTTCTTTGTCTTTAAATGTCAGCTTCCTTTCAGCACACAATAGGTTTGCAGAATGCCGAGCTAACCAGTCCATTCCCAAGATGACATCAAATTCTGCCATCTCAAGTTGGATCAAGGTTGCATCCAGAGTCTTTTCGTCAATAAGAACTGGACATGGTCCGTAACCTTCTTCTAGTTCCACTTCTAATCCCATAGGCGATCGTATAAGCAGTTTGTAGTCTAAGGATTTGAGGGGTAGATTTAGCTTCTTTCCAAATGACACCGATATAAAAGAATGAGTAGCTCCTGAATCAAAGAGTACTCTGGCGGGAATGCCATTAATAGGTACGATACCTGTGATTTGTTTTGATTTAGTCGACATGCTCACATAATGTAATACAAAATGATAAGATTCGGGTCATACCTGTGACCACATCAGGCGATGCGGCAGCATCCTCAAATGTAACAACGTAAACTCTTCCTTGATGTAGTTTCTTCTTGGGCTTAGGACACTCCCTTGCCATATGTCTCACTTGATTGCAGTTATAGCATTTTAGCCCTTCACTATTTGGCTTTTGTTGCTGTTGAGCTGCTGAAGTAGTTTTGGCTGCAGCATTGAAACCTTGAGTACGGAAGGGTTTAAATACCTTGGTGTTCCCTCCGTTGTAAGAATTTCCATTTGACCTTTTTATTCCTCTATTTTGAGTAAAGTAGCTCTCTTTCTGGCTCGACTCTATCACTCGAGCAATTTGTACAGCTTCATTATAGATTTTCTTTTCAAGTCCCAGAACATGTTCGCGTATGCTTCCCCTAAGTCCCATGATGAATCTTCAGGTTTTTGTATCTTCTACCTGCATACTGACTGGTGCGAAGAAAAACTGCACCTCATAACGCTGTTGGTATGCAACGACAGTCATCTATCCCTGATATAAACTCAAGAACTCCATCTCCATGGAATCTCTGAAACTCCTAAGAAAATACTTGTAAGACCCGTATCAAACTAACCCGGTCTTATCACCTTGAACCAGGTTTACCCACCATGGTTGAGTCAAATGGACCAAGGGTGTGAAGGAGATCGTGATCCCAGGTATCAAATCGACCCAAGAACACTTAAATTAGGGGGAGGGTCGCATACCCAGCAAGGGAGGGTCGGACCCCCCCAAGACAGAAAGTCAGACCCTCTATTTTACAGGGAGGGTCGGACACTTTAGGAAACCTAGGGTCGACGGGATCATCGACCCTCCCATCGACCCTCAGTTGCCGTTGAAACTGAAATTAAGAAATTTCCATAATTTTGATTAGGATTCTTTCCTAATCTCAAAGGGACTTATTTTAGGATGTTTCTACTCTATTTAAAGGACGTCCCTAAGCCTCTTTCACTCATTTTACAACCCTAATTGAATTGAGAGTAAGAGAAGATAAGGAAGAGAAGAAGAAGAGAAACAAGGTAGAGAAGAAAGCAAAAGGAGAAAAGTTGCGAAGAAGGAGTGTTCTTCTCAGGTATGGATACTAATTCCATGAGTTTCTACAGGCCTTAGGTTAGATAACGATGAGAGTGTGATCTCGGAGAAACCCAAATCAACAACCCATGGTTAGATTTTCATGGAAAACCATGGGAGAATACATGAAAGCAATTTAGGTGGGTGATTCATGGTTCTAGACCATGGAATGCATGTTGAATGGACTGTAGGAGCAAGCCATAGGACCCCAAACACGAAGAATGGATTAAAAGGAGGAAAATTGACCAAAACCCACTGAGGGTCACACAGAGGGTCAATGACCATCCGACCCTATGTGATCCTGAGTATCGACCCTCAGGGTTCTGGAAGTCCAGATTTGGGGAGGGTCGCACCCAGGGTCGATCATGACTCCGACCCTACCTCCGACCCTCAGTTAACAGAATGGTTTTTAAAAATTAGAATAAATTCTAATTAAATTTTATCGACTTTGTTAGGTCTTCTAGCAATATAATAACATTATAAAGGTGATTCTAAAGCTTGGAAGAGTATCTATTAGCAAGCTAAGGTGAGGAAACGAAACTCTAAACTAATTGGTTAATAACAAACTGTTTTCTCTTTTCTTAAGTCCAATGCTATGCTTGATTCTATGCAACTATGTTTGTAATGTGCATACAACATGTCATCCAATATTTCTATTACTTGTTCATGGATATTTACTTTATTGTTTATAACATGACGATGATGATGATAGGAATAGGCATGTGATTGTATGTGTGTGGTTGGTGTACTTGATGTGAGCGAGTATCAGGGGAGGTGTGATGAGAACGTCAATAAACGTTAACCTTTGACGGGTCTCAGCACTTTAGCTCTATCTCTAACTCGAGTCTTATGCATTAGCATCGTCGTATCGCCATTACTTTAGCAGAACTATTATGTCGTAGAGTATCAGGGGAGGTGGTCTCGGTCCTTGTAGTCTCTGACTCTATCGGGGGGCCTTAGCTCTATCTCTATGAACATTCTGAGGGATGCTGGGGTGAGGCCTTGGATACACTGTTTGGCATTAGGATTGGTTAGTTGCGAGCCCAGTTTGCAAGCCCTCGCCAGCAAGGGCTTACGTGTTGGTATGGCACTATACAGTAATAAACGTTAACCTTTGTTGTATAATGTTCATGATTAGGGTGGATGGGGACGACAATAAACGTTAACCTTTGGGCGGACTTGCACACCCTGTGTATAGAGGCGGGGTCAATAAACATTAACCTTTGACCACCCAACCTTTCTATTGCGCATTGCAAACTATAAACCAGATCAAAGATATGAATTGATTGCATGCATATGTACTGTTGCATTGTTTTGTTTGCTCATTGAGCCATGATGTGTGCTCACCCCTCGACGTCGAATATTTTTAGTTGATGATGCAGGTTATATCATTAAAGATTATGTAAATGCTCCAGCGTACGGGAACGTAGCGGCGATGGAAGTTGAAGCTGAAGTGGATACACATGACTCCTCTTGCAAGTGCAACTCATGTGTATTTGATTAGATATTTTCTTAGTTTTCTTTACTTGTATTTATTATGGACATGTATTTGATATTTATTTATGTCTCAGTTGATACAGAATAATTTGCTATTTAAATATTAATATCACAGTAGATTCTCAGTTCATTTTACTATAAGACTTCCGCTATTATATATTTACTCTGATTATGAATGTGGATGTATGGAGTTTAGATAACACGGATATAGCCTACTTGAGATCCTGGTTGAACCGTTGGTTTGTTAGCGGTTCATCACACCATTCTAAATAGTGCGGAATTGGGGTGTGACAATACTTCTCAAAGAATGCTTCCTTATATATATCCCAAGTCAATTGGGTGTGCTTTGTCATCAGATATGTCCAGGTGGACTTCCACCAGTGGTGTGCATCGCCTTTCAGTATAAACGTTGCACATAATACCTTTTCTTCCTCATTCACTGTCATCATCGTGAAATTTCTCTCCATCTCATCGATCCAGTGTGCTGGCCACAACGGATCAGCTGGCTTACCACTATACTCCTTGGGCTTCATCTTCAGAAAATGCTCCACCAGTCTGGAGTGGTCTAGTTGATGCGGGACATAAGCTTCATACATAGGTGGTTGGTATTGATATCCACCTGGAGCTACTTCAGGGTTTTATACTTGAGCCTGCATGATGGGAGTCTGAGGTGCGTGGGGTACTGTGTTACTTCCCCCTGGTACTGTGCTTACCTGTCTTGCTGGCATTGATGTCGTCTGTGCAGCTGGAAAGGTCATGCCTATGGCAGCTTGCATAGTAGCTTGTGCCTGTTGTATTTGCTGCAACTGTTGGGCCAAATTCAGGACGGCTGTAGCCAGGTCTGTAGGTGGAGCTGGCAGATTTGTAGGATTTGTCTGCCCATTAATTACGGATGGTGCCGTATTCGTATTCTCTTGTGTTTTCGGGTGTATCTGGCTATCTTCCCCCACAGGTGGTGGTGGTGGGATAGAGTTACGGCTTTGTCTGGTCACTCTGCGTCCAGCCATTATCTGTTCTGGTAGTGGGAATGCCTGAAATCATAGAATACGTGAGGCAATCATTATATACTTTATTCTCATAATTTAAATCCACTAATAATTGCAAATTTCAAATTTGTCAGATCATTCTGTCGAAAATGCTGTATTTTCACTGTAGGGTCAATGGTGGGGGTCGATGGGTGTCCGACCCTCAGTATGCGACCCTGAGAAATCACTGATTCTTACCGAGAGTCGAGGGTCGATGAGGGGGTCGATGGATGTCCGACCCAGGGTTCGACCCCTGGTTCTCTGTCAGATTACCGAGAGCCGAGGGTCGATGAGGGGGTCGGAGGAGGGGTCGGATGTCTTGGTCGAATTCTCCGACCCTTGGACTAAAAATCAGGTTTTTATTCCCGATTTTGAATCCATTTCTCATTCTTCCTCCTCCTTTCTGACTCGACTCGTCCCTCTGTGTTGCTACAGTGCCAACTCGGACTCATTGGTGCTATTTGCTTCTTATTTCGACGTCTACTCCTCGTCTACAGGTATGTTCTCTACATTTTCATGTTTTTAGGTTTTCTTAGCTAGGTTTTTGCTCATTTAACTCGTTTTCTTCAAATTAAACTTTTTTCAATCGTAAAAATTTGATTTTTATTGGGGGCTTTTGTTGTTGGTGACTCAATGGACGAAAGCCCTCAAAAATATTTGAGTTTCATCGGTTGGTTATCGAGAAACTTGAATTTTCCCATTTTTGCCCTAATTTGTCGAGATTTTTGAATTTCTTAAAATTTCTTCAAATTCGATCTCTTTAACTGAAATTTCCAACTGTATGAGTCTTGCAGGATTGTTTAAAACCTTTATAAGTCCTCCTGCCCACGTGTATGGGTGAAAAGTGAGGCTTTTGATCAATTTATGTCGTTATACTGTCGAAATTTTTGGGTTTTTCATCTCTACTAACCCAATATTTGTTTCTCTTTGTTTTTGTAGATACTATGGCTCGTACCGAAGTACCCAGGGTTCATGACCCAGTCTACTTCCGTTCTAACGAGGCGGAGACACAGTATGCCCGCTATTCTCATAAGAAGGTAGAGGGAGGTCGTCGGGTAGACTTGGCTAGCCTGGCCCTGTTCGATGTGGAGAGGGCTTTTGGTGACATGGGTTGGCTTCCTGTGATCACCTATGACGCCTGCACTCAGCCGGATTTGGTGAGACAGTTTTACTGTAATCTCCAGGTGGTGGGAGATTACAACGATATCGAGATGGGTAGAGAGCTTCGGATCACTAGCTACGTCAAGGGGGTCGAGATCTCATTTGATTATCGGCAGCTAGCCGACTTGTTGGGCATTTCATATGACGGCCCCTTGGTGTTTTGTGCTCCTCGAGAGCCCCAGTTCTTTTCATTGGAGATGAGAGCTGAGACTGACCGTCAAATCATCAGAGAGGATCGTTGGGAGATAAAAGCGATCTATCTTCGTCCAGAGCCTCGGGTGTACTGCAAGATTATTCAGCACAACCTGATAACTCAGAGTGGGCACTACGAGAGGATCTCCCAGTTGACCCAGTATCTGTTGTACTATATCTGTACTAGGCAGCCCGTCTGCCTTTCTTACATCATCATGCGGACGATGATCAATGCTACGTTGCCCAGTCATACTGGCAACCTGCCTTATGGACGCATGATATCTATGCTGCTTACCCACCTGGGTGTTGACATGGTGGATGAGAGGATTCAGGAGAAATTTTTCTCATCACCTTTGGATTGGGAGGCCATCTGTAAGATGGGCATGCGGGATGCCCAGGTCAGCGACGAGGAGAGGAACGCTCTGGTGCATCCATGTACTCGAGTGGAGATAGCTAACGCTGAGGCAGCAGCAGCAGCTGCTGGAGCAGGGGTTCATGGGGGTGATGACGATCGTTTGTACATGGATGTGGATGCCATACCTCCTCCATCACCTACTCATATGCTACAGGAGCTGGTCCTTATTCAGCTGGTCCTTTATATGCAGCTGGTCCTTCGTATACACCTTCTGATGATATGATGGGGATATTGCATGAGATATGAGAGGCTCAGCGCATGTCTGATTTGAGGATGGGAGAGCTTCTAGATGCTCAGCGCTTGTCGGATCAGTGGGTGGGAGAGCTGAGGAATGCTCAGCACGTGACTGACCAGCGGGTGGCTGATCTCATAGCTAGTCTCCAGACGACCCAGACTCAGTTAGCTTGGTTGACTAGAGTCTATGCGGAGGATTATGACAGAGACCGTGAGGCACTGCCTCCCCCATCACCTCCAGCTTCTTGATGTATTTTCCTTTATCTTTCATTTTGTCCTCCAGAGTAACTGTCTGGGTTGTGGACTGTACTTTGCTTTAGTTATATATATATATATATATATATATATATATATATATATGTTTGTTCTTCCTTTGGGTGTATATAAATTTATTTCTCATTTAATAGATGCATTATTCTCTTTCAATTTTGTCTCAAACAACACAGATGCTTATGGTGTGTTATTATTACAACTTTTAACTTTTTATCCTATCTCAGTTCACGAACTTTTGTAGAAGTATACTGGTTTCACAGACAGGGCCTAAGAGCTCTGATACCAAGTTGTCACACCCCAATTCTATACTATTCAGAATGGTGTGATGAACCGCTAATAAACCAACGGTTCAACCAGGATCTCTAATAGGTTGTGTCCATTTAAAACGAACCATACACATCCACAACCATAATCAGAATAAATACACAATAGCGGAAGTCTTAATAAATGAACTGAGGAATCTACTGTGATAATCATAAATAAAGTATCAAATTATGTTATATCAACTGAGACATAAGTAAATAAAATATCAATTACATTTCCTTAATAATTCAAATGAAATCTAATAAAAAATGCATGCGTTGCACTCGCATGAAGAGTCATGCGTTTCCACTAAGTCTTCAGCTTCCATCGCAGCAACGTGCCCGTACACAGAAGCATTCATATAGTCTTCCACCGTGGTACCTGCATCATCAACTAAAAATATTCAACGTCGAAAGGGTGAGCACACATTACGGCTCAGTGACAAACAAAACAATACAACAAACATATGCATGCATTCAATTCATATTTGTGGTCTGGTTTATATGTTTGCAATGTGCTATAGAAAGGTTAAGTGGCCGCCTCATCTCTATACACGAATGTGTGAAGCCGCCAAAGGTTAACATTTATTGTCGTCCCACATGCACCCACCATGGAATAGGGATAGAGCTAAAGTGCTTAGGACCGTACCACATCACACTTCCCCTGATACTCTACCCATACCAATACGTAAGACCCTGCTGGCGAGGGCTTACAAACTGGACTCGCAACTAACCAATCCTAATGTCAAATAGTGTACCTATGACCTCACCCCAACATCCCTCAATACCTCCATAGAGATTGAGCTAAGGCCCCCCGGCAGAGTCGAAGACTATACGTTCCGAGACCACCTCCCCTGATACCCTACGACGTAATCGTTCTACTAAAGTAATGGCGATACGACGATGTCAGTGGACAAGACTTGAGTAGAGATAGAGCTAGAGTCTAGTGACCAGGCTGAACCACAATGTCACATTCCCCCCCCCCTGATACTCCACTCGCATCAAGCACACTAACCACATACATACATTCACATGTCTATTCCTAGCATCATCATCATCATCATCATGTTATAAACAAAATAGGATTAAATATGCATGAACATTAATAGCAGGAATATTGGATGACATGTTGAATGCACATTACAAGCATACACGCATAGAATCAGTCATGGCATTGGACTTAAGAAAATAAAAACAGTTTATTATAAGCCAATTAGTTTAGGTCTTGTTCCCTCACCTTTGCTTGAGTGTTGATCCTCTTTTAATCTTTAAAACCCACTTTTATATCAATAGGAAAAGAGGATCAACACTCAAGCAAAAACACTTTTCTTCTTTTCTTCTTTTCTTCTCTTTCTCTCACTTTCAATTAGGGTTTCAAAAGGAGTAAAAGAGGCTTAGGGACGTTCTATTTATAGAGTAGAATCTCTTAAAATAAGTCCTATTGAGATTAAGAAGGAATCCCATTGAAATTTGGAAAGTTTCCTATTTGCGGTTTCTGTCGGCAAACAGGGGGTCGATGAGGGGATCAGAGATCCCGTCGACCCTCAGTTCCTAAGTTGTCCGACCCCCAGTCAAAAATCAGAGGTCTGACTTCTTAGTGAGGGGGGGTCGACCCTGCCTACCTTGGTATGCGACCCTGCCCTCCAATTCACTATTTTTGGGTCAGTTTAGTACCTGGTTTTGCTATTTCCTTCACGCACTTGGTCCATTTGGCTCGACCATGATAGGCAGACCTGGTACATGGTGGTAGGACCGGTTAGTTCGATATAGGTCTTACAATATGGCTCGACCATGATAGGTAGACCTGGTACAAGGTGGTAAGACTGGTTAGTTTGGTACGGGTCTTACAGCAAAGGTAGTGACCAATGTAATGATTGACAAGCCCCCAGACTTATATAAATCGAAATTAAATCATGTAGGACTTTTAATTAATGACCTTACACCTTGTATAGGTATAGAACACCCTATGAACACAGATTTTGCTAGCGTGGATAATCTCAATTAAGTAATATCTGGTGAGGAACAAAACCCCTAACTAATTTTAAAGTGTTTCAAATATATGATTGTTGTGCCACATGCTTGTTGTGATAACATGTCATCCAATAACTGCTTTGTGCATGCATTTGTAATTATATTATGATTGTGGTGTGTATGTGACTGGAAACTAGTAGCAAGTGGTGAAATGGTCAAGGATCGCTGGATCCGACTTACTATATGATTATGGGCAAGTGTGTTTCTCACCCTTAGCAGGATGACAGCATCTTGGAGGGGGCAAAAAGGATGGCCTGGGATTCCTGTTGGGTCTGGTGAGAGGGATACATCGAATGACATGTAGATTTTTGGTTAGTGGCACTACCCTCGTATGCAACCCTGGCTAGTAGGGGGTTAGGTATTAGTAGAGTGGAGTGATGAGGGGGAAGGGTCGACAGTGTTCATCGGAGCGTCACTGGCCAAATTTACTTCCCAATCAGCATTCTGATTGGAACATCATGTGGGGGCACCAAGGCTATTGGTGTAGGTTGGTGAGTACCCAACACTTCCTTGCATAGAGGTTGTAGTCAGCCTCTGAGAGGTGTGGCTAGGCCTTACCATAGCACATAGCATATATGGTATCTGACTATTGCATTATTGTGTGTAAGAAAACTGATCATGCATACTTATTGCTTGCTTTTTTGTTTCTCACTGAGCTCATGTTGGAGAGCTGACCCTCACATATGTCATTCTTCTTAGATGATGTTGCAGGTAATACGATTGTCGATTATCTGAATGCACCCATGATCTCTCAGTTGGCTATGTTAGGCGAAATCCCATGTGAGGACGAAGCACATGACATGGACTACGAGTGTAATGCATGTCTTCGATGGATAATCATCTTGGAAAGAAGTTTTGGACAATGAATACTTTCTGTTTTCTTTTATCTCTTTTGGATAATTTGTTTATATTTAGATAGCCCGTGATTTATAGGGCAATGCTACTTAAGATTCTTGGTTTAGCAAGTTAGTTGATGAACTTCGATTTGAGGATGAACCCACTGGTTTTATTATTTTTATTTATCAATAGTAAGCTCATGGTTATTTAGTATCTTCCACTATATATTACTCTGAATTATGATTGTGGCATTGTGTTGGTCGTAGTTGGTATGCACCGCTTATGAAATCCTGGTGGGATCACATCCAAATTAAGATTTTGATTCAATCGTATCCCAAAAGAAATCCAAAAATTTTTAGACTAGTATTTTAGGGTGTGACACCAGCTCTCGGGCATAGGCCCTTGCTACCTTGGTGGAAGAGTTTCCTACAACATGACCTCTAGTGATGACATATGAGCTTGGTATGACAAGGAGGGCCTGATGCACAGATTTTTCAAGGTCACCTGCCTCAATTGGATGAGGGAGTCCAATCTCGTCCCGAGGCAAGTCTAGCTAGTATCGCTTTTCCCAGTGTGCCAGTAGTTCCTTCGCCTTCTGTCCTCCACATCTATAGGCTAGCTTTATGGGAGCGTCTTCATGGTAGCAATGGACCCAGTAAATGGAATCTAGCTCCTCAACTGAGTGGTCTACCAGGGCAAGGCCTTGTTCTTCTGTGGCCTTAGATGGGCTTGACACCAATTTTGCAGCTCCATTTCTGGCTTGGGCGTTGCCCTAATCATATAGGTCGGACCTATCTCTTTTAACTGAGGTGATTGTTGGCCTTGTTTAACTGCCTCGTCATCCTCAGGATCTTGGTCTTCCTTTCGACACTTCTTCTTCCCTGCCATGGTTTTGCAATCAAAGGCCTTGGTAGCATCAACTGGTGCTAGGTGCTTCTTATCAACATACTTGTCGAGCTTCTTGCGTCGGATAAATTCTTCGATGGCATCGCAAAGATGACGACATTCATTTGTTGTGTGTGCATGTGGGTTGTGGAAAGCACAAAACAGCTTTGGATTTCTGGTCCGAGGAATGGGATTCATCTTTCCTGGCTGGCGAAAGGAAGTCTAGGTCTTTTCAATCATGTAGTGCGGGCGTTTTTTGTAGCGGGTGATAATCATCATATGACTGAAAAGTTGGGGGCTCTTCCCCGGTTACTTTTTCCTTGCTTTTCTTCATTTTCTTTGGGGCTTCTCCCTTGATGGAGGTGTTTTCCACTTTCTCTTTTAGCTTCTTTCGCCTTTAGGGGTGGATAGGGTGTTTACTGTTGGATCATTCTTCGTGGCCAAATTAGCATTTGCATATTTCTCACATCGAGAAAGAAGCCCAGTAAGGCTAGTAGTTGGCTTATTGGCCAAGGAGAACTTGAGGTTTCGGTCTAGGATGGCCCCTTCCAGTATGGCCTTGTGGACCGAGTCTTCAAGGCCTTTAATTTATAGGGCCTCCATGTTGAATCTATAAAGGAAGGCTCTAAGAGTCTCACCTTCCTCTTGCTTACAATCCCTTAGGTTGTAAGATGTTTTCTTCTGCATCCTCCTACTCTGGAAGTGACTCAAGAAATTGTCAACAAGATCGTTGAAAGAATCTATCGAACGCTTGTAGAGACTGCTATACCAAATACATCCAGCTCCTTTGATAGTAGAAGGGAAAGCGAGGCAGGCGATCTGATCACCCAAACAGTAAAGGACCATCTGAGCAGTATCCAGATGCTGCTCAGGGTCAGTGGTCCCATCATATGAGTCTAAAGGTGGCATGATGAGTCCTATGGCCAATTTGGTCTTCATGGTATGCTCAAAGAGCACTCCTTCAGTATTGTACAAGTGCCGCACAGGATTTGTCCATCCTTCCTCCATTCTCTAAAGCCGAGCCTTCAACTCGTTGAGCTCACTGATGTGAATTAAATATGTATGTAACCGCAAGTGCACGGTATCGTGCAGTAACGGGTCGATCTCATGGAGGAATCGCAATTATCCTAACTCAAATAAGGCAAAGCATACCAAAGGGATATGATTGAATTAACACCCTAATCACTTTAAATAAAAATTATTCAAGCAATAAAAACAATAATAACCATTCATAACGGTACAAAAATTTACGAAACCACTAACCATAAAGTAACACAGATTTATTTCAAGAAAGAAACGAAATTAAAAGTAAAAGAATGTAAGAAAAACTTATCTCGGTCGAAGATTTCTCTGTCGTTGCTCGTCGTCTTGTTGTCACTCCAAGGCGATGTGCAAACGATTACAAAGGGAGCCTTCTCCTCTAAATTAAATTAATAATGGGGTACAACCTATATTTATCTACCCTACTACAGAGTTCTAAATCTGAAATTAAAACTATAAATAAATAAATAAAAATAAACTTAAGCAAGAAGAACACAACTTGAAAAGAAAAAAAAAATTAAGAATCTCAAACTCTCTCATAAATTCTCAAAACTAAGAAAAAAACTCATAATAGAATTCTTGGATGATTTTCTATTGCTGAGCATCACATATATATACAAGAGAGTAAAGATCACAATCAATCTTTACAATTGAATTACAAGAGATTTTGTGGAGATAATTTTGGTAACCGAATTCCAATCTTGTAGGTTCATTGTATATGGACGATTCTTGAGTAGAAAAAATCTTGCACCAACTCATCATATCTTTAGCATCATTATCTCCTTTTGAAAACTTCCATAATCGATTAGAGCTTTCCATTCTTCCATGCCATGCCAATCTTGTAAATTTGATTCCAAATAACTAAGAAATATTTTCTCAAGAGAATAGAATCTTTCACATGAGATTGGGCTACTCTTTGACTTAGTCCAAGGCTGATCTTATACACAAAATTCGTGGCTCTCCTCATAAAATTCGTCTTATGCTCGGCTGCTGAGTTGATTGGGTGAGTTAACTGGACAGAATCACCAAAAATTCATAAAATGATATTTTTAAGCTCAAATTTCTCCATTTTTTCACCTACACCCAACAAACATAAATCAAAATTAAATACCCGAGAAGCATCATAAATAGAATAAGAGATGTATATTTTATGCCCTAAATTCACACATAACATGTGTTCATCAGATTCCCCCACACTTGAGCTTTGCTAGTCTCGAGCAAAGAAAAATATAAAAGAAAAATCCTAATTCACTTTCGTAGGAATCACGATTGCACTTAGCACGTGCAACAAGCCTTTAAACCCCTAGGTTACCCCTAGTGGACGAGTTGTGTCTCGTGAGTATTTTCAGAGAATAAACACACAAAATTCATATAGAAATTTCAAAATTTAATTTTGTTTTTGGTATTAAGGAAAGAGAGCACACACATATCTTATTAGTCAAGACACTCAACTTGGGATCAAGAAAACATAGAAAGCCCCACACTTGAACATTGCTACCTCATATGATTCAAACACTAAGGTTGCATCTCAATTAGGAAACCTTGTTATATCTTCCAAACATATCTCTCCTTAGGGTGAACCCTTTGTAACATACTGGTAACCAAGACCCAAGAATAGCTTTCAACACTTGTATTTTTTTTTCTTTCTTTCTTCCTCTTTAAGCTACTCCACTACAATTGGCTTGAGAAGTGCAGGTGGTTATGCATTCCCATGTTACTATGTAGCTTCGCTTTTGGCATATATCTTTAAAGACATTGATGCTAAAGAGTACTTTTTTTTTCTTTTTTTTTAACAAGAGCTGTATCCAAGGAATTTCAATCAAGACACCTCGCTTCTTGAGGCGGAATGTCCTGTATAGTTCCAAGACAAAAAAACTCTTATATTATTATTTTCTTATTATGATTTTTTTTATAGTACAAGGAGGTCTCAGCTTTATTCAAAGGTTGACAGAACCAACTATAACCATAAATTATTCATCCCTTCAGGAGAGGTAAGATGTATTTTCTAACTTAATTCTCATCTCAAAATACAGCCTAAGTACTGTCCTCACATAGGGTTTCATTACTTCGTATGTGATAGTTTCCTAGGTCTCTTTCTCCTTCCTCTTTTGTGTCAAAACCATAGAAATAGTGATTGACTTTCCCAAAAACCAAAGTTAAAAAGTTAAAATTTACAATGAAAGTTCAAAATTCATTTTTTTTAATGAAATCTCAACCCTTCCCCCATACTTAAATCATGCATTGTCCTCAATGTATACAGAAAAATAAAAGACAAGGAAAAGGGGAAGAAAAAAAACTCCCTGAATCAAGGATCAGTGTAAAAAGGCTCATGGAGATCCATGACCTCTTTAGTGGAGTCGTGTGGAAGCTCCAAAAATGGCTTCAAACGTTGGTCATTCACTTTGCTGGTTGCACATGTACCTGGATTTAAAATCTCAATTGCACCCGATGAGAAAATATTTTGAACAATATAAGGGCCCTCCCAATGAGATCTAAGTTTACCAGGAAAAATATGCAAACGAGAATTATAAAGCAAACCTTGTCGCCATGGGTGAAAGACTTCCGAAGGATATGTCTGTCATGATAAGCCTTGGTCTTGTCTTTATAGATGTGGGCACTGTCGTAGGCATCATTTCTCAATTCATCTAACTCAGAGAGCTGGAGTCCTCTATGAGTGCTAGCATCTGACAAATCAAAATTTAATTTCTTAATTGCCCAAAATGCCTGATGTTCCAATTCGACTGGTAGATGGCAGGCTTTTTCGTACACCAGACGGTAAGGGGATTGACCAAGAATGGTCTTGAAAGCAGTTCTATAAGCCCACAAAACATCTATGAGGCGAATGGACCAATCCTTACGAGCAAATTTTGATGCGTGTCGAGCGCAATCAAAAATAAATTACTCTACCTATAATGAATAGTAATGATATGTAAAGGTCGATCCATAGAGACTAGTTAATCAAATTGTCTACTTACCAAGAAAAAGGGAGGGGGTTTCTTCTGTAATTTAATTGACAAGAAATTAAATAACAAAAATTCAATGGAAGATGATGTCGATTCAAGGAAATTGTCTCACGGCTGCAAATTGATCACTGACTTCATATTTATTATTCTCTATTCAAATATTTAACTAAGGATTATCAAAAAGCCAGACAATCCTTACCTTCCCTAATTTCATTAGTTTAAGCCCAGCACACAATTTAATTCTTATCAATAAACCAATTGGTGTTAAGCAATCCTCAAGAATTTACTGATAGCATTACACTCTTGGAGGGAGTTAAAGATGAACAACAATCTAACAAGCGTCAGATTATTTAATTCATTCTATGTTTCCTTTAAGCAAGTAACAAAAACTTGGATCATAATTGTTCTGCTCAATTGCTACTTTTCCTGAACTTCATAATAATTACGGATTATGGATTCAGGTTAGCAATAAACCACATAACTCAATCAATTAATAGGCCTCTTAATAAACTGAATCATACAGTCATTAACTTGAAAAATCAAGAAACACAGATATTTGAATAGAAGAATAATTAAAATTAAGAACAAAATCTCACAATTTTACTAACCGGATTGAATTCCCCTTGAATCGACTAAAGAACTTAGCTAGACATGATAGTGAAGAAAGACAAAAGAAATAAAACTATCTTCTCATAATTCTTGGATGCTCTATTACATAGCATTTACATTGCTTAAATAGCCAAAGTAGAGAAGATTAAAACTGGTATGTCTAGAATTGACAACCTTATTACATGGAAATAAAGATTAAACAAAATCTGCTTGCCTAGATTAGATAGAGAATCATTCCAGCATTAACCAAATGTCACCTCTAGATTTGCCAATCTTTATAATATTCCATAGAGGTATATATTCTCCTCAAGATTTCTGACAATCAATCAAATCCTTCCAATAATAAACCTTCTATGTGTGGTAATCTTCCTTCTCTGATTTCAATTCAAATCAATTTTCCAGATCTGATTTTTGGATCACGTTTGATTTCTAGAATTCTTTCCACATTAAAAACCTGCATGAAATTCAAAAGATCATTATTGAAAATATTAGAATTTCTTTTATTTTAGACATAAATTACTAATACTTTCCACCAATGTCTTATATATAAGGAATCATCAAAATGAGTACCATAAGACATATAATATGTTAAATAGACTAAATATAAGGGAAATAAATATATAAAATTATGAATCCATCAAATTCCCCCACACTTAGCTCTTGCACGACCTCGGGCAAACTAAATATATATTTTTTTTTCACTTTCATCCCACAGAATTCAAGGAATATGTGTACTATGAATCAGAAACTAATTCAAGAGATAAAAAAAACAATATATGTCATAGTCAAAGGTCACTTAGTAAATATGAGCAATATCTAACATATCAGTCTTATTCAAAAGTGAACATGCTAATGTTTAGTATATTTTCTCTTGGGATTCTCTCTACTCACTTAGGGCCCGTTTGATAAAACTTCTACTTCTAGATTCTGGATTCTGGTTCAAATTTGGATTCTACTCCAAGCTACTCCAAGATTATTTTGGAGTTAAAACTTGTTTGATAACGCAATTATGAAATGGATTCTAGAGCATTTTTGGATTAGAAACACATTTGATAACACACTATCCCTCTAATCGAAGTCTAGAAAAACAATCGTAGTAGTGGTGAGTGGTGATAGTGGGTGGTGGCGGTGGTGGATGTTGGTGGTGGCGATGGAGGTGGTGGGTGGTGGTGGTGGTGGTGGCGATGATGGTGGTGGTGGGTAATGGCAACGATGGTGGGTGGTGGGTGGTGGGTGTTGGGTGGCGGTGGCCGTGGCAGTGATGGCAGTGGGTGGTGGTGGTGGTGGTGGTTATGGTGATGGCAGCGGTGGCGGTGGCGGTGGCGGTCGCGGTGGCTGTGGTGGTTGTGGTGGTGGTGGCGATGGTAGTGGTGGGTGGTGGGTGGTGGCGGCGACGGCGGTGATGGTGGGTGGTGGCAGTGGTGGGTGGTGGCAACGGTGGTAGTGGTGGTGATGGTGGTCAAGTGAGAGTCAAGTGAGAGTTGATTATTTTCTTTCTTTCAAAAAGTTGATTCAACAGTTTGGAGCAAGTATTTATGACTCCAAAATTTTGGATTCTGGAGCCATTTTGAATCCGGTTCACTCTGTGGGAGTTAGAATCCAACCAGACTTATCAAATGTACTTCTACTCCAAAATGGCTCCCTGGGAGCCAGAATCCATAGAATCCAGAAGTAGAAGTTTTATCAAACAGGCCCTTAAGAATTCAAGATTAACTATTTCACTCAAGATATTTCTATGAAGATGCACTACCATAGGCTTGCTTATTCACCATAATCTCCATTACTTAGAATACACACATCATGAATCAAAAGGTCTTTATAAAGATTGTAATGGGGCTAAGGTTTAGGGTACGGATAAGAAAAATGTACTGACGTAAGAACCCAAGAAACTAATAGAGCATTAAGAAAAAAAAATTTAACAATCTAAATGATAAAGGTTCATAGATAAAGCTCTCCAACAAAACATCCCAAACTCCAGTTTCTTTTTTTTTCTTTTTTTCTTTTTCTTTTTCTTTTCATTTGAGAACTATGCTTTGCTATTTGAATTTTTTTTTTTATAGCATGACATTTTAAACATAACAATGATCATTTACTCCCATTACATCAATCTTCTTGACATACAACCATCACTTTTGAGAATAGCACCTACATACTTATTCAATACATATCTCTCTCAAACCCATTAGATAATTCTCAATGCTCTATTAGCTCAAAGGTTGGTAAAACATGAGAAAAATAAATAATTCAAGGCTCGTGGTTTAGGGTTCAATGAAAAATGAAGTTTAAAATCTCAAAGTGGGTCCACTAAGGGTAAAAATATATAAGGTTGGCCATTTAAGCTAAGTGGTTGTAAAATCCTATTTGCCTTTAGCATCTTCATGTCTACACATATCAATGTAATCTTGACACGGTTCAAAGCAAGTTCTAGAGATACAAAAGCATAGTAGAATATCACTCTTCAAAGAAAATAAAGACTGACATAGATGTCTCAATCTAGTTTGGCTCAAAAGCTCACTTGGTTGGATTTCATCTACTAAACCTGCATGTTTAACCTCTAAATGCAACTATCAATGTTATTCAGAGCTCATTTAGCAAGTTATTTCAACTAATTCATATATGTATTTTTTTTCCACATTCAAATAGTTCTAATCCATGGCATACATATTCTCTTAGTGAAGTGAAATTTTTTTTTTTTTATTCAACTTTTGAAATTTTTTTTTTATAACACAATCATACAAAAATTAAAAATAAAACTTAAAAAATAAAAATAAAATAAAAGAGAAATCCTAATTCCTCCCCCCACACTTAAATCTAACATTGTCCCCAATGGAAGTTAAAAATGTAATGGAAAGATGTAAAGAAAAGTAATTAAAAGTGATAAGAAAAACAAATCCAATTTCTTGGGTTGCCTCCCAAGCAGTGCTTGTGTTTAACGTCGTTAGCTCGACTCAATACTCCTCAGTCAGAATAAACAGGATCCCCCAGTTCTACTTTGTCTATAGTATGCTCATGAAAGCCTTTATAGAATGTCTTAAGGCGATGCCCATTAACCTTGAAAACCTTGTTAGTTTCGAAACTTCGAACTTCAACTGTACCATAAGGAAATACATTAGTAACTTCAAAAGGTCAAATCCAACGAGAACGTAACTTACCAGGCATCAATTTAAGTCTCGAATTGTAAAGCAAGACTTTTTGTCCAATTACAAATTGCTTGCTCATAATCCTCTTGTCATGAAACGCCTTAGTCTTGTCCTTGTATATGCTAGAATTCTCGTAAGCCTCAAGTCGTATCTCTTTTAATTCTTGCAACTGCAATTTCCTTTGCTTACCCGCTTCTTTCTTACTGCTCAATTCAAAAATCTCTTGTGCAAACACATCAACCACATCAATAGAAAACACAGATTGAACATCATTACTAGGGTACCTCATATCCTCAAATATGTTGAATTTAACAATATCTCCATCAAACTCCATGGTAAGGGTACCATCATGGACATCAATCTTCGTTTTAGCTGTTTTGAGAAAAGGCCTTCCTAGTAAAATTAGGGCAGGGTTTGGGGAGGTACTGTCTTCCATATTCAAAATATAAAAATCAGCAGGAAAATTCAACCCATTCACCTGCACCAAAACATCCTCAACCATTCCCTCAGGGTATGCGTTAGAACGGTCAGCTAATTGGATAATTACACCCGTTTTTTTCAAAGGACCCAAATTTAGAGATGCATAAATTGAATGTAGCATAACATTTATAGATGCACCTAAGTCTAACAAGGCACGTTCAAACTTAGTATTACCAATCACACATGGAATCGTAAACATACCTGGATCCTTGCATTTTGGGGGTAACTTACGCTGAATAACTACTGATACGTTCTCCCCTACACTAATTTTCTCATCACCCCTCAATTTCCTCTTTGAAGTGCACAATTCCTTGAGAAATTTTGCATACCTTGGGACTTGCTTAATGGCATCAAGTAGAGGTATGTTTACTTCTACCTTTCGAAAAGTCTCAAGAATTTCCTTCTCTTGTTCTTCTTTTTTCGATTTAGATAGTCTGCTGGGAAAAGGGAGAAGAACAGAATTAGTAGAATTACGCACAACTGGTTTAGATTTTACTTTGGACAAATTTACATCATTGTTGTCGGCTTTTGTTTCTTCTTGAATAGTTTTGGCCGAATCTACAGATTTAGCAATGAAGGGCTCAAGTTCTCTTCCATTCCGTAATGTAATGGCACTTGCATTCTCACGTGGATTTATGATGGTCTGAGATGGGAACTTTCCAGATCCTTGAGCTTCAAGTTTGCTTACTGAAGTTGCAAGTTGACCAATCTGCTTCTCTATATTCTGAATGTTGTTTCTTGTCTCATGTTGAAACTACTGTGTATTGCTAGCCAGTGCCTTGACAATCTCATCAAGTGACATACTCTGATTTACTTGCTGCCTAGGTTGGAATGGGGATTGGTAACGATTCTGGGCAACTTGATTCCCATAACTCAGATTTGGGTGATCTCTCCATCCAGGGTTATATGAGTTTGAGTATGGATCATACTTTCGCTGAGATTGTTCTTGAAATCCTCCCATGGCATTTGCTTGTTGGACTGATGTATCTTCTTGAAGTGTGGGACACATATCCGTAGCATGACTGGTGGCTGAGCAAATGTCACATGTTTTAACTGTTTGTAAATTTCCTACAGCCATTTGTCTCACCAAAGATGTTAGATCAGAAATCTGACGTTCAAGGTTTGATGTACTTACCTCATTAACTTTCTTCGATGTTTGCTCCATCCTTGTACCAAATTGTTGTGAATTTGCTGCCATATTAGAAATTAACCTTTTCACGGCTTTTGGAGTTTTGTCAACTAAAGCTCCTCCACTAGCGGCATCCACCATACTCCTCTGCATTGGTAACAATCCTTCATAGAAATATTGAATCAGAAGCTGGTCACTAATTTGATGGTATGGGCAGCTTGCGCAAAGCTTCTTGAAGCGTTCCCAATACTCATATAATGTCTCTTCATGGTGTTGCCGAATTCCACATATTTCTTTCCTTATATTTGCCGCTTTGGATGCAGGAAAATATTTCTCTAAAAATTGGCTTTCATCTCATTCCATGAATTGATTGTACCAGAAGGAATGTAGTACAATCAATCTTTAGCATATCCATCTAAAGAGAATGGAAAAGCGAGCAATTTGATCTGTGCCTCTGTAATACCCTGTGGTTTCATGCTAGAGCATACCATATGAAATTCCTTCAAATGTTTGTGAGGATCTTCTCCTGCAAGAGCATGAAATTTAGGAAGTAGATGTATTAGTCCCGATTTTAATTCAAATGCCGCTTCTAGATTTGGAAATTCAATACACAAAGGTTGCTGGTTTAGATTAGGAGCAGCCAGCTCTTTCAAAGTCCTATTTTCAACCATGGCTTCCTCTATTAGTAGCTCACTAGCAACTATATCAGAAACAATTGCTCCTTGTGATGTTGAAACCTGTTCTGCCAGAATTTTCTTAGCTTCTTTCCTTAATCGATGCAAAGTTCTTTCAGGTTCTGGATCAAATATCAATTGACCAGAGTTAGAAGATTGAGTCATTAACCAAGAAACCTATACAATGGATAAAAAAAAATATTAATAAATAAATAAAAACTAATTAAAAAAAATCCCAAAGAAAAATTCTGACCAATAACACAAAGTGCACGATAACCAAGTAAAATTAAAATTATTAAATCAAGATTTTTTTTTTCGAAATAAGCTTCTTGTAACGCCCCTAAGTCATCCGAAATTTCATGCGCTAGCAGTACCTGTCGGAAAAACTATGGACACCTGAAAATAGGAAAAAAAACTTCAAACAAAGGTAAGAACACAAGTGACTAAAAAAAATTAAATAGAATGAAAACAATCACAATCTGATTAAAACTAGTCCCCGGCAGCGGCGCCAAATTTTGATGTGTGTCAAGCGTAACCAAAAATAAATTATTCTACTTATAATGAATAGTAATGATAAGTAAAGGTCGATCCACAGAGACTAGTTAATCAAATTGTCTACTTACCAAGAAAAATGAGGGGGGGTTTCTTCTGTAATTTAATTGACAAGAAATTAAATAACAAAAATTCAATGGAAGATGATGTCGATTCAAGGAAATTATCTCACGGCTATAAATTGATCACTGACCTCATATATATTATTCTCTATTCAAATATTTAACCAATGATTATCAAAAAGCCAGACAATCCTTACCTTCCCTAATTTCATTAATTGAGCCCAGCACACAATTTAATTCTTATTAATAAACCAATTGGTATTAAGCAATCCTCAAGAATTTACTGATAGCATTACACTCTTGGAGGGAGTTAAAGATGAACAACAATCGAACAAGCATCAGATTATTTAATTCATTCTATGTTTCCTTTAAGCAAGTAACAAAAATTTGGATCATAATTGTTCTGCCCAATTGCTACTTTTCCTGAACTCCATAACAATTACGGATTATGGATTCAGGTTAGCAATAAACCACATAACTCATCAATTAATAGGCCTCTTAATAAACTGAATCATACAGTCATTAACTTGAAAAATCAAGAAACACAGATATTTGAATAGAAGAATAATTAAATTAAGAACAAAATCTCACAATTTTACTAACCGGATTGAATCCCCCTTGAATCGACTAAAGAACTTAGCTAGACATGATAGAAAAGAAAGACAAAAGAAATAAAATTATCTTCTCAATAATTCTTGGATGATCTATTACGTAGCATTTACATTGCTTAAATAGCCAAAGTAGAGAAGATTAAAACTGGTATGTCTAGAATTGACAACCTTATTACATGGAAATAAAGATTAAACAAAATCTACTTGCCTAGATTAGATAGAGAATCATTCCATCATTAACCAAATGTCACCTCTAGATTTGCCAATCTTTATAATATTCCATAGAGGTATATATTCTCCTCAAGATTTCTGACAATCAATCAAATCCTTTCAATAATAAACCTTCTATGTGTGGTAATCTTCCTTCTCTGATTTCAATTCAAATCAAATTTCCAGATCTGATTTTTGGATCACGTTTGATTTCTAGAATTCTTTCCACATTAAAAACCTGCATGAAATTCAAAAGATCATTATTGAAAATATCAGAATTTCTTTTATTTTAGACATAAATTACTAATACTTTCCACCAATGTCTTATATATAAGGAATCATCAAAATGAGTACCATAAGACATATAATATGTTAAATAGACTAAATATAAGGGAAATAAATATATATAATTATGAATCCATCAGTAGGATTGACAGTTTTTTTCAAAATTTGCTTGATTTGTCGATTGGACACTTAAACCTGTCCACTAGTCTGAGGGTGGTAAGGGGTTGTCAATTTATGGGTAATACCATATTTTTGAACAAGGACCTCAAATGGTTGTTACAGAAGTGTTTCCCCCTATCACTAATGATAGCTCCAGGGGTACCAAATCGGGAAAATATATTCTCCTTTAAATATTTAATGACTACCTTGTGGTCATTGGTCTTAGTAGCAACAGCTTCTATCCATTTAGACACGTAGTCCACAGCTAACAAGATATACTCATTCCCAAAAGACTTTAGAAACGGACCCATAAAATCAATGCCCCAAACATCAAAAACTTCAACCACTAGAATTGGATTTAGTGGCATCATATTCCTCTTGGTAATGCGGCCTAAAGACTGACAAGAAGGGCATGCCTTACAGTAATTAAATGCATCCTTAAAAAGACTAGGCCAGTAGAATCCAAACTGTAAAACCTTGGCCGCAGTCTTATTTGGCCCAAAGTGGCCACCACACGCCTGATCATGACAAAAAGACAACACAGATTGTTGTTTATGGTCAGGTACACATCTCCTGATAATCTGATCAGGGCAAGTCTTGAACAGATATGGATCGTCCCAAAAATAGTACTTGACTTGGGAATGGAATCTATACCTATCCTGGGTGGACCAATGGGAAGGGGTCGCATCTGTTACCAAGTAATTTACAATATCAGCGAACCAAGGCTCACTAGATACTGCAAACAACTGCTCATCTGGGAAAAACTCGTTGACTGGTGAATCGACAGTCAAAGAATTAGGCAGTCGGGATAAGTGATCAGCAACCAGATTTTATATTCCTAGTTTATCCCTAATCTCTAAGTCAAACTCTTATAAAAGCAAAACCCATCTAATGAAACGAGCTTTGGCATCCTTTTTCTGCAAGAGATGCTTGAGAGCGGCATGATCCGTATACATAATGACATGGGATCCTATCAAGTAGGCACGAAATTTCACTAAAGTGAATACAACAGCTAAGAATTCTTTTTCAGTAGTGGTGTAATTAAGCTGTGCATCGTTTAATGTCCTACTTGCATAACAAATTACATGGGGTAACTTATTGATCCGTTGCCCAAGGACAGCTCCTAATGCAAAATCAGAAGCATCACACATAAGCTCAAAGGGCTCTGTCCATATGGGTGCCTGAATAACGGGGGCAGTGGTCAAAATCTTTTTGAGTTGATTAAAACTCTCAAGACAGGCATCATTAAAATCAAAGAGCTGATCTTTAGCAAGCAAAGAGGTGAGAGGACGAGCAATTTGACTAAAATCTATAATGAACCTCCGATAGAAACCGGCATGCCCTAGAAAGGAGCGAATGTCCTTAATAGATTTGGGAACAGGTAGCTTTTCAATCAATTCTACTTTGGTTCTGTTAACCATGATCCCATCTTTGGAAATGATGTGACCCAACACTATGCCCTGTTTTACCATGAAGTGGCATTTCTCCCAATTTAAAACTAAATCTTTCTCCGTACACCTGACAATAACTAAGGAAAGATTATGTAGGCAATCAGAAAAAGTAGACCCATGCACATAAAAATCATCCATGAACACTTCTAAATATTGTTCTACCATATCTGAGAAGATGATGATCATGCACCTTTGAAAAGTGGCAGGGGCATTACATAGCCCAAAAGGCATGCGTTGGTAAGCATAGGTTCCGTAGGGGCATGTGAAAGTGGTTTTGTGTTGGACATCTAAGGCAATGGGGATTTGATTGTAACCGAAGTATCCATCTAAGTAGCAATAGTATTCATGTCCGGCCAACCTCTCTAACATTTGGTCAATGAAAGGCAAAGGGAAGTGATCCTTCCACGTTGTCGTATTCAGCTTTCTGTACTCTATGCAGACTCTCCATCCTGTTTGGATACAGGTTGGAATCAATTCATTGTTAGCATTAGCAACTACAGTGACTCCTGACTTCTTTGGTACCACATGTACCAGACTTACCCACTCATTGTCAGATATGGGATATATGATCCCATGAGCTAAGCACTTTAGAATCTCTTTCTTAATGGCTTCCTTCATCACAGGATTTGCCCGTCTCTGAGATTGCCTTGAGGGGTTGGTATCTTCCATAAGGTATATATGATGCTGAACAATAGACGGACTAATACCTTTAATGTCAGCCACAGTCCAACATAAGGCTTCCTTGTGATTTTGTAAGAGTTTGACTAACTCTTCTTCCTTATTAGAAGTCAAATCAGATGCAATAATAACAGGAAGAGTCTGGTCAGGTCCTAGGAAGGCATACTTCAAAGTGGATGGTAACTCCTTTAATTCTAAGCTAGGTGGTTCAACTATTGAGGGCTTGAGAATGGAAGTGGATAGAGGTCCTAGAGGTTCCACAGGTGTGTGGATACTCCATGCCTCTGATGAGAAAGTATCCACTACTCCTCCCAATGCTTCCATACACTGCAAGAATTCCGAGTCAAAGTCAATGTCAAAAGTGGTCTCTACATGGTTAGGGAATTCTTGGAGCATATGTACTTCCTCATTCGGTTGCTTACCCAACCTAAATACATTTAAATCAACAGTTTGGTTACCAAATGACAGTTTCATGAGACCGTTCCTGTAATTTATAAGTTCATTGCTTGTAGCCAGAAACGGTCTCCCTAAAATGATAGGGATTTGATCCCTATTAGAGACATGATGTATTTCTAAAACAATAAAATCCACAGGAAAAATAAATTATCCTACCTTTAACAAAACATCCTCTACCATTCCTTTAGGAGTTTTTACAGAGCGATCAACTAGTTGAAGTGAGATGGACGTTGGTTTCAACTTTCCCGATCCCAATTGTTGGTAAACATGATAAGGTAGAAAATTCACACTTGCACCTAAGTCTAGCAGAGCATGATCAATAAAAGTATTGCCTATGATGCAAGAGATGGTAGGACAGCCAGGGTCCTTGTATTGGCTGCCACAGGATGGTTCAGAAGGGAACTTAAATATGCAGCCAAGAATACCTTTTTAGGAATTTGACTAATCCTCTTTTGTGTGCATAAGTCTTTAAGGACTTTTGCATAAATAAGAATTTGGTCAATTGCATCCAAAATTGGGATATTCAATTCAACATGTTTGAAGACCTCTAAAATTTTATCAACTAAAGCAGTCTTCTTTTGGTTTACCAACCTATTAGGGAATGGGGCTGGTGGAGTAAAAACTCTGTCCGGGACAGTCTCTTTGGGTCTTTCAGGTACATCAAACGAACCTGAAGAAAGAGGCTCAGTAGTTGCCTCAGATTGGGGAACATTAATGGGAGCAACTTTGGGTTTGTTCTTTGGTGCTTCATCCCGTAGGTACTCTTGCCCACTCCGTAATGCATGGACTGCATTGCATTGTTTGGAGGACCCTGATTGACTCTCTATGCCATTCACTTGAGGATTTGACCTATTTGGTTGTGGGTGATGGCGTGGGTTGGTCTCTGGTTGGCTGGGCAGAATACTCTTGTTCTTTTCACACATTAGGATAACCAATTGGGTAAGTGTCCTCTCCATACTGGTATGCCCGGCCATTAGAGCTGCCACATTCTTCTCCAACTCACTGAGTCTGGCCGGCTCACCCGTGTTAGAAAACCCAGGGGGTTGCTGAAAATTACCTTGGGGAACAAAATTGGGTCTAGGGGGAGCATATGGCCTGGTGTGACCGGGAGGACCTTGATTTGGAAATTGGGATGGGTCCACACGGTTCCCTTGGTTCTAAGAAAAATTTGGGTGATTTCTCTATCCTGGATTGTAAGTGTTACTATACGGATTGTAAAGTGCACTTACATTAGCATTCTGAGAATTTCCCTGTGAAGGGCATTCCTCTATTGTGTGTCCAGGAGTTTGACACCAGTTGCACATTAGGACTTGCTTTTGGATAGGGTCTTTAGGAACTAAAGTTTATATCCTTTTGATAAGGCTATCTAAGTGTGCCTCCTTAACCTTTACCTTTTTGGGTGCGATCTGTCTCCTGCACAAACTCCCACTCTCTTGTTTTTTCGGCTAGATCCGCCAAAAAATTCCAAGCATCGTTAGCATCCTCATAGGAAGTGAATCCTTAAGGACACATAGACTCAAGCATTTGCTTGGTAGGAAAATCTATCCCCTCGTAAATAATTTGACAAAGCTGCCATATTTCAATACCATGGTGAGGGCACTCTTGGAGTAGACCTTGGAACCTTTCCATGAGTCTTGAAAAAGACTCATTTGACTCTTGTTTGAACCGCATTATATCCCCTCGAAGTTTATTTGTCTTGTGAAGAGGAAAAAACTTTTTAAGGAATAACACAGTAAATTTTTCCCAGGATGTAATGGAATTTGTGGGAAGACCATAAAGTCATTTTTTAGCTCCATCCTTGAGTGAAAAAGTGAGGCACCTCAATTTGACAGCATCATCACTGAGCTGTTGCATTTTAATGAGGGCACACACCTCCTCATACTCACGGAGGAACAAGTATGCATCCTCTGAAGATAACCCATGAAAATGAGGAAGCATGGTAATGAATTGAGTTTTCAATTCATAATTGTTGTCTGTGGCAGTCGGCAATTGAATATATGAAGGTTGTGCTGCCCTAGCAGGGTAAAATCTATCCTTAAGTGTCATCTTTGGTTCAGCCATTATAAATGATGGGACTCTTACTAGACGATTGCTAGCATCACGAGTCTATACACTCATGCACAAAACTGTTTCAAATGATAATTTTTTTTTTCTTTTTTCTCTAAATTCGATGCGAAAAGCTGGATTTTTTCGAATCGGGGTCAATGCAAACCTCCTGACGATCAATGGCTTAGAGACCGGTCATATCCGCAATTACCTTGAGAAACAACACCGTTACCGCCAAAGCTATTGGTCGTTATTCCTCTAGATAATTCGATAGCCAGCATCCCTTAACACCATATCATGGTCAGGATTGGACCGTCGATTGTACTGTTCCAACCTAATGAATCGGAGGTGCAAAGAAAGGCATAAAAACCAATGTAAACTTTTTGCATTTTTCTTTTCCTTTTTTTTTTTTTTTAAATCACTTAGAATTTAAAATTATTTTTTTTGCATTTGTTTTTAAATCACTTTGAACTATTTAAAATAGGAAAAATAACGGCTTGCCTCCCCGGCAGCGGCGCCAGAAACTTGATGTGAATTAAATATGTATGTAACCGCAAGTGCACGGTATCGTGCAGTAACGGGTCGATCTTAGGGAGGAATCGCTATTATCCTAACTCAAATAAGGCAAAGCATACCAAAGGGATATAATTGAATTAACACCCTAATTACTTTAAATAAAAATTAATCAAGCAATAAAAACAATAATAACCATTCATAACAGTACAAAAATTTACGAAACCACTAACCATAAAGTAACACAGATTTATTGCAAGAAAGAAACGAAATTAAAAGTAAAAGAATGTAAGAAAAATTTATCTCGATAGAAGATTTCTCTGTCGTTGCTCGTCGTCTTATTGTCACTCCAAGATGATGTGCAAACGATTACAAAGGGAGCCTTCTCCCCTAAATTAAATTAGTAATGGGGTACAACCTATATTTATCTACCCTACTACAGAGTTCTAAATCTGAAATTAAAACTGAAAACAAATAAATAAATAAATAAAAATAAACTTAAGCAAGAAGAACACAACTTGAAAAGAAAAAAAAAACTAAGAATCTCAAACTCTCATAAATTCTCAAAACTAAGAAAAAACTCATAATAGAATTCTTGGATGATTTTCTATTGCTGAGCATCACATATATATACAAGAGAGTAAAGATCATAATTAATCTTTACAATTGAATTACAAGAGATTTTGTGGAGATAATTTTGGTAATCGAATTCCAATCTTATAGGTTCATTGTATATGGACGATTCTTGAATAGAAAAAATCTTGCACCAACTCATCATATCTTTAGCATCATTATCTCTTTTTGAAAACTTCCATAATCAATTGGAGCTTTCCATTCTTCCATGCCATGCCAATCTTGTAAATTTGATTCCAAATAACTAAGGAATATTTTCTCAAGAGAATAGAATCTTTCACATGAGATTGGGCTACTCTTTGACTTAGTCCAAGACTGATCTTATACACAAAATTTGTGGCTCTCTTCATAAAATTCGTCTTATGCCCGGCTGCTGAGTTGACTGGGTGAGTTAACTGGACAGGATCACCAAAAATTCATAAAATGATATTTTTAAGCTCAAATTTCTCCATTCTTTCACCTACACCCAATAAACATAAAATCAACATTAAATACCCGAGAATCATCATAAATAGAATAAGAGATGTATATTTTATGCCCTAAATTCACACATAAAATGTGTTCATCACTCACGTTCAACCTTATCATCTCCTCGTCGAGGACACGCTTCTTCGATAGCTCTATTGAGTTGCGCAACATCTACTCTGGCTTGAGCATCATTACAGGGTTCTAGAATTTGTCCTAGTCTTTCTGAGACCAGGATCCAGCTAATGCTTCGATGTACGCTAGGTTCAGATGCATTGTGTGAAGATGTAGTGCTATCTTGCTGCGAGGCTCTCAAAGAGAGAGGTACATTTCGAGCAAATTAATGGGAATGTCTGCTGAGAAAGTATTGAGGCTGAGGAGGAGGGGGCCTCCGAAGATCATCCCTTCTTGTCCGACTAGCCAATGGTTGTTCGGGTTGATTCGACACTTGGTGGTGATGCCCATGGCGAGAAGGACATCCCTGGTGACGCTCCCTCTGTGGTCCTCTATCATCAACTTTGTCAGCAACTCTGTCAACACGTGGAGGTACTGCTGCTGGGGCTGCTGTTGTTGGTTGAGGAGATGTTGTGTCAAGATTAAGGGTGCAACATTGGCACCAAAACCACATCAGCCCATTTATACGGGAACTAGGAAATCGTTTAATAAATGGTCCGGTTCTGGTTTAGAAAACAACACCATTTACTTATTCAGATTGGTGAGGTTTAAGACTGTGTACACCAGCGGTTTACACCGGTTAGACACCGAGTAAAACCGAATGAATTGAACCATTTATTTTCCTAAACTAAATCGATAAACCCTAATCTCATTACCTTATTTACTTATACAACCTACCTATTATTTTCCTAATCTTTCGAAACCTAATTAACCTAAACTGCTAAACAGAATAACACTGATCCCGTTACCTTATTTACCTATACAACCTACCTATTATTTCCCTAGCCTTCCAAAACCTAATTAACCTAAACTGTTAAACATAATAACATAGCCATTACCGACAATTACACACATAGGAGAAATAAAAAAAAAGTCTCTATTTCACGATTGAAGTTTCACACCAAAACCGAATACATTTGTAGTTATTATTTTATTGGAAAAATTATTTAAATGCTCTTTGTGGTCAACAATATCTCCATCAACATAGGGAGTGTAGGATTTCTAGACAATGTATATATTTTTTTTATTATGAAAAATTAACAAATGATGCATTAAATCGTATATAAACCGCAATCAAAATCGATTAATGAAAAATCATTTAAAAATTGATAAACCGAAACCAATTCCTAATTGGTTCTGATTTCAATTTTGAGGCCGTATAGCTAATTGGTTCAGTTTTGATTTTACCCTCCTACACACCACACCACACCAGACCGGGCCTTTTAATCCATTATAAACCGTTTAACACCCTCAGTCAAGATGTCTAGCTGTTTGGCGATAGCATCAAATTGTGCTCTCATCACATACTATGGCGAAGGAAGAGGTGATACTTTTGCTTCTGGAGCAAAGTTGTTGGCTGCAAGAATCATCTCTTCGTTGGGTCCAGGGTTTTCGTTTGCTGCATGGTTGTTGGCAGTGGAAGGATTACGAACGCCATTGGCCTGGTTTTGATTTATGCTAGAGGAACGTGTCTGCATTGTGTAGAGAATACAGGGATGAAGTAATACCCATGCTTAAACTTGTTTCAGGACACTACCGCAGTTCATAGACGGCGCCAAACTGTTGTTACACCGAACAGGATGGTCTTGAGCTTGCCGGAGTGCTTACACAAAGAGAAAGAATGGGACAACGTGAATGGCAGGGCTTGGTCGCCCCGAAACCACTCCAATGCCTGAGTCAGTCCGGTGAAACAAGCAGTATGGAACAGTCAAAAGGTGGTTGCTCCTTTTGTCTAAGAAGGGAGTTCAGGTAGTTGCCTTAACTCAAGCTTGGGGGTAAGTTGTATGAAAGTGAGAGAAAATTCCTCAAGGGTTCAGATGTGTGGGAGAAGATCCATCCTTGCTTTCTCATTCAGATCTTCCATATATAGTCCAAGATGGAGAATGGCTTGTTGTTCACCACGTGTCTCAATTGAGAGACACATGTTCTGCTTGATGATGGGTTGTACGTTCATCTGGCTGGAGTAGTGGTTGGTGAGAGTATGCCGATATGGCAGGTATGGGCTGTCGTGCTGGAAAATTCATACAATCCTACTCTTAGAATATGAGAGAGATTTTTCCTCCAATTACGTAGATTGATAGATATGATGCGCATATAATGCACATAGCCAACGTGTATTTCTCTAAGTTTATCCCATGCTGGTTTGACCGTTTGATCATCACACATAGAAATGCCACGTGTTCGATAGGATATCGATTGTTACAAACAGAATGAATCTTACTTGCATCGAACCGAGGCACTCATGGTATAAGGGCAACATTGTGGTACTCGAAGAATTTGATCGTCTTTGCTTCGGAGATGATAATTCGTCTCAGGCGAGGATTTCCACATGTCAAGACTTGAGAGCGTCGCTCCTTTGGGTGCCTCGGTAGAGTGTCCATAGCCAACTTTAGACATAAGCCTTAGGGTGTTTTATTGCTCAGATACATCTAGGTGTACACATGTCACTTGATCAAGGGTGAGATATAATCCACATATCAATGCTAAATTAGACTATTCTCCTTGCAATTTTACTGAAATCATATAAATAATAATTTCAATTAATTTAATTTATTTTAATACATGATGTATTATTTTTTATTTTTTTATTTATTTTTGCAAATACCTGGTGTAAATTTCTTTTTATACAATACATGATGTAAATTTCTTTTGTTACAATACATATTCTAATTTTTTTTTGGCAGTAGTAATTTTTTTTTTTTTTTTTTTTTTGGTAGTAGTTATTTTTTTTTTTCCGTTACATATGAAGAAAATCTGATATGAGTAATATGATCTGAAAATTCAAATGGCAGTTGAACGCAAACGTTGTGAATCCAAGAGGGTGGAATTGGAGTAATGGTTCTCTTCACCGGCAGCAAACGCCCTTATTTTAATTTTTTGGGGAAAAAGATAGAATATACCCGTCTACTTAGGTGGGGCCTATCTAAATTGTGGGCCCAGATCTTGTAGGTCCTAGATGGTCTCTCATTTGTTGAATTTCAAGAATATTATTATGACGTCTTAGTAAAATTTTCAACTTTTGCTAATAATTGATGTCTGTCTCCTTAAATTATTGGCTTAAGCCATACATGAGGGTATTTTCGTCAGTCAAAATTACCTGGTCGACACAACTTTCCGCTGGTCGCGAGCTTGGTAAAAGAACCAAGCCACATCACCGAAGGAAAATCATTGATCTGTTTCGACCTTTCAAATCTACCATTGAATTCAACATTATTTACAATACAGCCATAATCAGTATCGGAGAAAGATAAAGAGCAACCTTGTGATGATGGCAGTTATGGTCGGGTGGAAACCTCGAAGACGGCCATTTTCGTCAAAGCATACCCTGAATCCCGATCAGACATGCCGTTTCCACGTCCAAGGTCAATTTGGTAATTATGTTCCCTGTCAGGGACATTTATAGAAGTGAATTATTATCTACTCGTCTAATTTATTACTGCATGCCGAAAGGGGGGAGGAGAGAGAAAGTGAGCGAAGAAAATTGAGAGAAAATAAGCGAAGAAAATTGAGAGAAAGAGAGCGAAGAAAATATAGAGAGAGACTAAAGTAAAGAGGGGAGGGGGGATAACACTAAAGTAAAGGGGGTAGAGCTGTATTCCACATGGCCTCGATGCCGCTGGGACCTCATCCAGCAGAGAATGAGGGAGTGAAGATTGCACCTCGTCGGTCAGAGATGGGAGACGATAAGGTATCTTTCCGGCGAGATTCCATGTTTTCCGTCAAGATATGCAAAATTGGACGCGTGTGTTTGGTTCTGCATTTCTTCGTCGATTTCTTCATCTGTTGCTTTTCTCGTCGTGTATTTTTAGCATTTAATGTTGTGGTTACCTTTTTAGATTTTATCGTATGTGCTCAAGTTCTTGGTTGGAGATCTAACGGAGGTTTTTCTGAAATGGACTCTAAAGAAGTTTTACCAGTGGTTGATTGTTTGGGTTAAAATTTTGTCTTTACTACCTCTGATTTTAGGATTTATTCATGTTTGGGGAATCGAATGCTCCTTCGTTATCTGTTTTTATCGTTTGATCATCTTGTGGTTGTCGGAGAAAGCAAACGGAAAAATCTTACAAATTGGTGTTTTTTTTTTCTTTCTCGTCTACATTGTCCTTCCCTCAGGCGTCTGTCTTCCTTCTCGGGCGTTTTCATCAGTTCTCTCCGTTTCTATTCTCTTTTTTTTATTTTTTTATTTTAATATTTTATTACACTTAACTTCTTGTTTGAGAGGAATTTCGTTGAGCCGTTGAGGTTGAGCTTTGTTATTGTTTGTTTCCTTGTTATTTTTGAAGTGCTTTACTTCTTTCAGGGTTGTTGTCCTTTTGCTTTTCTTTCTCATTAACCGATCTGCTGTTCTGTGGACCTCGTGGCAATTCTATTTTGAGATCTTACGTTTGATTGAGATGCTATTTGAACCTTTTCCGGTATTTCTTGGCATTTGTATTAGATCTTCGATCTTTTAAAGGTTTTTGTGTTAGTTGGGTTTCCCTGGAGTGTCTTTTGATTGTCCGGGTTTGTGTACTTTGGTATCTTGTGACGAGGCTTAACTTTTTCCTATTTCCAGTTTGATTTCTGATAACCTTACCTTTTGTTTTTCCTTTTCCGTTGGCTTGTCCTGCAATCTGTTGTGGTTTACTTCATACGGCTGGTGGCATTTGATTCTTCCTTTGACTGTTTTTTTCTTCAACTGTTTCCTGTTTGATCTGCAAGCTTTCAGGCATTTGGTGCTTTCTTGAAAGACATAAAACATCTACTCTGCTTCTCTTTAACGTATCTTCCTCAGTTATTTGTTTTTGGGATTCCTCTTATCTCTTTCTCTTTCTCACTCGCCATCCTCTTAGTGCATGAAATCTTTTCACTTCAGTTATGCTGGCTGGTCGCGTATGTAATATTTTCCTCTTGGGTGGATTATAACTATGTTGTTGATTACCCCTTTGTGAAACTATAATTTTGAATGCCTTTTATTTGAATCGTTTCATTTCCTACATGTAACAGGAGATGCCAGCTGCTGTTGTGGAGGGGAATGATCCGGTAACTGGTCACATCATTTCCACCACCATTGGAGGAAAAAATGGTGAACGCAAGCAGGTTAGAGCGGAAACTTACTGATAGTCTTTTATTGTGGCTATATTTTTTTCCCTGGAAATTCACGTCTTGGAATTTCTTTGACAGTGTTCTGCTGAAGATTTTAAATATGTTAAGAATTAAGAGATTCTTTCTAGAGATACGGTAGTTTGCCAACATGGCATTGCCTCTATCTCTCTGACATGCCAGAACTTTTCTCTTTGGAGGGTTAATTTATAAGGAGTTTTTTTACTTAAACACAATCACAGTTCGGATGCTGCTGCATATCTTTTTCTTACTCATTATAAGGAGTCTTTTGCAAAATGCCATCCTTCCACAGTTTCAATGCTGATTTATTTCTTGTACCTCACAGACTATCAGTTACATGGCCGAGCGTGTTGTGGGGACTGGGTCATTTGGAATTGTCTTTCAGGTATGAGAATGGTAGTTCTTTAGCAACTCTACTCATCTCTCCTTTAATTTCTGGTGTAATGCTGTTCTTTTACTTAATTTCCAGGCAAAATGCTTGGAGACTGGTGAGACGGTTGCCATAAAAAAGGTCTTGCAGGACAGGCGGTATAAGAATCGTGAGTTGCAGGTCATGCGCTCGATGGATCACTCAAATGTGATTTCTCTGAAGCACTGCTTTTTTTCTACAACCAGTAAAAATGAGCTTTTTCTCAACCTGGTCATGGAATTTGTGCCCGAGACTGTATATCGTGTTTTGAAACACTACAGCAATGCGAACCAGAGGATGCCTCTTATCTATGTTAAACTCTACACCTACCAAGTATATATCAAGCTTTTTTCTTTTGGTTTTGCAGAATATTATATTTCTCTAGCTGTTGTTAACAAGTGGATGGTCTTTAGATTTTTAGGGGACTGGCTTATATTCACACTGTTCCGGGAGTTTGCCATAGGGACATAAAGCCTCAAAATCTTTTGGTATGTTCTTTCTGACTGTGTTAACTGCCTCTGGTGCTTATGTCTTGGTTTTCTGAATGCACTGGGACATTTCTCAGGTAGATCCCCTTACACATCAAGTCAAGCTTTGTGATTTTGGAAGTGCGAAGGTTCTGGTATGTGCATTGAATTGTTTTCAGCTTACCATGTAGTCTGCTTTCATTGAAATGACTAGGATGTCTTAAATGATTGAAGTATATGTTGGTTATAAGTACATTTACATTTGATATTGCTAGCATCCTTGTGTGTGTGTGTGTGTGTGTGTGTGTGTGTGTGTGTGTGAATTATTCAGAAAAAGATAATGGAACTTTGTTGAAGTCTTGACATAGACTTCAGCGAAGTACCTTGTGGCAGCATCTGCATTTTTCTAGTTTCTCTTGTCTTAGTCCATTCATTAAGCTCCCCAATATTCTCGGAGGACAAACAAAGCTAGCATGGCTCCTGCTAGCTGATACCCGCTTGTTCCTGCATATTTGGTTGTGGAGTTGATTGTTTTGTCTCCTGTGACATGGGTCTCCTAGTAATTAAAGTTTAGTAGTGAAATTTTAATGTGATTTAAGAATAAATACATTTTCAAGGCAACTTTTCGTGCTGTCTACTGCAGCAACAGCTTTTTCTTGTATATTATTCCCATTCATTTCTTGTTTGATGTTTCACCAAGTATTAAACTGCTTTTAGGTGAAGGGTGAAGCAAACATATCATACATTTGCTCTCGTTATTACCGAGCTCCAGAACTCATATTTGGTGCAACAGAATATACGACATCGATTGATATCTGGTCAGCTGGTTGTGTTCTTGCTGAGCTTCTTCTAGGCCAGGTTTGCGACTGTCTAATACTTTTAAGCCTGTAACCTTCTTAACTATTTATCCAGTCAGGTTACTATGGTCTTTTCCTGGTGTCTTGATGAAAATGAATTCTGTATTTTCTAGCCGTTGTTTCCGGGTGACAGTGCGGTGGATCAACTTGTAGAGATCATCAAGGTTAAGCTCAAGAATCTATATCAAGTCAATAATGGATTTTGTTCAACTATACCACTGTTTGATCACCTATCAAATGCCTTTTTGCAGGTTCTTGGAACTCCAACTCGGGAAGAGATTCGCTGTATGAATCCAAACTATACTGAATTTAGGTTTCCACAAATAAAAGCTCACCCATGGCACAAGGTCTGCATTTTTTTTCATCTTTCTTTTTTGATAGAGGAAACTTTTTAATGGTTTAAGATGACCTGGATAATTTCCCATTTGTGTTCAAGAGATGAAGTGCTCTAGAACACCTTTACTATACATGCAACTCTTTTTTTTGGGAGGCTTATAGACCTTGTGGGGTTGAGTCTGTCTGTGAATGCTGAAGATCATTATTTTTTGCTTCAGCCTTCAATTATATCTTTATGTCATACTTTAGAGCAGCAGGAATTATTTGGCCAAATTGAATTTAACGTTGTGTAGGGATGTGGCCGAATGTCTTGCTTTTCCTTTGTTCCATTTTGGGTTTTTGGCGTCCTTGCCTCCTATAGTGGGTGCCTTCAATGTTTCAATATTATATTAGATTCTTTTTCCCAAATATGTTTCCTAGGCCACATGTTTAGTAGTTGAAATTGGTTCATATGGGTAATTAGTTGAATTTCCTTGTGCCCCCAGAGTGGCAAATGGTGTAGTTTTCTACATATCCTTATTTGCCTTTAAATTCTTTTGCTCAGGTATTCCACAAGAGGATGCCTCCAGAAGCGATTGATCTTGCCTCGAGGCTTCTACAGTATTCACCTAGTCTCCGCTGCACTGCTGTGAGTATGATTTTTTTTTTCTTTTAATGTTGTTTTCCAGACGGTCCAAAATGTATTTTATGGTCATACATGTTGTGGTTCTATATTCAGTCAGCAACTGCATATGACATTCTTGGATGCTTGGTTGTAGTGATCCTTATGAGATTTTAAGGTTATTTCCCTTGGTGGATCCTTTTAGGTGGCCTTGGGGCCTATCTACCCAAAAAAAAAAAAAAAAAAAAAAAAAAACTTTGTTTAAGTTAATGGGTTTGGGGGAAAAGAGGAAGAAGTGTTTATGTTTCATGGTTTAAGTGTAGCCTTTATGATTAGTATGGTCTTTGGTGGAGCTTCTCAATTGAATTTCTAAGTTTCCATTTCCATAGTTAAGGTGTGGAATTTGGAAAGTGGGAGGCAGAAGACATGTCTAAACTTGATTTGTCTTCCTCTCTTTTTGGGATCCTATCTATCTAGCCAAATTCATTTTGAAGAGTGAGGGGCGAGGGCAGCCCCCAAGATGCTCTGGTTGGGGACTCTCTTTTGACCAAATGTAATGCATAATAAGTTGATCGGATGGAACAGGATAGCTGTAAACTGCTTTGGCAGTTTATAAGATGCTCCCCTATTTTCTGAATTTTCATGAGTGTTTAGTAGTGCTTTGTAGATTTTTGGGGCTTATGCCTGCCTGTAAGTGTTCTAGAAAAACTCATGAAATGTTGGTATTGTTAGACCCATTATTTCTGTATCAAGTGTGTGTTGCTGGGTTCAGGAGGAGCATAATTCATGGATCTTTAATGATAAAAATGGTCCATTGGACTATTGGAGGTCTTATTTTGATGCAGTATTAAGCCAGCCAACAGCCTGGCCAGCTGGGTCCCACCTGTGGCGTCTAGTCATGGACAGCTATTGGCCACCTGCCCCCCCACCCCACTATATATATATATATATATATATATATATATATATATATATATATATATATATATATATATATATATATATAGATATAGAGGCCATAAATATATATTACCTAAATTAGTGGTTGCATTGTTAAGCTACTTACATAAGAGAAAGTTTAGAATATATATATATATATATATGTTTTTTTTCAGTTTTAGGAAGTTTCTAATTTCATTTCTTAGAAAGTTTCTATTTTCAATTTTTTTAAAAGTATGTATTAGGCTGTACAATATGAGATTCTTCTTTTGTAAAATTCTATTTCCAAGATTTGATTTTCTCTCCTTGCTAGTTGTCAACGAGGAAGGATTGACCAATCCACTTTCTATTTGCAATAGGGCTGTAGGCTGTGAGACTCAGCCGCCAGCCCCATTCCCTCTCCTCATTATTTCTCTCTCTATCAATTCCCATTCCACTATCAATTTAGCTGTCTTCTCTCCCTCTGCCATCGGTTTCAGCATCCAATTACAAAATTCTTATTGCTGCATTTAGAAAACCAAAGTCTGTCCTTGCTGCTACAATCGAAGGACTCGATCTCCTACAATGGCAACCTACCAACATCAATTCGAGATATTGGTTCCTGAGCAGGAACCATTTTTACAGAAAGTTTCGGAAATTCATATTTCCCTAACTAATGACCCAATCAACCTCCAATCTGATATTGTTGCATGGTCATATCAAACTACAAGCCCTCCAAATTATTTAATCACCCAATGGTCGGATTGACTGGAAAGCTAAGTTTTCTATTGTTGATTTCCTGGTTTTTCTATTTAATCTATTGTTGGGACTGGTGTAATCGATCCTATTGCAAGGCTAAGGGTCTAAAGTGATTGTAAACCCTAGCCTTTGCATCATATTTTCGGTTAGAGGCCTTCTTTCACATCTAATAGCATGCTTGGCAATTGTTATTTTACCCTGTTAGAGTCTTTATGCTTCAGATTTATTTGGTGATTGAGAAATTTTTTCACAGAAATCCTGTTCATAGTGAATAGACCTCATCATTTCCAAGTTCATGACTATAATTGTTGATCTGACAACTGATTTGTAAATCAGATGGAAAGGATATGATCTAATCTGATAAGCAACAAAATTCACAAAACTCATTTCTGAAGGCCCAGTTTGTTTCATTGAAAAGTTTTCTGTGAAAATCTTTTTTTACATGGAAATTTCACACCATATAAAATTTTCCGGCAATCAAAAATATATTTAAGGCATGGGATCTACAGGCTGGCAGAGAGTAATGGAATATGGCATGCTTTAGCGTTTATTGACTGTCAGATGAGACAGGAAGTATCTCAGTCAGTCACTCTCTGCTGCTACAGCATCTCTTTCTCCACTGCCTGTGCACTCTGTTGAACCACCTCACCACCACCTCCTGCTGCTTCTCTCGCCACCTCTCACCACCTCTCACCACCGTCCCCTCCTGTCACACCTGTTCAATCTCTGTTTTGCTGCGTTTCCTCTTTCATCTCTCTGTGAATATGAATCACAACCTACTAGCAACTACAAAGAATGGCTGGTCCAATCAATCCCCACCAACATGGTCGAGCTCCTTCGTGTTTCAGATGTTGTTGCAGTAGCAATATCATGGATGGATCTATACGAGCCAATTTGGCTACCCAAGCCAAACCTAAACCGGCTCAAACCCAAACCACCCTTTTGGCCTTGGAAGGGTTGTTAGAGGATTAATTAGAATAGGAAGTTTCAATATTATGTTTCTTAATTTATGAGTTCTGTTTTGGGTAGGGATTCTATTTCATAGAGAGTATTTCCTAAGGATGTTATTTAGTTTCTAAAATTATCTCAATTAGTTTAGGAAGTATTTTCCTTTATAAAAGCATGTAATAGACGGTAGAAATTTAGAGAAGATTATTATGAATGAATTGAAGAAGTCTCTGATTTGAGAGTAGTGTAGGCCTGCTGGCCGGAAATCCCATCCCCCTCCATCTCGTTCTGTTTCTTCTTCCTCTTCCTTTTTCTTTCCCTTTTCTTCCATCTTTCCTCTCCCCAGTCCCTGCAACCGAAACCTTCTCCCCTGTTCTGGCAGTAACCCCAGTCCCAACAAAGTGCTTCAATCTCTCTTCTCTTTCTTCCTATCACTCTCAAAGTCTGGCTGAGACCTTCATTCACATAACCGACCCAAACCCTTGACTTTCAACCCCAACCCTTCCCCCTTAAGTGAGTTACAAGAGCTGCAACTCACTTCTTTCTCCTACCGCCAGAGACTGTTTCAGACCTTCTATCTCTCTTACTCCTTGCTGTTCTAGGAGAAATAATAGTTGGAAACAATACCTTTGAGTGTTGCGATCCTTCACCTGAAATTTCAGATCCATTGGATGTCTGTGGAGGAAGTTCTTCTACCCGAAAGTAAGTAGGTCTTCTGCCTTTTAATTCTGTTGAGAGGAAAAAGACAATACTCACTTCCTCAGTTCGTGAAAGGGCTTTTTAATCTGTTTTTCCAGAATTACCCTTGGCTTTACATATAAGTCTGTTTTGTCCCTTTTGTCCCATCCTTCCAAGTTTATGCCTTGTTTTATTTCTAATTACAATTTTATCCTAAGGTATTGTTTGGTTTCTTCAAGTTATTGAATAGTTCGGATTAATTACCAAACTGTCATTACTGGTTGAGTTTTTTATTTTTTTACAATTTTGCCACTCAGTGCTATTTGAGTATCTTATTATTTGGGTGGGCCCAACAGTGGATCTAATTAGGGTTTCCCCAACCCGAATCCCGCATCAGATGTTCTCCCACGACCCTGAGCACCGATGTCAGGTTCGCTGGCAATCTGAATCAGCTGGGACCGTTTCGGGTTCTTTCATGAGCCAGTTGATCGACTTCCTCCATCTTCGATCAAATTGAAGGGAAGAAAAAGAAACACGCGTTGTCGATCGAGACTTCCTTTGCCTTCTCTGCTTAATTTTTGTGGGTTTAGTTCCTTCAATCATTTCATGGCTTCATCAATGCTCAGCGAGTCTGAAAAGCAGTAGGTTTGCCGTGAAGTCTTGAGGAAACTTTCCCCTGTGACAGAGCCTTCTGTGGTACAGGGGAAGTTCTTATGTTAGACCACAAACTTATTTTCTGACTGGGTTGCAGTGGTCCATCTTTGAGAGCCAAAATCACTTGTTCTTATAATCAGCCACGGTCCATGGATGAGTAGGTGACTTCCGGTTCATTTTTATTTAATTATTAACTTTTTCTCACTTTTAAGAGTGCATGGATTGAAATCCGCCTGTTCATACTTTGATTAAATTTGGAATCCGTGAAGGATATGTTCGAGGTTCAAGTTATTAGGATTAAACATTGATTACTTTTGGAACCCTAAAGAAATGGTTCAAGGTTTAAGGTATAAGTTTACCAGCGGGGGGTTTTTTTTTTTTTTTTTTGAGGGGGGCGATGCGATGCAGTGGCAGTGACAACAGATGGCCCTGATTTATTTCATCTCATCTAATGATCAATAACATGCTAGTGTGTAAGATTCCATTACACTGCTAGCTTGTACATCCTTTGTACATATATTTATTTGCATTTTACATTAAAATAAAACAGTTGAAAATAAGAAAATATTCCTTTTCTATCTTTTACATGGAAACAAACAGAACCTAAATAGGATGAAAATGCTGTACTGACATCATTTTGTTCTGCAGTTAGAGGCATGTGCCCATCCTTTTTTTGATGAACTGCGGGTGACCAATGCCCGCCTGCCTAATGGTCGGCCTTTACCTCCTCTCTTCAACTTCAAACAGGAAGTATGTCTCAAAACTGCTGAAAGTTTTAAGTATTCCTTACATTTCTGCCTTGAATTATATTAGGTACTTGAGAAATTTTGAGGAACTATATTATGCACTGTACATTGTGGATGTAAAGTGTGTCAGACATATGGACATATTTGACTTCTGAGGATGACCATAAAGTTGAGTGGATTTGTTAAAAGATTTATTCTATAAACATTTTAATTTCATGGTGGTTTGGCAAGTGAACACAGAATAAGTTTAGGGTACCTGAATTGAATTCAAATTTGGATCGGGTCCATCTTGGTAAACTTAGCATTTGTTTTTAATATAGCTCACTTTAGATAACAAATTCTCTTCATTATCAGCTTTTACGTAATGACATTTGCAATTGGGAATTTGATTTATTTATTTGACTATTGACCTTTTATGTTGATGTATTTATTTAATATAGATGTATGAATCGTGTCACCGGTTCTGAAATTTTCCTTTTCCTTTTTCTATGCATTATCATGAGTGTGACTCACCTACTGCTTAGCTGATGTTGACTCCGTTGCTTCTGTTTCTCCCTGGTTACAGTTTTCTGGAGCTCCACCAGAGCTCATTAACAGATTGATACCAGAGCATGTGAGGCGGCAATCTGGTCTAAATCCCTTTCACCCGGCCGGCACTTAAACATAGGAACCTGCAACCAGACTTTTGGTAATTGATGGATGGATGCAAAGCAAGCGCTACAACCTTTGTGGTTAAATCAGAATACATACAGGCCTGATAGGCAGAATTTCTAGCTCTGCAATGCTGTGACACACATGGCTGGATGGCTGGTCCTCATGATTTGGTGCATTTTTCTAGTACGTTTTTTCGTTTTTGGCCTAAATGTTTCAAGCTTCTGTATATTTGTCTCATAAGAAATCCAGTTGGACTGATTAAAGTAGCTGTGAGTAGAAGAAAGATGATGGAAAGCGTTTCCTTTGGCAGAGGGAATGTCAGGAGCAAGCAAAGGTACGGGGTTGGGTCGATCGGTTGTTGGCATAAGTTTTTACTTCCGTGGTGTTGTTCTACTTATATTGTGGCAGCTTGTGGTCGTGGACTCCAATTCACAAAGGCTTAGTGTTCTTTTTACTCCTGTCATGTTTACATTTGCAGTTCCTTGGGTAGTGTTTTTGAATAATTTGTTTCTACTTGTATATAATGGTTCGTAATCTGATAGAATAGATGTGTTCACTATTTTTAATCATGCCCAAAACGTGGTAGGCAGGCTGAATAAAGGTTCCAAGGTGTTAATCATAGCTGTAGCCCTATCTGATTGAGGGATATACAAACTGGTTTATCACAAAAATCAGTTAGCTGCGGTTGAATGTTTTTGAATGGTTGGATCTAATGGTTGTGCATTCTCCAGTTTTCCCCTTGGTGTTACTGCTCAGGTCAGATGGGGTGGATGTGGTGTTAAAAAATAAAGTTATCGGACACTGTATGGCACATGTGCAAAATTGGTCCGATCCAGATCGGTGTATGGAAATAATGTGTATGGTAATGTCAAAACAAGAATTGGATCGGATTCGGCCAGGTCAAAAACTGATGCCTGATACCTTGAACCATGTTCATGTTCAAACCTCATGTTTGTTAAGGGGTATTCAAATAATTAGAGGCTTAGGGTTACTTGTGATCCACAAGTGCAAATCTTCTTAAGTTCGGTTTGTTTTAACGTAAAATTTTACAGGTTAACATAATATATATATATATATATATATATATATATATATATATATATATATATATATATATATATATATATATATATAATTTTATGTTTATTTTCAATAGATAAATGAAAGTTGAAGTTCTTTTTCCATCTCTCATAGAGATCATTATATTTTATTCATTATATTTTATCTGTTGAAAATAAATATTGAAATTAATTTTTACATATAAAATGTTACATATAAAATTTTACGTCAACAAATGGAATCTTAGGGAATATAATTTATGATCATGTTTCCAATCTACACAGATAAATAGAGATGTGTAGTAGCTTATGCAGGGGAGGAGAAACGTCTCTATGAGTTGGGAGAGGGAAAAAACTTCTCCAAGCGTAGGTAGAGAAACCTCCTTTGTGTAGGGAGGGGGAGGGGGAGGGGCAACCAAATCCTCTCCTGTGGTCCTGCCGCCTGTCAAGGGTCGGATTTTAGTCAGCCCACCCCCCAATGTATTGGCAGGCGGCTAGACTGAATACAAGTCTTTGGATCGGCGGCAGAAACCTCCTGCCGCAGGAGACGATTTGGATCCGAGGGGAGGGATTCTAAAATTGTGGGAAGCTCTTAATTTATAGTTGCTCTTCCGTCTCCCGCTAAATAAGTTGAAGGGGTATCACTAAAGCTTCCATAGAAGTAGATTTATTATAATTAAATCCCTCCAAATATTTTTTTTGAGCACCTGTCTTACAATTTCAACATGGGATTTTGAACTACAACTACTGGAGAGAGAGAAGTGTCCCTTAAAAGCACTTGGTGAAGATCTGAATTCGTGAACTCACGGGATTCTTGCTCTCTATTGCATGGTACCAGTCAACTACGAATCTGTCTTCAATAGCTTCAATCTTATGGACATGGAAATAATTATTTTCACCACCCTAGTCTATCAAATAATTGTACAAAAAGAAGGTAGGAAATACAAATATTTAGAAAAAATTATTAATAATTTAAATTTGGGAGAGATCTACATGTTGTTGATGTATTTTAGGATGTATACACCAGCGGGGGGAATGGGAGTACGAGAATTGAAAGTCAGTCATTTGGAGGGGGTTTAGATTTGAAGGAGGATAGAGGGGGAATGTGAGAGGGAAGCACACTGGTTATACGTACTTCCTTTTCTCTTTAAATTTTTATAAACAATTTATAAATCATTCAAATGGATATGGAATTTGAGCTAAATCATGAACATATAATCTCTCTATTAATCATTACTTACAACGGGAAGTGGATAATTTATCAAGCATTTCTTTTGTTCATGTGTAAATACCATATATTTAGTGCACTAATATATAACCTATCAGCATCAACTATTAGTACACAAAATTCATAATACTTAGTGCAATAATAAGGCCTCTAAGGTTAGGGGATCACTTGCAATCTATTAATAAAAATATTATTAATTATTTAATTGATAGTAATCCATTCAAGCATTCTCAAATGATATATCTCTACATCGTTGCTAGCCTTAACCATAGTTAAAATTCTTTCCCTATTAGCAGTTTGAGACTATAAATTATTGCAATCCTTCGACAAAAGGCATAAGCCTTACATGGTCAGTCGTTATATATATAGTGTTGTTATTTATGTAACAAGGGTGGGTTACCTTTGGAAAAAAGAAAAAAAATGGTGAAAAGACCATAACGCAACGAGTAAAAAAAGGTGCAACGATCAATTAGGTGGGGCAAAATAGATATTCTATTTTCATTTATTATAATCTCATTATTGTATTATAAATTGACTTTTAAAATGGTATTCGTGTCTTTTCATAACATACCATTTCTTTTAGGGAAAATTCCCAAAGTTATACTCTTAAATCAACAACTCCATCTTGGCCCATAATGGCAACCACCTCCCCTACTTTTGAAAAGAAGTATCAACATCCCTTGTTAGTCCATTAAGTGATGAGAATGAAAACACCAATCCCACCCATTGGAATTGATGGGCATCCCACATTTTTAGAATATAAAGCTAAAAATGTACCCGTTATTTTAGAAAACGAAAAATTTATTATTCCTAAAATACTCTGTTTTCTTATCATGCATAGAGACTTCATCTTAGGAAATAATTTTACACGATTATACCTTCCAATGGAGTGGCATAAACATAATATTATTTTTACCACCGATAAAAAGAAAGAACTCAAGAACTCAAAAGAAAGTAAGAAAGAAGAGAAGAAGAAGAGAGGGAGAGAGACCTTACAAGAGAGAGAGAGGAGGAAGGTAAAGCATGTCCTTAAAGGAGAGGGTAGGTGCCTATTTATAGAAAACACATGAGTCTACCATTGGGTTAATAGTAACTTAAGTTAAGTTACTTTTTGAATAGTATTTTCAGTGACACTATTCACGGCTACAGTAACATGAATAGTAATTACTGCACTAGTAACTTGAACAGTTTTTACTGCTATAGTAACTTACTATAATAACTCCAAATAAAATAAATCAAGTCTTCAGAGATGTATGCTGGATTTTTAGCAAGTGGCCTTGTAATAGGTCTTGTGCAATTGGTCATTATCTCGAGACTCGATCATGTCAGTAGGTACCTCCCGTGCTGGGTCTGCTGTCAGGTGAGGACATGTAAGAGTCAGTATCTCCCAGATTGAGATATCAGTAGTTACTATTCAAGTTACTGTAGCCGTCTCTTTATTTCTTGCAACGAGACAAGTTGTTAGGGGGAGTAACCGTCTCTTTATTTCTTGCTTAGCCGAACCCTACAGATTCGACAGGGCAACGAGGTAAGTGTTAGGGAATTATGCTACGCTGGGATCATTCCCTCGACACGTAGGACACAATATCGGCGCCACGTGGAGATTCGCCATTTGGCAAAGGATAGGAACGGTATTACCCCTCAAGCACAGGAAGAAAGGGTAAACTCGATATTTCAGGGTTTCACACTATTCACTATAAATAGGGCGAATCCCGAGGTTTTTAACACACCACATTTACTGCTCACTTATTACTCCTGGAGATTCACGCTCTGACACATCGGTCGGAAAATCTCACCTCACACCACACTTTACAATATCTTAGTGGGCTCGACACCGAGCCCATTGACTGTTCACAGAGCCTGACTTTGGCATCGGAGTGGACCCGGGGCATCTAGCCCGCCTCCCCCCTTTGCTTTCCTTGTCTTGCAGGTCCAGTCAGCTCGAGAGGACCCACAAGACGGATCCCTATGAACGCGTCTATATGGTCAGACGCCCCAGCCCATGGTATAAGCCAGCAGGTAGCTCAGGCCTTCCTAGCGGCTCAAAAATCGGGCCAGGGGGCAGAAAGAGTCTGTCCGCCTGCCGACCATCGTTGGCCGCAGCGGCCACCTCGGCCGCAGAAGGCCGTAGAGATTCTAGCCGACCCTCGTTGGCCGCAGCGGCCACCTCGGCTGCAGAAGGACGTCACGATTCCTGCCGTCCCTCGTTGCCCACAGTGACTACCCTGGCCGCAGAACGCCGTACAGAGTCCTATCGACCTCTGTTGGCCGCAGTGGATACTTCGGCCTCGGTGGACGGTGACAGTTATAATCCCGCCACTCAAGGGCGGAAGGCTTGGACTATAACAGGCGGACCAGCGGCCGGTAACACCTCAGCTAAAGCAAGGAAGGCCTATGCCCGAAGCGTCAAGTCAACTGAGTGGCCCGAAAAGAGGGCTCGCACAGGGGACTTCCTCACATTCAGTGATGAGGACCTGTGCGGATTAGAACTACCCCATGAAGACACCATTGTCGTCACCTTCTGAATTGAAGATAGTGACGTACAAAAAATCATGGTGGACACGGGCAGCTCCGCCGACATCATCTACTGACAAGCTTTCTGGCGCATGGAGATTCCCCTTGACCGATTGTTACTCGTCGACTACCCCTTAATCAGTTTTTCAGGGGACCTTGTAAGCGTCAAAGGGTCCATTCGTTTGCCGGTATGCGCCGATACTTACCCACGAGAGTCAAGGGTCACGATGAAATTTTTGGTGGTTGACGTCCCCTCCTCCTACAACGGTCTCCTAGGGAGACCAGGTATGATCGCGCTACGATCAGTGCCATCCCCGTACCATCTAGTGCTCAAGTTCCCCACACCTCGCGGGGTGGGGCAGTGTAGGTCGAATCAGCTACTGTCCCGAAAATGTTACTCGGCGGAGCTTACCGACCACAAGAAACCCGCAAGGGCCCTGCCGGTGCAGATTGAGGATCTGAGAGACGATCCCAAGCAGCAAAGGGGTACGCCAGCAGAGGACCTAATCCAAGTTCCCCTTGTTGAGGGTAACCCAGACAGGACCGTACAGATAGGGTCTTCCCTTAGTGAACCACAACGGGGAGCACTCGTGACGTTCTTATAAGCCAATGCCGACGTCTTCGCCTGGTCAGCGACCGACATGCCAGGAATCCCCAGAGAAGTGGCCCAACACTGCCTCAATGTGGACCCCAATCGTCGACCAGTGCGACAAAAAAGAAGGTCCTTTGCCTCATCCCGCCAGCAAATCATCGACGTCAAGGTAGGGAAATTGCTCGATGCCGCATTCATCCGAGAACTATACTATCCGGAGTGGCTAGCCAACGTGGTCATGGTCCCCAAGGCTGGTGACAAGTGGCACATCTGCATTGACTATACCGATCTTAACAAGGCCTGCCCCAAGGATAGCTTCCCCCTACCCCGGATCGACCAGCTCATCGATGCTACTGCCGGACACGCCCAATTGAGCTTTATGGACGCCTATTCCGGTTATAACCAAATTAGGATGCAGACGGCCAACGCGGAGAAGACAGCCTTTGTGACCAGCCAAGGCCTTTTCTGCTATGATGTAATGCCATTTGGCCTCAAAAATGCCGGAGCCACCTATCAGAGGTTAGTCAACAAGATCTTTGCCGAACAAATTGGGCGCAACATGGAGGTGTACGTTGACGACATGTTGGTGAAAAGTTTAACCGAGAACGACCATGTTCGTGACCTAGAAGAGGCATTCAGTGTACTCCGACGGCATAGAATGCGCCTCAATCTCGCAAAATGCGCATTCGGGGTCACTTCGGGCAAGTTCCTGGGTTTCATGGTTTCAAGCCGTGGGATCGAGGCCAATCCAGAAAAAATTACGGCCATTCTGTAAATGACAGCACCCACCAGGATAAAATAGGTGCAAGAGCTTACCGGACGAGTCGCTGCGCTCAGCCGGTTCATGTCGCGTTCTGCGGACAAATGCCTACCATTTTAAACCCTGAAGGGCAACAAGACCTTCCAGTGGACGGCCGAGTGCCAACAGGCATTCGAAGAACTAAAGAAATACCTGACATCTCCCCCATTGCTGGTAAAACCCGAGGTAGGCGACACTTTGGAGTTATATTTGGCCGTTTCTTCAAAAGTGGTAAGTGCGGTACTGATCAAAGAAGTAGAGGGCGTCCAACGCCCCATTTATTATGTCAGTAAGGTCCTGCTGGAAGCCAAGACCAGGTATAAGTTCATTGAAAAAGTTGCACTGGCGTTAGTCACGTCCGCACGTAAGCTACGCCCGTACTTCTAGGCGCATTACATCACCGTTCTGACTGATCAACCTCTGAAGAAGATTTTATCTAAGCCAGACATTTTCAGTCGAGTCATCAACTGGGCCATCGAATTAGGAGAGTTCGACCTTCACTTCAAGCCTCGTACAACCATCAAAGCCCAGGCGCTGGCCGACTTCCTAATTGAGGCCTCCCCTGTCGCAGACCCCGCTATCAACGACTCACCCCCAGAAGAGCAAACACAGGCATGGACCCTTTTTGTTGACGGGGCATCAAGCAAAACTCAATGTGGTGCAGGATTCATCCTCACCAGCCCAGAGGGTTTTCAAATTCGCTGCACTATTCGATTCATGTTCCAAGTCTCCAACAATGCGACCGAGTATGAGGCCCTTATCGCGGGACTTTGCCTGGCCAAGGCAGTTATGGCTCGGCGTGTCGAAGCGTCTAGCGACTCCCAGCTGGTAGTACGTCAAGTCAATGGAGACTACGAGGCAAAGAAACCGAGTATGTCCGCCTACCTCGCGAAGGTCCAAGAGGCCGCGTCCACATTCGACTACTTCATTCTGTGTCACGTACTCCGGGACCAGAACACCTTGGCAGACTCTTTATCCAAACTTGCCACGTTGGACTTGAGAGATCTGGATCATTCGGTGTATACCGAAGTTCTGACCCACTCCTCCGTGGATGCCACAACCAAGGCCATCCTGCCCGCAGTGTCTGAACCATCGTGGATGGATCCAATCTTTTCCTTTCTCCAAAATGGCCAACTCCCAGAAGATAAGAAAGAGGCCAGACGCATCCAATCTAAAGTTGGCCATTACGTCGTAGAGGAGGCCGTCTTGTACAAGAAAGCTTTCACGTACCCACTGCTCCGTTGTTTACGTCCTTCCGAAGCGGCGCAAGCTGTCCGGGAAGTACATGAGGGCATATGTGGTGCACACCAAGGGGGTAGAGTCCTCGCGCACAAGATATTACGCCAGGGATATTATTGGCCGAAAATGCGGCAAGATTGTATCGACTACGTCAAGCGGTGCTCCAAGTGTCAAATGTACGCACCGGTATCCCACCTCCCAGCCGCACCCCTCCGCCCCATCGAAGCAGCTCCCATCCCATTTGCCACATGGGGCATGGATATCATGGGCCCTTTCCCACCGGTGCGTTATCAGCGAAAATTCGTGGTCGTTGCCGTGGATTATTTCACTAAATGGGCGGAGGCGGAGGTGTTATCCAGCATTCCGGAGAGCGCCATCAGGGCCTTTTTTATCAAGTCCGTTGTATATCGATACGAAGTCCCACGCGTTCTCATCACGGATAATGGTAAGCAGTTCGATAATAAGGCCTTTGCGGCGTTCTGTGCGGAGCATCGTATTGAGCACCGACGCGGCGCAGTGAAGCATCCGCAAACTAGCGGTCAGACGGAGGCCACTAACAAGATCTTGTTGAAAGGCATCAAAACGAGACTCGAGGGGGCAAAAGGGAGGTGGTTGGACGAATTACAGCACATACTATGGGCCGATCGAACCACTCCGAAAACAGCCATGGGCGAATCTCCCTTCCAACTTTCCTTCGGCACAGATGTCGTGATCCCCTTGGAGGTTAGAATTTCATCCCACCGGATCGCCAATTACAACCCAGTCACCAATGAGCTAGGGTTACGGGCCAACTTGGACCTCGTAGAAGAAATGAGAGACCAAGCCCAAATACGGATTGTGGCTAACCAGCAACAGGTAGCCAAGCACTACAACAAGAAGGTGTGCCCGCGATCGTTCAAGGAAGGGGACCTCGTCCTTAAACGGACCATCGCGTCTGACCCCGCTCATCAGGGGAAGCTAGCCCCAAACTGGGAAGGCCCCTATCAGGTCACCCAAGCACTGCACACGGGATCCTACCACCTAATGGATATGGCAGGACAAGCCTTGCCAAGAGCATGGAATGCAGAACACCTTCGACCGTTTTATCAATGAAATCCCCCTAGTGTACTTGAGCCATTTCCAGCTCCACTTCGGTGACTTTAGTGAATTTCTAACAAAAGAGTTACCTTGCATTCCCCAGCACATTTGGCCACAAAATTGTACGCAAATCAGCTATACACGGCTTCGCACCAGTACGAAGATCCTCCCGCACTGCTACGGATATCATCCCGGCCCCGTGCCGATGTGAGACCCATTCGACCCTAGGATTTCACCAAGTGTGGAAACCCCTTAGGCCGAGGAGGGTAGAAACGGATTCGCGCCGCTACGGATATCATCCCGGCCCCGTGCCGATGTGAGACCCATTCGACCCAAGGATTTCACCAAGTGTGGGAACCCCTTGGGTCGAGGAGGGTAGAAACGGCTTCGCGCCACTACGGATATCATCCCGGCCTCGTGCCGATGTGAGACCCATTTGACCCTAGGATTTCACCAAGTGTGGAAAACCCTTAGGCCGAGGAGGGTAAAAACGGCTTCGCGCCGCTATAGATATCATCCCGGCCCCGTGCCGATGTGAGACCCATTCGACCCAAGGATTTCACCAAGTGTGGGAACCCCATGGGCCGAAGAGGGTAGAAACGGCTTTGCGCCGCTACGGATATCATCCCGGCCCCGTGCCGATGTGAGACCCATTCGACCCAAGGATTTCACCAAGTGTGGGAACCCCTTGGGCCGAGGGCATGAAGGAGATCGAGATCCCAGGTACGAAATCGACCCAAAAACACTTAATTCTAGGGGAGGGTCGCACACCCAGTGAAGCAGGTTCGGACCTCCCAAAACAGAAAGTCAGACCCTCAGTTTTGAAGGGAGGGTCGGACAGCTTAAGACCCTAGGGTCGACGGGATCATCGACCCTCCCATCGACCCTCGATTTCTGACGAAAACTGAAATTAGGAAATTTCCTAATTTTCGGTTGGGATTCTTTCCAAATCTCAATGGGATTATTATAGGACATTCCCAGCCTATTTAAAGGACGTTCCTAAGCCACTTTCACTCCTTTCACAACCCTAATTGAATTGAGAGAAAGAGAGAAGAAGCAAAAGAGGAAGAAAGGAGGCTAGGAAGAAGGCTTAGCAAAAAGGAGAAGAAATTGCAGAGAAAAGTAATCTTCTCAGGTATGGATACTAATTCCATGAGTTTCTACAGACCTTAGGTTAGATATGGTTGAGTGTAGGATTTCGGAGAAACCCAAACCATCCATCCATGGTTAGGCTTTCATGGAAAACCATAGGAGGATGCACGAAAACTATTTAGATGGTTTATACATGGTTCTAGACCATGGAATGACTGTTGAATGAATGTAGGAAGAAAGCCATAGGACCCCAAACACGAAGAATGGATTAAAAGTGGAAATTGGACCAGAGTGCACTAAGGGTCGCACCGAGGGTCGAGAGACCATCCGACCCTAGGTGTTTCGGACCATCGACCCTCAGCATTCGGGAAGTTCAGAATGGAGGGAGGGTCGATAGACCCATCGACCCTAGCATCGACCCTCAGTTGACAGAATGGTTTTTAAATTCTGAATTAATTCTAGTTAAATTCTATCGACTTTGTTAGGTTTGCTAGCAATATAATAACATTATAAAGGTGATTTCAAAGCTTGGAAAAATATCTTTTAGCAAGCCAAGGTGAGGAACCTTAACCCCAAACTAAATTGGTTAATAATAACCTGTTTTCTATTTCTTGAGTCCTATGCCATGTTTGATTCTATGCGAATATGTTTGTAATGTGCATACAGCATGCCATCCAATATTTCTATTACTTGTTCATGCATATTTACTTTATTGTTTATAACATGATGATGATGATGATGATAGGAATAGGCATGTGTTTGTATGTGTGTGGTTGATGTGCTTGATGCGAGCGAGTATCATGGGAGGTGTGATGAGAACGTCAATAAACGTTAACCTTTGGTGGGTCTCAGCACTTTAGCTCTATCTCTAACTCAAGTCTTGTGCATTAGCATCGTCGTATCGCCATTACCTTAGCAGAACTATTATGTCGTAGAGTATCAGGGGAGGTGGTCTCGGTCCTTGTAGTCTCTGACTCTACCGGGGGGCCTTAGCTCTATCTCTATGGATGTTCTGAGGAATGCTGGGGTGAGGCCTTGGATACACTGTTTGGCATTAGGATTGGTTAGTAGCGAGCCCAGTTTGCAAGCCCTCGCTAACAGGGGCTTACGTGTTGGTATAGCATTATATAGCAATAACCGTTAACCTTTGTTGTATAATGTTATGGTAGGGTGGATGGGGACGACGATAACCGTTAACCTTCGGGCGGGCTTCCACACCCGTATAGAGGCGGTATCAATAACCGTTAACCTTTGATCACCCAACCTTTCTATTGCACATTGCAAACTATAAACCAAGACCAAAGATATGAATTGACTTTTTGCATACATATGTATTGTTGCATTGTTTTGGCTACTCACTGAGCCGTGTTGTGTGCTCACCCCTCGATGTCGAATATTTTTAGTTGATGATGCAGGTTATACGGTCGAAGATTATATGAACGCATCGGCGTATGGAACTGTAGCAGCTGTGGAAGTTGGAGCTGAAGACGATACACACAACTCCTCTTGCGAGTGCAACTCGTGTGTATTCGATTAGATGTTTTTGTAGGTTTCTTATTTAGATTTATAAGACATGTATTTGGTATTTAAATATTTATGTCTTAGTTAAACACAGAATAATTTGATATTATTTATGGGTATCATTCTAGTTCTCAGTTCATATTATTTATAAATTTTCCGCTATTGTGTATTACTCTGATTATGATTGTGGATGCGTGTAAAGTTTGGATAACACGGGGATAGCCTATTAGAGATCTTGGTTAAACCGTTGGTTATTTGGCGGTTCATCACACCATTCTGAACATTGTGGAATTGGGGTGTGACAACTTGGTATCAGAGCGTCTCAGGCCTTGCCCGCCGAACTGACACATATTCAAGACCATTGTGAACTGAGCTAGGATAAATTTAAAGCTTTAATACAAACACACTGTAAGCACAAGTGATGATTGAAACCGAATTAAAAAGAGAATAATGCATCTATTAAAGAGAAAACCAGTTATATACAATGAGTAAGAGAAACAAAACGTATATACATCACTAAAGTCGAGTACAGTCCACAACCCGGACAGTTACTCTGTAGTACAAGAAAAATAAAGTACAATCAAGAAGCTGGAGGCGAAGGAGGAGGCGGTGCCTCACGATCTCTGTCGTAGTCCTCAGCATAGACTCTAGTCAACCAGGCTATCTCGAGTCCGGGTCGTGCGTATACTAGGCGTGAGATTGGCTACTCTCCTCGTCGGTCGCCGCTGGATCTCCATGAGCTCACCTATCCGCACGTCAGATGTGTGTTGAGCAGCCAACATCTCATCCACTCTCATGCGCTGAGCATTTAGCAAATCCTCCATCCTCGGTCCGATCTGCGCCGAGTCTCTGATCTCGCGCAACATCTCCATCATATCAGAAGATGGGCGTGAAGGACCAGCATCATGAGAAGGACTGGTCTCGGGTACCGAAGCCGCCGCAGCAGAAGTACCAGCCCGATCCGCATGCGTAGGTGATGGCAGTGGTATCGCATCGACATCCATATATAAGCGATCATCGTCGATCGGATCCCCAGGAGCCCTAGCAGCAGCCTCAGCATCAGCCATCTCAACCCGAGTGTGAGGGCGCACCATCGCGTTCCTCTCCTCATCATTAACCTCCGCATCTCGGAGTCCCATCTTCAGATAGCCTCCCAATCTAGAGGCGACGAGAAGGTCTTCTCCTGGATCTTCTCATCAACCAGATCCACCCCCAAACGGGTCGTAAGCACTTTGTAATCATGCGTCCATAGGGTAGATTACCCCTATGACCGGACAATGTGGCACCGATCATCGTCCGCATGATGATGTAAGGAAGGCGGACCGGCCGTCGAGTGCATATCCTGTGTAAATCAAGAACTGGGTCAGCTGAGACACCCTCTCATAGTGCCCACTCTGCGGAATCAGATTATGCTGGATAATCTTGCAGAAGACTCGTGGAGATGGACGCAAGTAGCAAGCACTCATCTGCCATCTATCTAGACGGAGCAACTGATTGTCGATCTCAGCTCTCATCTCCATCTCAACAAACTGTGGCTCTCCCGACACACAGTACACCATAGGGCCATCATAGGTAATGCCCAACAGATCGGCCAGCTGCCGATAATCAAAGGAGATGTGCACCCCTTTGACGTAGCTAGTGATGCGCAACTCCTGACTACGCTCGACATCATTGTAATCCCCCACCACCTGGAGATTACAATAGAACTGGCGCACCAAGTCTGGACACGTGCACGCGTCGTATGTGATGACAGGGAGCCACCCCATGTCACCGAATGCTCCCTCTACATTGAACAAGGCTAGCTCAGCCAAGTTCACCATGCGACCCCCTTCCACTTTCTTACGGGCATAGTCAGCATATTGTGCCTCAGCTTCATTCGAACGGAAGTGAAGTGGATCACGCAATCTTGGCACTTTGGTACGGGCCATAGTATCTGCAAAATAAGAAAGAGAAAGGAAACAAGGAGTTAGTAGGATAAAAATCTGAAATTTGAGTAAATAACGACGTAAGTTGACCATAAAGCCCCATTTCTTACCATACAAGTGGGCATAAGGACTTACGAAGGTTTAAACATATCCTACAATCTACATGCAGTAGAAATTTTAACGGATAAGGTCCAATTTGAAGAAATTCAAGAAAAATCAAAATTTCGATAAATTAGGGCAAAAAGAGAAAAATTTAAATTTCTCGATAACCAACCGACGAAACTGAAAATTTTTTGAGGGCTTTCGTTCCTCAAGACCCCAATAACAAAAGCCCCCAATAAAAATCGAATTTTTACGGTTGGAAAAAGTTTAATTTGAAAAAGACGAGCTAAATGAGTAAAAACCTAGAAATAAAAACCTAAAAACAGGGGAAGTTGGGAAATTATACCTGTAGAAGTGATGTGGATGTCGAAACTCGGAGTAAGAACGATCCACAATAGTGAAGTAACACTGTAGCAACTCGGAGAGTAGAGACGAGTCGAAACGGAGGAAGAATAGTGAGAATTGACCCAGAATCGGATCTTAAAAATCTGATTTTTGGTCCGAGGGTCGGACAAATCGATTGACACCATCGACCCTCGGATCGACCCTCCAATCGACCCTCGGCTCTCGCGAATCTGACAGAAATTCAAGGGTCGGACTGAGGGTCGGACACCCATCGACCCTCGCATCGACCCTCAGCTCTCGGGAAGAACAGGACATTCCCAGGGTCGGATACACCATCGACCCTACATAGAAAAGACAGTATTTTTTTTTCAGAATGAATTGAGGATTCAAATTTTATATCGGTTAGCGTGCCTACATGAAGTATAAATGATTTCTCACTGATTTTGATGATTTTCAGGCACCACCCACCTCAAAAGTAAATATGTCTGGCCGTAGAGTTACCCGACAGACCCGAAACACAGTCCCACCACCACCACCGGCGGATGAGACTAGTCAAGAGAACAATTACACATAGGGTAATCCCGAGCCGGCAAACCCTACGAATTTGCCACCACCACCACCTGAGCTAACAACAGTGGTGATGAATCCGGCTCAACAGCTACAACAAATGCAACATGCACAAACTCAAATGCAGGTTGCGGTGGGAGTCATGTTTCAAGCCACTCAGGCTGCGGCCATGCACACCGGGCAAGCTAGTGCAGCACCGGTGGGTAACCACCCATCTCAACGAGACACCTCCACAACCGGCTGCACCAATTCCGGTGCAAGTCCCGAGAAGCAGCCCAAGGGAACTATCGGTATCCACCCCCTATGTTTGGGGTATACCAAAATCAACTGGATCACTCCCGACTAGTAGAGAGGTTTTTGAAAATGAAACCAAGAGAATTCAATGGCAAGCCGTCTGATCCACTTGTGGCCAGCACACTCGGATAGACGAGATGGAAAGAAATTTTCTTATGATGACTATTACCCGAAGAGGAGAAAGTATTGTATGCCACCTTCATGCTCAAAGGCGACGCACATCATTGGTGAAAATCGACCGGGGCCTATCTATTGACTAAGCACGCCCTACTTGACTTGGGCTATATATAAAGAAGCTTTCTTTGAGAAATATTTTCCACGAAGCTTCGGAGATTCGATGGAAAAGGAGTTCCCGAGTCTTTATCGGGGACGGATGTCGGTGGATGCGTACCAACAGCGTTATGAAGAGCTGTTTTTCTTCGCACCACTAAGATCGCTCGAGTGATTGAATCGAGCCAGAAAGAGAGTTATTTCACTCAAAACAAAGGCATAAAAAGGCCAGCTGGGAATTCTTATAATGGAAGCAATAACAGGACGTATAAACCTTTCCGTCCCCAGAATTTTAATGCTGCAACCAAGACTATCCCCGCAGCTCAACCACAGCCAAAGTCAAATGTTGAAGCCCGAGGTGTTATAACTGCAACCAACCATGGCATATGGCAAGAGAGTGCCCAAAACCCAAGAAGCAGTTACATCAAAGACGGGTATATGCTGTTACATCAGAGGATGCAGCCGCATCGCCCGATGTGGTCACAGGTATGACCGAAACTTTAAGATTATAATCACACTGATTGAGTATGTAGACTAAGTAAAAAAGAATCACAGGTATCGTACCTATCAATGGCGTACCCTCCAGAGTACTCTTTGATTCAGGAGCTACGCATTCATTTATATCTGTGTCGTTTGGAAAGAAGACCAATCTGCCCATAAAAACATTAGACTACAAATTACTTGTACGGTCACCGATGGGATTAGAAGTGGAATTAGAGAAAGGTTATGGACCATGTCCAGTTCTCATCGGAGAGCAGACCTTGGATGCAACCTTAATACAACTTGAGATGGCAGACTTTGACGTCATCTTAGGAATGGATTGGTTAGCTCGGCACTCCGCAAATCTGTTATGCGTCGAGAAGAAGCTAACGTTCAAGGACAAAGAAGGAGCAGAATTCAGTTTCTCGGGAACCAAACTTCCCAGGGAGATGTAAGCTCATACTCTCAGCATTAAAGGCTAAGAGGTGCCTTGAGAAAGGAGCGGTCGGATATCTAGTATCAGTGGTCGACCTAACTAAGGACGTGCCACAAATGAAAGATATTGATGTCGTGCGGGATTTTCCTGATGTATTTTTGGAGGAATTACCCAGACTACCACCCGACCGAGCCACGGAGTTTGTAATAGACCTGCTACCCGGAGCCGCACCAGTATCAAAAGCACCTTATAGAATGGCTCCTACGGAACTAAAGGAATTAAAAGTGCAATTACAAGAACTACTGGATAAGGGTTATATTAGACCCAGTATATCTCCATGGGGAGCACCGGTGTTGTTCGTAAAGAAGAAGGATGGTAGTGTTCGATTATGTATCGACTATCGAGAATTAAATAAACTGACCATCAAGAATCGATACCCACTACCCGGGATCGATGACTTGTTCGATCGGTTACAAGGAGCGAAGGTATTTTCAAAGATCGATCTTCGATCAGGCTATCATCAACCGAAGATTAAAGAAGGGGACATTCCGAAGACAGCCTTCAGGACAAGATACGGACATTATGAGTTCTTAGTGATGTCCTTCGGACTGACTAACGCACCGGCAACATTCATGGAACTTATGAACCGGGTCTTCCACGACATGTTGGATACGTCGGTCATAGTATTTATTGATGACATATTGGTATATTCCAAGGACAAGGAAACCCATGTCAAGAACCTAAACGCAGCCCTACAGCGTTTAAAGGAAGAGAAGTTATATGCCAAATTTTCGAAGTGTGAGTTTTGGCTAAGTGAAGTCGCCTTTCTAGGCCATGTAGTATCCGCGGAAGGAATCAAAGTGGACCTAGTAAGATCGAAGCTATTGTGAAGTGGGAAGCACCAAAGAGCGTCTCAGAAATTAGAAGTTTCCTGGGTCTAGCTGGATATTATCGGAGATTCGTAGAAGACTATTCTCGGATTGCCGTACCTCTTACCAGTTTGACGAAGAAAGGAGAAAAGTTCGTATGGATGGATAAGTGTGAAAAGAGCTTTTAAACACTGAAGACCAGATTGATATCCGCTCCAATTTTAACCATTCCCGTTCCAGGACAGACATTTACCTTATACACTGATGCATCGGGATTGGGATTAGGATGTGTGCTTATGCAAGGAGAACAAGTAGTTGCATATGCATCGAGACAGTTTGAAGGTACATGAGAAGAATTACCCCACTCATGATTTGGAGTTAGCGGCGTAGTACATGCTTGTCAAGATATGGAGACACTACCTATACGGAGAAAAATTCAGATTAAGTCGGACCATAAAAGCCTTACGTATCTATTTAATCGAAGGAGTTAAATATGAGACAAAGAAGATGGCTGGAACTATTGAAAGACTATGATTGTGATATCCAAGTATCATCCGAAAAGCGAACGTAGTAGCAGACGCATTGAGTAGAAAAGCAATGATAAAATCTCAAGGAGAAACTAGCACAACTGCAGCAATGTGTACTACCGGGATGGTATTCAACCACGGTAATGAGCAGTATGTGATAGATACAACGGATGAATCAGCTAGCCAAGGGTTTATTCATTGATTTTCAAATATGTTCGCGGCATTGAAGATCATACCGGATATAGTGGATGAAGTGAAGACAGCTATCAAAGCAGATCCTTATCTGAGAACGGTACAAGAAGACATTGAGAAAGGTAGGACTAACCCTGAGTTCACCTTGGATGACGAGAAGGTACTGAAATACAAAGGAAGAATATGTGTACCCGAAACAGAAAGTGTGGACATTAGACACCGACTCATGAAAGAAGCCCATACCACCATCTACTCGGTACTTCCTGGAAGTACAAAAATGTATCATGATCTAAAGAAACTGTATTGGTGGAGGGGAATGAAGGCAGATGTAGCTAAGTTCGTGTCTCAATGCCTAAATTGTCAGAAAGTAAAGGCTGAACGACAAAGACCCGCATGACTGTTACAGCCATTACTAGAACCAGCATGGAAATGGGACTGCATCACTATGGACTTCGTCACAGGACTACCATTGACTCCTCGAGTAGTTGACGCAGTTTGGGTGATTGTAGACTGTCTGACTAAAACAGCTCGCTTCATACCGATACGACCCCAATATACACTTGAAAGGTTAGCAAAGCTGTATGTGGATAATATTGTTCGGTTACATGGTGTTCCAGAAAGCATTGTGTCCGATAGAGACCCACGATTTACTTCCAAATTTTGGGAAGGACTGCAAAAGGCTATGGGTACAACATTGAAGTTCGATCGCATTCCACCCACGGACGGACGGATAGTCGGAGCGTACAATTCAGATTTTAGAAGATATGCTACGAGCATGTGTGATTGATTTCAAGGGATCATGGGACGAAAAGTTACCATTGATCGAGTTCGCTACAATAACAACTATCGGGCTACTATACGGATGTCACCTTATGAAGCACTGTATGGTAGGAAGTGTCGAACTCCCTTGTTTTGGAATGAAGTTGGAGAACGTAGTATTGTTGGACCAGAATTTGTTGAAGAGACTTGTCGAGTGGTCGACATCATCAAGGAAAGAGTAAGAGTAGCTCAGAACCATCAGAAGCAATACGCAGATACTCGACGAAGAGATCTAGAGTTCGCCGTAGGCAAAAAAGTATTTTTGAAAGTATCGCCTATGCGAGGATTGAAGAGGTTCGGACAGGAAAGGAAAACTAAGTCCAAGATATGTCAGACCATATGAGATTCTGGCTAAGCGTGGGAAAGTAGCTTATCAGTTAGCACTACCACCATCTATGTCAAGTGTGCATGACGTATTTCACATATCCTTATTGAAGAAGTATGTCAAAGACCCAACACATGTGTTGACAGTAGATTTGCCGAAACTGACTGATGATTTGACATTTGAAGTAATACCAACGGAAATCACTAGTCGAAAGGTTCAACGTCTATGCAACAGAGATATCTAATATGTTAAGGTCACATGGAAAAGTAGAGACATGGAAGAGATTACATGGGAAGAAGAAAATGCTATGAGAAAGCAATACCCTGACTTGTTTGATTCGGAAGGTACGTACAATTTCGAGGACGAAATTTTTATAAGTTGGGGGGAGTTGTAAGACCCGTGTCAATTTAAACCGGTCTTACCATCTTAAACCAGGTTTACCCATCATGGTCGAATCAAATGGACCAAGGGCATGAAGGAGATCGAGATCCCAGGTACGAAATCGACCCAAAAAACACTTAATTCTAGGGGAGGGTCGCACACCCAGTGAAGCGAGGTCGGACCTCCCAAAAACAGAAAAGTCAGACCCTCAGTTTTGAAGGGAGGGTCGGATAGCTTAAGACCCTAGGGTCGACGGGATCATCGACCCTCCCATCGACCCTCGATTTCTGACGAAAATTGAAATTAGGAAATTTTCTAATTTTCGGTTGGGATTCTTTCCAAATCTCAATGGGATTATTATAGGACATTCCCAGCCTATTTAAAGGACGTTCCTAAGCCACTTTCACTCCTTTCACAACCCTAATTGAATTGAGAGAAAGAGAGAAGAAGGAAAAGAGGAAGAAAGGAGGCTAGGAAGAAGGCTTAGCAAAAAGGGGAAGAAATTGCAGAGAAAAGTAATCTTCTCAGGTATGGATACTAATTCCATGAGTTTCTATAGACCTTAGGTTAGATATGGTTGAGTGTAGGATTTCGGAGAAACCCAAACCATCCATCCATGGTTAGGCTTTCATGGAAAACCATAGGAGGATGCACGAAAACTATTTAGATGGTTTATACATGGTTCTAGACCATGGAATGACTGTTGAATGAATGTAGGAAGAAAGCCATAGGACCCCAAACACAAAGAATGGATTAAAAGTGGAAATTGGACCAGAGTGCACCAAGGGTCGCACCGAGGGTCGAGAGACCATCCGACCCTAGGTGTTTCTGACCATCGACCCTCAGCATTCGGGAAGTTCGGGAATGGAGGGAGGGTCGATAGACCCATCGACCCTAGCATCGACCCTCAGTTGATAGAATGGTTTTTAAATTCTGAATTAATTCTAATTAAATTCTATCGACTTTGTTAGGTTTGCTAGCAATATAATAACATTATAAAGGTGATTCTAAAGCTTGGAAAAATATCTTTTAGCAAGCCAAGGTGAGGAACCTTAACCCCAAACTAAATTGGTTAATAATAAACTGTTTTCTATTTCTTGAGTCCTATGCCATGTTTGATTCTATGCGAATATGTTTGTAATGTGCATACAACATGCCATCCAATATTTCTATTACTTGTTCATGCATATTTACTTTATTGTTTATAACATGATGATGATGATGATGATAGGAATAGGCATGTGCTTGTATGTGTGTGGTTGATGTGCTTGATGCGAGCGAGTATCAGGGGAGGTGTGATGAGAACGTCAATAAACGTTCACCTTTGGCGGGTCTCAGCACTTTAGATCTATCTCTAACTCAAGTCTTGTGCATTGGCATCGTCGTATCGCCATTACCTTAGCAGAACTATTATGTCGTAGAGTATCAAGGGAGGTGGTCTCGGTCCTTGATTGGATACACTGTTTGGCATTAGGATTGGTTAGTAGCGAGCCCGGTTTGCAAGCCCTCGCTAACGGGGGGCTTACGTGTTGGTATAGCATTATATAGCAATAACCGTTAACCTTTGTTGTATAATGTTATGGTAGGGTGGATGGGGACGACGATAACCGTTAACCTTCGGGCGGGTTTCCACACCCTGTGTATAGAGGCGGTATCAATAACCGTTAACCTTTGATCACCCAACCTTTCTATTGCACATTGCAAACTATAAACCAAGACCAAAGATATGAATTGACTTTTTGCATGCATATGTATTGTTGCATTGTTTTGGTTACTCACTGAGCCGTGTTGTGTGCTCACCCCTCGACGTCGAATATTTTTAGTTGATGATGCAGGTTATACGGTCGAAGATTATATGAACGCATCGACGTATGGAACTGTAGCAGCTGTGGAAGTTGGAGCTGAAGACGATACACACGACTCCTCTTGCGATTGCAACTCGTGTGTATTCGATTAGATGTTTTTGTAGGTTTCTTATTTGGATTTATAAGACATGTATTTGGTATTTAAATATTTATGTCTTAGTTAAACACAGAATAATTTGATATTATTTATGGGTATCATTCTAGTTCTCAGTTCATATTATTTATAAATTTTTCGCTATTGTGTATTACTCTGATTATGATTGTGGATGCGTGTAAAGTTTGGATAACGCGGGGATAGCCTATTAGAGATCCTGGTTGAACCGTTGGTTATTTGGCGGTTCATCACACCATTCTGAACAGTGTGGAATTGGGGTGTGACAATCCAACCTGCCTCCCCCCTTTGCTTTTCCTTGTCTTGCAGGTCCAGTCAGCTCAGAGAGGACCCATAGGACGGATCCGGGCCGAAACATGCATATTTGTACAAAATACCCTTTGTCCATCAGTGATTTGAAAGTCAAAAGTGTACTGTCGAGTTAATGAAGAATTGCTCGCCTTTGATTTGGAGGGCCATTTTCAATGCTTCATCGGCTTCAATTTGTAAAGGACCGACTAGATCTATGTCGGATGGTCTGGTTAAGGTCCAGATTTGATAAAGTGTAAAAAACCTTTCTCTTCTCCGCCAGCCAACAGTTCCATAAATATTTAGTCCTAGGTAATTATCAAATTTCCACGTGCCAGTAACATGATAAAGCATGGCTTTAATCATATTAAGGAAATGGTTTATTAAATCGGCACTGATATTTTTGAAATAAACTTTAGAGACTAATCCCCAAGAAAATACTATTTCATCCCAAGGGTATAGTTTCAAATAAAAACATAAACGCATGTGTTTGAATTTATTTTCAAACAGTCACCCAAAATATTGGGTTAAGATATTATTAAAAACAGTATATTGTTCTTCATCGCAGATTGTTTTAATCCGATTGAAGAGATTAATGGGTAGAATCTATCTACTTTTTTTGTATAGATAAATGCATTTTATTTTATTAAAAACACAATCGTCGGAATAAGGAGGTTCCATATATTCCACAATTAACAAAAACATGTTGATTTTATCTAAATCATTATCATCATTCCAATTCATTTGGTTAATGATACGTAGAATGAGTTTTTGAAATTCTTTTTGTTTAAAAAAATATTGTGCCAACATGATAGAAAGAGAACTCAAATGTTTTAGAAACAGTTTTTTCTATTCCGTAACATGTGTTTTCTAAGACCATTAATTTCATCATAAAAAATTTTTGGAACTCCTAAATTAAAAAAATCAGCAACCATATTTTTTTGACAAAGGTTCAAGGTTTAGGTTTTTTAAAATCTGAGAATATGATATTTCTTGAGATGGAGTGGCCCAAGGGGTTTGAAAATATCCTGCCATTGGTTGCCCCTAAAAATTTTGGAGGTGTTGAAAATAGACTAGGATTTTAGCTCCATATTTGGATTGTTGGGGAACATTTTTTCCAAATGATTATCCCAAGGGATGATTAAAGGTAGGAACAAAATATCCAGTGTTTTGTGGATAAGTTTCAGTAATTCTTGATTTAGAGAGTCTGGATCAGTGATTCTGATGCCACCTCTTCAGGAATTGGGAAAGAATGGTAGCTTCCCTTTCTTGGGCTTGGCTGGTTGAATGAATGACTTTTTACTACAACTCTTATCAAATTTATCTAGATGTTTACTAGACATTTTGAATCTGATCAAGTGCTTTTGTTAGCTGATACCGTTTCAGGTTCCCTGTTAAGAAAATCAACTAAAACATTGTTAAAATCTTTAATATATTCTATTTCAAAAGGATATTAAATGACAAAATTAAACCAATTTATTCGGCAAGGGTTTTCCTCCCGTTTATTAGATTTTAAAAAATCCTTAATGGCCTAATTATCTGTTCTTATAAGAAATTTGTCAGATGCTAAATAAATTTTGAACCTTTTTAGTCCATTTATTATAGCTAAATTTTTTTTTCATAAATAATATAATTAATTTCAACAGGTTTGAATTTGTTAGAATTATATCCACAAAGTTCTTCAATTTTTGGATTTTTCAGTGGTTTGCATTTGAGAACAGCTCCCTAATGTTCGTTGGAGGCGTCAATTTCTAGAATCATATAATCTCTCATTTTGGGAAAATACAATGGGGGTAAATGTTTAATTTCTTCTTTAAGGGATTGAATTACTACAGTGTCAGTAGAAGTCCATTCAAAAGGCTGATATTTTTTGAGCAACCAGTGCAAAGGTTTTTCTTTTTTAAAGAGATCTTTGATAAAATGTCTTCCATAATTAAGAATTTTGAAAAAACTTTGTAGTTGTTTTTTATCTACTAGGGTGTCTGAAAATTCTTTTAATTTTACTAAAATATGGTCTTGTAATTGAATACCATTTGGATTAAGGGTTAATCCCAAAAATTCGATAGTAATTTTTTCCACTTCAATTTTCTTGGGAGAAAGAATTATTCTATGTTTTTGGAATAAATCAGTCATTATTTCAAGATGCTTTGTATGCTCTTCTCTATTTTTAGAAAAAACTAATATATCATCAATATAAACAACACAAAATTCAAGATTCAAAAAAATACTATTCATCCATCTCTAGAAGACTTGTAATGCATTACATAATCCAAAGGGCATAACTGTCCATTAGTAGTGTTTATAATAAGGGGTGTTAAAGGCGATCAATGTTTTTGACTCGTCTATTAATTTTACTTACCAAAATCCTGATTTATAGTCGAATTTACTATAAGTACTAACATCTCTAATTTTATTAATTAAGACGTCATTTCAAGGGATAAAATAGCCATCAAATACAGGATGCATATTTAAGCTCTTTTAATTAATTACCATTCTTGCTTTTCTTTGTTTTATCTCAGCATGATTTCGTATTAGAAATGCTGGACAGGATTGAGGGCTTGATGTGGGTTCAATAAGTCCTTTATCTAATAATTTTTGAGTTAGTTATCAAATTCTTGTATATCTTGAAGTATATATATAATTGGAATAATTCTAATGACCTTGGTTGGATCATTAAACTTTAATGTGCAATCGAGGAGATCTATCCCATAATTGCAGAAGATTTTTGCTAAAATTATTTTTTAATTTAAAAAACATCCAATATCTTTCATCAAGAGTTAGTACTTGATGAGGTATGAGAGTGAAACCTGTCTCACATCTATTAACATGATGTGGTAAAATCAAAACTTTTATTTTTTTTATCGGTGGTAAAAATAATATTATGTTTATGTCACTCCATTGGAAGGTATAATCGTGTAAAATTATTTCCTAAGATGAAGTCTCCATGCATGATAGAAAAACATAGTATTTTAAGAATAATAAATTTTTCATTTTTTAAAATGACGGGTATTATATTTTAAAAATGTGGGATGGCTAGGATTGATGTTTTTATCTTTATCCATTGTTTCGCTGGTAAAGATTGTCATCTACCATAGCATGTTGTGGCTCCAGTATCAAACAACACATCCAACGTATATGATTTATATAATGGGAAGTGAAATTGGGCTTGTATATATAAATATTTGTTCTTACTTTGTTTAGCAGAAAATATATATTCCTCATCATCGATTAATGTCTGATGATAAATGGCGAAAGTTTTAGTTTTTTCAGTGTCTTCAAGGATTCCTTTACCTTTAAAGGAATGAGATCCTGATCCTAGTCGGATAGTGATTCAGGATCTGAACTGTCTTAGTGGCAATAGATTTTGGTTCCTTTATTAGTGAAAGAGTAGATAAAAGAGTTAACATTTTCTGTGGCTCAGAAAATTATCGTTGAAAATAAAGATTTTTTTCCAATGCTACTATTTCTAGAGTGGGAATTTTCTTTCATCTTTGGAAATAACGTCATCGAGTGACCATTGTTTTGGTATACTAAAATCATGCCAGTTAATTAAGCGATGTTGAATTTCTCTTTCAAAGGGTTTGGGTTCAAAAATTTCAACTATACGCTTATCAATTGGCTTAATTTATCTTTTTGCTATACTATAGTCAATTCATGAAAGTATCCATGAGATTGCTAAATTTTCACTATTTGGTTTCATTCCTAGTCCATCGGTTTTTATACGGAGGATTAAAGTATCTTCTATGTTAGGATTTGTGACAGAAACAAAATAATTAGGTTTTATCCTAAACCAAATGTTTCCAACTACAAGATTAGAATCTATTTCTCCTATCAAGGTTGATGCGGGGTTCTCTATGAATCATCTATTAAAGAGAAACACTATGATAGGGGTGTCAATGCCTTGCCGAAACAAAGCGGTGATTTCAATTTAAATGACTCCGATATGAATATATCAAATTTGGGGGTGTTTTTTTATACAATCTCATAATTTTTTCTTTGTTAAAGAGTTTACTTTTGATTTTGAAGTTTTTTGTGACTCAAGCAGTGGTGTTTCCACTCGCTTACTCAAAATATCTAGTTAACCAAAATGATAACCGAGATAAACGATAAACTTCTTATTTTCTAATGTTTTTATGTTTTTCATATTTAAAAAAGTCAACAACCATATCTTCTTGGATATAGTTGGATAAGCGGATCTGATCTATTTTTTTAGGCGGGGCTTGTTAAAAAATTTGCCAAGATTGATCGTTTCTTGGTCGTTCGATGGAGTGGGGACATCTAATGTTTTGAATTCAAAGATTCCATCTGAATCTGAACATGAATCAGAATCAATTTCACTTACCAACTCATATAGTATTTCTAAAGAGACAGTAATATCGTCTCCAAAAACAATTTCAAGATTCTTTACTTTTAATTGTTTGACCATTTTGCAGGCACCTTTATTTTTCTGAGGACAGTTATTAGCATAATGTCCCTCTTCAGTACATGCATAACAACGACAGATTTTTACCTTGTTGTTAGGGTTGGATTTTTTAACATATTTTATCTGTTTAAAATATCTATTTCATGGATTAAATCTTTTCTACTTATATGGTCGTCTAAATGTTTTCATGGGTTTAGATATTTTATAAGATTTTCATTTTTTCTTAGTATAGGTCTTTTCACATCTAAATTCTCAATCGTTTTTAATTAGGGATTTACAGAAACCTAGGTTAAGTTTCTTCTTTAATTGTTTGGCCGCTCTTGCATCCAAACAATGATTAATTATTTGTCGATAAACATAATTAATTTGATTTCCTAGAGTGTCCGTACTTTTTCTTTCAAAATAGAATTTGGGATAATTATCTTTGCAAATGGTGCAAATGGTGTCCCACGGAGGGGGTAATTTTGTAAAGAATTGAGACAACCAGTGTTTGGTTGAGGCTACTGGTAAAAGATGATATTATTGTTGAAATACCTTTGAAAATTCTTCAAAGCTATTCATATTACATAACTTTAGCTTGGTTAAAGCATATGTAATATCTTCCACAATTTGTTCATCGAATCTGATCCTGTAAAACTCCTTTAATAACGCATCAAAAGATTTCATCGAATTTTGAAGAAGTTCTTTCGTTGCTTGTCCTTTTGGGGTACTTTCCAATTACTTGAGTAGTGAAGAATAGAACCTTGGAGAGTTCCACTAACCCAATCTAAGAATTTTTTTCTAGACCATATGAACTCAAAGCTTATGATGACAATGGACAAGGACTGTGCCCAATCATCAATGGCGGATTCATAATTTTTAAAAGGGACATGTGTTAAATCTAATATGTTCCTCCTGATGCAACATTTCCCTTGTTAAGATCTTCTTTACGGGTCATGAAAACAGGGGGATTTGGTATGAAATCTTATGAATCATCTGTAGCTTTTAGATATTCAGTAAAGTTTTCCTTGGTTGCTCGAGGTCTAAAATCTTCATCAGTTTCCAAGTGATATTTGTTTACTATGCCTAGTTTGGTCTAGTTTTGTATCAGACTCAGTTTCTGACTCAGTATTAAACTCAGTTTATGAGCTTTTGCTTTGTGAATCTATCTTTTGTGGGTTCCATGACGAGGTATCCATCATGTAAAGATTATCGGGTAGAGGATATTTTCTAGAACTGCTAGGTCGATCTTTCTTTGAAGATTCAGCTCTAATTTTTCTATTTGTGTCGGCTATTAGTTTAGCCTTGTCATCATCTTTAAAGAGCTTATCCAGAACATTTTTTAATACTGGGATTAACTCATTGTCTTCTTTAGATAACATTTCTGAAGGGTTTTCGTCCGTGTCTGTCTCTTCAGAGGGGTTTTCCTCAAAAAGATTATAATGATGCTGCTTAAATACATTTTCATGTTCGGTATAAAACTGTTGCATCATGGTTACTAATTTTTGTCTTTCAGAAAAATCTATTTCCTCTTTAAACCATTTTTTCCAAGTCTAATATTTCTTTTAAAGAAAGAAATTGAGAAAGAGTAGTCGATTTTTTCGTATTTAGAGGTTTCAAAGATTCTGCATTCCCATAATACCACGAAGTTCGGTGGGATGTAGAAATCGTTGGAATCTCTTTGAAAAAGTTTTTGTTTAAAATTTTATCCAATTTCTAGTCCTGCCTATTTATTGTCTCTTGTATGGTCTCTCTCCCTCTCTTCCTCTTCTCTTCTTTCTTACTTTCTTTTGAGTTCTTGAGTTCTCTCTTTATGTAAATGTTCTTCTCTATTTATGTAATTGGTATCAGAGCCTTGCTCTTTTGTATGATTACAAGTATTTGTACTTGGATCCCACCTTACCCAGGTTGGTTATTAATGGAATTTCTTAGTTGTTTTACTTTTATGTTGCTTTAAGTCTTTACTTTATGCACTTTTTTATTATCCTTCTTCTGTAACCCTCCTTTTACTTTTTATGTTCCAGTCTTTCTTTTTTTTGAAGCGTCTTTTCGCATGTTTTCAAGATCCCTTTCCAGTTGGCTGAAAGGTTTTGAGATCTTCTTGTCTATAACCATCTTATTTTGTGGAGTAGTTGGCCCTTAAGCTCCTTTTTGAGCCGGAAAGGAGTGTGGTTGAGCTGGCCGTAATCCATTTACGAACTCACAAGATCTGCGTGGTGAAAAACATTTGAAGATCTAAGAGTCAAGTAAAAAAACTAAATGATAATAGATTTAGGAAGCTGCGATTGCATAGCAAAATTATATGGTGTTAATACTAATGATTATGATCATAGTACGCATATTTTAAAAGCAAGTAATGACAAATTGCCCGCTATAAGTGGAGCAGTTAATATGTTACTAGATTTATCTTTTACTTTTCTTCGAAACTTATAAAAATAATTTTTAAGTTTTACTTTCATTTTTTACTATTCATCATCGTCAATCTTTTAATGTTTCAAGCTATTGTTCTCCTCTCCTATCCGGCAACTCCCATCCAGCGTTGTAAAATGTCAACTGCCTTTGGCTTGGCCTAGAGACATGAAGATGGATGGAAACATTTGAAGTTGGAAATTTGCCTGGATTTATCATTTCGTGAGAGCGAGAACATAGACTGACAATGTTGCAGAGGTTTCACAATGTCTTTCGGATTTATTGGCAGATGACTAAGAGCACCTTGACAGATTATCGGATTGATTCAAGTCGAAGGAACCATATACAATTATTGCTTTCTGAAATGTTCGATTTAGTTGCGATACCAACATGAGATGGCCATTCCTGTAGTAGACCAGAAACCAATGGCTAATGGGTGCTCTCCATCTGATGGCTTCTGTCAGAAATATCCATTGCTTGAGAGAGAGAGAGAGAGAGAGAGAGAGAGGAAGAGAGAGAGAGAGAGAGAGAGAGAGAGAGAGAGAGAGAGAGAGAGAGAGAGAGAGAGAGAGAGAGAGAGACTTGGTGATCTTTCCATCATAGCTAGCATCAAAGAGATCGAAAGCATCATGCAGCTCGAAGCTGCCAACCGGACTGTAAGCACCCTATTTTTGCCATCTCCAGTTGAACAAAGTCTTATTGGAGTGTAAACAACAAAGTGGGAGAGATAAGAGAAAGTTTGAAAATTACAGGGGAGGCGAGTGAAACTCTCTAAAAAATGATAGTCGATCAGTCCCGGTAGTGCTCTTTATATTCTTTTGAGAAAAGCTGAAATGGTCCCTAGTGTCCAGGAGCCTAAGTGAAATCATACGGTAGGTTAGTGGATCTCAATGTGAGGTTTGAATTTTGACTGTGACTCGAGGCGGTCTTCAACGGGCCCTACAGTAAGGACATGGGCTGCAACCTACATGGATGCATAGGTCTTGAAAATACCTTCGAAATGAGACTAGAATCGCTTAGTTCCCATGTCAAATAGAGAAGATATGACGATTTTAATCCGGGAATAAGAATAATGGTATTTTTTAGAAACTAATAATAATCATCCAAGGGTCTGCATGCAAATTATCGTAAGTTTAATTATTTAAACTTCATATTCTCATATCTTGCTCATCCGATGTCCAAATGAGGTGATTTCAATGCCATTATTCCTCATTTTTAGTGCTCTACAAAGTGGACGTGAAGAATTTTAGGCAGAGGTCTTCGAGGCATCACATGCAGAGTTGCTAGCCAAAATTATCGTAAATTAGCCTGTCTAAATTTCAAAAATTCATAAGTTGGCCATTTTACATCCAAATCAGGTTATTCAAGCTCCAGTATTTCTCATTTTTAGTGCTCTACAAAGTAAACGTAAAAAATTTGGGATAGAGGCCGTTGAAAGATTCCATGCTGAATGACAGCGAAAATGACCCATGAAATGATAGAGAGAGAAAAAATCAATCTTGGCCCAACCCAGTCTAACCAAGCTAATCCAGTTCGGTCAATTTTGACTAGGCTCGCCCAATCCAATCCAAACTAGTCCGGACCAAGTCAGTTCAGTTGTGTGTATCTGTGCATGTACACTTTATATATTGTAATATGTATTATACGTTATGTTTTTTGTACTATATATTATATATTAGATATTAAGTATTATATGTTATATTATATATATATATATATATATATATATATATATATATATATATATATATATATATATATATATATATATATATATATATATATATATATATATATATATTACGTTATGTGTAAATTACATATTATAATATATGTATTGTAATATGGATTTGGTATATGAAGTCTGTGTGTGTTGGCCATGAGGTGTGGAAGGAAAGAAGGCCAGCTAGCTCGGTTATAAGGAAAGTGGGGATCTAAATAAAAAAATTTTAAAAAAAAAGGAAAGAGAAGATTGAGAGTTGAGAGAAACCGATTGAGAGGAGAGGGAAAGGAAATTTTTGAGAATAAATGGAAAGAAAACAAAAAAAAATTGAGTGAAATCGAGAGAGAGATTCAAAAACTCGAAAGAAAAACCGATTAAAAAAAGGAAAAAAAATATAGAAAGAGGAGATTGGGAAACCGATTGATTAAGAAAGAGATTGATAAATGGAAGGATTGGAGAGGATCTGAGGGTGGATAGAAAGAAAATCTAGAAGAAGAATAGCGCTGGGAAGAATCTGAGAAGTGAGATTGAACTCGAGAAAGGAAAGGGAGGACTGGGGAATTTATAGAAAGTGATGACTGAGAGGAGAATGGATAGAGATTAGAAGGATGAGAAAGAAAAAGAGAAAAATTCAAAAAAAGAGGAAGAAAATCAGAGATTGAAAAGGAGAGTTTGAGAGAACTTAGGAAAAAAAAAGCATGGGAGAGAGAGCTGGGAGATTGAGAGAGCATGGGAGAGGCTGAGAAGATCGAGAGAAAAGAGGGCTGGGAAATATAGAGAACAGAAGGGATTGAGAGAAGGGAGAGTTTGAGAGATAGAGAATCAACAGAGCAGACCCGAGGGGAGATTGAAAAGAAGGAGGAGAAGATAGTAGAACCGGCATGAGGAAAGAGAGAAGTAGGAAGGAAGAACAAACCTGCAGACTCAGGTAAGCATTCCCCTTTGTTCGTTATTTTATCACCTTACTTGCTATCAAACCTTCATCCAATAACCTCCACCTCTAGCCATGTAATCAGATTCACCCATCATCATCACCACATGTCCAAGCATCCCCCACATGTGATAGCACAACCTGCATCAAATCCAATTCAACCCCATCACCTGCACCATGGATCTATCTCCTACATGATCAGAACCCAACCTAACCGAATCCTAATCCATGATCAATTCCCATCATCCAATATGTTCCCCATCTTTGATCTGGACCTCATCAATTGAAACTGATCCCTACCTTGATCTTATTTGTTTTAATTTTTGATTACGTAAGTGAATGTGTACCCTTGATTTAAAGATTAATGTGAATGATTAAATAAGACTATGATATGAATTTTTATGAATTGATCATGACCACATAATCTGAATTTTATGAATTGATCATGGCCACATGATTGGAATTTTTAATTGAATTGATCCCATCGATTGTGAAAATATGACGAAATTGTTTCGATTATGAAAATATGATGAAATTGATTCGATTGTGAAAATACGATGAAATTGATCCGATTGTGGAAATATGATGGAAATTGATATTGATTGTGGAAATATGATGAAATTGATCTGATTGTGAAAATTGAATGAAATTGATTGATCCCATATCTTTGGAATTTTTTTATGAAATTGATCCCATATGCTTGGAATTTTTATGAAATTGGTCCCATATGTTTGGAATTTTGATGAAATTGATTGATCCCATATGTTTGGAATATGATTGAAATTGAACGATCCCATATGCTTGAAATTATGATATAAATAAAATTGGACCATTGATCTCTGAATTTGATGAGATTGGATTATGACCATTGATCTTAAATTTAATGTGAATAAATCATGATCTTTGATTTAGGATTTTTAATGTAAATGAAATCTAGACAATTGATGATTGAATTCAAAGTGATTAAACATATGGCCATGTGATGTTGAATTTTTATATGATTAAATCTTGGTCATTGATCTTGGAATTTGATGTGATTAAATCTAGCCATTGATCTAGAGTTTCTAATATGATTAATTTTGAACCATTGGAAGATTGATTTTTATTTGGATCATGAGAGAATATTAATTGTGAGCCATTGGATATTTAATTTTGATTTGGATCTTATAATGAAATGAATCTAGCCATTGATCATGAGTGGTATGAAATATAGACCATTAGATCTTGATCATGAGCATCTTATTTGAATGTAAACCATTGGATTAACATCATGAGTGATATAAATGAATCTGGACCATCGAATTGTCTTGATGATTGATGTAAATGAATATAAACCGTTGGATCTTGATTATGAATGATTTAGAGGAATTTGAATGGATATATCATTTGGAGTGATCTAAGCCGTTGGATATTTATTGTGAGTGATTTAGAGTTAACTGAACAATTAGATTACCATCTTGAGTGATTTGAACCGTTGGATTATCTTTTTGAGTGATTTAATTGAATTTGAAGTTGGATTGACCTCATGAATGTTTTAAGTGAATCTAAACCATTGATCAAATATGATCTTGATCACATTGATGATGATCGATTACATCAAATCTAAGTAATCGATCAAATATGGTCTTGGTCACATTGTTGATGATCAATGCTTGATCAATGCTCTCACATGTTTGCTGTTATATTGATTCACATGCTTTACTGCCATACATGAAATGAAATATGTAGTTATTTTCCATATTTGAATGATATTTATTGTTGGCAATAACTTCATTTTTGCAACACCCTAGTCGAACTGCCATATCTATACGCCTAGAAGACATATTAGGTGTGGGGACATGCATGTAGGCACCCACATTCATGGGAAGGGTAAGAATGAAAATGATAAATTTTAATCAAGATACATGAAGCCTAGCCCAACAAATGCCAAATTAGGGTTTTAGGTCAAGGGTAGCTTTAGGACGATCCCTACCCCTCAGTTCATATCCCCTAGGGTACAGAGAACTAGATAGGTGTAATGTAAATCAAACCATAGAGCATTTAGGTTCCACACCCTGATATTGAAAGAAGAACATGAATGAATGAATCCGCATTTCAAATTACACAGATCCTGATTCTTAGGACAACACCCTAAGATATGTAGGTAGTTTGGAGAGACTCCCAAACACGGACTCATATACCCTTGCTCCCCGAGAGTAGAGACAGCTTGCTCCCCGAGAGTAGAAAAAGACACCTTGCTCCCCGAGAGTAGAAAGAAACACCTTGCTCCCTGAGTGTAAGACCCGTATCGAACTAACCCGGTCTTACCACCTTGAACCAGGTCTACCCGTCATGGTCGAGCCAAATGGACCAAGTGCGTGAAGGAAATAACGATCCCAGGTATTAAACTGACCTAAAAACACTAAAATAGGGGGGAGGGTTGCACACCTAGCTAGGTAGGGTCGGACCCCCCAATATAAAAGTCAGACCCTGAGTTTCTAACCGGGGGTCGGACAACTTAGAAGCAGGAGTCGACGGGATCTCCGACCCCCTCATCGACCCCCAGTCTGTCGACAGAAATCGTGATTTGGAAATTTTCTAAATTTCAATGGGATTCTTTCCTAATCTCAGTGGGACTTATTTTGGGAGTTTCTAATCTATAAATAGGATGTCCCTAAGCCTCTTTTACTCCTTTTATAACCCTAATTGGATTGAAAGAAAGAGAAGAGAAGGAGAAGAGAAGGAGAAGAGAAGGAAAGTGGAGAAGAAGACTAAAGAGAAGGCTTCAGAGAAACAAGTCTACTTCTTAGGTATGGAAACTATCTCCATGCATTTCTTATGACCTTAGAGTAGATAGTGAAGAGAGTATGATCTAGGAGAAACCCAAATCATCCATCCATGGTTAGGTTTCAATGGAAACCATGGAGGAGATCATTAAAACCATGTAGGTGAATAAACTATAGTTCTAAACCATAGAATATGTATGAAATGAATTATAGAAGTAGGCCATAGGATCCAAACACGAAAGAATGGACTGTAAGATGGAAATCTCGACTAAACCCATGGGGGGTCACACGTGGGGTCGATGGAGAATCGACCCTACCAGACCCTAGCATCGACCCCCAGTATTCGGGAAGTCCAAAAAAGGGGTGGTCGCACCCAGGGTCGATGGAACATCCGACCCTGGCGTCGACCCTACTACAGGGGTTCGTAGAAAGCTGCTACCCTACCTGCGACCCGTCCTGCGACCCCCAGTTAACAGTAAGCTTTTAAAATTAGAATTAATTCTAATTAAACTCTATCGACTTGATTAGGTCTTCTAGTGATATAATAGTGATATTAAGTTGATTCTTAAAGCTTAAAAGAGGATCTACAATCAAGCAAAGGTAAGGGAACAAGACCTAAACTAATTGGTTAATAATAAACTGTTTTTATTTTTTGAGTCCAATGCCATGATTGATTCTATGTGTGTATGCTTGTCATGTGCATTTAACATGTCATCCAATATTTCTATTATTATTGTTCATGCATATTTAAATTTATTGTTTATAACATGATGATGATGAAGATGATAGGAATAGGCATATGAATGTATGTGTGTGGTTAGTGTGCTTGATGCGAGCGAGTATCAGGGGGGGTGTCATAGGCCAGGCCTCAATACTCTAGCTCTATCTCTAACTTAAGTTTTGTCCACTGACATCGTCGTATCGTCATTACCTTAGCAGAACTATTATGTCGTAGTGTATGAGGGGAGGTGGTCTCGGACCGTGTAGTCTCTGACTCTGTCGGGGGGCCTTAGCCCTATCTCTATGGACGTATTGAGGGATGCTGGGGTGAGGCCTTGGCTACACTGTTTGACATTAGGATTGGTTAGTTGCGAGCCCAGTTTACGAGTCCTCGCCAGCAGGGGCTTACGTGTTGGTATGGGTAGAGTATCAGGAGAAGTGTCATAGGCCGGGCCTCAGCACTTTAGCTCTATCTCTATTCCATGGTAGGGTGGATGGGGACGACAATAAACATTAACCTTTGGGCGGGCCTTCACACCCTGTGCATAGAGGCGAGGCGACCACCGAACCTTTATATAGCGCATTGTAAACTTATTTACCAGACCACAGATATGAATTGAATGCATGCATATGTTTATTGCATTGTTTTGTTTGTTCACTGAGCCATGATGTGTGCTCACCCTTTCGACGTCGAATATTTTTAGTTGATGATGCAGGTACCACGGTTGAAGACTATATGCATACTTCTGTGTACGGGCACGTCGCTGCAATGGAAGCTGAAGACTTAGTGGAAACGCATGATCCCTCATGCGAGTGCAATGCATGCGTTTTCGATTAGATTTTCATTTGAATTTATTAAGGAAATGTAATTGATATTTTATTTACTTATGTCTCAGTTGTTGATACAACATAAATTGATACTTTATCTATGATTATCACAATTAGATTCCTCAGTTCATTTATTATTAAGACTTCTGCTATTGTGTATTTATTCTGATTATGGTTGTGGATGTGTATGGTTTTATTTTCAACGGACACAGCCTATTAGAGATCCTGGTTGAACCGTTGGTTTATTAGCGGTTCATCACACCATTCTGAATAGTGTGAAATTGGGGTGTGACACTGAGAGTAGAGAGAAACAGATTACTCCCTGAGAGTAGAGAGATATAGATTGCTCCCTGAGAGTAGAGAGACAGATTACTCCCCGAGAGTAGAAAGAGAAGATTGCTCCCTGAGAGTAGAGAGATAAACAGATTGCTCCCTGAGAGTAGAGAGAGATAGCTTGCTCCCCGAGAGTATCAAAACATCACAATGAACTACAATGTACTTGATTTTTAGGACCTCTGAAATACGTAGGCAACTTGGAGGATCTCTCCAAATACGGTACCACATCTTAGTATCCTTAGGTCCTCCATATCCATATCTATATTCATATCCGTATCCATATTCACTTCGATCCATTATAGGCTATATCTAGATTCAATCTCAATTATCATCAAGCATAAACTTCAACTTAAACAATTGAATCTAATAAAGCTTAAGCATAAATCATATTCATAAGCTTTAATCACATTCCGTTCGAACTATGTTATGGACTTGATTTTCAGGATTGGAATACGTAGGCAATTTGAGATGTTTTGAACGTCTCAGATTCAGTCCATCACTGAACCATCTTTGGTTCAGTTCACTGTATAATACTTTTTGCATGTTTATTTACTTTGAAAACATGTTTGACTAAACCTAGGTTAGAAGAATTTAGCAACTTGGCATAGGATCCCCCCCATGAGCCCTAGTTATCATCCATTGACCATGAATAATCAGAACCATAAAGTCTAAGGAGAGTAGAATCACATAGGAGGCCGATTTTTGGATCGAACAGTTTTGGGTGCCTGACACCTTCCTAAACTGTACCTTGAACGCTTACCTGTTCTCTAATAAATCAAAGCCAATATATTGGGTCCAATGAGTCAATAAAAGTCTTTTCTTATGATGAGACTATATTTTTATAGGTCCAAGACCTTAATCTAGGTGGCGACTCCATAATAATTTTTTCGTCCATCAGAGATGGGTGGATAGATCCTTTGTCTTCACAAGGACCAAAAGCAAAGTTGATGGCACTGAACTCGTCCAAGGATATATACCCATCTCCATCCTGATTGATGTCCATCAACATCATTAACAGCTCCTCTACGCTCTTCGACTCCTTTCCGACCCGAACCAATAACGCCTCTAGCTCGTGCTATGTTATCTTGCTGTCACCATCTCTATCGACGAGCTTAAAGGTATGAACTAGTTCTATATCGAACATTATTTCACTGCTTCCTAATGCTGTTGCAAGTCATAAATTTTGGTAAAGTTGGTTGTAGGGATGGCAATTGAACTCCTCCTGAGGATGGATTCCGAGTCTCTCTGTTGCTTTAACTTTCATTGCTGACTGTGGCCATCATTTGTATCTTTGGCACGGAGGGCCACCACCATTCATCCCAAGCAAGGTCAGAGTTGTAAGACCCGTACTCCACTAACCCGATCTAACCATGTCTTGTCAGATCTTTCCATCATTGCTGGATTAAGTGGACCGACCGTGTGAAGAAGGACCACGAGACTAGGTATGAGAATCGACTTAAAAACACTTAAAACCAAGTGTATGGTCGACTACCTAAGTAGGTATGTCGACCATACGATGAGAAACAAAGACCACTGGTAAGTAACCATACAGTCGATGTTTTCAAGTGTATGGTCGATGGATTCTACAACCATACTTCCGATCGTACGATCCCAAATCAGACTCCGAGTTTATAAACTTTCCAAATAGAAGCGGGATCTCTTTGCTATTGTTGGAGAACTTTATATGTTTCTCTTTATATAAAGGACGTTCCTCAACCCTTTTTCACTCATTTGGAACATTATCAAACCTTAGAGGAAGAGAAGGAAGAGGAAGAGAAGAAGAAAAGACTAGGAAGACTAAGAAGAAGGCTAAAAGAAAGAGTTCTACAAACTCTCTACAACCAGTAAGGTATGAACCTTGTCTTTGTAGCCTTAGAACACCAAGAGTAGGAGTTTCTAACGTAACTTGTAGTACCAAACCCAATGTAAGGATTCATCTATGGGATTTTCTGAGTAAACCTCGAGGGGATCATGGAGAATTAGCGTAATTAACTTGGTAAAACTAAGAATGTTGGCCTTAGAATGATCATTAGGGAAGACCCCCGTTGATTACCCAAGAGGAGGAATCCGTGTTGGAAGTAGAAAATCACATTAAACTCGTATGGTTGTAGCTACCGTCGACCATAGGATGATCAGAGTATCGACCATAGACATTCGGGAAGAATTCAGAAATCGTATGGTCGTAGGTGTGCTCACATATAGTGCGACCGTAGGGCATCGACTGTACGAGGTAAGGTTGACATCTGCATGAGACCATAGGACCAATCAAATACCTATCAGTGACCTGCTTCAATTTTCGACTATTGTACATATTAGACGTGAATCCTAACTTAAATTCATATAACTTCTAGGTTACTAAATTGATTCAAAGAAAGTTACAAGGCTTGGAAGAAGATCAAGTATTGTTAACAGGTGAGGGAACAAGACCTAAACTAATTGGATAATAAAAAGTTGTTTTACTTAATTGTGTCCAATGCCATGATTGATTCTATGATAGTATGCTTGTAACGTGCATCTCACATGTCATCCAATATTCCTATTATTACTGCTCATGCATATTTATTTCTGTCTATTTGTAACATGATGATGACGATGATGCTAGGAATAGGCATGTGATTGTGTGTGTGTGTGTGGTTATTGTGTTGGATGCTAGTAGAGCATCAGGGGGAGGACGTGATACTGTGGTTCATCCTGGTCACCAGACTCTAGCTTTATCTCTACTCAAGTCTTGTCCACTGACATCGTCGTATCGCCATTACTTTAGCAGAACTATTACATCGTAGGGCATCAGGGGAGGTGGTCTTGGACCGTGTAGTCTTTGACTCTGTCGAGGGGCCTTAGCTCTATCTCTATGGAGGTATTGAGAGATGTTGGGGTGAGTCTTTGGATACACTAGATGGCATTAGGATTGATTAGTTGCAAGCCCAGTTTGCAAGCCCTCATCAATAGGGGCTTACGTGTTGGTATGGGTAAGGCATCAGGAGAAGTATTGATGGTATGTGATGTGGACACTTTAGCTCTATCTCTATTTCATGGTGGGGTGGATGTGGACTAGAATGATGTTTGATCTATTGAGTGGGCTTACTCACTCGTGTATAGAGGTGCAGTGGCTGCCAAACCATTCCATAGCACATTGCAAACTTAAAAACCAGACCAAAGATATTGAATTAAATGCATGCATATGTTTGCGCATTGTTTTGTTTGCTTACTGAGTCGTGATGTGCGCTCACCTTTTCGACGTCGAATATTTTTAGTTGTTGTTACAGGTCCTTGTCACACCCCAATTCTATACTATTCAAAATGGTGTGATGAACCGCTAATAAACCAACGGTTCAACCATGATCTCAAATAGGTTGTGTCCGTTTGCTTAAATCATGCACATCCACAACCATAATCAGAGTAAATAAACAATAGCGGAAGTCTTATATAAATGAACTGAGAGTCTAAAGATGATAACATAAATTAAGTATTCAATTATCTCCAGAAGATACTAAGACATAAAATAAAATATTTAATCAATTACATCGTCTGTATAAATTGAATAAAATTCTAATCGAAAACACAAGAGTAACACTCGCATGACAAGTCGTGCAACTCTATCATAACTTCAGCATCCATTGCCGCCGCATGTCCATACATCGGAGCATTTATATAATCTTCTACGGTTGTACCTGCATCATCAACTAAAAACATTCGACGTCGAAAGGGTGAGCACACATCACGGCTCAATGAGCAAACAAAACAATGCAACAAACATATGCATGCATTCAATTCATATCTTTGGTCTGGTTCATAAGTTTGCAATGTGCTATAGAATGGTTCGGTGGTCGCCTCGCCTCTATACACAGGGTGTGTAAGCCCACCCAATGGATCAAACACCATTGTCGTCCACATCCACCCCACCATGGAATAGAGATAGAGCTAAAGTGCTTAGGACCGCACCGCATTACACTTTCCCTGATGCTCTACCCATACCAACACGTAAGCCCCTGTTGGCGAGGGCTTGGAAACTGGGCTCGCAACTAACCAATCCTAATGTCAAACAGTGTATCCAAGGCCTCACCCCAGCATCCCTCAATACGTCCATAGAGATAAAGCTAAGGCCCCCTGGCAGAGTCAGAGAATACACGGTCCGAGACCACCTCCCCTGATGCCCTACGACGTAATAGTTCTGCTAAAGTAATGGCGATACGACGATGTCAGTGGACAAGACTTGAGTAAAGATAGAGCTAGAGTCTGGTGACCATGATGAACCACAGTGTCACGTCCTCCCCCTAATGCTCCACTCCCATCAAGTACACTAACCACACACATGCATTCACATGCCTATTCCTAGCATCATCATCAACATCATATTATAAATAAACGGAAAGTAAATATGCATAAACAGTAATAACAGGAATATTGGATGACATGTGATATGCACATTACAATCATACAAGCATAAAATCATTCATGGTATTGGACTTAATAAATGAAAATAGTTTATTATTAGCCAATTAGTTTAGGTCTTGTTCCCTCACCTTTGATTGAGTGTAGATCCTCGTTCAAGCTTTATGAATCACCTTTAAATCACTAGAAAGGCCTAACAAGTTGATATATTTTAGTTAGAATTAATTCCAACAAATTTAGACTAGCTAAAATCGTAGGGTCGCATGTAGGGCAGCACCTAGGGTCGGTTACCAATCGACCCTAGGGTGTAGGGTCGGACGTGGGGTCGGTTACCAATCGACCCTACGTGCGACCACACCCTCCCTGGGACTTCCCGAGGGCATGTGATCGATCCTGTGGTCTCGTAGTTCCATTCTAAGATTGTTCTATGGCTCATAACTATGATTTTTACACACACTTTCCATTGCCTATGGTGATTACTTCCATGGATTCCTTTAGAACTCATCCATGGATGGATGATTTGGGTTTCTTAATCCTAACTTCTTATAATCCATTCTAGGCTCTTAATTTTTGAAAGGGCTTAGATTCATACCTGAAGTTGGTTAAGATTCAGAGGTTTCTCTGAATTTCCTCCTCTTCCTTAGTCTTTTCTTCAATTTTCCTTCTCTTCTTCTTTTCCTTCTCTTTCTCTTTTCTCACTTTCAATTAGGGTTCTAAAAGGAGTGAAAGAGGCTAAGGGACGTCCTATTTATAGAGGAAAACCCTCCAAAATAAGTCCCATTGAGTTTAGGAAAGAACCCCTTGGAATTAGAAAAGTTTCTTAATTTACGGTTTCTGTCTGTCATCGTAGGGTCGGACGTAGGGTCGCAGGATCCGTCGACCCTACGTTTTTCTAGTCATGCGACCCTACGACTAAAAAATCATAGGTTGGATTTCTGTTGAGTGGGGTTGACCCTACCTGTTTAGGCATGCGACCCTACCCTCACATTTACTATTTTTGGGTCAGACTCATACATGGTCTTGTGATTTTCTTCACGCACTTGGTCCACTTGTCTCAATCATGATAGGTAGACCTGGTACAAGGTGGTAAGACCTATTTCGATACGAGTCTTACAACTCCCCCCCTCTTATTAAAAATTTCATCCTCGAAATTTATACATACCTTCCGAGTTGAAAAGGTGAGGATATTGCTTCCGCATAGCATTCTCTTCTTTCCATGTGATCTCTTCTATATCTCGGCTTCTCCAGGTGACCTTAACATAGTAGATGTGACGGTTGCATAGTCGTTGAACCTTTCAGCTAGTGATTTCAATTGGTGCTACTTCGAATATCAAATCATCAGTTAGATCTGGTGGATCTGCTGTCAAAACGTGCATTGGATCTCTGACGTACTTCTTTAATAATGAGATATGAAATACATCATGCACACTTGACATAGATGGTGGTAGTGCTAACTGATAAGCCACTTTTCTACGTTTAGCTAGAATCTCATATGACCCGACATATCTCGGACTTAGCTTCCCTTTCTGTCCGAATCATTTTAAACCTCGCATAAGTGATACTTTCAAGAATACCTTATCACCTACGACAAATTCAAGGTCTCGGCGTCGAGTATCTGCATACTGTTTCTAACGATTCTGAGCCGTTCTAACTCTTTCCTTGATAATGTTGACTACTCGATACGTCTCTTTGACAAATTCTGGTCCAACAATGCTATGTTCTCTAACTTTATTTCAAAATAGAGGAGTTCTAAACTTCCTTCCATACAGTGCTTCATAGGGTGACATCTGTATAGTCTCTTGATAGCTGTTGTTATAGGCGAACTCGATCAATGGTAGTTTCTCATCCCATGATCCTTTAAAATCAATTACACAAGCTCGAAGCATGTGTTCTAAAATTTGAATGGTACGCTCTGACTGTCCGTCTGTCTGAGGATGGAATGCCGTACTGAACTTCAATGTCGTACCCATAGCCTTTAGCAAACCTTCCCAAAACTTTGAAGTAAAGCATGGGTCTTTATCGGACACAATGCTTTCAGGTACACCATGTAATCTGACAATGTTATCCACATATAACTTGGCTAACCTCTCCAGGCTATACTGTGGTCATATTGCTATAAAGCTTGCTGTCTTAGTCAGACGATCTACAATCACCCAGACCGCATCAACTACTCGAGGAGTCAATGGTAACCCAGTGATGAAGTCCATAGTGATGTAGTCCCATTTCCATGCTGGTTCTGGCAGCGGCTGCAATAATCCTGGGTCTTTGTCGTTCAGCCTTCATCCTCTGACAATTTAGGCATTGAGACACGAATTTGGCTACATCTACTTTCATTCCTCTCCACCAATATAATTTCTTCAAATCATGATACATCTTTGTACTTCCAGGATGTACCGAATAAGCGGTGGTGTGAGCTTCCTTCATTAGTTGGTGTCTAATGTCCACATTTTCTATTTCAGGAACACATACTCTTCCTTTGTACTTCAGTACCTTTCCTTCGTCTAAGGTGAACTCAGGAATAGTCCTACCTTTTTTGATGTCTTCTTGTACCGTTCTCAGATAAGGATCTGATTTAATATTCACTTCATTAATTATATCAGGTACAATCTTCAACGTTGCAAACATATTTGAAAACAATGAATAAACCCTTGGTTGGTTGATTCACCCGGTGCATCTATTACGAACTGCTCATTACCATGATTGAACATTTTTCCTGTAGTACACATTGCTGTAGTTGTGTTAACCTCTCCTTGAGATTTTATCATTGCTTTAATGCTTAGCGCATTAGCAACTACATTAGCCTTTCCTGGATGAAACTGGATATCACAATCATAATCCTTCAATAATTCCAGCCATCATTTTTGTCTCATGTTCAACTCCTTCTGATTAAAAAGATAAGTGAGACTCTTATGATCTGATTTAATCTGAAATTTCTCTCCGTACAAGTAATGTCTCCATATCTTGACAGCATGTACTACTGCCGCTAATTCCAAGTCATGAGTGGGATAGTTCTTCTCATGTGTCTTCAGTTGTCTTGAGACATACGCGGTTACTTGTTCTCCTTGCATAAGTACACATCCTAAACCCAAGCCCGACGCATCAGTACACAAGATAAATGGCTGTTCTGGAATAAGAATAGTTAAGATCAGAGCAGATATCAATCTAGCCTTCAATGTTTGGAAACTCTTCTCACATTTATCAGTCTAAACAAACTTTTTGCCCTTCTTAGTCAAACTGGTGAGAGGTACGGTAATTCTGGAATAGTCTTCCATGAATCGTCGATAATACCCAGCTAGACCTAGGAAACTTCTAATTTCTACAACGCTCTTTGGTGCTTCCCACTTCACAATGGCTTCAATCTTGCTAGGATCCACTTTAATTCCTTCAGCGGATACAACATGGCCTAAGAAAGTGACCTCCTTTAACCAAAACTCACACTTTTTAAATTTGGCGTAAAGCTTCTCTTTCCTTAATCGCTGCAGAGCGGCTCTTAGATTCATGACATGAGTTTCCTTGTCCTTGGAGTAGACCAATATATCATCAATAAACACAATGACTGACGTATCCAGCATATCATGGAATACCCGGTTCATGAGTTCCATAAAGATTGCGGGTATGTTAGTCAATCCAAAAGACATGACTAAAAATTCATAATGTCCATATCTTGTTCTGAATGCTGTCTTTGGAATATCACCGTCCTTAATCTTCAACTGATGGTATCATGACCGAAGATCGATCTTGGAGAACACCATGGCACCTTGCAACTGATTGAACAAGTCATCGATCCGAGGCAATGGGTTTCGATTCTTAATTGTCAGCTTATTCAGTTCCCGATAGTCTATACACAGTCGAACACTACCGTCCTTCTTCTTTACAAATAATACTAGCACTCCCCATGGTGATATGCTAGGTCTAATGCAACCCTTATCCAGTAATTCTTGTAACTGTACTTTTAATTCCTTCAATTCAGTAGGAGCCATTCTATAAGGTGCTTTAGATACTGGTGCGGCTCTAGGTATCAGGTTTATAACGAACTCTGTCGCTCGGTCGGGTGGTAGTCCTAGTACTTCTTTAGGAAATACATCTGAAAAGTCACGCACAACATCAATATCCTCTATTCGTGGTGCTTCCTTGGTGAGGTCGACCACTGATACTAAATACCCAACTCCTCCTTTCTCGAGGCATTTCTTAGCCTTTAATGCAGAGAGGATGAGTTTTTGTTTACGGGAAAGTTTGGTTCCCACAAAACTAAACTCCGCTCCTTCTTTGTCTTTAAATGTCAGCTTCTTTTCTGCACATAATAAGTTTGCAGAATGTTGAGCTAACCAGTCCATTCCCAAGATGACGTCAAAGTCTACCATTTCAAGTTGAATCAAGGTTGCATCCAAAGTCTTCTCGTCAATAAGAACTGGACATGGTCCATAACCCTTTTCTAATTCCACTTCTAATCCCATAGGCGATCGTACAAGCAGTTTGTAGTCTAAAGATTCGAGGGGTAGATTCAGCTTCTTTCCAAATGACACAGATACAAAAGAATGAGTAGCTCGAGAATCAAAGAGTACTCTAGCGGGTATGCCATTAACAGGTACGATACCTATGATTTGTTTTAATTTAGTCTACATGCTCACACAATGTAACACAAAATGAAAGGTTCAGGTCATACCTGTGACCACATCAGGCGATGCGGCAGCATCCTCAGATGTAATAGCATAAACCCTTCCTTGCTGTAGTTGCTTCCTGGGCTTAGGACATTCTCTGGAATAATGTCCCACTTGATTGCAATTATAGTATTTTACTCCTTCATTATTTTGCTTTTGTTGCCGTTAAGCTACTGGAGTAGTCTTGGCTGCAGCATTAAAGCCTTAAGTACGAAAGAGTTTGAATGTCCTTGTATTCCCTCCGTTGTATGAATTTCTATTTGGCCTTTTAATACCCCTATTTTGAGCAAGGTAGCTCTCCTTCTGGCTCGACTCTATTACTCGAGCAATCTATACTGCTTTGTTGTAAACTTTCTTTTCCAATCCCAGAACATGCTCACGGATGCTCCCCCTAACTCCCATGACGAACCTTTGGGTCTATTTTCCTCTTGCATGCTAGCGGGTGCAAAAAAAAAAGCTCCTCATAACGCTATTGGTATGCATCCACGGTCATTTGCCCCTGATATAAACTCAAAAACTCTCTCTCCATAGAATCTCTAAAACTTCTAGGGAAATACTTCTCAAAGAATGCCTCTTTATATATAGCCCAGGTTAATTGGGCGTGCTTAGTTAGCAGATAAGTCCGAGTGGACTTCCACCAGTGGTGTGCATCGCCTTTCAGCATAAAGGTTGCACACAGTACTTTCTCCTCCTCATTTACTGTCATCATCATGAAATTTCTTTCCATTTCATCAATCTAGTGTGCTGGCCACAAAGGATCTATTGGCTTACCATTAAATTCCTTGGGCTTCATCTTTAGAAAATGCTCGATCAGTCGGGAGTGGTCCAGCTGATACGGAGCATAGGCCCCATACATAGGTGGTTGATACTGGTAACTGCCTTGAGCTACCTCAGGATTCTGTACTTGGGCCTGCATAACTGGTATTTGTGGTGCGTGGGGTACCGTGTACTTCCCCCCGGTACTGTGCTGGCCTGCCCTGCTAGCATAGGTGTTGTATGGGCTGCTGGAAAAGCCATCCCTATAGCAGCTTGCATATTGACTTGCACCTGCTGTATTTGCTACAGTTGTTGTGCCAAGTTCATTACGACTGTAGCCAAATCCGTAGGTGGGGCTGGCAAGTTTGTAGGATTTGCCTGGCCACTAGCTACTAGTGGTGCCGTATTCAGATTCACCTGTGCTTCAAGATTTACATGGCTGTCTTCCTCCACAGGTGGTGGTGGTGGAATTGGGTTACGGCTTCGTCTGGTCACTCTTCGCCCAGCCATTTCCTGTTCTAGTGGTGGTAGTGTCTGAAAACAATCATAGCACATGTGTGGCAATCAATATAAGTTGTTCTCAAGTACAAATCCAACTAATCAATATAAATTTCAAATTTTTTAGATCATTATGAAAAAATACTGTATTTTCCATCGTAGGGTCGGTCCTTATGCGACCCTAGGGTATGCGACCCTAAGAAACCCTATCAGATTACCGAGAGCCTAGGGTCGATGGTAGGGTCGGTATATGTCCGACCCTAAGTCTGACCCATGGTTCTCTGTTAGATCACCGAGAGCCTAGGGTCGATGGTAGGGTCGATAATTGTCCGACCCTAGGTCCGACCCCTGGTTCTCTATCAGATCACCGAGAGGCTAGGGTCGATGGTAGGGTCTGACGTAGGGTTGCATATTTTGGTTGAATTGTATGACCCTACGATCCAGAATCAGGTTTTTAAACCCAATTTTGGATTCATTTCCCATTCTTTCTCCTTCCTTCCAACTCAAACCGGTTCCTTGAGTTGCTACAGTATCGACCCCTAGTGTTTGGTGATCATATCTTCCGTTCGTGACTCCCGCTCCTTCTCTTCAGGTATGCTCTCTACTGTTTCACATTTTTAAAGCTTTCTAAACTAGGTTTTTGTCCATTTACATCATTTTCTTTAAATTAAACTTTTTCTAATCGTAAAAATTTAATTTTTATTGTGGGCTTTTTCTATTGGTCACCCAATGGACGAAAGCCCTCAAAAAATTCGAGTTTCATTGGTTAGTTATCGAGAAACTTGAAAATTTTCATTTTTGACCTAATTTTTGAGGTTTTTCAAATTTATTGAAATTTCTTCAAATTCGATCTTTCTATATTAAATTTCCAACTGTATGAGCCTTGCAGGATGGTTTAAAACCTATGTAAGTCCTCCTGCCCAAGTGTTTGGGTGAAAAGTGAGGGTTTTGACCAATTTATGCCATTATAATGTCAAAATTTTGGGTTTTTCACCATTACTGATCTATTATTTGTTTTTCTTTGTTTTGGCAGATAATATGGCTCGTACCAAAGTGCCTAGGGCTCATGACCTAGTTCGTTTTCACTTCAACGAGGCCGAAGCTCAGTATGCTCGCTATGAGCGTAAGAAAGTAGAGGGGGGTCGTTGTGTGGACTTGGCTAGTCTAGCCTTGTTCAACGTGGAGGGGGCATTTGGTGACATGGGCTGGCTCCCTGTGATCACCTATGACGCTTGTATCCATTCGGATTTGGTGAGACAGTTCTATTGTAATCTCTAGGTAGTAGGGGATCACAATGATACAGAAAGGGGTAGGGAGCTCAGGATCACGAGCTACGTCAAAGGGGTAGAGGTTTCCTTTGACTACCAGCAGTTGGTTGATCTTTGGGCATATCAAATGATGGCCCTTTGGTGTACTGTGCTCCCAGGGAGCCCCAGTTCTTTTCCTTGGAGATGCGTGCTAAGAATGACAGTCAGCTTATCAGAGATGATTGCTGGGAGATGGAAGCGATCAATCTACGTCCAGAGCCTCGGGTGTACTGCAAGATCATCCAACACAACCTGATACCCCAGAGTGGACACTATGAGAGGATCTCCCAGTTGACCCAGTATGTCCTCTACTGCATTTGCACTAGGCAGCCTGTCTGCCTACCTTACATTATCTTGAGGATGATGATCCGTGCTACGCTGCTTGGTCAGCTGGGTAACCTTCCCTACGAACGTCTAATCACTACACTGCTCACCCGCCTAGGCGTTGATTTAGTGGATGAGAGGATTTAGGAGAAGACCTTCTCATCGGTTCTGGACTGGGAGGCCATCTGTAGGATGGGTATGTGGGATGCTCAGGTCAGTGATGATGAGAGGAACGCTCTGGTGCGTCCTCGTACTCGGGTAGAGGTAGCAGACGCTGAGGCGGCAGCAGCAGCAGCAGCCGAAGCAGGGGTCCATGGGGGTGATGCTGAGGATGAGGATCTCATGTATATGGATGTAGATGCTATACCTCCTCCATCACCTCCACATTCTACTGGAGCTGGTCCATCTCGGGCTCCTTCACACATGGTTGGTCCTTCACACCCACCATCTGATGATATGATGGGATTACTGCGTGAGATCAGAGAGGCTTAGCGCATGACGGACTTGAGAGTGGGAGAGCTTCTAGATGCTTAGTGCATGAAAGATAGGAAAGTAGGTGAATTTCTAGATGCTTTGCGTGCGTCTGATCAGCGGATGGCCGAGTTGACAGCTAGTCTCCAGACGACCCAGACTCAGGTAGCCTGGTTGACTAGAGTGTATGCTGAGGACTACATCAGAGATCGCGAGGCACCTCCTCCTCCATCACGTCCAGCTCCATGATGTATATTTTCTTTTTATCTTTTTCTTTTGTACTACAGAGTAACTGTCCGGGTTATGGACTGTACTCTACTTTGGACATGTATAAACGTGCTTTTTATTTTTTATATATGAAACATGTTTCTCCTTTTTATATATGCATTATTTTTCTTCTTAATTTTATCTCAAACAATACAGATGCTTACAGTGTGTTCTTATTAAAGCTTTTAAATTTTATCCTAACTCAGTTCACAAATTTTTGTGGAAATATACAGGTTTAATAGACAGGGCCTGAGAGCTCTGATACCAAGTTGTCACACCCCAATTCCGTACTATTCAGAATGGTGTGATGAACCGCTAATAAAACAACGGTTCAACCAGGATCTCAAATAGGCTGTGTTCGTTTGCTTAAACCATACACATCCACAACCATAATCAGAGTAAATAAACAATAGTGGAAGTCTTATATAAATAAACGGAGAGTCTAAAGATGATAACATAAATTAAGTATTCAATTATCTCCAGAAGATACTAAGGCATAAAATAAAATATTTAATCAATTACATCGTCTGTATAAATTGAATAAAATTCTAATCGAAAATACAAGAGTTGCACTCGCATGACGAGTCATACGACTCCATCATAACTTCAGCATCCATTGCCGCCGCATGTCCATACATCGGAGCATTTATATAATTTTCTACGGTTGTACCTACATCATCAACTAAAAACATTCAACGTCGATAGGGTGAGCACACATCACGGCTCAATGAGCAAACAAAACAATGCAACAAATATATGCATGCATTCAATTCATATCTTTGGTCAGGTTCATAAGTTTGCAATGTGCTATAGAAAGGATCGGTGGCCGCCTCGCCTCTATACACAGGGTGTGTAAGCCCACCCAATGGATCAAACACCATTATCGTCTACATCCACCCCACCATGGAATAGAGATAGAGCTAAAGTACTTAGGACCGCACCGCATCACACTTCCCCTGATGCTCTACCCATACCAACACGTAACCCCTGTTGGCGAGGGCTTGCAAACTGGGCTCGCAACTAACCAATCCTAATGTCAAACAGTGTATCCAAGGCCTCACCCCAGCATCCCTCAATACATCCATAGAGATAGAGCTAAGGCCCCCCGGCAGAGTCAGAGACTACACGGTCCGAGACCACCTCCCCTGATGCCCTACGACGTAATAGTTCTGCTAAAGTAATGGTGATACGATGATGTCAGTGGATAAGACTTGAGTAGAGATTGAGCTAGGGTCTGGTGACCAGGATGAATTACAGTGTCATGTCCTCCCCCTGATGCTCCACTCACATCAAGTACGCAAACCGCACACATACATTCACATGCCTATTCCTAGCATCATCATCAACATCATATTATAAATAAACGGAAAGTAAATATGCATGAACAATAATAACAGGAATATTGGATGACATGTGATATGCACATTACAATCATACAAGCATAGAATCATTCATGGTATTGGACTCAATAAACGAAAACAGTTTATTATTAGCCAATTAGTTTAGGTCTTATTCCCTCAACTTTGATTGAGTGTAGATCATCGTTCAAGCTTTGTGAATCACCTTTAAATCACTAGAAGGGCCTAACAAGTCAATAGATTTTAGTTAGAATTAATTCCAACAAATTTAGACTAGCTAAAATCATAGGGTCGCAAGTAGGGCAGCACCTAGGGTCGGTTACCAATCGACCCTAGGGTGTAGGGTCGGACGTGGGGTCGATTACCAATTGACCCTACGTGCGACCACACCCTCCTTGGGACTTCCCGAGGGCATGTGATCGATCCTGTGGTCTCGTAGATCCATTCTAAGATTGTTCTATGACTCATAACTATGATTTTTATACACTTTCCATTGCCTATGATGATTACTTCCATGGATTCCTTTGGAACTCATCCATGGATAGATGATTTGGGTTTCTTAATCCTAACTTCTTCATAATCCATTTTAGGCTCTTAATTTATGAAGGGACTTAGATTCATACCTGAAGTTTGCTGAGATTCAGTGGTTTCTCTGAACTTCCTCCTCTTCCTTAGTCTTTTCTTTAATTTTCCTTCTCTTCTTCTTTTCCTTCTCTTTCTCTTTTCTCACTTTCAATTTTCTAAAAGGAGTGAAAAAGGCTAAGGGACGTCCTATTTATAGAGAAAAACCCTCCAAAATAAGTCCCATTGAGTTTAGGAAAGAACCCCTTGGAATTAGGAATGTTTCCTAATATATGGTTTCTGTCTGTCATCGTAGGGTCGGACGTAGGGTCGCAGGATCCATCGACCCTACGTTTTTCTAGTCATGCAACCCGGTGACTAGATAATCATAGGTTAGACTTCTGTTGAGGTGGGGTCGACCCTACCCTCACATTTACTATTTTTGGGTCAGACTCATACCTGGTCTTGTGATTTTCTTCGCGTACTAGATCCACTTGGCTCGACCATGATAGGTAGACCTGGTACAAGGTGGTAAGACCGATTAGTTCGATACAGGTCTTACAGTCCTACTGTGGAAGATTATATGAATATGTCGACGTATGGACACATAGCGGAGATGGACGGGGAACAAATGGAGGAGGCGCATGATCTGTCATGCGAGTGCAATCAATGCGTTTTTGATTAGTTTAGTTATTATTGGTTACTAGAACATGTAGTTGATTATTTTATGTCTTGAGTTACTTAGAAATAATTAGAATTAATTATTTATTATGACTGTTAGATATTCAGTTCACTAGTAATAAAGACTTTCGCTATTATTTATTTACTCTGATTATACTTGTAAAATATGTCTGATTTAATTGGATGGGCACGGCCTATACGAGATCCTGGTTTGAACCATTGGTTCTCATGATAGTTCATCACACTACTGGTTAGTCTAAAATTGAGGTGTGACAGCTTGGTATCAGAGCTCTCAAGCTCTACTCTATTAAACCAAATTATTTCCATAAGAGTCGTGAACTAAAGCTTTAATACAAACACACCATATGCACCTGTGTTGTTTGAGACATAACTTAAAGAAGAGAATAATGCACATATGTAAATGGGAAACAATATGCTTATATTTATATATAGACTCAAATTTGAAATAATAAGATGTACATAAGGGCCAGAGTACAGTCCACACTCCAGACAGTTACTCTGTGATACAAATAAAAAGGAGCAATCATGGAGCTGGAGGCGCTGGGGAAGGAGCCTCTCCGTCTCGACCACGGTCCTCGGCATACACCCTTGTGAGCTAGGCTACCTATGCCTGGGTCTCCCGAAGACTCTTAGCAAGACTAGCCACTTGTCCCTCAGTCGCGCACTGAGTGTCTCGAATCTCACGCAATAACGTCATCATGTCATCTGATGGAGGACGTGAAGGACCAGCTAAGTGAGAAGTCCAAGAAGGGCCGACTCCTGTAGAGTGCTGTGGTGATGAAGGAGGTATGGCATCCACATCCATGTACATCCGATCATCATCTTTCTCATCATCACTCTCGTCTGCTTCTACTACTGTGGCCACTGTATCTGTTGTCTCCACCCGAGTGAGAGGACGTCTCATGGAATTCCTCTCGTTATCATTAACCTGTATCTTTCTCATCCCCATCGTACTGATGGCCTCCCAATCAAGGTCAGCTGAGAAGGTGTCTTCATAGATCCACTCATATTTCAAGGCCACCGGTAGGCGAGAAAGCAGAGTGAAGATTAACCATCCATAGGGCAGGTTACCTCTCGAGTACGACAATGTGGCTCTGTGCCTAGTTTGTATGATAATATATGGGAGACAGACAGGCTATCTAGTGCAGATGTAGTACAGTAGGTATTGAGTCAGCTGGGAGACCATCTCGTAATGCCCATCCTGAGGAATCAGGTTATGCTAGATGATTTTGCAATTAACCCGTGGCTCAGGACGCAGGTTGACTGCCTTCATTTCCCAACAGTCGTCCTGAAGATTCTAATTACATATTTCTGCATGCACTCTCGCTGATAAGAACTAGGGCTCCTTTGGTGCTCAGTAGACCAATGACCCATCATTGGAAATGCCTAGGAGGTCAGCCAACTCCTGACAGTTGAAGGAGATAGGAACCCCTTTCACCCAACTAATGATCCAAAGCTCTCTACCCCTATCCACATCCTCTGGATCACCCTCTAACTGTAGGTTACAGTAGAACTGCTTTACCAAGTCCGGGCTGGTGCAACCCTCGTACAAGATCACCAGAAGCCAACTCATATCACCAAATGCCCTCTCCACATCAAATAGAGCTAAATGGGCCAAATTAACACACCGACCCCCTTCCACCTTCTTCTGATTAAACCATGGATATTGTACCTCTGCTTCGATGGACCTGAAGCAATGCGGGTCATGGACTCGAGGAACCTTGGTGGGAACCTTGATAGTTGCAAGAATAGAGAATAAGAAAACAAGTTAGAAAATTTTGAAATTTGGACAGCATAACTATGTAAAATGAGGAAAAATCTTACTTTTCACCCAAACACTTAGGCAGGAGGACTTACATAAGTCACAAACATCCTGTAAGGCTCATTTAATCGAAAATTTCAACTAAGTAGATTGAATTTGAAGAAATTTTGAAAGTTGGGAAAAACCCCCAATTACTAGGTCAAAATGGAATTTTTAAATTTTTAACCAAACCAACCGATGAAACTCGAATTTTCTTGAGGGCTTTCATCCGTTGAGTAGCCAATAGCAAGGACCACCAATAAAAATCAAATTTTTACAATCAAGTAGATATTAATTTGAAGAAAACTCTATATATGGCTAAAACCTAAGTATGAAAATCGAAAAGGAGAGAAAAGAGTAGAGAACATACCTTGAAGAATGGGACAGAGGTTGTCGATCGATGGAGAATCATCAAATTCGTACGGTTGATACTGTAGCAACCCAACGGTGGTGAGCTGAGTTGAGATTGTAGGAAGGAAAGTGAGAATGAGACGAAAAAAATCTCAAAAACAGGTTTAAAACCTGATTTCTGGATCGTACAATCGCACAATTCGACCAAAACAGTCGACCGTACCGTTGACCTTACAATCGACCATAGGGTCTCGGGAAGTTGTTAGGGTTCGTATGGTCGAACCTATGGTCGCATTACATGCGACTGTACGACATCTACTATATGATTGACTGTTGTCTGTTTTTTTTTTCTGAATCTGTTAAACCTAATGCCTCGTAATTTATTTTCCATTGTGAGATTTAACAAAATATTACCATTCTATCTTATCTCACATGTGTAGCACCCCCAATACTACTTCATCCAAGAATTTAAATGGCTGGGCGTAGACCAAGCAGAAAGAGACAGAATGTAAACCCACCTCCACCACCTACGAAGGTCAATGACAATGAAGGTCATGAAAAGGAAGAAGGAAATGTTGGGAATCAAAGTGATGCGCTTCAAGATGTTCACACCCAAGCTAACCCAACTAACTTACCACCACCACCTACAGATTTGGCCACTGTAGTGATGAATTTGGCATAGCAAGTGCAATAGATACAGCAAATGCAAGCGAACATGTAGGCTGCTATGGGAATTGCTTTCCCAGCTGCTACCACCATACCTATACCTACAGGGCAAGCTAGTACCATACCTGGGGGTAGTAGTACTGTACCCCAATCATCTGTTATGAACAATATAGTATCCTAAGCACCTCAAACACTAGTTGTACAAAGTGTAAAATTCTGAAGCACCACAAGGCGGGTATAACCAACGTAACTATCAGTACCAACTGCCCATGTATGGAGCATATGCACAAAATCAGCTTGACCACTCTAGGCTAATCAAGCATTTTCTGAAGATGAAACCGAAGGAGTTCACAGGCAAGCAGTCAGATCCATTGTGGCCAGCTCACTGGATTGATGAGATGGAAAGAAATTTCTTGATGATGATGACTATCAGTGAAGAAGAGAAAGTATTGTGTGCAACATTTATGCTGAAAGGAGATGCACACCACTGGTGGAAATCCACTCGAGGTTATCTATTGACAAGGCACACCCAACTGACCTAGGCTACCTTCAAAGAAGCTTTCTTCGAGAAGTATTCCCCAGGAGTTTCAGGGATCAGATGGAAAAAGAATTCTTGAGCTTATATCAAGGACAAATGTCTGTTGATGCTTACCAGCAGCGTTATGAAGAGTTGTTCTTCTTTGCTCCCTCTAGCATGCAGGAAGAAGATACCAAAACCCTAAGGTTTGTTATGGGACTTAGGGGAAGCATCCGAGAGCATGTATTGGGACTGAAAAAGAAAATATATAATGAACCCATATAGATTGCTCGAGTATCAGAATCGAGCCAAAGGGAGAGTTACTTTGCTCAAAACAAGGGTAACAAGAGGCTGAATGGAAACACATTCAACGGAGAAAACTCAAAGACATTTAAACCCTTCTGTACTGAAGGCTTCAATGCTGCAGCCAAGACTACTCCAACAGCCCAACCTCAACTAAAGAAAGGAAATGCTGGAGTTAAGTGCAACAACTATGATCAAATGGGACACTATTCAAGGGACTACCCTAAACCGAAGAAACAAATGCAGCAAGGCAAGGTATATGCAGTTACTTCCGAAGATCCTGTCGTATCGCCTGATGTGGTCACAGGTATGATTCAACCTTTTGTTTTGTACCACCTTGTGTGAGCATGTAGACTAAATTAAATTAAATCACAGGTATTATACCTATAGCTAATATACCTGTAAGACCCGCACGCCACGAACCCGGCCTAACCTTATATTTTGTGTCGGGACCCGTCTACATATCATGGTCTAGCCAAGTGGACCAAATGTGTGAAGAAAAACCAAGACCCAATATGAAAATATACCCAAAAATAGTCAAAATGAGGGTAGGGTTACAGGTTTTAACAGGCAGGTCCGACCCTCACCATCGACCCTGAACCATGGGTCACAGGGTCTATGAGTTGTCCGACCCTCCCATCGACCCTCACCATCGACCCTCGGCATTCGGGAAAAACAGCACGAACCAAAAATTAGGAAACCTTCCCAATTTCGATTGGAACCTTTCCTAAACTCAATGAGACTTATTTTGGGAGGTTTTGCCCTATAAATAGGACGTCCCAAAGACTCTTTCACTCCTTTTACAACCCTAATTGGATTGAGAGAAAGAGAAGAGAAGGAAGAGAAGAGGAGAAGGAAAACTTGAAGAAAAGGCTAAGGAAGAAGAGGAAATTTAGAAGAACTCTGAATCTCAGCAAACCTAAGGTATGAATACATTCCCCATGATTTATTTAAGACTTTAGAATGGTTTATGAAAAGGGTATGACTTAGAAGAAACCCAAATCATCCATCCATGGTTTCGTTTCAATGGAAACCATGGAGGAGATCATTAAAACCATGTAGGTGAATAAAGTATAGTTCTAAACCATAGAACATGTATAGAATGGATTGTGGAAGTAAGCATAGGACCCAACCATGAAAGAGAGAACGAAATCTGATATTTTTGACTCAAACCATGGAGGGTCGCACCTAGGGTCGATGGCAGATTTGACCCTAGCATCGACCCTCAGTGTTCGGAAAGTTCAGATTAGGGGGAGGGTCGCACCCAGGGTCGATCATGACTCCGACCCTACCTCCGACCCTCAGTTAACAGAATGGTTTTTAAAAATTAGAATAAATTCTAATTAAATTTTATCGACTTTGTTAGGTCTTCTAGCAATATAATAACATTATAAAGGTGATACTAAAGCTTGGAAGAGGATCTATTAACAAGCTAAGGTGAGGAAACGGAACTCTAAACTAATTGGTTAATAACAAACTGTTTTCTCTTTTCTTGAGTCCAATGCCATGCTTGATTCTATGCGAATATGTTTGTAATGTGCATACAACATGTCATCCAATATTTTTATTACTTGTTCATGCATATTTACTTTATTGTTTATAACATGATGGTGATGATGATGATAGGAATAGGCATGTGATTGTATGTGTGTGGTTGGTGTACTTGATGCGAGCGAGTATCAGGGGAGGTGTGATGAGAACGTCAATAAACGTTAACCTTTGGCGGGTCTCAGCACTTTAGCTCTATCTCTAACTCAAGTCTTGTGCATTAGCATCGTCGTATCGCCATTACTTTAACAGAACTATTATGTCGTAGAGTATCAGGGGAGGTGGTCTCGGTCCTTGTAGTCTCTGACTCTACTGGGGGGCCTTAGCTCTATCTCTGTGGATGTTCTGAGGGATGCTAGGGTGAGGCCTTGGATACACTGTTTGGCGTTAGGATTGGTTAGTTGCGAGCCCAGTTTGCAAGCCCTCGCCAACAGGGGCATACGTGTTGGTATGGCACTATATAGCAATAAACGTTAACCTTTGTTGTATAATGTTCATGATTAGGGTGGATGGGGACGACAATAAACATTAACCTTTGGGCGTACTTCCACACCCTGTGTATAGAGGCGGGGTCAATAAACGTTAACCTTTGACCACCCAACCTTTCTATTGCGCATTGCAAACTATAAACCAGACCAAAAATATGAATTGACTGCATGCATATGTATTGTTGCATTGTTTTGTTTACTCACTGAGCTCAAGTTGGAGAGCTAACCCTTGCGCGCGTAATTTTTTTTAGTTTCTGATGTTGCAGGTACTATGATTGAATATTTTGTCTACACGCCAACATATGAACGGGTGGAGGCTATGAATGAGGAAGCTGTGGAGAACGAACATGGTTTGTTAAGCGAGCGTTTCAACGGTGGATACGTTTAGTATTTAGTTTTTGTATTTGGATATTGTAATATGTATTAAGTTATGTTTTGGTTACTTGGAAATAAATGGAATATTAATTATTTATCATGATTAGACCTCAGTTCATTATCTGTAAGACTTTCGCTATTTATTTTATTATCTCTGATTAATGTGGAATGTGTTTTGGTTTATCATATGTGGGATAGCCTATTGTGAGATCCTGGTTGAACCGTTGGTTTATTGACGGTTCATCACACCATTCTGGTTGGTGTAGAATTGGGGTGTGACAACTTGGTATCAGAGCTCTCGTAGGCCTTACCCATTAAACCTGAATACTTCCACTGGAGTCCATGAACTGAGTTAGGATAAATTAAAAGCTTTAATACAAACAAACCATAAGCACCTGTGTTGGTTGAGACAGAACTTAAACAAGACAATAATGTACATATTAAAGGTGAAATCATATATATACACTCAAAAGAAAGAGAAGACCAAAAATCATCCTAATAAACAAATAATATAGGGTATTATCTATAAGTTGGGTAATTATCTGAGTATACAAGGATATAGTACAGTAGCAAGAAGGGAGCTTCTGTAAAGCAAAAAATTGAATACCGAGTTGGTACTCACCAGATGTGAAACTCGATGAATGACAAAGGAAGGAGAAAATGGCTTGTAATGCCTAGTTCCCTGCAAAGGTAAAGGGAAAGATCTCGGGCCGAATCCAACAGAGATAGTAGAATAATGACCATACCTTAAGAATAAGAGTAACTACAAGAAGATAAAGCTATACCCCTGGGTAACATGGAGACTCAGAGTGAAATCCACAACATGCTAATCCATTACCCACTGAGCATTAAGAAGAGGATGTTGCAACTTGACCCCACCACTATCAGGGTCGAGAACTTGTAATGAAAACTCATCTGAGTTGGTAATCAGATTAGAGCAAATAAAAGGAGGTGAACAACCAGACCACTCCAGCCAACCACCTGGACTATTAAGTACATTGGTTATGGTTGTAATAAACTTGGCCCAATAAAAATACAAGAGCAACCACAAATGAGACCGACTATGCAAGTTGCTATGTGAATCACTATCCAAGTTGCTGATGCTACATCAACACCTCCGGGTCAAATCAAGTACGGTACAAATTGGTAGCATCACTGTACCCCGGTACATGTTAGCACACAGTCCCTACCATATAGTAAGTCCCAGTAATGCACACCCCAGTACAGAAGTTTGGTGCACAACAAGCAATGTATCAAGGTGGTTACCCTTATCAGCCACCGATGTATGGGAAAGTTGCATCATGACAGAATGATCCGACAAGAATTGAAGAATGTCTTCTGAAGATGATACCTCGGATATTTTCAGCAAAGGATCAAATCCATTATGGCCATATAAGTAGATAGGTTTATATAGGATGTGGTGCATTATTGATTTACTCTTATGATTATAGAGGATGCACATACTAGATTTTAATTTCTTGTGCCTTGACAGGATACCTTCTTGATTTAACCTGTCAATTGGAGTTATAGATATTGTTTCTTTAGTATTAGTCCTGATTATACCAAACTGAGCCACTCTCATGATCCACAACATGAACAGAGATATGAACTGGATGAACAGTTAAATGCTTAATCATGTTGAACGTACATCTACTGATTTATACCTGATTTATTGATGTACGAAATCTTTCACCAGATTTATACCTAATTTACTGATGTATGAAAGCTTCTCCAGATTTACTCTTGTAGTGCCTTGACCAATGGCATTATATATTCGATAGAACCTATAACCATGAGGTTAAGAACTATAAAACCTCTATGCATTTGGACCACCGTGCAACTTAACGATCTTTTGATGCCGGTTGGATTACCACAGATTTACTCCTGATTCTTTAAACCTAGGTTTACTAGATAAAGCAAGTGTTGTCATTATGCTAAATCGACAGAAGGAAGTGAATTACTTTTGGATGGACATTTTGATTCATACATTCCCTGGCCTTTGTGGATAAAGATGATTAGTGGTAATAGAATTATTGGAAGAAAGATGATTGGATTCAGATTAAAAGCTATGACTAATGAACCTCAAATGAAGTAATGGAGGATCTATTTTGAGATTACTAAATGGATGGATATGAGTCATGTCTATAAAAGAGTGCATGAGCAAAAATTAGAACTATCAAGAGTAGCCAGTAAGGAAATAGATAACACTCAAGTAAAGTTAAAGATGGTTATATCGGTATGAATTTTGACAAAGCAGAAGATTCCTAAAAGCAAATCTAAGGGTGGATACAAGGATAAAGTAAAAAATCATGGCATTAATAGTAATCTGTTTAATACAATGAAAATTGAGTTATGCCTAATGTTGAGGGATTTGATAGTTTGGCTGAATTAATGAGTTTATAAGCATATATCCTAATGCTTAGAAGTAGACTTGGGATATGAAGTAACAATCACAAGATTTTTTGAGGTATATGGAAGAGAGAGTAAGGTAGAACATCAAGGATAAAGAAATACAAGCTAATGAGTGCAATATGAGATTTTGATGATAGTCTTTGAAAAATCAAAAGAGATGAAGGAACTAGACAAGCTCTTAAGACCTTTACATCAGATTTTGCTAGTTCAAGCACTTTTGGACTAAATGTTGTATTAGATGAGTGTTATGAATAATGTCCAAATAGTATGGATGGATGAAATTTGGACGCAACCTAAATAAACTTGAGATGGCAGACTTTGACGTCATCTTGGGAATAGACTGGTTGTCTCAACACTCTACAAAGTGATTATGTGCATAGAAGAGGTTATCATTCAAGAATAAAGATGGCATATAATTTGGTCTTATTGGAAGCATATTGCCTAGTAAGCAGAAGCTGATCCTCTCTATGCTAAGGGCAAAGAGATGCCTTGAAGAGTAATGAGTTGGATATATGGTATCTGTGGTATACGTTACCAAAGAAGCACCACAGATGGAAGACACTGATGTGATGCATAAATTTTCTGATGTGTTTCCAGGAGAGTTACTTTGGTTACCATCTGATCATGCTATCAAGTTCGTCATCGACTTGTTACCAAGGACGATACTTGTATCAAAGGCACCTATAGAGTAGCTCTTACAGAGTTGAAGAAACTGAGATTCAACTACAAGAGTTATTAGACTAAGGTCCTAATCAGCTAAGTATTACGTCACGGGGAACGCCAATGCAATTCGTAAAGAAGAAGGACGGTAGTGTCAGATTATGCATAGGCTACCGGAAACTAAACAAGTTCAAGATCAAGAATCGATATCTACTACCTCAGATCGATGACTTGTTTAAATAGTTGCAAGGAGCAAAGGTATTTTCTAAGATTGATCTTCGATCACGATAGCATCAGCTGAAGAATTTGGACAGAAATATCTCAAAGACAGCTATTAGAATCGGGATTGGACATTATGAGTTATCGATTTTGATGTTTGGATTAACCAATGCCCTTACATATTTTATGGAACTGATGAACTAGGTGTTTCATGACATGTTGGACACATCGATCATAGTTTTCATAGATGATATTTGGTTGATTCCAAGAATGAAGCAACTCATACAACGGATTTTAGAACAGCTTCACAACAGCTGAGAAGTGAAAAGCTTATTGCCAATTCCAAGGAATATGAGACCTGATTAAACAAAGTGATCTTATTAGATCACGTAGCGTCATAAAAAGGAATAAAGTGGACCCTATTGAGATAAAAGTAAACATATGGTGAGAAACACCTAAAGAATATTGCGAAGATCAGAAGTTTCTTGGGTTTAGCTGGTTATTACAAACGATTTTTGGAGGACCACTCTAAGATCGCAGTACCTCTTACCAAGCTAACCAAGAAAGGAGATGAGTTTAATTTGACTGACAAGGGTGAAGAATATTTCTAGATTCTAAAGTAAGATTGATATCAGCTCCCATCTTGATCGTTTCAGCACCAGGGAAACCTTTTACCCTATCCATTGGAGCTTTCGGATTGGATCTAGGATGCGGATTGATGTAAGGTAAATAAGCGATTTCATATGCTTTAAGAAAACTGAAAGAGCATGAGAAGAGTTACCCAACTCATGATTGGAGTTACCGGTGATGAATTATGCAATCAAGACTTGGAGACATTATCTAAACGGAGAATAATTTTAGGTTAAGAGTCCTATTTATCTCTTCATCAGAAAGAGTTGAACATGAGGATAGGAAAATGGTTTGAACATTGAAGGATTAAGACCGTGATATTCAAGGTCACTGAGCAAGGCTAATGTAGTAGCTAAGCCTTAAGCAAAAAGGTATTATGAGGTCTAAAGAAGGACCGAGTATAAATGTTGCCTTATGTTCTGCAACAACAGATTCAGATTTGGAAAAGAGTAACATATAATAGAAGCTAGTGATGATCCAATCGAGCGAGAACTTATGGATGAATTATAAAACAATAGTTCGGTTGCGTTTATGGCATTAAAAATCATCTCTGAATTGGTGGATGAAATAAAAGTAGCAATTTTGTTAAATCTGTATATAAGAATAATGTCAGGAGATTTAGAGAAAGAAAAACCTAACCCTGACTTACTTTGGATGCGGAGATAGTACTCAGATACAGAGGCAAACTCTGAATACATGAAGGTAAAGACTCGGATATCATGAAGAGGATAAGGATAAGAGCCCATTATACTCCATATTCAGGATATCCTGGAGTACCAATATGTATCATGACCTGAATAGATAACAAATGTGGCTTAGTGCGTGTTCCAGTGTCTGAATTATAGCAAGTAAAAGCTGAAAGACAAAGACCACCATTGTGAGGACAATGGAAAATCGACGATCCTCCTCCTCGGGATGGAATGTGGTATCCCGTATCGATGAAGATCGATTTGTTCTGTTGGAGTCGCCACCTAGATTAAGGTCTAGGACCTCTAAAAATATAGCCTCACCCTAAGGTAAGACTTCTATTGACTCGTGACCCAATGTATCGGTTCTTTGGTCGGCAAGAGATCGGGTAAGTATTCAGGGTACGGTTATGGGAAGGTGTTAGGCACCCAAACCGCCCGATCAATATCGGCCTCCTAAACTTTCCTTAAATTCTAATTTTGACTATGCTTGGTCAACTGGATGACTAGGGTTCAATGGGGATGTCCTAAACCAAGTTGCTAAGTTATTCTAACCTAGGGTTCAGCCAATCATGTTTTAAAGTAAATAAACAAGCATATGTAATGTACAATATTATACAGTGAACCGAACCAAAGATGGTTCGGTCTTGGACTGAATCTGAGATGTGTAAGACATCTCAAACTGCCTACGTATTCCAATCCTGGAAATCAAGTCCAAAAACGTAGTTCGAAAATGGATTGTGTGATTAAAGATTATGGAAGTGATTTATGCATGTGCTTCAATTAGATTTTTTTTTTGTTCAAGTTGAAGTTTATGCTGGATGTATGGTTGATGGGTGGCTTTGTACCGTATTTGGGATTCCCAAATTACCTACGTATTCTAGGGTTTGCCCTAGAAATCAGGTACGACGTAGTTCAAAATTTGTGAGAGTCGGATTTGGAATGTATACCAAAATCCTTCCATTTTTGTCAATAGGATCTAGGGATGAGACCTAAATTTCTACCATTTTTATTTGGGATGTATACCAAATTCTTTTCATTTTTGTCAATAGGATCTAGGGATGAGACCTAAATTCCTACCATTTTTATTTGGGATGTGTACCAAATTCTTTCTATTTTTATCAATAGGATCTAGGGATGAGACCTAAATTCCTACCATTTTTATTTGGGATGTGTATCAAATTCTTTCTAATTTTGTCAATAGGATCTAGGGATGAGACCTAAATTCCTACCATTTTTATTTGGGATGTGTACCAAATTCTTTCCATTTTTGTGAATAGGATCTAGGGATGAGACCTAAATTCCTACTATTTTTATTGTTTCCATTTTTAGGTTTTTAGGGTTTCTTATCCTTTTTCATTGTGATTTTCATTTTTTAGGGTTTTCTACCCTAATTGCTATTTTTTCATTTTTAGGGTTTTTTTACCCTAATTGTTAAATTATTTCCATTTTAGGGTGTATCTTGCCCTAGTTGTTGTACAATGTAAACAATCTAACATAGCAATGTGAGCTTAAATATAGCAGTGTAAGCATCCAAATATAGCATGTTGGAAATATATTCAAATTTAGCAACAAATCAATCAAAGATGGCAAGTGAGCATGTGAATCAATACAAACATGGTAAGTGTGCATCCAAACATGGCAGTAATCATCCAATATAGCATGTGAGCAAGTGTAGCAGACAAATATGGCAATAAGCATGTGTAGCATTCCAATCATGGCAATGTGACTATTCCAATCATGGCAATGTGATCATTCCAATTATGGCAGTGTGACCATTCCAATTATGGCAGTGTGACCATTCCAATTATAGTGGTGTATGCATATGAGCATCCGAACATAGCATGTGAACAAATATAACATCAAATATGGGATGTGAGAAACAACCAAAGCATATGAGAATCAATCAAAACATGATGGAACACGCAGCAAGATGACAGCTTTGTCAGGCTGGACCAAAATGGGCACATAGGGCACTGTACTTACTCAAAAAATTCTTAAAAGATATCCCTGGAAAGAAGACTCAGAGGCCAACATTTTTTATCAAGCAAGATAATCCTAAAAAAAGACCATAGGAAGGTCGAAAACATTCCCCAAGTACAGGAAAATACATTGGTCAGGTCTGTTCCAGATTTTTGACCAGTTGCACCATAAATTACAAATAAAATTCTATTCTTAATGAAAATTAAATACAGACATATGTCTATGTAGATAACTGTCTGATATAAAATTTCATTAAGAAAAAAAAATTAAAACAGAATATTTTCTTTGTGAAAAATGACTCTTTTCAATCATGCAAATCAGCACATCATGACAGATCTGAAATCAAAGCACTATGCACATAAAAATTGATATCAATTCGAAAAAAAATAGAAAAAATATGAAACCAGTGCCATTTTTTAGAAAACTTTCATGTCTAAAAAGTTCATGTTAAGTGTATTTTCTGATTATGGCCATAAGGCCTTTGTCTAGAGACTTTCCGATGGAGGATTGCATTACATCCGAGAAAAATAGCAATGTCAAAGACAAATTGTTTGATATATTTCTCCAATTCCAAATGGAACGAAATTTTTAGGGTAGTCTTCTATAATATCAGAGAGACTACCATAAAATTTTGGGCTTCAAAATCTTATAAAAAATACATATGATGTACGTCCTAAATTTAAACCCTAAATCTGGAATTTTCAGATCAGAAAATCACTTTATGAAATTTACAAAAAAATCAAACATCATTGTATATCAATCAAAAATTCATCATTGAATAGCTTAGAAAAATTATCATTCATGAAAAATGTTAGACATAGGCATCCTAACATTAACAAGCATGTAATAGAGCATTCATGATTGAGAATTCATGAAAATTAGCCTTTTTTAAGCAAAATTGGCATTCGGGCATTATAACGACCTCTAAATTTGTTTAGAGTACTAACCTTGGGCTCAAATTGAGCGAAACCATTTATGAAGGGTGATTGGGGGTTGTATCAATCCCCTTTGAATGTGAATCCTCCTTCTCCTCTCTTCTGCTTCTTTCTCTCTTCTCTTTCTCTCTTTTCTTCTTCTCTTTTCTTTCTTTTCTCTTTTCTCTCTCTTTCTTTCTTCCTCTCTCACGTTTTCTCTCTCTCACTCACGTTTCTCTCTCTCACCCACGTTCCCCTCTCTCTCTGGTCTGGAAAAGGATCCCTCCTCTCTCCTATTTATAATTTTTCACTCATTTTCTAGAAGATCCTTCTTTCCTTTTCTTCTTTTTTCTAGAAAATCTTTTTTTCTCTCCATTTTTTCTTCTTTCCTTTCTTTTCTTCCTCTCTCACGTTTTTTCTTCTTCCTTTCTTTCCTTTTTCTCATTCTTCTTCTAGAAAACCCCTTCTCTTTCACGTCTCCCTCTCTCCTCTTTCCTTTTTCTTCTCCTTGATCTTTTAGATTTCATCTCAACCCTAAAGCCTCCTTCTCTTTCACGTTTCTCTCTCTCCTCTTTCCTTTTTCTTCTCCAAGATCTTTTAGATTTCATCTCAACCCTAAAGCCTCCTTCTCTTTCACGTCTCCTCTATCTCCTCTTTCCTTTTTCTTCTCCAAGATCTTTTAGATTTCATCTCAACCCTAAAGCCTCCTTCTCTTTCACGTCTCCTCTCTCTCCTCTTTCCTTTTTCTTCTCCAAGATCTTTTAGATTTTATCTCTTATATATAATAATATATATTATATACACATATATTTAATAACATACATATATGTATAGTATACAATATATATAATATATAAATACTATGCACATGGATGAACTGGTTCGAAACGGGTTGAGACTGACTTAGGTTGACTGAGTTAAACTGATATGGGTTGAGCTAGGTTGGACCAAAATTGGCTTGAACTGAGTTGATTGGATTAATTGGAATTAACTGGGTTTTCTCTCTTTGTCATTTCATGGGTCATTTCCGCTGTCATCCCGCATGGAATTTTCCGATGGCCTCTATTCCAAATTTTTTGCGTTCATTCTGTAGAACATTAAAAATGAGGAATATAGGAACTGGAATCACCTGAATCCGATGTAGAACGGAAAAGATATGCAGCTTTGAAGTTCTGACGATAATTTTGCATGCAAGCTTGCATGGGACCCACTGGTGACTTCTATCCGGGATTTTTTACGTCCACTTTGTAGAACATCATGAATGAAGAATAATGGTCTTGGAATCATCTGAATCCGATGTCGGATGATCAAGATATGATAATTTGAAATTCAAACAATCCAACTTAGGATAATTTGCATGAAGGCCCCTAGGATTATTTATAATAATTTCATAAACCTCCCTCATATGTATCATCTGACTAAAATGGTCATATCTTCTTCATTTGATATCGAAATTGAGCAATTCTGGTCTCGTTTCGAAGATAATTCTATGACCTACGCATCCATGCAAAATTATAACCCATGACCTTGCTGTGGACCCATTGAAAACTTTCTCAAATTCACAGACCCATTGAAAACTTCCTCAAATTCGCAGTCAAAAATCCAAACTTTCGATCATCTTTCTCCTTTTGTTGTCCACATGTCCGCAGGGTTTTGTTTAGCTGGGATGGCAAAAATGGGGTGCTTACAACCATGGCTTACAATAAAAACTATCGGAGCCAGTCTGAAAGTGGAATTACATTACAATGAATTATGTCACTGATTTGCCACTGACTATCAAATCGATTGATGAAGTTGGGTGATTATTGATCACCTTATGAAGATGGCTCATTCCATTGCTATACGTCCTCGGTATGCTTTGGAGCGGCTAACTAAGCTATATATGGATAATGTTGCCAGATTGAATGGTATGCATGAGAGCTTAGTGTCGGTCAGAGGCTTATGCTTTATCTCAAAGTTTTGGAAGGATCTATAGAAAACAATGGGAATGAAGTTGAAGTTTAGTACCGCATTTTACCTTAAACCGACGGATAGTCGGGGCAGACTATACAAATCCTAAGAGATATGCTCCGAGCTTGTAAAATTGATTTCAAGGAACTTGAGTTGAGAAGGTACCGTTAATTGAAGTTGTTATTAAGCTACCATGTAATGTTACCTAGGAAGAAAATACGATAGAAATGTCAAATTCCTTTTCTTTTGGAATGAAGTTAGTGAATGAAGAGTTTTAAGACCTAAGTCAATTGTAGAAAACTATCGACTGGCAGACAAGATCAAAGAAAAAGGGCCAGGATAGCTCAGGATTGTCAGGAGAGACACCAAGACCTTGAGTTCGCCATAAGCGACAAAATGTTTTTGGAGATATCACTTATGCATGATTTAAAACAATTCAATGAGAAGGGAAAGTTGTATTCTATATATGTGTCGGATTTTATAAACTTTGGGGAGACATAGAAAAGTTGTATATCAATTAGCGTTACCGCTATCCATGTCTAGTGTGCATGATGTATTTCGTGTGTCTCTATTGAATAAGTACATTGGAGATCCATATCAAAGGTATTGACCACGGAATCACTGGATTAGATAGAATGTTTAACTATTGAAGTGGTACCAGCCTAGTTCACTAGTGGAAAGGTACAATGTTTCCAAAGCCAGGATAATTATTATATGAAGGTAACCTGGCAAAGACAAGACGTGGAGAAGAGTGCATAGGAGGAAGTAGATGCAATGCGGAAATAGAATTCCCACCTATTGACTCTGAAGTAAAATTCAAATTTTGAGGACAAAATTTATTTTAAGGATGGGGGAGTTGTAAGATCCGTACTTTCAAATTTCAAGGACGAAATTTCTTTTAAGGGTGGTGGAGTTGTAAGACCCGTACGCCACGAACCCGGCCTAACCTTATATTTTGTGTCGGGACCCGTCTACATATCATGGTCGAGCCAAGTGGACCAAATGTGTGAAGAAAAACCAAGACCCAATATGAAAATTTACCCAAAAATAGTCAAAATGAGGGTAGGGTCGCAGGTTTTAACAGGAAGGTCCGACCCTCACCATCGACCCTCAACCATGGGTCGCAGGGTCTATGAGTTGTCCGACCCTCCCATTGACCCTCACCATCGACCCTCGGCATTCGAGAAAAACAGCACGAACCAAAAATTAGGAAACCTTCCTAATTTCGATTGGAACCTTTCCTAAACTCAATGGGACTTATTTTGGGAGGTTTTGCCCTTTAAATAGGACGTCCCTAAGACTCTTTCACTCCTTTTACAACCCTAATTGGATTGAGAGAAAGAGAAGAGAAGGAAGAGAAGAAGAGAAGGAAAACTTGAAGAAAAGGCTAAGGAAGAAGAGGAAATTCAGAGGAACTCTGAATCTCAGCAAACCTAAGGTATGAATACATTCCCCATGATTTATTTAAGACTTTAGAATGGTTTATGAAAAGGGTATGACTTAGAAGAAACCCAAATCATCCATCCATGGTTTCGTTTCAATGGAAACCATGGAGGAGATCATTAAAACCATGTAGGTAAATAAAGTATAGTTCTAAACCATAGAACATGTATAGAATGGATTGTGGAAGTAAGCCATAGGACCCAACCATGAAAGAGAGAACGAAATCTGATATTTTTGACTCAAACCATAGAGGGTCACACCTAGGGTCGATGGCAGATCCGACCTTAGCATCGACCCTCATTGTTCGAGAAGTTCAGATTAGGGGGAGGGTCGCACCCAGGGTCGATCATGACTCCGACCCTATCTCCGACCCTCAGTTAACAGAATGGTTTTTAAAAATTAGAATAAATTCTAATTAAATTTTATCGACTTTGTTAGGTCTTCTAGCAATATAATAACATTATAAAGGTGATACTAAAGCTTGGAAGAAGATCTATTAACAAGCTAGGTGAAGAAACGAAACTCTGAACTAATTGGTTAATAACAAATTGTTTTCACTTTTCTTGAGTCCAATGCCATGCTTGATTCTATGTGAATATGTTTGTAATGTGCATACAACATGTCATCCAATATTTTTATTACTTGTTCATGCATATTTACTTTATTGTTTATAACATGATGGTGATGATGATGATAAGAATAGGCATGTGATTGTATGTGTGTGGTTGGTGTACTTGATGCGAGCAAGTATCAGGGGAGGTGTGATGAGAACGTCAATAAACGTTAACCTTTGGCGGGTCTCAGCACTTTAGCTCTATCTCTAACTCAGGTCTTGTGCATTAGCATCGTCATATCGCCATTACTTTAGCAGAACTATTATGTCGTAGAGTATCAGGGGAGATGGTCTCGGTCCTTGTAGTCTCTGACTCTACCGGGGGGCCTTAGCTCTATCTCTATGGATGTTCTGAGGGATGCTGGGGTAAGGCCTTGGATACACTGTTTGGCATTAGGATTGGTTAGTTGCGAGCCCAGTTTGCAAGCCCTCGCCAGCAGGGGCTTACGTGTTGGTATGGCACTATACAGCAATAAATGTTAACCTTTGTTGTATAATGTTCATGATTAGGGTGGATGGGGATGATAATAAACGTTAACCTTTGGGTGGACTTCCACACCCTGTGTATAGAGGCGGGGTCAATAAACGTTAACCTTTGACCACCCAACCTTTCTATTGTGCATTGCAAACTATAAACCAGACCAAAGATATGAATTGACTGCATGCATATGTATTGTTGCATTGTTTTGTTTACTCACTGAGCTCAAGTTGGAGAGCTGACCCTCGCGCGCACAATTCTTTTTAGTTTCTGATGTTGCAGGTACTATGATTGAAGATTTTGTCTACACGCCAAAATATGAACGGGTGGAGGCTATGAATGAGCAAGCTGTGGAGAACGAACATGGTTCGTTAAGCGAGCGTTTCAACGGTGGATACGTTTAGTATTTAGTTTTTGTATTTGGATATTGTAATATGTATTAAGTTATGTTTTGGTTACTTGAAAATAAATGGAATATTAATTATTTATCATGATTAGACCTCAGTTCATTATCTGTAAGACTTTCGCTATTTATTTTATTACCTTTGATTAATGTGGAATATATTTTGGTTTATCATATGTGGGATAGCCTATTGTGAGATCCTGGGTGAACCGTTGGTTTATTGACGGTTCATTACACCATTCTGGTTGGTGCAGAATTGGGGTGTGACAATTTCAGCCAGAGTACTCTTTGACTCTGGAGCCACACATTCATTTATATCAGTGTCTTTTGAAAAGAAGCTAGATATACCCCTCAGACCTTTAGAATTCAATCTACTAATACGGTCACCTATGGGATTAGAAGCAGAATTAGACTAAGGTTATGGATCATGTCCAGTTCTTATAAATGGAGGAAGTTTGGACCCCAACCTAGTGCAACTCGAGATGGCAGACTTCGACATCATCCTAGGGATGGATTGGTTATCGCAGCATTTAGTGAGATTACTTTATGCTGAAAAGAAGATATCATTTAAAGACAAGGAAAGAGCAGAGTTTAGTTTTACAGGAACCAAACTTCCCCATAAACGAAAACTCATTCGTTCTCCATTAAAGGCTAGGAAATGCCTCGAGAAAGGAGGAATTGGGTACCTAGTGTTCATGGTCGACCTCACCAAGGAAGCACTACGAATGAAAGATATTGAAGTTATGCATGAATTTTCGAATGTATTTCCTGAGGAATTACTAGGATTGTCACCTGATCAAGCGATAGAGTTTGTTATAGACCTTATACCTGGAGCCACACTAGTATTTAAGGCACCCTATCGAATGGCTCCTATTGAACTGAAGGAACTGAAGGTACAATTACAGGAGTTGATGGACAAGGGTTATTTTTGACCCAGTATATCACCATGGGGAGTGCCAGTGCTATTCGTAAAAAAAAAGGACGGCAGTGTTCGACTTTGTATAGATTATCGAGAATTGAACAAGCTCACAATCAAGAACAGGTATCCGTTGCCTCGGATTGATGACTTATTCCACCAGTTACAAGGTAGGAAAGTGTTCTCTAAGATTGATATCCGTTCAAGATACCATCAGTTGAAAATCAAGGAAGGTGATATTCCAAAGACAGCATTCAGAACTAGATATGGACATTACGAATTTCTGGTTATGTCTTTTGGATTAACTAACACACCCGTAACTTTTATGGAACTCATGAATCGAGTATTTCATGATATGCTGGATACATCGGTCATTGTACTTATAGACGACATCCTAGTCTACTCCAAGGATAAAGAAACTCATACCACAAATTTTAGAACCACTCTACAGCGACTAAGAACAGAAAAGCTTTATACTAAATTTACTTAGTGTGAGTTTTGGCTAAGTGAAGTTGCTTTCTTAGGCCATGTTGTATCAGCTGAAGGAATTAAAGTGGATCCTAGCAAGATTGAAGCTATTGTGAAATGGGAAGAACTTAAAAATGTTGCAGAATTTAGAAGTTTCTTAGGTTTAGCTGGGTATTATCAACGATTCTTGGAAGATAACTCTAAAATCACCGTACCTCTCACCAGTCTGACTAAAAAAGGGAAAAAATTTGTTTAGACCGACAAATGTGAAAAGTGTTTCCAAACATTGAAGACAAGGCTGATATCAGCTCCCGTCTTGACTATTCTAATCCCCGAATAACCATTTATCGTGTACACCGATGCATCTGGGTTAGGTTTGGGATGTGTTCTCATGCAAGGAGAACAAGTAATTACGTATGCTTCCAGACAATTAAAGACACACGAGAAGAATTACCCCACTCATGACTTGGAATTAGCAGCTATAGTACATGTCGTCAAGATATGGAGACATTATTTGTACGGAGAGAAATTCTAGATTAAATTAGATCATAAGAGTCACACTCATCTTTTCAATCAGTAGGACTTGAACATGAGACAGAGGAGATGGCTGGAGTTGCTAAAAGACTACGATTGCGATATCCAGTATCATCCAGGGAAGGCTAATGTAGTTGTTGATGCACTAAGCAGAAAAGTGATGACAAAATCTCAAGAAGAAGCTAGCACAAATGCTACAATGTGCGCCACAAGAAGAGTATTCAATTGTGGCAATGAGCAGTTCATGATTGATAAACCAGGTGGATCAACCAACCTAGGGTTTACTCATCGATTTTCAAACATGTTTGCTACATTGAAGATTGTACCTGATCTAATAGACGAAATGAAAGCAGCTATTCAATCAGACCCTTATCTGAGAACAGTGCAAGAAGACCTTAAAAAAGGTAGGATTATTCCTGATTTCACTTTGGACCTTGAAAAGATACTAAGATACAAAGATACAAAGGGAGAGTGTATGTTCCTGAAAGTGAAGACTTAGATATTAGACACCGACTAATGAAGGAAGCCCACACTACTACTTATTCGATACATCCTGGAAGTAGAAAGATGTATCAAAATCTGAAGAAACTATACTGGTGGAGGGGAATGAAAGCGGATGTAGCTAGATATGTGTCTCAATGCCTGAATTGTTAGCGGATAAAGGTTGAAAGGCAAAGACCTATAGGCTTGCTACAACCACTACCTGAACCAGCTTAGAAATGGGACTGCATTACTATGGACTTCATCAAAGGGTTACCACTGACTCCCAAAGTAGTTGACGTAGTCTGGGTAATTATAGATCGTTTGACTAAGACAGCTCGTTTCATAGCTATACGACCTCAGTATACCCTAAAGAGGCTAGTTAAGCTGTATATGGATAATATTGTCAGATTGCATAGTGTACCTGAAAGCATTGTATCTGACAGAGACCCACGCTTTACCTCGAAGTTTTGGGAAGGATTACAGGAGGTTATGGCTACAACGCTAAAATTTAGTACAACATCTCACCCTCAGACCGATGGACAGTCGGAGAGCACCATTCAGATTTTAGAAGACATGCTCCGAGCTTGTGTGATTGATTTCAAAGGATCATGGGATGAGAAACTACCATTGATCGAGTTCGCTTATAACAATAGCCATCAAGCTACAATACAGATGTTGCCCTATGAAGCATTGTATGGTAGGAAATGTTGAACTCCTTTGTTTTGAAACGAGGTTGGAGAACGGAGTATTATTGGACCAGAGTTTGTTGAAAAGACTCGTCGAGTAAACGACATAATCAAGGAAAAGGTTCGAATAGCTCAGAACCGTCAAAATTAGTATGCAGACAATAGACGCAGAGACCTTGAATTCACCATAGGTGATAAGGTATTTTTGAAAATATCTCCTATGCGTGGTCTAAAATAGTTTGGACAGAAGAGAAAGCTGTGTCCCAGATATATTGGACCTTATGAGATTCTGACAAGGCGTAGAAAGGTAGCATATCAGTTAGCACTACCACCATCGATGTTCAGTATACACGATGTATTCCATGTCTCACAACTGAAGAAGTACGACAGAGATCCAACACACGTGTTAACAATGGATCCACCGAATTTGACTGAAAACTTGACGTTCGAAGTGGTACCTTTTGAAATCACTAGTCGAAAGTTCAACATATTTGCAACCTTGAAATCTATTATGTTAAAGTTACTTGGAGAAGCCAAGATGTAGAAGAAGTCACATGGGAAGAAGAGAACGCTATGCGGATGCAATACTCTCACCTATTCGACTTGGAAGGTATGTCCAACTTTTGAGGATGAAATTTATGTAAGGGAGGAGTTGTAAGACCCGTACTCCACTAACCCGGTCTAACCGTGTCGTGTCTGGTCTTCCCATCATTGCTAGATCAAGTGGACCGACCGTGTGAAGAAGGACCCCGAGACCAGGTATGAGAATCGACTTAAAAACACTTAAAACCAAATGTATGGTCGACTACATAAGTAGGTATGGTCGACCATACGATGAGAAACAAAGACCACTGGTAAGTAACCGTACGGTCGATGTTTTCAAGCGTATGGTCGATGGATTCTACGACCATATGTCTGACCGTATGACCCCGAATCAGACTCCGAGTTTATAAACTTTCCAAATAGAAGCGGGATCTCTTTCTTATTGTTGGAGAACTTTATATGGAGAGTTTCTCTTTATATAAAGGACATTCCTCAACCCTTTTTCACTCATTTGGAACATTATCAAACCCTAGAGGAAGAGAAGGAAGAGGAAGAGAAGAAGAGAAGACTAGGAAGACTGAGAAAAAGGCTGAGAGAAAGAGTTCTACAAACTCTCTACAACCAGTAAGGTATGAACCTTGTCTTTGTAGCCTTATAACACCAAGAGTAGGAGTTTCTAACGTAACTTGTGTACCAAACCCAATGTAAGGATTCATCTATGGGATTTTCTGAGTAAACCTCGAGGGGATCATGTTAGAATGATCATTAGGGAAGACCCCGTTGATGACCCAAGAGGAGGAATCCGTGTTGGAAGTATGAAATCACATTAAACTCGTATGGTCGCAGCTACGGTCGACCATAGGATGACCAAAGTATCAACCATAGACATTCGAAAAGAATTCAGAAATCGTATGCTCGCAGGTGTGCTCGCATATAGTGCGACCGTAGGGCATCGACCGTACGAGGTAAGGTTGACATCAGCATGAGACCATAGGACCAATCAAATACCTATCGATGACCTGCTTCAATTTTTGACTACTATAACATATTACACATGAATCCTAACTTAAATTCATATAACTTCTAGGTTACTAAATTGATTCAAAGAAAGTTACAAGGCTTGGAAGATGATTGAGTATTGTTAACAGGTGAGGGAACAAGACCTAAACTAATTGGATAATAACAAGTTGTTTTACTTAATTGTGTCCAATGCCATGATTGATTCTATGATTGTATGCTTGTAATGTGCATCTCACATGTCATCCAATATTCCTGTTATTACTGCTCATGCATATTTATTTTTGTTTATTTATAACATGATGATAACGATGATGCTAGGAATAGGAATGTGATTGTGTGTGTGTGGTTAGTGTGTTGGATGCTAGTAGAGCATCAGGGGGAGGACGTGACACTGTGATTCATCCTGGTCCCCAGACTCTAGCTCTATCTCTACTTAAGTCTTGCCCACTGACATCATCGTATCGCCATTACCTTAGCAGAACTATTACATCGTAGGGAATCAGGGTGGGCCTTAGCTCTATCTTTATGGACGTATTGAGGGATGCTGGGGTGAGGCCTTGGATACACTGGATGGCATTAGGATTGGTTAGTTGCGAGCCCAGTTTGCAAGCCCTCGTCAATAGGGGCTTACGTATTGGTATGGGTAGGGCATTAGGGAAAGTGTTGGCGGTGTGTAATCCGGACACTTTAGCTCTATCTCTATTCTATGGTGGGGTGGATGTGGACGACAATGGTGTTTGATCCATTGGGTGGGCTTATACACCCGTGTATAGAGATACGATGGCCGCCAAACCTTTCTATAGTACATTGTAAACTTAAAAACCAGACCAAAGATATTGAATTGAATGCATGCATATGTTTGCGCATTGTTTTGTTTGCTCACTGAACCGTAATGTGTGCTCACCCTTTCGTCGTCTAATATTTGTAGTTGTTGATGCAGGTTCTACTATGGAAAATTATGTAAATGAGCCAATGTATGGACACGTAACGGCGATGGACGGGGAATTAATGGAGGAGGCGCATGATCTGTCATGCGAGTGCAATCAATGCGTTTTTTATTAGTTTAGTTATTATTGGTTACCAGAACATGTAGTTTATTTTTTTATGTCTTGAGTTACTTGGGAATAATTAGAATTAATTATTTATTATCACTGTTAGATACTCAGTTCATTAGTAATAAAGACTTCTGCTATTATTTATTTACTCTGATTATGCTTGTGGAATATGTCTGGTTTAATCCGATGGGCACAGCTTATACGAGATCCTGGTTTAAACCATTGATTCTCATGATGGTTCATCACATTATTGGTTAGTCCAGAATTGGGGTGTGACAGGAGCCCTTTCGAGGAGGAGTCGCTAGAGAGGAGGGGAGAACAATAGCTTGAAATAGTAAAAGATTGACGATGATGAATAGTAAAAAATGAAAGTAAAACTAAGGAGTCATTTTTACTTAAATTTCAAAGAGGTAATGGCTTTTTACAATCTCAGGGGTAATATTGCCTTTGAAAACATTAGTTATGATTTGTCTCATCACTTAATGGACTAATAGGGGATGTTGATACTTATTTTCAAAAGTAGGGGAAGCGGTTGACATTATGGGCTAAGATGGGAGTGGTTGATTTAGGGGGGGGGTTAGGGAAATATCCCTTTTCTTTTATTAATCTCATTATCATTTTATTGTCTACACCATAATTTACTTACTATTTTAATTATTACTGAATAGATTTTTAAGTAAATATGAGTGAGGAGATTTCTTAAGCAAATATTGTGATAAGTATGGAAAGAAAAAGATGGTTAATCAAATATTTAGAAGATAGGCTGTGATAAATATGGCAAGAAAAAGATTTGTTTTATGCACCATCCTTATTGTGATAATTGATGAGCATGGTTCAAGGTATTGGTATCGGATCAATTGGATCGGCCAATTCGTATCGATTTGGGACATGGTTGATTCTTGATTATATCATCAATCCTAGCTGTAAACACCCCATTTTTGCCATCTTTTCTACAAGCACAAACTTCTCTCAACACTGAAGAAGGAAGTAGAACATGAAGGAAGTATGGTTCCAAACCCTAAAACCATCTCCTTACCTTAGATGCACTGTTAGAACCCTATTATAAATAGATCCCCTAAGTGTTATTTCCCACTTAGGTTGAAAACCTACTATATATAGATCCCCTGAGTGTTATTTCCCCCTTAGATAAGAAATTTGCCATATTTGGACCCCCCCCATGTCGGTTCCCCCCTAAGTTTAAAAAGTTTTCATAAATACCCCTCCAAGTGCCCAAATCCTAAGTTAGGTCAAAAGTTTCCATAAATACTTCCCTGTGTCACCTTCCCACTTAGAAGGTAAAAAACTGCCTTATTTAGACCATCTGGAGCCATTCCCATACTTAAAACTCACTATTTACCATCCCTAGGGGTATTATGGTCAAAGTTGGTCATTTTGGTCAAAGTTGGTTAAACTTGGTCAAAATTGGTAAAAAATAGTCAAAGTAGTCAAACCTAACCCCATAAGTTAACCTAGTATCACTTTGGTCAAAGCCTAGTCAAATCCCTCATAGCCAGTCATAATTACCATTTTACCCTTATGTGTCATTTAGGGTTACCCACATAGTCCAAAAAAATATCATCTACACCCCCTTGAATGATCTTTATTAAAAGTGTAGAGAGAGAGGAGAGAGATAAAGAGAGAGGAGAGATAGAGAGAAAGAGAGAGAGAGTGTGTGTATATGTGCCACACCATAAATTTCCAGTGAATTGGGGGTGTGAACGGAACCACCCATTGGGAGTCCACGACCACCTAGGATTAAAGTATGTGGGGTGTGAATGGAACCCGCTCTGAGATATCAATCACGGCCCCCCATAAGCATAGGCAGGGCACTGACACAGGTCCCCATGATACTCCTCAAGGGGAGCCTCAAAATCAATCATAATGGCCACCATAGCTGTGGCAACCTCCAGGTACTCCGAAAAGGGCGTATCACCTGTAGGAACATCTAAAAAAAAAAATGCCATATAGGGTACGTCACACCCCAATTCTAGTGAACCAGAAGTGTGACTGAACTGCTATCGAACCAATGGTTCAAGCTAGGATCACGAAAGAACTGTATCAACATTTAAACCATCGCATCATAACCAATAATTAGAATATATAAATCTTAGTGTTATGTAAGAAAATCGGACTCCTATACTTAGATGTGCGAACGGACATCTGACCGGTATTTCTCAGGAAGTTGGAAAAAATTTGTCCGGTTGGACTTACCGGTCGGACATTCGATCATAGTCATGCGACCGAACAAATTGACTTTACTATGTAAACTTGGAATTTTTTTATTGACTACATCAATAGTTTTGGCCTCGCATGCATTATATGAGACTAATGCTGTATCATATTAATGTTATTTCTCAAGAACTCATGTATTGTGAAATTGTTTCAAATTCTGTCAGGTGTTAGTAATCTGAAATGGCAAGCAGAAACCCACTCAACTGCTGCAATTCAAGGGTACCTCCTCCCAAGGAAAATGCCAAAACTGAGAATGTGAACGAGCAAAATCTTAATAATGATGAAAATAAAGTGAGGGATAATAAAGAAGCACTGGCCTAAGGGACGCGAGATCCTCTGCCAGATCCTCCACATAAAGATTCAGCCATGGTTATGACCAACTTGGTCTACCAGATGGAGGCACAATAGAAAGAGTTTTTCGCTGAGATGCTAAGGTTGTTCAAGCCACCCGCACCCACGCCCACCATTGTTATGCCTGAGCCTCAAGGGAATAATACCACATTGTCGGTGGGTTGTAACACTGTTTTGGCGGGTCAAGATCAACAACTGCTACAACCTTAATAGATTTTGACAACATCTGCACATGGGCTATATCAGGGTGGAAACCAAGGAGGATACCCGTATTAGCCACAGTGGTACAAAATGGCTACACCTGGGTAGGCTGATTTCTTAGGGACATTGGATCGCTTCTTGAAGATGAAACCACCAACCTTTTCAGGGAAAGGAGGGAAACCATTGTTGCTAGCACAATGGATAGAGGAAATGGAGAAGATCTTCTGTATGATGACATGTATGGAGGATGAGAAAGTGTTATATGCCACCTACAAGTTGAGAGAGGGTGCCAACACTTGGTGGAGTTGTAAGACCCGTACTCCGAAAACCCAGTCTAACTTATGATTTATGTCGTGACAAGTCTCCCAATCATAACTGGACCGGAAGGCAAGGTGGGTGACGAACCACAACATCTAGGTATTTGAAGCGAAACTAAAAAAATTAGATTTTTACATACCGGTCTCGACACCAGTCTCACTCAGAGTGAGACCAGTATGTGCAACCAGTATTGTGTAGGAGTGTGGACAGGCTTCAGCAGGTCCCACACTCTAAATTCAGTTTAGGAAACCTTTTATATGTAGGAGACCTTCCTAGAATGGTCTCCCACTATATATATACATCATTCCTTCTCTTTAGATCCTTTCCAATCATTCTCAAACCCTAGAGCCGTCTGGAAGAGATCTGAGAAGGAGCAAAGAGGAAGGAGGCTGTGCGAGAAAAGATTTTCCATTAGAGGAGAGCACTGCCATTCAACAAACATCAGTAAGTGCTCGACCTTTGTATGGATGTTGGGATTATGGATCAAAGCCGTGAAACGACGTAATGATCCAAAACCCTAGAACTATAAAACCCTAGTCCGCATTGGGATCCATCCTGGAAAAGATGGAAACGTCGTTCTACGATGTTAAAGATAAGTAATCTAAACCTAATAAGTATCCTTACCTTAAAATGGTGTAGGAGGGACCCTGAAACAAAGCCAAGGACCAACGAAAGAAGGAGGTCTGAGAACAGACACTCGAACCCATATCGGTTGGACAAAGAGTTCCTATGGTATGCTATACCACAAGGCATACCGGTTAAACTCTAGTCCTGCGGTATGGTCCTACTGTATATACCACAGACATATACTGGCTTGACAAAGAGCCTGTAGTATGGTCCTGCGGTATATACCGCAGACACATACGGGCCTCACTATAGTGAGACAGGTGTGAGGCCGGTACCACGATTGGTATGTGTTCTGAAGCCTGATTGTTGGACATACTTGGTTTTGACCAACTGTAACCCTAACAACTTAATTCTAATCTATAAATATGATCATGTAGGACTTGTAGACGGTGTGAGTGGACTCTATAATGTAGAGCAGACTTGCAATCACGCGTCAGGTAAGGGACAAGACCCCAAACCTTAATTAATTAATAATGGATAGTAAACCATTGTGATCATAATTGTATATGTGATTATTGTTTGTTGTCTGTGCATTTCATATGTCATCCGTTATTTAAATTCATTATCTGTTCATGCATACTCGTATGCTAGGAATGTGATTGTTTAGGCATGTGAATCTTTTTGTTAGTGTGTTGAAATGTGAATGGGAGTGTAGCCCTAGATATATCCTCACACTAACACCTTTTTCGTGTCGCTGTCTACTTTAGAGAGCTTGGTGAGAATAGGGTATCAAGGGGAGGAGGTGGGATAGTGGCTCCGCCTGCCCACCAGACTCGAGCCCTATCCCTATGTCATAGGGAGTTGTGTTGGGGTAGGACCATAGATACTGTGATGATATATAAGACTGGTTAGAAACGAAACCCACTTGCAAGCCCTTGCCAATAGGGGTTTAGGTGTTGGTGCGGTGTAGGGTATCGGGGGGAGGACGTGGGATGGTGGCTCTGCCTACCCGCCAGACTCTAGCTCTATCTCTATACCTGAGTTAGTAATGTGAGGCAATAGTAGTAGTGTGGATCAGAGCCTGACTGTTGGGTGTGCTTACACTCTCGTGCATGGAGGTGCAGTGGCCGCCAAACCTTACCATAGAATTTTGCAAGTTTTACCTGACCCAATTGTAATGTTATCTCATGCATTTTGTATGTTGCATTGGTCTTGTGCTTTACTGAGCTAAGTTATGAGATCATCTCGTATATATATACTCTTTTTCAGATGTTGATGCAGGTTACACTGTTGAGGACTTCATGGCAGCTCCAGCTTATGGGACAGTGGCTGTTATAGATTCACAGACAATGGAGGACGAGCATGATGCCTCATGTGAGTGCTCTTACTTTGTGTTCCTTTAAGGTTATTTATTTATTCTTTCAGTTGGGTATAGACGATGCAATAAATTATTATTTATGATTGTGGATGATGGCATAATTGGATAATTATTTAATAACAAATAGAAAACTCAGTTCACTTATTTATTTAAATTCACTGCTATTTATTATTCTCTGATTATGGTTAGTTTGCTTGAATGGTTTGTTAACATGGTCTATTGAAATCCTAGGGTGAGCCGTGGTTTGGAGAAGGTTCACTCATACTTCTGGTTCAGGCAGAATTGGGGTGTGACAACTTGGTATCAGAGCTCCTAGGCTCTGTCCAGCTAACCATTATGCATCATACTAAGTCCAGTGAACTGAGATAGGAAATTAAAAATCTTAATAAGAACACACCATAAGTTTGGTTAATGCTTGAGACTAATGGAAAAGAGCATAACATACTATATATTGAAAAAGAAAATTATAAACAAGTATGTCTAGAGAGAAGACCATATTAACATGTAATAACCTAAACATGAAAGAAAAATATAAAGGGTACGACAGGGTACAGTCCACATGTCAGACAGTTACCCTAATATCAAAATTAAATTTTATATATGTAAGAAAATGAAGAGAGGGAAAATGAAGAAGAACAAAACCCACACCATGGGAGTGGCAATCAGGTGGGGAGCAATGAAGAAGCTCCATTGTCGATTTCTACACCCACAAACTTAGATACCATGGTGGCAAATTTGGTCACTCAGATGAAGGCACAGTAGAAGAAGTTCTTCGACGAAATGTTGAAGATGTTTAGGCCACCTGGGCCTGCACCTGCAAATATGTCATCCATAACCATAAAAAATGCAAATATAGTACCAATGGGTGGTAGTACAGCTACTGAGGGCCAATGACAGCAACCAAACCAGCACAACACGTTTCCCCAGTAAGTTACAGGGACACCCACCCCTAACTAGGACCAGAGTGGATATCAATGTCATACCTCAATTCTGGACTAACCAATGGTGTGATGAACCATCATAAGAACCAACGGTTCAAACCAGGATCTCGTATAGGTTGTGCCAACCATGTTAAACCAAAACACATTTTACGGTAATAATCACAGATAATAATTAAATAGCGAAAGTCTTATTAATAATGAACTGAGGTCTATATGATAAATGATTTAATAATCCAGTTATCTCCAACTAACCAAAACATAATTAATACCTATTACATGTATCAAAATACAAAAGTTAACCACCAAGCATAAACAAAGTTGAAACACTCGCTTGATGAGTCATAATCGTTCTCCACAGCTTGCACATCCATAGTTGCCTTTTCTCCATACATTAGCGTATTTATGTGATCTTCAACCGTAACACCGGTAACATCATAAACTAAAATAATTACGCACATGAAGGTCAGCTCTCCAACTTGAGCTCAGTGAGTGAACAAAACAATGCAACAAATATATGCATGCATTCATTCATATCTTTGGTCTGGTTTTAAAGTTTGCAATGCGCTAAAGAAAGGTTTGGCAGCCACCATACCTCTATACACAGGTGTGTAAGCCCACCAAATGGATCAAACACCATTATCGTCCACATCCACCCCATCATGGAATAGAGATAGAGCTAAAGTGTCCGGATCATACATCGCCAACACTCCCCCTGATGCCCTACCCATACCTACACGTAAGCCCCTATTGGTGAGGGCTTGCAAACTAAGTAAGCCCCTATTGGCTAGGGCTAGCAAACTAGGCTCGCAACTAACCAATCCTAATGCCATCCAATGTATCCAAGGCCTCACCCCAACATCTCTCAATAAGTCCATAGAGATAGAGCTAAGGCCCCCCAACAGAGTCAGAGACCACACGGTCCAAGATCACCTCCCCTAATGCCTTACGATGTAATAGTTCTGCTAAGGTAATGGCGATACGACGATGTTAGTGGACAAGACTTGAGTAGAGATAGAGCTAAAGTCTTGTGACCAGGATGAACCACAATGTCACGTCGTCCCCCTGATGCTCCACTCGCACCAAGCACACTAACCACACACAATCACATGTCTATTCCTAGCATCATTATCATCATGTTATAAATAGACAGGAAATAAATATGCATGACTAGTAATAACAGAAATATTGAATGACATATAAGATGCACATTACAAGCATACAAGCATACAAGCATTCATTGTATTGGACAAATAAAATAAAATAGTTTGTTATTATCTAATTATTTTAGGTCATGTTCCCTCACCTTTGATTGATGTTTGTTCCTCTCTCAAGCTTTGAAAGTCACTTTGAATCTATTGGGAACCTAAACAATTTTAAGTTAGGGTTCAAGTTTACCAACTTACGATAGTCAAAAACCATATATGGTCTCAAAATATACTTGTTGTTATCGTATGGACAATACCCTATGGTCGCAATATATGCCACCGTACGACGTACGATCAATACCCTATGGTCGCACTATATACGATCGTACCTGCGATTATACATTTCCTGAATTCTTTCCGAATGGCTATGGTCGATAATCTGGTGATCTTATGGTTGACCATAGCTGCGACCATACGTAGTCAGGTAAATTTTTACTTCTCATACAAGTTTCTCATCTTGGCTCATCAATGGGATTCAGCCTAAAATCATTCTATGGCCTTTAATCATAGTTTATCCTTATCAATTATCCCTACCCTACTCTCTATGATTTCCCATAGATAACCTATAACTGAATCATTGTATTAGGTTCCATATATCAATTTGAAAAGAACCTATTCTATCTTATCTACCCTACAGAGTCAAGTCCATACCTCAAGCTTGCTGTAAAGAGATAGAACTCTTCTCTACAAAAACCTTCCTCTCAGCCTTCTTCTCCAAATCTCCTTCTCCTTCTCTTCCTCTCTCTCTCTCTCTCTCTCTCTTAGATTTAGAGTTTCAATCTAGGTTCTAAAAGAGTGAGAGAAGCTAAGGGATGTCCTTTATATAAAGGAAAACCTCCATATAGAGACCTCGTTCAATTAGGAAAGAGTCATCCTCAAATTAGGAAAGTTTCCTAAACACGGAGTCGGTTCTGGGTTCGTACGATCGATCGTGAGGTCGCATAATCCGCCGACCATATGTTTTCGAAACATTTGATCATATGTTGTCCGGTCTCAATATGGTCAACCATACGTGCGACCGTACCCCTAAAAAATGCCTTTGTATGTCCAAAATTTATTGATTTTTAGTTTTTGACTAGTTGCTTCCACACAAACTTAAACAGTCAACCAACCACACCAACTAAATTTGACTTATTGCTTACCTCATCTTGTGGGTTTGTTATACAATTGGTTCACTTGAGCCGATTATGATGGGAAGACTGGTCACGACACAAGAACGTAAGGTTAGACCGGGTTCGTGGCGTACGGATCTTACATTCAAGCTGTATATCATGGTGGATATCAAGAAGGATATCAGAGTGGTTACTCATACCAGCCGCAATGGTATGGTCAGGCACTGTATGGGCAGAGTAGCCTTTCTAGAGCGATTGATGGATTTCTGAAATTAAAGCCACCAACTTTTACTGGGAAGTTAGGGAAACCACTGTGGCCAGCACAGTGGATAGCTAAAATGGAAAAGAACTTTCGTTTGCTAGAGTGTTCTAATAAAGAGAAGGTATTATATGACACCCATATGCTAAAGGAAGAAGCCAATGGATGGTTGAATTCGACCAGAGCATATTTGGAAACGAAGCATGGTATCATCACTTGGGCCATATTCAAAAGGCCTTCTTTGAAAAATACTTTCCAAGGAGCTTCCGTAACGAAATGAAGAAGGAGTTCCTTAGTCTATAGTAGTCTCAGATGATCGTGGAGGCATACCAACAGAAGTATGAGGAGTTATTTTTCTTCGCTCCAACCAGTATGCAAGAGGAAGAAACTAAGACCCATCGCTTCACAATGGGTCATAGAGGCATCATACGAGAGACATTTTCTTTGCATAGAACAGTGGTTTGAAGAGGCCTAACCCTGAGGCTCAAGGTGGAGGAAACAACAAACCTATGGGAAATTCAAGAAGTGTGAATTTTGGCTGAATGAAGTGGCTTTCTTGGGATAAATAGTGTATGTAGAAGGAATTAAAGTGGATCCTAGCAAGATAGCAGCCTTGTAGGATGGGAAGCACTGAAGACTATTGCTGAGATCCACAGCTTCTTGGGATTAGTTGGTTATTATAGGAGATTCATGGAAGATTACTCAAAAATCATCGTTCTACTCACCAAGTTAACCAAGAAGGGAGAGAAATTTATATGGACAGATAAGTGTGAAGAATGCTTCCAAACTTTGAAGTCAAAATTGGTCTCTGCACCCATCTTGACTATTCCAACGCTAGGGCTACCATTCACTTTATACACGGATGCCTCGGGATTAGGGCTAGGATATGTGCTGATGCAGGGAGAACAGGTGATAGCCTATGCTTCGAGATAACTGAAGGAACACGAAAAGAACTACCCTATTCATGACTTGGAGTTAGCTGCAAGGAGTTGAACATGAGGCAAAGAAGGTGGTTAGAATTACTGAAAGACTACGACTACGACATCCAGTACCATCTAGGAAAAGCGAATGTTATGGCAGACGTACTAGTAGGAAATAGATACAGAAACCAGAGGCAGGGCCTAGTACCAATACGACATTGTGTTCTGCAGCATCAGTTTCAGTAGGAAAGGAAGAACAACATATACTAGAGTCCCTAGATGACCCAGTAGAACAAGGTGATTCATAAATTCTCGTTCATGTTTGTAGCTTTGAAAATCTTACCAGATCTAATGGACGAGGTGAAGGCAGCAATTCTATAGGACGCATACCTCAGGACAGTGTTAGAGGATTTGGAAAAAAGAAGACCCAATCCTGATTTCACTTTGGACGCAGAAAAGGCCCTCAAGTACAGCAGGAGATTGTGTATACCTGAGAGTGAGAACTCAAACATCTGGAACAGAATAATGTTAGAAGCTCACTGTATTCCATATTCAGTACATCCCGAAAGTACTAAGATATACCATGACCCAAAGAAGTTGTACTGGTGGAGAGGAAAGAAAGCGGATGTGGCCCAATTTGTATTCCAATATTTGAACTGCTAATAACTGAAGGCTGAGAGATAAAGACCCACTGGGTTATCACAGCTACTACCAAAGCCAGCATGAAAATGGGATTGCATCACTATGGAGACTGCCTATGACCTATATATCAATGGACGTTGTATGTGTCACACCCTAATTTTACACCAACCAGAATGGTGTGATGAACCGTCAATAAACCAACTGTTCAACCAGGATCTCGAATAGGCTGTATCCGTTTGCTTAAACCATACACATCCACAACCATAATCAGAATAAATACACAATAGTGGAAGTCTTTAATATTAAATGAACTGAGAGTCTACCGATGATAAAGTAAATAAATTATCCAATTATCTCCAAATAACAAAGACATAAAATAAAATAATTTAATCAATTGCATCTTCTTAATAAGTCAAATATAAATTTAATCGAAGACGCATGAGTTGCACTCGCATGTCGAATCATGCGACTCCATCATAACCTCTGCATCCATCACCGCAGTATGTCCGTACATCGGAGCATTCACATAATCTTCTACTGTGGTACCTGCATCATCAACTAAAAATATTTGACGTCGAAAGGGTGAGCACACATCACGGCTCAATGAGCAAACAAAACAATGCAATAAACATATGCATGCATTCAATTCATATCTTTGGTTTGGTTCATAAGTTTGCAATGTGCAATAGAAAGGTTTGGTGGCCGCCGCACCTCTATACACGGGTGTGTAAGCCCACCCAATGGATCAAACACCATTGTCGTCCACATCCACCCCACCATGGAATAGGGATAGAGCTAAAGTGCTTAGGACCCCACCGCATCACACTTCCCCTGATGCCCTACTCATACCAACACGTAAGCCCCTATTGGCAAGGGCTTACAAACTAGGCTCGCAACTAACCAATCCTAATGTCAAATAGTGTATCCAAGGCCTCACCCCAGCATCCCTCAATACATCCATAGAGATAGAGCTAAGGCCCCCCCGACAAAGTCAGAGACTATACGGTCCGAGACCACCTCCCCTGATGCCCTACGACTTAATAGTTCTGCTAAAGTAATGGTGATACGACGATGTCAGTGGACAAGACTTGAGTAGAGATAGAGCTAGAGTCTGGTGACCAGGATAAACCACAGTGTCACGTCATCCCCCTGATGCTCCATTCGTATCAAGTACACTAACCACACACATACATTCACAAGCCTATTCCTAGCATCATCATCATCATGTTATGAATAAACTGAATTAAATATGCATGAACAGTAATAACAGGAATATTGGATGACATGTGATATGCACATTACAAGCATACAAGCATAGAATCATTCATGGTATTTATTATTAGCCAATTAATTTAGGTCTTGTTCCCTCACCTTTGATTGATAGTAGATCCTCGTTCAAGCTTTGTAATTCACTTTAAACCACTTAAAAACCTAACAAGTTCATAGATTTTTAATTAGAATTAATTCTCATATATTTAGACTAACAGAAACTGAGGGGTCGCAGGTGGGGTAGCACCTGGGGTCTCAGTTTCTGTGACCACAGGGTGTAGGGTTGCAGGTGGGGTCTGACATACTTCTCCCCTACGTGCGACCACACCCTCCCTGGAACTTCCCGAGGGCCTGTGGTCGAACATGTGGGTCTCGTGGGGTCGGATACCATGCGACTCTACGTGCAACCACACGTGTTCATTGTCGACTTTTTACTCTTAAGTCCATTCCTTCATGTTTGAATCCTTTGGCTTATTACCATCATGGTCCTTCCTATGATCGTTTTATGGCTCAAAACTATAATTTTATACCCCATCTATTGTCCACAATGACTTCCTCCATTGATTCTCTTGGAATTTTGTCCATGGATGGATGATTTGGGTTTCTCCTAATCCTATCTTCTTCATTAACTATTCTAGGCTCTTAATTCATGTAGGGATTATGTTCATACCTTAGGTTTGCTGAGATTCAGAATTTTCTCTAAACTTTCCTCTTCCTTGGTCTTCTTCTTTAATTCTCCTTCTCTTCCTTCTCTTCTCTCTCTCTCACTTTTAATTAGGGTTCTAAAGGAGTGAAAGAGGCTAAGGGACGTCCAATTTATAGAGGAAAACCCTCCATAATATGCCCCAATGAGTTTAAGAAAGACCCTGTAAGACCCGCATGCCATGAACCCGGTCTAACCTTACATTTCGTGTCGTGAACCGTCTACATATCAGGGTCGAGCCAAGTGGACCAAGTGTGTGAAGAAACCCAAGACCCAATATGAAAATTTACCCAAAAATAGTCAAAATGAGGGTAGGGTCGCATGTCATAACTAACAGGTCCAACCCCCTCATCGACCCTCACTATCGACCCTCAACCGCGGGTAGCAGGGGGGTCGACCCTCTCATCGACCCTCTTATCGACCCTCAGTAATCGGGAAAAAACAGCACAAACCGAAAATTAGGAAACCTTCCTAATTTCAATTGAAACCTTTCCTAAACTCAATGGGACTTATTTTGGGAGGTTTCACTCTATAAATAGGACGTCCCTAAGCCTCTTTCACTCCTTTTACAAGCCTAATTGGATTGAGAGAAAGAGAAGAGAAGGAAGAGAAGGAGAAGAGAAGGAAAGTGGAGAAGAAGACCAAGGAGAAGGGATTCAGAGGAAGAAGCATACTTCTCAGGTATGGATACTATTTCCATGAATTTCTTAAGACCTTAGAGTAGATAATGAAGAGGAGATTATCTAGGAGGAACCCAAATAATCCATCCATGGTTTCGTTTCAATGGAAACCATGGTGGAGATCATTAAAATCATGTAGGTGAATAAAGTATAGTTCTAAACCATAGAACATGTATAGAATGGATTGTGGAAGTAAGTCATAGGACCCAACCATAAAAGAGAGAACGAAATATGATATTTTCGACTCAAACCATGGGGGGTCGCACCTAGGGTCAATGGCAGATCCGACCCTAGCATCGACCCCCAGTGTTCGGGAAATCCAGAAAAGAGGTGGTCGCACCTAGGGTCGATAAACCTAGCATCATCCCTACAGTTAACAGTAAGTTAGAAAAATTGGAATAAAATCTAATTAAATTCTATCGACTTTGTTCGGTCTTCTAGCAATATATTAACAATATAAAGGTGATTCTTAAAGCTTGAAAGAGGATCTACTAGCAAGCTAAGGTGAGGAAACAAGACCTACATTAACTGAATAATAACAAACTACTTTTATTTTCTTGAGTCCAATGCCATGCTTGATTCTATGCGAATATGCTTGTAATGTGCATATAACATGTCATCCAATATTTCTATTATTGTTTCATGCATATTTACTTTATTGTTGATAACATGATGATGATGATGATGATGATGATAGGAATAGGCATGTGATTGTTTGTGTGTGGTTAGTGTGCTTGATGCGAGTAGGGCATCAGGGGAAGTGTTAGGCGGTGTTTGATCCGGACACTTTAGCTCTATCTCTAACTCAAGTGTTATGCATTAGCATCGTCGTATCGCCATTACCTTAGCAGAATTATTGCGACATAGGGCATCAAGGAGGGTCTCGGTCCTTGAGTCCCATACTCTACCGGGAGGCCTTAGCTCTATCTCTACGGGTGCTCTGAGGGATGCTGGGGTGAAGCCTTGGATACAATGTTTGACATTAGGATTGGTTAGTAGCGAGCCCCGTTTTGCAGCCCTAGCCATCAGGGGTTTATTTGTTGGTATGAAGTTGTGCAGCGATAAAAGTGACCTTCGTGTACAATGTTCATTGTGGGTGCTGTGGGCGACGGTGAGAGATTCACCGGGCATATCTACACTCTCATGCATAGAGGTGTGGTGGCCACCTATCCTTTCTATAGCACAGTGCAAATGTAAAACCAGACCAAAGATATGAATTGAATCGCATGCATATGTATTGTTGCATTGTTTTGTTTACTCACTGAGCTCAAGTTGAAGAGCTGACCCTCGTGCGTACAAATCTTTTAGTTTCTGATGTTGCAAGTATTATGATTGAAGATTATGTCAACACGCCATGATGAGCAAGCTGTGGAGGAGGAACGTGATTCGTTAAGCGAGCGTTTCAACGATGGATATGTTTAGTGTTTAGTTTTCGTATTTGAATATTGTAATATGTATTAAGTTATGTTTTGGTTACTTGGAAATAAATAGAATATTAATTATTTATCATGAATAGACCTCAGTTCATTATCTGTAAGCCTTCCACTATTTACTTTATTACCTCTGATTATTGTGGAATGGGTTTTGGTTTATCATATGTGGGATAGCCTGAGTGAGATCCTGGTTGAACCGTTGGTTTATTGATGGTTCATCACATCATTCTGGTTAGTCCAGAATTGGGGTGTGACAACTTGGTATCAGAGCTCTCGTAGGCCTTACCCATTAAACCTAAATACTACCACTGGAGTCCATGAACTGAGTTAGGATAAATTAAAAGCTTTAATACAAACAAACCATAAGCATCTGTGTTGGTTGAGACAGAACTTAAACAAGACAATAACGTACATATAAGAGGTGGAACCATATATATATACACTCAAACAGAAAGAGAAGACCAAAAATTATCCTAATAAACAAATGATATAGGGTATTATCTATAAGTGGGACAGTTATCTAGAAATACAACGGATAAAGTACAGTAGCAAGAAGGGAGCTTCTGTAAAGCAGAAAAGTTGGAATACCGAGTTGGTACTCACAAGATGTGAAACTCGATGCATGACCGAGAAAGAAGAAAAATGGCTAGTAATGCCTAAATCCCTGTGGAGATAAAGAGAAAGATCTCGGGCTAAATCCAATAGAGATAGGAGAATAATGGCCATACATTATGAATAAGAATAACTACAAGAAGATAAAGTTATACTCTGGGTGACGTGGAAACTCAGAGTGAGATACACCACAAGCTGATCCATTACCCGCTGAGAATTAGGAAGAGGTTGCAACTGGACCCCACCACTATCAGGGTCGATATTGGATAATGAAAACTCATCTGAGTAGATAATCAGACTGTATCGAACTAAAAGAGTGAACAACCAGGCCACTCCAGCCAACCACCTGGACTACTAAATACCTTGGCTATGGTTGTAATAAACTTGGCCCAATAAAATACAAGAGCAACAACAGATGAGACCGACTATGCAAGTTGCTATGTGAATTACTACCCAAGTTGCCGATGCCACATCAACACCTCCGAGTCAAACCAAGTACGGTACCAATTGGTAGCAACACTGTACCCCAACACCTGTTAACTATAACACAGTGCCTACCATATAGCAAATCTCAGTAATGCACACCCCCGTGTAGAAGTTTGGTGCACAACAAGCAGTGTATCAAGGTGGTTACCCTTATCAGCCACCGAAGTATGGGATAGCTGAATTATGACAGAATGATCCAACAGGGGTTGAGGAATATTTTCTGAATATGAAGCCTCAAACATTTTCAGCAAAGATCAAATCTATTGTGGCCATATGGCAAGATAGTTTATATAGAATGCGGTGCATTATTGATTTACTCTTATGATTATAGAGGATGCACATACCAGATTTTAATTCTCATACCTTGACAGGATACCTTCTTGATTAACCTGTCAATTGAAGTCATAGATATTGTTTCTTTAGTAGTAGTCCTGATTATACCATTCTTAGCCACTCTCATGATCGACCACATGAACAGAGATGTGAACTGAACGAATAGTTAAATGTTTAATCATGTTGAGCGTATATCTTTTTGATTTACACCTGATTTATTGATGTACGAAATTTTTCTCCAGATTATACCTGATTTACTGATGTACAAAATCTTTCTCCAGATTTACTCCTGTAGTGCCTCGACCAATGGCATTATATATTCGATAGAACCTGTAACCATGAGGTTAAGAATTGAAAAACCTTTATTCCATGTATTTGGACCACCGTGCAACCTAACAACCTTTGAATGCCGATTGGATTACCACAGATTTACTCCTGATCCTTTAAACTAAGGTTCATTAGATAAAGCAAGTATTGCCATTATGCTAAATTGAAAGAAGGAAATGAATTGTTTTGGACGAACATTTTGATTTATACACTCCCTGATCATTGTTGATAAAGATGTGTAGTGATAATGGAATGATTGGAAGAAAGATGATTGGATTCAGATTAAATGCTATAGCCAAGAGACCTCCGATGAAGTAATGGAGAATCTATTTTGAGATTTTTAAATGGATGGATATGAGTCATGTCTATAACAGAGTGCATGAGCAAAAGTGAGAACTATCAAGAGTAGCCAGTAAAGAAATAGATAGCACTCAATTAGAGTTAAGGATGGCTATATCGGTATGAATTTTGACAAGGTAGAAGATTCCTAAAGGCAAATCTAAGAGTGGATACAAGGATAAATTCAAAAAAATCATGGCATTAATAGTACTCGGTTTAATACAATGATAATTGAGTTATGCCCAATATTGAGTGATATGATTAAGAAAATACCAAAAGAGTTTGGCTGAATTAATGAATTTATAAGCATATACCCTAATGCTTATAGATAGACTTGGGATATGAAGTAACAATCACAAGATATTTTTGAGGTATATGAGAGAGAGATCAGGGTAGAACAGCAAGGATAAAAGAAATATAAGCTAATGAGTGCAATATGAGATTTTAACGATAGTCTTTGAAAAATCATAAGAGATGAAGGAACTAGACAAGCTCTTAAGACCTTAATACTAGATTTTGCTAGTTCAAGCCCTTTTGGACTAAATGTTGTATTAGATGAGTGTTATGAACAATGTCCAAATTGTATGGATGGGTGAAATTCGGATGCAACCTAATTAGACTTGAGATGGCAGACTTTGACGTCATTTTGGGGATAGACTGGTTGTCTCAACACTCTACAAAGTTGTTATGTGCATAGAAGAGGTTATCATTAAAGAATAAAGATGGCATATAATTTGGTTTTATTGGAAGCCTATTGCCTAGGAAGCGGAAGCTGATCCTCTCTATGCTAAAGGCGAAGAGATGCTTTGAAGAGAAAGAAGTTGGATATATGGTATCTTGTGGCATACGTTACCAAAGAAGCACCACAGATGGAAGATATTGATGTGATGCATGAATTTCTTGATGTATTTCCAGGAAACTTATCGGGTTAGCATCTGATTACGTGACCGAGTTCGTCATCGACTTGTTACCAAGGACGATACTTGTGTTAAAGGCACCATAGAGTAAGCTCCTATGGGGTTGAAGGAATTGAGACTCAACTACAGGAGTTATTAGACAAGGGTTCTAATCGGCTAAGTATTGCATCACAGGGAACGCCAATGCAATTCGTGAAGAAGAAGGACGGTAATGTCAGATTATGCATAGACTACCGGGAACTAAACAAGTTCAAGATCAAGAATCGATATCTATTACCTCAGATCGATGACTTGTTTAAATAGTTGCAAGGAGCAAATGTATTTTCTAAGATTGATCTTCGATCAAGATAGCATCAGCTAAAGAATTTTGACAGAAATATCTCGAAGATAGCTGTTAGAATCAGGATTGGACATTATGAATTATCGATTTTGACGTTTGGATTAACCAATGCCCTTACATCTTTTATGGAACTGATGAACTGCGTGTTTCATGACATGTTGGACACGTCGGTCATAGTTTTCATAGATGATATTTGGTTGATTCCAAGAATGAAGCAACTCATACAACGGATTTTAGAATAGCTTCACAACAACTGAGAAGTGAAAAGCTTATTGCCAATTCCAAGGAATATGAGACCTGATTAAACAAAGTGATCTTCTTAGATCACGTAGCATCATAAAAAGGGATTAAAGTGGACCCTATTAAGATAGAAGCAATTGTATGGTGAGAAACACCTGAAGAATATTGCAAAGATCAGAAGTTTCTTGAGTTTAGCTGGTTATTACAGACAATTTTCGGAGGACCACTCTAAGATCGCAAAACCTCTTACCAAGCTAACCAGGAAGGGAGATGAGTTTAATTGGACTGACCAGTGAAAAGAATGGTTGATATCAACTCTCACCTTGATCGTTCGTACACCAGGAAACCTTTTACCCTATACATTGAAGCTTTCGGATTGGATCTAAGATGCGAGATAATGCAAGGTAAATAAGTGATTTCATATGCTTTAAGAAAACTGAAAGAGCATGAGAAGAGTTACCCTACTCATGACTTGGAATTATCGATGATGAATTATGCAATCAAAACTTGGAGACATTATCTATACGGAAAAGAATGTTAGATTTAATGGGAATACAAGAGTTTATTTATCTCATCACCAGAAAGAGTTGAACATGAGGATAAAATAGCTGAAATTGCCCAAGGATTAAGACTGTGATATTCAGTGTCACCCGAGCAAGGCTAATGTAGTAGCAAAGGCCTTACGCAAAAAGGGATTATGAGGTCTGAAGAAGGACCAAGTATAAATGTTGTCTTATGTTCTGTAGCAACAGATTCAGATTTGGAAAAAGAGTAACATATAATAGAAGCTAGGGATGATCCAATTAAGCGAGAACTTATGGATGAACTTATGGAGCAATAATTCCTCGCTTGCGTTCAGTACATTAAAGATCATCTCTGAATTAATGGATGAAGTAAAAGTAGTAATTTTGTTAGATCTGTATATAAGAACAATGCAAGGAGATTTGGAGAAAGGAAAACCAAACCTGACTTATTTTGGATGCGGAGACGGTACTCAGATACAGTGGTAGATTCTGAATACCTGAAGATAAAGATTCGGATGTCAGGAAGAGGATAATGATAAGAGCCCATTGTACTCAATATTCAGGACATCCTGGAGTACCAATATGTATCATGAGCTGAAGAGGTTGTATTGGTAAAGAGGAATGATAACAAAGGTGGTGTAGTGCGTGTTCTAGTGTCTGGATTATCAGCAAGTAAAGGCTGAAAGACAAAGACCAACATGGCTTACTATAATAACTATCGGAGCCAGTCTGAAAGTGGAACTGCATTACAATGAACTATGTCAATGGTATACCACTGATCGGTTGACGCAGTTTGGGTGATTGTTGATCGCATTATGAAGATAGCTTATTCCATTGCGATACAACCTCGGTATGCTTTGGAGTGGCTAACTAAGCTATATATGGATAGTATTGTCAGATTGAATGGTATGCATGAGAGCTTAGTGTCGGCCAGAAGCTCATGCTTTATCTTGAAGTTTTGGAAGGATCTATAGGAAACAATGGGAACAAAGTTGAAGTTTAGTACCGTATTTTACCTTAAACCGATGGACAGTCGGGGCGGACTATACAAATCCTAAGAGATATGCCCCGAGTTTATGAAATTTATTTCAAGGAACTTGGGTTGAGAAGTTACCGTGAATTGAAGTTTCTATTAAGCTACCATGTAAATGTCACCTATCAAGCATGGTACGGTAGAAATGTCAAATTCCTTTATTTTGGAATAAAGTTGGTGAATGAAGAATTTTGGAAACCTAAGTCTAATGAAGAAAACTATCGAGTGGCAGAAAAGATCAAAGAAAAGGGGTAGGATAGCTCAGGATTGTCAGAATAGACACCAAGACCTTGAGTTCGCCATAAGTGACAAAGTGTTTTTGAAGATATCACTTGTGCATAGTTTGAAATGATTAGACAAGAAGGAAAGTAGTATTCTATATATGCGTCGAATCTTATAAACTCTGGAGAGACGTAGAAAAGTTGCATATCAATTAGCGTTACCGCTATCCATGTCTAGTGTGCATGATGTATTTCGTGTGTCTCTTTTGAAAAAGTACATTGGAGATCCATATCAAAAGTATTGAACACGGAATCACTGGATTAAATAGGAGATTTAACTATTGAAGTGGTACTAGCCTAGTTCACTAGTTGAAAGGAGACACCTTAAAAACTTGGTATACTTTATACGAAGATAATCTAACGAAGACAAGACGTGGAGAAGACGGCATGGAAAGAAGAAGATGCAATGCGGAAATATAATTCCCACCTAGTGACTCCAAAGTAAATTCAAATTTTGAGGACAAAATTTATTTTAAGGATGGGGGAGTTGTAAGATTCGTACGTTCAAATTTTAAGGATGAAATTTCGTTTAAGGGTGGTGGAGTTGTAAGACCCGCACGCTATGAACCCGGTCTAACCTTACATTTTATGTCGTGAACCGTCTACATATCATGGTCGAGCCAAGTGGTCCAAGTGTGTGAAGAAACCCAAGACCCAATATGAAAATTTATCCAAAAATAGTCAAAATGAGGCTAGCGTCGCATGTCTTAACAGACAGGTCCGACCCCCTCATCGACCCTCACTATCGACCCTCAACCACTGGTAGCAGGGGGGTCAACCCTCTCATCGACCCTCTTATCGACCCTCAATAATCGAGAAAAAATAGCACGAACCAAAAATCAGGAAACCTTCCTAATTTCAATTGGAACCTTTCCTAAACTCAATGGGACTTATTTTGGGAGGTTTCACTCTATAAATAGGACGTCCCTAAGCCTCTTTCACTCCTTTTACAACCCTAATTGGATTGAGAGAAAGAGAAGAGAAGGAACAGAAGGAGAAGAGAAGGAAAGTGGAGAAGAAGACCAAGGAGAAGGGATTCAGAGGAAGAAGCATACTTCTCAGGTATGGATACTATCTCCATGAATTTCTTAAGACCTTAGAGTAGATAATGAAGAGGGGATTATCTAGGAGGAACCCAAATCATCCATCCATGGTTTCGTTTCAATGGAAACCATGGAGGAGATCATTAAAACCATGTAGGTGAATAAAGTATAGTTCTAAATCATAGAACATGTATAGAATGGATTGTGGAAGTAAGCCATAGGACCCAACCATGAAAGAGAGAACGAAATTTGATATTTTTGACTCAAACCATGGGGGGTCACACCTAGGGTCGATGGCAGATCTGACCCTAGCATCGACCCCCAGTGTTCGAGAAATCCAGAAAAGAGGTGGTCGCACCTAGGGTCGATAGACCCATCGACCCTAGCATCGACCCTACAGTTATCAGTAAGTTAGAAAAATTGGAATAAAATCTAATTAAATTCTATCGACTTTGTTAGGTCTTCTAGTAATATATTAACAATATAAAGGTGATTCTTAAAGCTTGAAAGAGGATGTACTAGCAACCTAAGGTGAGGAAACAAGACCTACATTAACTGAATAATAACAAACTACTTTTATTTTCTTGAGTCCAATGCCATGCTTGATTCTATGTGAATATGCTTGTAATGTGCATATAACATGTCATCCAATATTTCTATTATTGTTTCATGCATATTTACTTTATTGTTGATAATATGATGATGATGATGATGATAGGAATAGGCATGTGATTGTTTGTGTGTGGTTAGTGTGCTTGATGCGAGTAGGGCATCAGGGGAAGTGTTAGGCGGTGTTTGATCCGGGCACTTTAGCTCTATCTCTAACTCAAGTCTTGTGCATTAGCATCGTCGTATCACCATTACCTTAGTAGAATTATTGTGACGTAGGGCATCAAGGACGGTCTCGGTCCTTGAGTCCTATACTCTACCGGGAGGCCTTAGCTCTATCTCTACGGGTGCTCTGAGGGATGCTGGGGTGAGGCCTTGGATACAATGTTTGACATTAGGATTGGTTAGTAGCGAGCCCCGTTTGCAGCCCTAGCCATCATGGGTTTATTTGTTGGTATGAAGTTGTGCAGCGATAAAAGTGACCTTCGTGTACAATGTTCATTATGGGTGCTGTGGGCGACGATGAGCGGTTCACCGGGCGTATCCACACTCTCGTGCATAGAGGTGCGGTGGCCACCTATCCTTTCTATAGCACAGTGCGAACGTAAAATCAGGCCAAAGATATGAATTGAATCGCATGCGTATGTATTGTTGCATTGTTTTGTTTACTCACTGTGCTCAAGTTGGAGAGCTGACCCTCGTGCGCATAAATCTTTTAGTTTCTGATGTTGCAGGTATTATGATTGAAGATTATGTCAACACGCCATGATGAGAAAGTTGTAGAGGAGGAACGTGATTCGTTTAGCGAGCATTTCAACGATGGATACGTTTAGTGTTTAGTTTTCGTATTTAAATATTGTAATATGTATTAAGTTATGTTTTGGTTACGTGGAAATTAATGGAATATTAATTATTTATCATGAATAGACCTCAGTTTATTATCTGTAAGCCTTCCGTTATTTACTTTATTACCTCTAATTATTGTGGAATGTGTTTTGGTTTATCATATGTGGGATAGCCTAAGTGAGATCCTGGTTGAACCGTTGGTTTATTGACGGTTCATCACATCATTATGGTTAGTACAGAATTGGGGTGTGACAGACCCCCCTTCGAATTAGGAAGGTTTCCTAATTTTGGTTTCTGCCTGTTTCCATAGGGCCGGATGTAGGGTCGCAGAATCCGTCGACCCTACGTTTTTAAAACATCCGACCCCATGACCAAAAGTCATGGGTTGGACTCTTTTGAGGTGGGGTCGGTGATACCTGTCTAGGCATGCAATCACACTCATATTTGACTGTTTTTGAGTTAAATTTCATACCTGGTCTTGTGGCTTCTTCACGCACTTGGTCCACTTGGCTCGACCATGATAGGTAGACCTGGTACAAGGTGGTAAGACCGGTTAGTTCGATACCGGTCTTTCAACTCCCCCCCCCCCTCTTATTAGAAATTTTGTCCTCAAAATTTTTACATACCTTCCGAGTCGAAAAGGTGAGGATATTGCTTCCGCATAGCATTTTCTTCTTCCCATGTGATCTCTTCTATATCTCGGCTCCTCTAGGTGACCTTAACATAATAACCTTTCGGCTGGTGATTTCAGTTGGTGCTACTTCGAATGTCAAATCATCAGTTAGATCTGGTGGATCCACTGTCAAAATGTGTGTTGGATCTCTGACGTACTTCTTCAATAATGAGATATGAAATACATCATGCACACTTGACATAGATGGTGGTAGTGCTAACTGATAAGCCACTTTTTCACGTTTAGCTAGAATCTCATATGGCCCGACATATCTCGGACTTAGCTTTCCTTTCTGTCTGAATCATTTTAAACCTCGCATAGGTGATACTTTCAAGAATACCTTATCACCTACGACAAATTCAAGGTCTCGACGTCGAGTATCTGCATACTTTTTCTGACGATTCTGAGCCGTTCTTACTCTTTCCTTAATAATGTCGACTACACGACAAGTATCTTCAACAAATTCTGGTCCAACAATACTCCATTCACCAACTTCATTCCAAAACAAAGGAGTTTGACACTTCCTATCATACAATGCTTCAAAGGGAGACATCTGTATAGTAGCCTGATAGCTGTTGTTATAGGCGAACTCGATCAATGGTAGTTTCTCGTCCCATGATCCTTTGAAATCAATAACACAGGCTCAAAGCATGTCTTCTAAAATCTGAATGGTATGTTCCGACTGTCCGTCTGTCTGAGGATGGAATGCAGTACTGAATTTCAGCGTTGTACCCATAGCCTTCTGTAATCCTTCCCAAAACTTTGAGGTAAAGCGTGGGTCTCTATCGGACACAATGCTTTCAGGTACACCATGTAATCTGACAATATTATCCACATATAGCTTGGCTAACCTCTCCAAGGTATACTGTGATCGTATAGCTATAAAGCGTGTTTTTTTAGTCAGACAATCTACAATCACCCAAACCGCGTCAATTACTCGGGGAGTCAATGGTAACCCGGTGACGAAGTCCATAGTGATGCAGTCCCATTTCCATGCTGGTTCTGGCAGTGGCTGCAACAATCCTATAGGTTTTTGCCTGTCACACCCTAATTCTATACTATTCAGAATGGTGTGATGAACCGTCAATAAACCAACGGTTCAACTAGGATCTCGAATAGGCTGTGTCCATTTTCTTAAACCATACAAATCCACAAACATAATCAGAGTAAATAAACAATAGTGGAAGACTTTATAATAATAAACTGAGAGTCTAACTATTATAACATAAATAAATTATCCATTTATCCTCCATTAACTAAGACATAAAATAAAATAAAATAATCAATTATATTTCCTTAATAATACAAATAAAAATCTAATCGAAGACGCATGAGTTGCACTCGCATGACGAATCATGCGACTCCATCATGACTTCTGCATCCATCGTCGCCGCATGTCCATACATCGAAGCATTCATATAGTCTTCTACGGTGGTACCTGCAGCATCAATTAAAAATATTCGATGTCGAAAGGGTGAGCACACATCACGACTCAGTGAACAAACAAAACAATGCAACAAACATATGCATGCATTCAATTCATATCTATGGTCTGGTTCATAAGTTTGCAATGTGCAATAGAAAGGTTTGGTGGCCGCCTCACCTCTATACACAGGGTGTGTAAGCCCACCCAATGGATCAAACAGTATTTTCGTCTACATCCACCCCACCATGGAATAGAGATAGAGCTAAAGTTCTTAGGACCGCACCGCATCACACTTCCTCTGATGCTCTACCCATACCAACACGTAAGCCCCTGTTGGTGAGGGCTTGCAAATTGGGCTCTCAACTAACCAATCCTAATGTCAAACAGTGTATCCAAGGTCTCACCCCAGCATCCCTCAATACGTCCATAGAGATAGAGCTAAGGCCCCCCTGACAGACTCAGAGACTACACGGTCCGAGACCACCTCCCTTGATGCCCTACGACGTAATAGTTCTACTAAAGTAATGGCGATACGACGATGTTACTAGACAAGACTTGAGTAAAGATAGAGCTAGAGTCTGGTGATTAGGATGAATCATAGTGTCACGTCCTCCCCCTGATGCCCCACTCGCATCAAGTACACTAACCACACACAAACATTCATATGCCTATTCCTAGCATCATCATCATCATCATGTTATAAATAAACTAAATTAGATATGCATGAACATTAATAGCAGAAATATTGGATGACATGTAAAATGCACAAAACACATATACAAGCATAGAATCATTCATGGCATTGGACTCAATGAATAAAAATAGTTTATTATTAACCAATTAGTTTAGGTCTTGTTCCCTCACCTTTGATTGCTAGTAGATCCTCGTTCAAGCTTTATAATTCACTTTTAAATCACTAAAAATACCTAACAAGTCGATAGATTTTAATTAGAATAAATTCCAATATGTTTAGGCTAACAGAAGCTGAGGGTCGCAGGTGGCGTAGCATCTGGGGTCTCAGTTTCTGCGACCACAGGGGTAGGGTCGCAGGGTAGGGTAGCACCTAGGGTAACAGTTTCTGCGACCCCATGGTGTAGGGTCGCAGGTGAGGTAGAACATAATTCGACCCTACGTGTGACCACACCCTCCCTGGGACTTCCCGAGGGAAAGTGGTCGATCATGTGGTCTTGTAGGGTCGGATATCATTCGACCCTATGTGCGACCTCACGTGTTCTTGGTCGACCTTTCACTCTTAAGTCCATTCCTTTATGTTTTGATCCTTTGGCTTACTATCATGGTCCACCCTATGATTGTTCTATGGCTCAAACTATAATTTTTATACACTATCCATTGTCCATAATGATTTTCTCCATGGATTCTCTTGGATTTATCCATGGATGGATGATTTGGGTTTTTCCTAATCCTATATTCTTCATAAATTATTCTAGGCTCTCAATTCAGGTAGGGATTTAGGTTCATACCTTAGGTTTGCCAAGATTCAGAGTTTTTCTCTAAACTTTCCTCTTCCTTGGTCTTCTTCTTCAATTTTTGTTGTATTCCTTCTCTAAACTTTCTCTTTGTCACACCCCAATTCCGCACTATTCAGAATGGTGTGATGAACCGCTAAATAACCAACGGTTCAACCAGGATCTCAAATAGGCTATCCCCACGTTATCCAAACTTACACACATCTGTAATCATAATCAGAGTAAATACATAATAGCGGAAATCTTGTAAATAAATGAACTGAGAACTAAGATGATATCAATAATTTAATAGCAAATTATTCTGTTTCCAACTGAGACATAAATATCTAAATATCAAATACAAGTCTTTATTAAAGGCAATAAAAGAAACCTATAAAATATCTAATCAAATACACATGAGTTGCACTCGCAAGAGGAGTCGTGTGTATCATCTTCAGCTTCAGCTTCCATAGCTGCCACGTTTCCGTACGCAGACGCGTTCATGTAGTCTTCAACGGTATAACTTGCATCATCAACTAAAAATATTCGACGTCGAGGGGTGAGCACACATCACGGCTCAGTGAGTAGCCAAAACAATGCAACATTACATATGCATGCAAAAAGTCAATTTATATCTTTGGTCCGGTTTAAAGTTTGCAGTATGCAATAGAAAGGTAGAGGTAGCCAAAGGTCACGTTTATTGACTCCGCCTCTATACACGAGTGTGTGACGTTACCCGAAGATCACGTTTATCGTCAACTCACATGCACCCAACCATGAACATTATATAACAAAGGTTACGTTTATTGCTATATAGTGCCATACCAACACGTAAGCCCCTGTTGGCGAGGGCTGCAAACTGGGCTCGCAACTAACCAATCCTAATGCCAAACAGTGTATCCAAGGCCTCACCCCAACAATCCCCTCGGAATGTCCATAGAGATAGAGCTAAGGCCCCCGGTAGAGTCGAGACTACAAGGACCGAGACCACCTCCCCGATACTCTACGACATAATAGTTCTGCTAAAGTAATGGCGATACGACGATGCCAATGCACAAGACTTGAGTTAGAGATAGAGCTAAAGTGCTGAGACCCGCCAAAGATTAACGTTTATCGACGTTCTCATCACACCTCCCCTGATACTCGCTCGCATCAAGCACATCAACCACATACATACAAGCACATGCCTATTCCTATCATCATCATCATCATCATGTTATAAACGATAAAGTAAAATATGCATGAACAAGTAATAGAAATATTGGATGGCATGTTGTATGCACATTACAAACATATTCGCATAGAATTAAGCATGGCATAGGACTCAAGAAATAGAAAACAGTTTATTATTAACCAATTTAGTTTGGGGTTAAGGTTCCTCACCTTAGCTTGCTATAAGATACTTTTCCAAGCTTTAAAATCACATTTACAATGTTATTATATTGCTAAAAGACCTAACAAAGTCGATAGAATTTAATTAGAATTAATTCTGAATTTAAAAACCATTCTGTCAACTGAGGGTCGATGCTAGGGTAGATGCTAGGGTCGATGGGTTTATCGACCCTCCCCTCTTTCTAGACTTTCCGAATGCTGAGGGTCGATGGTCAGAAACACCTAGGGTCGGATGGCCTATCGACCCTGGGTGCGACCCTCGGTGCACTTTGGTCCAATTTCCACTTTTTAATCCATTCTTCGTGTTTGGGGCCCTATGGTTTGCTTCTACATTCCATTAAACATTCATTTCTTTGGTCTGAAACCATGAATCATCCTCCTAGATGGCTTTCATGCATTCTTTTAGGGTTTTCCATGAAAACCTAACCATGGTTGGAGGGTTTGGGTTTCTCCGAGATCACTCTCTCTCCAATAACTATCCTAAGGTCTGTAGAAACTCATGGAATTAGTATCCATACCTGAGAAGATAACTTTTCTCTGAAATTCTTCTCCTTTGTGCTAAGTTCTCTTCCTTCCCTTTCTTCTTCCTCTTTTCCTTCTCCTCTCTTTCTCTCAATTCGATTAGGGTTGTGAAAGGAGTGAAAGTGGCTTAGGGACGTCCTTTAAATAGAGTAGGAACATCCTAAATAAGTCCCTCTGAGATTTGGAAAGAATCCCAATCGAAAAATATAGAAATTTCTTAATTTCTATATTCGGCATAAACCGAGGGTCGATGGGAGGGTCGATGATCCCGTCGACCCTAGGGTCTTAAGCTGTCCGACCCTCCCTTCAAAATTGAGGGTCTGATTTTCTGTTTTGGGAGGTCCGACCCTGCTTAGCTGGGTGTGCGACCCTTCCCTCTTTTTAAGTGTTTTTGGGTCGATTTGGTACCTGGGATCTCGATCTCCTTCACGCCCTTGGTCCATTTTACTCGACCATGATGGGTAAACCTGGTTCAAGGTGGTAAGACCGGGTTAGATTGACACGGGTCTTACAACTCCCCCCAACTTATAAAAATTTCGTCCTCGAAATTGTACGTACCTTCTGAATCAAATAAGTAAGGGTATTGCTTTCTCGTAGCATTTTCTTCTTCCCATGTAATTTCTTCCATGTCTCTACTTTTCCATATGACCTTAACATAGTAGATATCTCTGTTGCGTAGACGTTGAACCTTTCGACTAGTGATTTCTGTTGGTATTACTTCATATGTCAAATCATCAGTCAATTTTGGAAAATCCACTGTCAAAACATGCATTGGGTCCTGGACATACTTCTTCAATAGAGAAATGTGGAATACGTCATGTACACTTGACATAGATGGTGGTAGTGCTAACTGATAATCTACTTTTCCACGCTTAGCTAGAATTTCATACTGCCCGACATATCTTGGACTTAGTTTCCCTTTCTGTCTGAACCTCTTCAATCCTCGCATAGGCGATACCTTCAAAAATACTTTATCACCTACGGCGAACTCTAGATCTCTTCGTCGAGTGTCTGCATATTGCTTCTGACGGTTCTGAGCTGTTCTCACTCTTTCCTTGATGATGTCGACCACTCGACAAGTCTCTTCAACAAATTCTGGTCCAACAATACTACGTTCTCCAACTTCATTCCAAAACAAAGGAGTTCGACACTTCCTGCCATACAGTGCTTCATAAGGTGAAATCTGTATAGTAGCCTGATAGCTGTTGTTATAGGCGAACTCGATCAATGGTAACTTTTCATCCCATGATCCCTTGAAATCAATCACACATGCTCGTAGCATATCTTCTATAATCTGGATTATACGTTCTGACTGTCCATCTGTCTGTGGGTGGAATGCAGTACTGAACTTCAATGTTGTACCCATAGCCTTTTGCAGTCCTTCCCAAAATTTAGAAGTAAATCGTGGATCTCTATCGGACACAATGCTTTCTGGAACACCATGTAATCGAACAATATTATCCACATACTGCTTTGCTAACCTTTCGAGTGTATATTGGGGTCGTATCGGTATGAAGCGAGCTGTCTTAGTCAGACGGTCCACAATCACCCAAACTGCGTCAACTACTCGAGGAGTCAATGGTAGCCCTGTGACGAAGTCCATAGTGATGCAGTCCCATTTCCATGCTGGTTCTGGGAATGGCTGTAACAGTCTTGTGGGTCTTTGTCGTTCAGCCTTTACTTTCTGACAATTTAGGCATTGAGACACGAACTTGGCTACATCTACTTTCATTCCCCTCCACCAATATAATTTCTTCAGATCATGATACATTTTTGTACTTCCAGGATGTATCGAATAGATGGTGGTATGGGCTTCTTTCATCAGTCGGTGTCTAATGTCCATACTTTCTGTTTCAGGTACACATATTCTTCCTTTGTATTTTAGTACCTTCTCGTCATCCAAGGTGAACTCAGGGTTAGTCCTACCTTTCTCAATATCTTCTTGTACTCTTCTCAGATAAGGATCTGATTTGATAGCTGTCTTCACTTCGTCCACTATATCCGGTATAATCTTCAATGCCGCGAACATATTCGAAAACCGATGAATAAACCCTTGGTTGGCTGATTCATCCGTTGTATCTATCACATACTGCTCTTTGTCGTGATTGAATACCATTCCATTGGTACACATTGCTGCAGTCGTGCTAACTTCTCCTTGAGATTTTATCATTATTTTTCTGCTCAATGCATCTGCTACCACGTTCACTTTTCCCGGATGATACTGGATATCACAATCATAGTCTTTCAATAGTTCTAGCCATCTTATTTGTCTCATATTCAACTCCTTCTGATTAAATAAATAAGTAAGACTTTTATGGTCCGACTTAATCTGGAATTTCTCCCCATATAAATAATGTCTCCATATCTTGATGGCATGTACTACTGCCGCTAGCTCCAAATCATGAGTGGGGTAATTTTTCTCATGTACCTTTAACTGTCTTGAAGCATAAGCAATCACTTGCTCTCCTTGCATAAGCACACATCCCAATCCCAGTCCCGACGCATCGGTGTATTAAACGTCTGTCCTGGAATAGGAATAGTCAAAATTGGAGCGGATATCAATTTGGTCTTTAGTGTTTGGAAACTCTTCTCACATTTATCGGTCCACACAAACTTTTCACCTTTCTTAGTCAAACTGGTGAGAGGTACGGCAATCCGAGAATAGTCTTCTACGAATCTCCGATAATAACCAGCTAGACCCAGAAAACTTTTAATTTCTGAAACGCTCTTTGGTGCTTCCCACTTCACAATAGCCTCGATTTTGCTGGGGTCCACTTTGATTCCTTTAGCGGATACTACATGGCCTAGGAATGCGACTTCACTTAGCCAAAACTCACACTTAGAAAATTTGACATATAGTTTCTCTTTCCTTAAACGTTGTAGGGCTGCGTTTAGGTTCTTGACATGGGTTTCTTTGTCCTTGGAGTATACCAATATATCATCAATAAATACTATAACCGACGTATCCAACATATCGTGGAAAACTCGGTTCATAAGTTCCATGAACGTTGTCGGGGCATTGGTTAATCCGAATGACATAACCAAAAATTCATAATGTCCATATCTGGTCCTGAATGTTGTCTTCGAAATATCACCTTCTTTAATCTTCAGCTGATGGTAACCCGATCGAAGATCGATCTTAGAAAATACTTTTGCTCCATGTAACTGATCGAACAAGTCATCGATCCTGGGTAGTGGATATCGATTTTCGATTGTCAGTTTGTCAACTCCCGATAGTCGATACATAATCGAACGCTACCATCCTTCTTTTTCACGAACAGTACCGGTGCCCCCCATGGAGATATACTGGGTCAAATATAACCCTTGTCCAGTAGTTCTTGTAATTGCACTTTTAATTCTTTCAGTTCAGTAGGAGCCATTCTATAAGGTGCTTTTGATACTGGTGCGGCTCCAGGTATCAGGTCTATTACAAACTCTGTGGCACGGTCGGATGGTAATCCAGGTAGTTCCTCTGGAAATACGTCAGGGTAATCCTGCACAACGTCAATGTCTTCCATTCGTGGTGCTTCCTTGGTTAGGTCGACCACGGATACTAGATACCCGATTGCTCCCTTCTCAAGGCACTTCTTAGCCTTTAATGCTGAAAGTATGAGCTTGCGTCTCCGGGGAAGTTTGGTTCCCGAGAAACTTAATTCTGCTCCTTCCTTGTCTTTGAATGTTAGCTTCTTTTCGGCGCATAATAGATTTGCAGAATGCCGAGCTAACCAATCCATTCCTAAGATGACATCGAAGTCTGCCATCTCAAGTCGTATCAATGTTGCATCTAAAATTTGTTCCCCAATGAGAACTGGACATGGTCCATAACCTTTCTCTAGTTCCACTTCTAACCCCATCGGTGACCGTACAAGTAATTTGTAGTCTAATGTCTTGATGGGTAAGTTTATCTTCTTTCCAAATGACACAGATATAAATGAATGAGTAGCTCCGGAATCGAAGAGTACTCTGGCAGGTACGCCATTTATAGGTACAATACCTGTGATTTATCTTTACTTAGTCTAAATGCTCATTCAATGTAATTTTAACTTTAAAAGTTTCAGTCATACCTGTGACCACATCGGGTGATGCGGCCGCATCCTCGGACGTAACAGCATATACACGTCCCTGATGGAATTGTTTCTTGGGCTTTGGGCACTCCCTTGCCATATGTCCCGGTTGGTTGTAGTTAAAACACTTCAGGACTTCAGAATTTGGCTTTGGCTGAGGTTGAGCTGCTGGAGTAGTCTTGGTTGCAGCAGTAATATTCTAAGGACGGAAAGGCTTATACGTCTTGTTATTGCCTCCGTTGTAGGAGTTTTCGGCTGGCCTTTTGATGCCTTTGTTCTGAGTAAAATAACTCTCCTTCTGGCTCGATTCTATAACTCGAGCAATCTGGACAGCTTCATTATAAATTCTCTTTTCGAAGCCCAGAACGTGTTCTCTGATGCTTCCTCTCAGTCCCGTGACAAACCTATGGGTTTTGGTTTCTTCTTCTTGCATACTCAGTGGTGCGAAGAAAAACAGCTCTTCATAATGTTATTGGTACGCATCCACTGACATCTGTCCCTGATAAAGACTCAAGAACTCCTTCTCCATCGAATCTCTGAAGCTCCGTGGAAAATATTTCTCAAAGAAGGCTTCTTTATATATAACCCATGTCAGTAGGGCGTGCTTGGTCAGTAGATATGCCTTCGTTGATTTCCACCAATGATGTGCGTCGCCCTTGAGCATGAAGGTGGCGCATAGTACTTTCTCTTCCTCTATAATAGTCATCATGAGGAAGTTTCTCTCCATCTCGTCTATCCAGTGTGCTGGCCACAATGGATCAGATGGCTTGCCGTTGAATTCTCTGGGTTTCATCTTCAAAAATCTCTCCACTAGTCGGGAGTGGTCCAGCTGATTCTGGGGGTTTGCCCCAAACATATGGGGTGGATACTGGTAATTCCCTTGAGCTGCTTCTGGAACCTGCACTGGAATCTATGCAGCCGGTTGCTGAGGTGTCTGAGGAGCTGGGTGGTTACCCACCGATGCTGCACTAGCTTGTCCTGTGTGCAGCCTGAGTGGCTTGAAACATTATTCCCATGGCAACCTGCATCTGAGCCTGCGCGTGTTGCATCTGCTGCAGCTGCTGTGCCAGATTCATCACCACTGTTGCTAGCTCAGGTGGTGGAGGTGGCAAATTTGTAGGGTTTACCGGTTCTGGATTTCCCGGTGCATGGTTATTCTCTTGACTAGTCTCCTCCACTGGTGGTGGTGGTGGGACTGTGTTTCGGGTCTGTCGGGTCACTCTACGTCCAGACATAATTCTTTTCGGTGATGGGTGGTGCCTGAAAATCATCAAAATAGGTTAGAAGTCATTTATATTTCATGTAGGCACACTAACCGATAGTCAATTCCAATTCTAGTTCATTTTATAAAAAAACTACTGTCTTTTCCATGCAGGGTCGATGGTGAGGGTCGCTGGTATGTCCGACCCTTGGTTTCTGACCCTGGGAATGACCTGTTCTTCCCGAGAGCGGAGGGTCGATGCGAGGGTCGATGGGTGTCCGACCCTCAGTTCTGACCCTTAGTTTTCTGTTAGGTTCCCGAGAGCCGAGGGTCGATTGGAGGGTCGATCCGAGGGTCGATGGTTCCAGTCGAATTGTCCGACCCTCGAACCAAAAATCAGATTTTTAAGATCCGATTCTGGGTCATTTCTCACTATTCCTCCTCCGTTTCGACTCGTCTCTACTCTCTGAGTTGCTACAGTGCTACTCCACTGTTTTTGGTCTGTTTAACTCCGGGTTTTGACGTCCACGTCATCCCTACAGGTATATCCTCTCATCTTTACCTGTTTTTAGGTTTTTCTTTTCTAGGTTTTTACCCATTTAACTCATATTTTCCAAATTAAACTTTTTCCAACTGTAAAAATTCGATTTTTATTGGGGGCTTTTGTTATTGGTGTCTCGAGGAATGAAAGCCCTCAAAAAATTTTGAGTTTCATCGGTTGGTTATCGAGAAACTTAAAATTTTCTCTTTTTGCCCTAATTTGTCGAAATTTTTTATTTTTCTTGAATTTCTTCAAATTGAGCTTCGTCAGTTAAAATTTCCTACTGTATGTGGGTTGTAGGACATGTTTTAACCTACGTAAGTTCTAATACCCACTTGTATGGTGAGAAATGGGGTTTTATGGTCGACCCACGTCGTTATTAAATCAAATTTTAGATTTTTATCCTGCTAACTCCTTGTTTCCTTTTTCTTTCTTATTTTGCAGATACTATGGCCCGTACCAAAGTACCCAGAGTGCACGATCCACTTCGCTTCCGTTCGAATGAAGCTGAGGCACAGTATGCTGACTATGCCCGTAAGAAGGTTGAAGGGGGTCGCATGGTGAACTTGGCTGAGCTAGCCTTGTTCAATGTAGAGGGAGCATTTGGTGATATGGGGTGGCTCCCTGTCGTCACATACGACGCGTGCACATGTCCAGATTTGGTGCGCCAGTTCTATTGTAATCTCCAGGTGGTGGGCTATTACAACGACGTTGAGCATGGTCAGGAGTTGCGCATCACCAGTTACGTCAAGGGGGTGCACATCTCTTTTGATTATCGGTAATTGGCCGACTTGTTGGGCATTCCCTATGATGGCCCCATGGTGTACTGTGCGCCTGGAGAGCCACAGTTTGTTGAGATGGATATGAGGGTAGAGATCGACAACCAATTTCTCCGTCTTGATCGTTGGCAGATGAGAGCTTGTTATCTGCGTCCAGCTCCACGGGTCTTCTGTAAGATTATCCAGCATAATCTGATCCCGCAGAGTGGGCACTATGAGAGGGTGTCTTAGCTGACCCAGTTCCTGATATACAGTATATGCACTCGACAGCCCGTCTGCCTTCCATACATCATCATGCGGACGATGATTAGTGCTACATTGTCCGGTCATAGGGGTAATCTACCCTATGGACGCATGATTACAGTGTTACTGACCCGTCTGGGGGTGGATCTGGTAGATGAGAAGATCCAGGAGAAGACGTTCTCGTCGCCCCTAGATTGGGAGGCTATCTGCAAGATGGGGCTGCGAGATGCTGAGGTTAGCGATGAGGAGAGAAACGGTGATGGTGCGCCCTCACACTCGTGTCGAGATGGCTGATGCTGAGGCTGCTGCTGCTGCTGCTAGAGCTCGTGTGGATCCGGTCAACGATGACGATCGCATGTATATGGATGTCGACTCGATACCACCGCCATCACCTACACATGCGGCTGGAGTTGGTACTTCTTCTGCGGCGGCTCCTGCACCTGAGGCTGGTCCTTCCCATTCGGCTGATCCTTCACTTCCACCTTCAACCATGATGGAGATGCTACAGGAGATCAGGGATGCTCAGCGCAGATCTGATCTGAGGATGGATGAGTTGTTGGCTGCTCAACATGCATCAGACGAGCGGATGGGAGAGCTCCTAGAGGTGCAGTGTGCGACTGATCAGAGGATAGCCAGTCTCACAGCTAGTCTACAGATGACCCAGACTCAGATCGCCTGGTTGACTAGAGTCTATGCTGAGGACTATGACCGAGATCGTGAGGCCCCGCCTCCTCCTTCGCCTCCAGCTTCTTGATTGTACTTTTATTTTTCCCTTGTACTACAGAGTAACTGTCCGGGTTGTGGACTATACTCTGCTTTAGTTATGTATACACATTTTGTTTCTCTCACTCATTGTATGTAACTTGTTTTTCCTTTAATAGATGCATTATTCTCTTTTTAAATTTGGTCTCAATCATCACTGGTGCTTACAATGTGTTTGTATTAAAGCTTTTAATTTATCCTATCTCAGTTCACAATGGTCTTGAATGGGTGTCAGTTTGGCGGGCAAGGCCTCAGTCGCTCTGATACCAAGTTGTCACACCCCAATTCCACACTATTCAAAATGGTGTGATGAACCGTTAAATAACCAACGGTTCAACCAGGATCTCAAATAGGCTATCCCCGTGTTATCCAAACTTACACACATCCGTAATCATAATCAGAGTAAATACACAATAGCGGAAATCTTGTAAATAAATGAACTGAGAACTAAGATGATATCAATAATTTAATAGCAAATTATTCTGTTTCCAACTGATACATAAATATCTAAATATCAAATACAAGTCTTTATTAAAGGCAATAAAAGAAACCTATAAAATATCTAATCAAATACACACGAGTTGCACTCGCAAGAGGAGTCGTGTGTATCATCTTCAGCTCCAGCTTCCATAGCTACCACGTTTCCGTACGCAGACGCGTTCATGTAGTCTTCAATGGTATAACCTGCATCATCAACTAAAAATATTCGACATCGAGGGGTGAGCACACATCACGGCTCAGTGAGTAGCCAAAACAATGCAACATTACATATGCATGCAAAAAGTCAATTTATATCTTTGGTCCGGTTTAAAGTTTGCAGTATGCAATAGAAAGGTTGAGGTAGCCAAAGGTCGCGTTTATTGACTCCGCCTCTATACACGAGTGTGTGACGTTACACGAAGATCACGTTTATCGCCAACTCACATGCACCCAACCATGAACATTATATAACAAAGGTTACGTTTATTGCTATATAGTGCCATACCAACACGTAAGCCCCTGTTGGCGAGGGCTGCAAACTGGGCTCGCAACTAACCAATCCTAATGCCAAACAGTGTATCTAAGGCCTCACCCCACATCCCTCAGAATGTCCATAGAGATAGAGCTAAGGCCCCTCGGTAGAGTCAGAGACTACAAGGATCGAGACCACCTCCCCTGATACTCTACGACATAATAGTTCTGCTAAAGTAATGGCGATACGACGATGCCAATGCACAAGACCTGAGTTAGAGATAGAGCTAAAGTGCTGAGACCCGCCAAAGATTAATGTTTATTTGACGTTCTCATCACACCTCCCCTGATACTCGCTCGCATCAAGCACATCAACCACACACATACAAGCACATGCCTAATCCTATCATCATCATCATCATCATGTTATAAACGATAAAGTAAATATGCATGAACAAGTAATAGAAATATTGGATGGCATGCTGTATGCACATTACAAACATATTCGCATAGAATCAAGCATGGCATAGGACTCAAGAAATAGAAAACAGTTTATTATTAACCAACTTAGTTTGGGGTTAAGGTTCCTCACCTTAGCTTGCTATAAGATACTTTTCCAAGCTTTAAAATCACCTTTACAATGTTATTATATTGCTAAAAGACCTAACAAAGTCGATAGAATTTAATTAGAATTAATTCTGAATTTAAAAACCATTCTGTCAACTGAGGGTCGATGCTAGGGTCGATGGGTCTATCGACCCTCCCCTCTTTCTGGACTTCCCGAATGCTGAGGGTCGATGGTAAAAAACACCTAGGGTCGGATGGCCTATCGACCCTGGGGGCGACCCTCAGTGCACTCTGGTCCAATTTCCACTTTTTAATCCATTCTTCGTGTTTGGGGTCCTATGGCTTGCTTCTACATTCCATTAAACATTCATTCCATGGTCTAGAACCATGTATAATCCATCTAAATAGTTTTCATGCATCCTCCTATGGTTTTCCATGAAAACCTAACCATAGCTTAATGGTTTGGGTTTCTCCGAGATCACATTCTCATCAATAACTACCCTAAGGTCTGTAGAAACTCATAGAATTAATATCCATACCTGAGAAGATTAATCTTTCTCTGCAACTCTTCTCTTTTGGCTTAATTTCTCTTCCTTCCCTTTCTTCTTCCTCTTTCCTTCTCCTCTCTTTCTCTCAATTCGATTAGGGTTGTGAAAGGAGTGAAAGTGGCTTAAGGACGTCCTTTAAATAGACTAGGAACATCCTAAATAAGTCCCATTGAGATTTGGAAAGAATCCCAATCGAAAAATATAGAAATTTCCTAATTTCTATATTCGGCAGAAACCGAGGGTCGATGGGAGGGTCGATGATCCCGTCGACCCTAGGGTCTTAAGCTGTCCGACCCTCCCTTCAAAACTGAGGGTCTGACTTTCTATTTTGGGAGGTCCGACCCTGCTTAGCTGGGTGTGCGATCCTTCCCTCTTTTTAAGTGTTTTTGGGTCGATTTTATACCTGGGATCTCGATCTCCTTCACGCCCTTGGTCCACTTGACTCGACCATGATGGGTAAACCTGGTTCAAAGTGGTAAGACCGGGTTAGATTGACACGGGTCTTACAACTCCCCCCAACTTATAAAAATTTCGTCCTCGAAATTGTACGTACCTTCTGAATCAAATAAGTGAGGGTATTGCTTTCGCATAGCATTTTCTTCTTCCCATGTAATCTCTTCCATGTCTTTACTTTTCCATATGACCTTAACATAGTAGATATCTCTGTTGCGTAGACGTTGAACCTTTCGGCTGGTGATTTCTGTTGGTGTTACTTCGAATGTCAAATCATCAGTCAATTCCAGCAAATCTACTGTCAAGACATGCGTTGGGTCTTTGACATACTTCTTCAATAGTGAAATGTGAAATACGTCATGTACACTTGACATAGATGGTGGTAAGTGCTAACTGATAAGCTACTTTCCCACGCTTAGCTAGAATTTCATACGGCCCGACATATCTTGGACTTAGCTTCCCTTTCTGTCCGAACATCTTCAATCCTCGCATAGGCGATACCTTCAGAAATACTTTATCACCTATGGCGAACTCTAGATCTCTTCGTCGAGTGTCTGCCTATTGCTTCTGACGGTTCTGAGCTATTCTCACTCTTTCCTTGATGATGTCAACCACTCGACAAGTCTCTTCAACAAATTCCTGTCCAACAATACTACGTTCTCCAACTTCATTCCAAAACAAAGGAGTTCGACACTTCCTGCCATACAGTGCTTCATAAGGTGACATCTGTATAGTAGTCTGATAGCTGTTGTTATAGGCGAACTCAATCAATGGTAACTTTTCGTCCCATGATCCTTTGAAATCAATCACACATGCTCGTAGCATATCTTCTAGAATCTGGATTGTACGCTCTGACTGTCCATCTGTCTGTGGGTGGAATGCAGTACTAAACCTCAATGTCGTACCCATAGCCTTTTGTAGTCCTTCCCAAAATTTGGAAGTAAATCGTGGATCTCTATCGGACACAATGCTTTTTGGAACACCATGTAATCGAACAATATTCTCCACATACAGCTTTGCTAACCTTTCTAGTGTATATTGGGGTCGTATCGGTATGAAGCGAGCTATTTTAGTCAGACGGTCCACAATCACCCAAACTGCGTCAACTACTCGAGGAGTCAATGGTAGTCCTGTGACGAAGTCCATAGTGATGCAGTCCCATTTCCATGCTGGTTCTGGTAATGGCTGTAACAGTCCTGCGGGTCTTTGTCGTTCAGCTTTTACTTTCTGACAATTTAGGCATTGAGACACGAACTTAGCTACATCTGCTTTCATTCCCCTCCACCAATATAATTTTTTTAGTTCATGATACATTTTTGTACTTCCAGGATGTATCGAATAGATGGTGGTATGGGCTTCTTTCATCAGTCGGTGTCTAATGTCTATACTTTCTGTTTCAGGTACACATATTCTTCCTTTGTATTTTAGTACCTTCTCGTCATCCAAGGTGAACTCAGGGTTAGTCCTACCTTTCTCAATATCTTCTTGTACTGTTCTCAGATAAGGATCTGATTTGATAGCTGTCTTCACTTCGTCCACTACATCCGGTATAATCTTCAATGCCGCGAATATATTCGAGAACCGATGAATAAACCCTTGGTTGGCTGATCCATCCACTGTATCTATCACATACTGCTCGTTGCCGTGATTGAATACCATACCGGTAGTACACATTGCTGCAGTTGTGCTGATTTCTCCTTGAGATTTTATCATTGCTTTTCTGCTCAATGCATCTGCTACCACGTTCGCTTTTCCCGGATGATACTGGATATCACAATCATAATCTTTCAATAATTCCTGCCATCTTCTTTGTCTCATATTCAACTCCTTCTGATTAAATAAATAAGTAAGACTTTTATGGTCCGACTTAATCTAGAATTTCTCCCCATATAAATAATGTCTCCATATCTTGACTGCATGTACTACTGCCGCTAGCTCCAAATCATGAGTGGGATAATTTTTCTCATGTACCTTTAACTGTCTTGACGCATAAGCAATTACTTGCTCTCCTTGCATAAGCACACATCCTAATCCCAGTCCCGATGCATCGGTGTATAAAGTAAATGTCTGTCCTGGAACGGAAATAGTCAAAATTGGGGCGGATATCAATCTGGCCTTCAATGTCTGGAAGCTCTTCTCATATTTGTCGGTCCACACAAACTTCTCGCCTTTCTTAGTCAAGCTGGTGAGAGGTACGGCAATCCGAGAATAGTCTTCTACGAATCTCCGATAATAACCAGCTAGACCCAGAAAACTTCTAATTTCTGAAACGCCCTTTGGTGCTTCCCACTTCACAATAGCCTCGATTTTGCTGGGGTCCACTTTGATTCCTTCTGCAGATACCACGTGGCCTAGGAATGCGACTTCACTTAGCCAAAACTCACACTTAGAAAATTTGGCATATAGTTTCTCTTTCCTTAAACGCTATAGGGCTGCGTTTAGGTTCTTGACATGGGTTTCTTTGTCCTTGGAGTATACCAATATATCATCGATAAATACTATAACCGACGTTGTAAGCACCCCATTTTTGCCACCCTCGGCATAAGTGAACCAATATGGCAGGTTTCTAACCTTTAACCCAAAGATTTGTAATTCTCCACTGATCCCCACAGCAGGGTCATGGGCGATTATCTGCATAGATGCATAGGTCATGGAATTATCTTCGAAACGATACCAGAATTGCTCAATTCCGATATCAAATGAGGAAGATATGACCATTTTAGTCGGATGATACATATAAGGGAGGTTTCTGAAATTATTATAAATAATCCCAGGGGCCTTCATGCAAATTATCCTAAGTCGGATCGTTTGAATTTCAAAGCTTCATATCTTTCCCGTTCTACATCGGATTCAGATGATTCCAAGACCATTATTCTTCATTCATGATGTTCTACAAAGTGGACGTAAAAAATCCCGGGTAGAAGTCACCAGTGGGTCCCATGCAAACTTGCATGCAAAATGATCGTTAGAACTTCAAAGCTTCATATCTTTCCCGTTCTACATCGGATTCAAATGATTCCAAGACCATTATTCTTCATTCATGATGTTCTACAAAGTGGACGTAAAAAATCCCGGGTAGAAGTCACCAGTGGGTCCCATGCAAACTTGCATGTAAAATTATCGTTAGAACTTCAAAGCATCATATCTTTTCTGTTCTACATCGGATTCAGACAATTCCAAGGCCATTGTTCTTCATTTGTGACGTCCTACAAAGTGGAGATGGAAAATCTCGGGTGAAAATCTCTGGAGGGTCCCATGCAAAATTACATATGATAATGGTCATTTAATATTCAAAAATTCATATTTTGATCATTCCATCAGGTGATTCCTGTCTCATTATGTTCCATTTTTAGTGCTCTACAAAGTGGACGTAAAATATTTTCGGTAGAAGCCTCCGAAGGATCTCATGCAGAATGGTCAGTCAAATTATCGATAATTGGTCCGCTTAAACTTCAAAAATTCATAATTTGACCATTTTACTTCCAAATGAGGTGATTCAAGTTCCTATATTCCTCATTTTTAATGTTCTACAAAATGAACGTAAAAAATTTGGAATAGAGGCCATCGAAAAATTCCATGCGGGATGACAGCGAAAATGACCCATGAAATGACTAGGAGAAGAAACCCAGTTAATTCTAATCAATCCAGTCAACTCAGCTCAACCCAAGCTAGTTTGGACCCAACCCAGTCAACCCCGCTCAGTTCAAGTCAGTCCAGCCCAATCAATTCAAGTCAGACTAGCCTGGACCAAGTCCGTTTAACCCATGTGCAAGAATTTTATGATATCATATATATATATATATATATATATATATATATATATATATATATATATATATATATATATATATATATATATATATATATATAAATGCATTCGGTTCAACGAAAAAGAAAGAAAAGATTGAGAAGATTTGAGAGAAGGAAGAGAGAGACCGAAAAGGGAAAGAAAGGAGGGCGGTTGGAAAGAAAAGGAATAAAAAATAAAAGAAAAATCAATCAAAGAGGAGAGAGAGAGAGAAAGAATAAATAAAGAAAAAAATCAGAAAAAGTGGGGGGAAACCGAAAGGGAAATCGAGAGAGGGAGGAGAGAGAGAGAGAGAGTGAAAGAATAAATAAAGAAAAAAATCAGAAAAAGAGGGGAGAAAACCGAAAGGGAAATCGAGAAAGGGAGAGAGAGCGGTGAGAGAGAAAGAATAAAGCAAAAAAAAAAAAACAGAAGAGAGAGGGAGGAAAATCGAGGAGAAAAGAGAGAGAAGGCGGTGGAGAAGGAGGAAAAACCAAGAAAAAAAAAAAGAGAATAGAGAGAGAGAACTGAACCGAAAGAGAGGGGCTACAGCTTTTGAAAGAAAAAAAAAACAGAAGTAGAAGGAAAATTTGAGATTGAGCGAGACTCAGAGGAAGCCGAAGAAGAAGATTAAGCGGCCAAGGTAAGCCCAGCCATCCCTTTTGCTTTGGCTTTCTTTTTATTCCTTGTTTACTGCACACGCCAGATCAAAACCCACTCACACCTCACAAACTCTTAAAAAACCTATTCATCCCATTACCAATCTGCCATTCACTTCTCTCAGCACCTACATCCACCTTGAGACCGTCACATGCTGCAACCACTTACCTCCTCATTAACCAAATCCAACCCTTGATCCATCCCTACATCATTTATCCAATTACAGCCCTTTGATTTCCCATCAATCCTCTGATCCCTATGTTTTAATTTAATGTGAAATCTGATGTGAATGTGTTTGAGTTTCATATCTATTGACCCGAATGCTTGAATTTCATGTAATCAAAATTTGATTCGAATGAGTTTGAATTTGATTAAGATTAATTCATATGATTCAATATATTTTTGAATAAATTTGATTGGTTGGGTGATGATCCTATTTTGGTAATGAGATTAAGTATGTACCATGGGATGATAATTTTATTTTGATTGTGATTGATTCCATCGATTAGGTGAATATGTGATGAAAATTGAATTGATCCCATCGTAATAAAATTGAATTGATCCCATTGATTGTGGGAATTTTGATGAAATTGAGTTGATCTTATCGATCATATGAATCTTGATGAATTTGATCCGATCATATGAATTTGTAATTGAATTGATCAGATCATATGGAATTTTGATTGATCCGATCATATGATTCTTGATGAAATTGAATTTGAGCCGACTGTGGAATATTGTGATGAAATTGTAATTGATCCGATCGTATGGAATTATGATTGATTCAATTATGGCATTATGATGAAAATTGATTCGATTATGGCATTATGATGAAAATTGATCCGATTATGGCATTATGATGAAAATTGATCCGTTTATAGCATTATGATGAAGATTGATTCGATTATGGCAAAAAAAAATTGATCCGATTATGGCATTATGATGAAAATTGATCCGATCATATGGAATTTTGATGGAATTAAAATTGATCCGATCATATGCTTGGAATGATATGATTAAAAATTGAACCATTGATCTTGGAGTTTTGATTTGATCCGTTGATCATAATTTACCTTCATTTGAGTAATCTGAATGGTTAGATTATTAATTTGAGTAATCTAAACCGTTGGATTATCTTCAAAGTGATGTAAATGGATATGAATGATTAGATTATCATGATAAGTGATCTGGACCGTTAGATTATCTTTGGGAGTGGTTGAAATAATTTTGAGCGGTTAGATTACCATCAATAGTGATTTATACCGTTGAATTTTTTCATCATCAATATTTGTATGCTCATTGCCATAGTTGGATGCTTATTGCCATAATTAGGGTAGAAAACCCTAAAATGGAAAGAAAGTAACAGTTAGGGTAGAAAATCCTAAAAAAATAGAAATAAAATAATAATTAGGGTAGAAAACCCTAAAATGGAAAGAAAGTAACAGTTAGGGTAGAAAACCCTAAAAAATAGAAACAAAATAATAATTAGGGTAGAAAACCTAAAATGGAAATAAAATAATAATTAGGGTAGAAAACCCTAAAATGGAAAGAAAGTAACAGTTAGGGTAGAAAATCCTAAAAAAATAGAAATAAAATAATAATTAGGGTAGAAAACCCTAAAATGGAAAGAAAGTAACATTTAGGGTAGAAAACCCTAAGATGGAATGAAAATAACAATTAGGGTAAAAAAACCCTAAAATGGAAAGAATATAACAACTAGGGTAGAAAACCCTAAAAAAAATGGAAATAAAATAATAATTAGGGTAGAAAACCCTAAAAATGGAAAGAAAATAGCAATTAGGGTAGAAAACCCTAAAATGGAAAGAAAATAATAATTAGGGTTGGAAACCTTAAAAAATGGAAAGAATGCAGCATTTAGGGTAGAAAACCCTAAAATGGAAAGAAAATAGCAATTAGGGTAGAAAACCCTAAATATGGAAAGAAAATAGCAATTAGGGTCTTGTCATGCTTAGAAGATAGCCTACTAGATCATGCCATATAGGCTCTTGCCTTATTTGCAATACATGCCATATTTGAAAGATTTTTAAACAATCTTACTGTATGTGAATTTCTTGCCATAAATGTTTTATGTGCCATATTTAGATAGAATATTCTATTTTTTGGCAATAACTTATTTTATGCAACACCCTAGTCAAACTGCCATATCTGCACACTTCTAGAAGACAATCTAGGCGTGGGGACGTGCATTTAGGCACCCACATTCTTGGGAAGGGCATAATGGGAATAATAAAACCTTAATAAAGAAAGAGAATTCTTTGCCAAACCTTCCAAAATTAGAATTCAGAATGAAAAGGGTAATTTAAGACGATTTGCCCCTCGGCAAACCCTAAACCTAGAATAGGTTCTAAACCCTAAACCTAGAATAGGTTCTCAATCATTAACCTAGAACGGGTTATCCATCCCGAACTACGCGGATTCTGATTCCTAGGGCAAACCCTAGGATACGTAGGCCATTTGGGAGAAACCCAAATTCGGATCCACAATTTAGTCCACTTGGACTATCCATAGATCCACTAGGATATATTTATTCACACTTTAGTCCACTCGGACTATCCATGGATCCACTAGGATATTTATCCAAACCTTAGTCCACTCGGACTATCCATAGATCCACTAGGATATCTATCCATATTCCAACCCAAAAGGGGTTATCCAAATCTTAGTCCACTTGGACTATCCATAGATCCTCTAGGATACTTACCCACATTTTGACCCAAATAGGGTTATCCATCCCGAACTACGCGGATTCTGATTCCTAGGGCAAACCCTAGGATACGTAGGCCATTTGGGAGAATCCCAAATTCGGATCCACACCTTAGTCCACTTGGACTATCCATAAATCCACTAGGATATTTATCCATACTTAGTCCACTTGGACTATCCATAGATCCACTAGGATATATTTATTCACACCTTAGTCCACTCGGACTATCCATAGATCCACTAGGATATCTACCCATCAGCCCGAACTACGCGGATTCTGATTCCTAGGTCAAACCCTAGGATACGTAGGCCATTTGGGAGAAACCCAAATTCGGATCCACACCTTAGTCCACTTGGACTATCCATAGATCCACTAGGATATTTATCCACATCTTAGTCCACTTGGACTATCCATAGATCCACTAGGATATTATCCACATTCCAACCCAAATAGGGTTATTCTTAGATCCACTAGGACTATCTATCAGTCTACATGGACTATCCAGATCCTAACCCATAGGATTTCTCAACCATTCAAGCATAAATTTCAACTTGAACAATGAACTTAATCATGCACAAGCATAAATCACATCCATAAACTTTAATCACACCTGAACTACGATGGTGAACCTGATTTTCGGATTAATTCCGTGATACGTAGGCAATCTGATGGATACAGATTTGGTTCAATGATATCAAACCACTTGGTTTGGTTTTGTTTAACAAATAGAGTCTAGCACAGGAAAGGTATAGGAGACCGATTTGATCGGGCGGTTTGGGTGCCTAACCCCTTCCCATAACCGTAACCTGACGCCTACCCAATCTCTGATGGACCAGAATTCCAATCTAAGGGTCATGAGTCAATCGAAGTCTTACCTTAGGTTGAGATTTCACATTTCCAAGGTCCTAGACCTAAATCTAGGTGGCGACTTCAAAAGATTTTCCATCTTTGTCCTCACAGACGTATCCAACATATCATGGAAAACTCGGTTCATAAGTTCCATGAACGTTGCCGGTGCATTAGTTAATCCGAATGACATAACCAAAAATTCATAATGTCCATATCTGGTCCTGAATGCTGTCTTCGGAATATCACCTTCTTTAATCTTCAGCTGATGATAGCCCGATCGAAGATCGATCTTAGAAAATACTTTTGCTCCTTGTAACTGATCGAATAAGTCATCGATCCTGGGTAGTGGATATCGATTCTTGATTGTCAGTTTGTTCAACTCCCGATAGTCGATATATAATCGAACGCTACCATCCTTCTTTTTCACGAACAATACCGGTGCCCCCCATGGAGATATACTGGGTCGAATATAACCCTTGTCTAGCAGTTCTTGTAGTTGCACTTTTAATTCCTTCAGTTCAGTAGGTGCCATTCTATAAGGTGCTTTTGATACGGGTGCGGCTCCAAGTATCAGGTCTTTTACAAACTCTGTGGCACGGTCGGGTGGTAATCCGGGTAGTTTCTCCAGAAATACGTCAGGGTAATCCCGTACGACATCAATATCTTCCATTCGTAGTGCTTCCTTGGTAAGGTCGACCACTGATACTAGATACCCGACTGCTCCCTTCTCAAGGCACTTCTTAGCCTTTAATGCTGAAAGTATGAGCTTGCGTCTCCGGGGAAGTTTGGTTCCCGAGAAACTGAATTCTGCCCCTTCTTTGTCTTTGAATGTTAGCTTCTTCTCGGCGCATAACAGATTTGCAGAATGTCGGGCTAACCAATCCATTCCTAAGATGACATCGAAGTCTGCCATCCCAAGTCGTATCAATGTTGCATCTAAAATCTGTTCCCCAATGAGAACTGGACATGGTCCATAACCTTTTTCTAATTCCACTTCTAACCCCATCGGTGACCGTACAAGTAATTTGTAGTCTAATGTTTTGATGGATAATTTTGTCTTCTTTCCAAATGACACAGATATAAATGAATGAGTAGCTCCGGAATCGAAGAGTACTCTGGCGGGTACGCCATTTATAGGTACAATACCTGTGATTCATCTTTACTTAGTCTACATGCTCATTCAATGTATTTATAACTTTAAGAGTTTCAGTCATACCTGTGACCACATCGGGTGATGCGGCCGCATCCTCGGACGTAACAGCATATACACGTCCCTGATGGAATTGTTTCTTGGGCTTAGGACATTCCCTTGCCATATGTCCCGGCTGGTTGCAGTTAAAACACTTCGGGGCTTCAGAATTTGGCTTTGGCTGAGGTTGAGCTGCGGGGGTAGTCTAGGTTGCAGCATTAAAATTCTGAGGACGGAAGGACTTATACGTCCTGTTATTGCTTCCGTTGTAGGAGTTTTCGGTTGGCCTTTTGATGCCTTTGTTCTGAGTAAAATAACTCTCCTTCTGGCTCGATTCAATCACTCGAGCGATCTGGACAGCTTCATTATAAATTTTCTTCTCTAAGCCCAGAACATTTTCTCGGATGCTTCCTCTTAGTCTTGTGATAAACCTACGGGTTTTGGTTTCTTTTTCTTGCATACTCAGTGGTGCGAAGAAAAACAGCTCTTCATAACGCTCGGATGGGAGAGCTCCTAGAGGTGCAGCGTGCGACTGATCAGAGGATAGTCGGTCTCACAGCTAGTCTACAGACGACCCAGACTCAGATAGCCTGGTTGACTAGAGTCTACGCTGAGGACTACGACAGAGACCGTGAGGCACCGCCTCCTCCTTCGCCTCCAGCTTCCTGATTGTACTTTTAGTTTTCTTGTGCTACAGAGTAACTGTCCGGGTTGTGGACTGTACTCTGCTTTCATTATGTATATACATTCTATTTCTCTCTCTCTCATTGTATGTAACTTGTTTCCCCTTTTATAAATGTATTATTCTCTTTTTAAGTTTGATCTCAATCATCACTGGTGCTTATGATGTGTTAATATTACTGTTTTTACTTTATCCTATCTCAGTTCACAATTGTCTCGAATGTATGTTAGTTTAGCGGACAAGGCCTGAGAAGCTCTGATACCAAGTTGTCACACCCCAATTCTGCACATCTCAGAATGGTGTGATGAACCGCTAATAAACCAACGGTTCAACCAGGATCTCGAATAGGCTATCCCCGTTTTATCCAAACTTTCACACATCCATAATCATAATCAAAGTAATACACAATAGCGGAAAATCTATAATAAAATGAACTGAGCAACTAAGATGATATCATTAATTTAATAGCAAATTATTCTGTTTTCAACTGAGACATAAATATTTAAATACCAAATACATGTCTTTATAAATCCAATGAAAGAAACCTATAAAATATCTAATCAAATACACACGAGTTGCACTCGCAAGAGGAGTCGTGTGTATCCACTTCAGCTTCAACTTCCATGGCTGCAACATTCCCGTACGCAGACGCATTCACATAGTCTTCAACTGTATAACCTGCATCATCAACTAAAAATATTCGACGTCGAGGGGTGAGCACACAACACGGCTCAGTGAGTAGCCAAAACAATGCAACAATACATATGCATGCACATCAATTTATATCTTTGGTCTGGTTTAAAGTTTGTAGTACGCTATAGAAAGGTTGAGGTAGCCAAAGGTCGCGTTTATTGACTCCGCCTCTATACACGAGTGTGTGACGTTACCCGAAGATCACGTTTATCGTCAACTCACATGCACCCAATCATGAACAATATATAACAAAGGTTACGTTTATTGCTATATAGTGTCATACCAACACGTAAGCCCCTGTTGGCGAGGGCTGCAAACTGGGCTCGCAACTAACCAATCCTAATGCCAAACAGTGTATCCAAGGCCTCACCCCAGCATCCCTCAGAATGTCCATAGAGATAAAGCTAAGGCCCCCCGGTGGAGTCAGAGACTACAAGGACCGAGACCACCTCCCCTGATACTCTACGACAAAATAGTTCTGCTAAAGTAATGGCGATACGACGATGCTAATGCACAAGACTTGAGTTAGAGATAGAGCTAAAGTGCTGAGACCCGCCAAAGGTTAACGTTTATTGACGTTCTCATCACACCTCCCCTGATACTCGCTCGCATTAAGCACATCAACCACACACATACAAGCACATGCCTATTCCTATCATCATCATCATCATCATCATGTTATAAACAATAAAGTAAATATGCATGAACATGTAATAGAAATATTGGATGGCATGTTGTATGCACAATACAAACATATTCACATAAAATCAAACATAGCATAGGACTCAAAAAAAAATAGAAAACAGTTTATTATTAACCAATTTAGTTTGGGGTTAAGGTTCCTCACCTTAGCTTGCTAATAGATATTTTCCCAAGCTTTAGAATCACCTTTATATTGTTATTATATTGCTAGAAGACCTAACAAAGTTGATAGAATTTAATTAGAACTAATTCAGAATTTAAAACCATTCTGTCAACTGAGGGTCGATGCTAGGGTCGATGGGTTTATCGACCCTCCCCTCTTTCTGGACTTCCCAAATGCTGAGGGTCGATGGTCATAAACACCTAGGGTCGGATGGCCTATCGACCCTGGGTCCGACCCTCGGTGCACTCTGGTCCAATTTCCACTTTTTAATCCATTCTTCGTGTTTGGGGTCCTATGGCTTGCTTCCTACATTCACTCAACATTCATTCCATGGTCTAGAACCATGTATAATCCATCTAAATAGTTTTCATGCATCCTCCTATGGTTTTCCATAAAAACCTAACCATAGCTTAATGGTTTAGGTTTCTCCGAGATCACATTCTCATCAATAACTACCCTAAGGTCTGTAGAAACTCATAGAATTAGTATCCATACCTGAGAAGATTAATCTTTCTCTGCAACTCTTCTCTTTTGGCTTAATTTCTCTTCCTTCCCTTTCTTCTTCCTCTTTCCTTCTCCTCTATTTCTCTCAATTCGATTAAGGTTGTGAAAGGAGTGAAAGTAGCTTAGGGACGTCCTTTAAATAGACTAGGAAAATTCTAAATAAGTCCCATTGAGATTTGGAAAGAATCCCAATCGAAAAATATAGAAATTTCCTAATTTCTATATTCGGCAGAAACCGAGGGTCGATGGAAGGGTCGATGATCCCGTCAACCCTAGGGTCTTAAGCTGTCCGACCCTCCCTTCAAAACTGAGGGTCTGACTTTCTGTTTTGGGAGGTCCGACCCTGCTTAGCTGGGTGTGCGACCCTCCCCTAAATTTAAATCTTTTTGGGTCGATTTTATACCTGGGATCTCGATCTCCTTCACGCCCTTGGTCCACTTGACTCGACCATGATGGGTAAACCTGGTTCAAAGTGGTAAGACCGGGTTAGATTGACACGGGTCTTACATATAACTTCTCTTTCCTTAAACGCTGTAGGGCGGCGTTTAGGTTCATGATATGGGTTTCTTTGTCCTTGGAATATACCAATATATCATCAATAAATACAATAACCGACGTATCCAACATATCGTGGAAGACCCGGTTCATAAGTTCCATGAAAGTTATCGGTGCGTTTGTTAATCCAAAAGACATGACCAAGAATTCATAATGTCCATATCTGGTCTTGAAAGTTGTCTTAGGAATATCACCCTCTTTAATCTTCAACTGATGATAGCCTGACCGAAGATCGATCTTAGAAAATACTTTTGCTCCTTGCAACTGATCGAACCAGTCATCGATCCGAGGTAGTGGATATCGATTCTTGATTGTCAGTTTATTCAACTCCCAATAGTCGATACACAATCGAACGCTACCGTCCTTCTTCTTTACGAATAATACCGGTGCTCCCCATGGTGATATACTGGGTCGAATATAACCCTTGTCCAGCAGTTCCTGTAGTTGCACTTTTAATTCCTTCAGTTTTGTAGGAGCCATTCTATAAGGTGCTTTTAATACTGGTGTGGCTCCGGGTATAAGATCTATCACAAACTCTGTGGCTCGATCGGGTGGTAATCCTGGTAGTTCCTCCAAAAATACGTCGGGATAGTCCCGCACGAATCAATATCTTCCATTCGCGTGGTGCTTCCTTGGTTAGGTCAACCACTGATACTAGATACCCGACTGCCCCCTTCTCAAGGCACTTCTTAGCCTTTAGTGCTGAGAGTATGAGCTTGCGTTTACGGGGCAATTTGGTTCCCAAAAAACTAAATTCTACTCCTTCTTTGTCTTTAAATGTTAGTTTCTTTTCGACGCATAATAGGTTCGTAGAATGCCGAGCTAACCAGTCCATTCCCAAGATGACGTCAAAGTCTGTCATCTCCAGTTGGATCAAAACTGCATCTAAGGTTTTTTCGCCAATGAGAACTGAACATGGTCCATAACCTTTCTCTAATTCCACTTCTAACCCCATCGGTGACCATACAAGTATTTTGTAGTGGATCAAAACTGCATCTAAGGTTTTTTCGCCAATGAGAACTGGACATGGTCCATAACCTTTCTCTAATTCCACTTCTAACCCCATCGGTGACCGTACAAGTATTTTGTAGTCGATCAAAACTGCATCTAAGGTTTTCTCACCAATGAGAACTGGACATGGTCCATAACCTTTCTCTAATTCCACTTCTAACCCCATCGGTGACCGTACAAGTATTTTGTAGTCCAATGTTTTGATGGGTAATTTCAACTTCTTTCCGAATGACATGGATATAAAGGAATGAGTAGCTCCTGAATCAAAGAGTACTCTGGCGGGTATGCCATTTATAGGTACTATCCTGTGATTTATTTTACTTAGTCTACATGCTCATACAATGTAATTACAATTTAAAAAAGTTTCAGTCATACCTGTGACCACATCGGGTGATGCGGCAGCATCCTCGATTGTAACCGCATATACTCGTCCTTGATGTAACTGCTTCTTGGGCTTAGGACACTCCCTTGCCATATGTCCTGCTTGGTTGCAGTTATAACATTTTGGACCTTCAGGATTTGGCTTTGGCTGATGTTGAGCTGCTGGAGTAGTCTTGGGTGCAACAGTAAAGCCTTGAGAACGAAAGGGTTTAAATGTCTTGTTGTTCCCTCCGTTATAAGCATTTCCGGCTGACCTTTTTATACCTCTGTTCTGTGTAAAATAACTCTCATTCTGGCTCGATTCTACAACTCGAGCAATTTGAACAGCTTCGTTATATACCTTCTTTTCCAAGCCTAGAACATGCTCTCTGATGCTTCCTCTAAGCCCCGTGAAAAACCTACGGGTCTTAGTGTCTTCTTCTTGCATACTAAGTGGTGCAAAGAAAAACAGCTCCTCATAACGCTGTTGATATGCATCCACAGACATCTGGCCCTGATATAAACTCAGGAACTCCTTTTCCATAGCATCTCTGAAGCTTCGTAAAAAATACTTCTCAATGAACGCTTCTTTATAAATAGCCCAAGTCAATAGGGTGTGCTTGGTCAGTAGATATGCCCTGGTAGATTTCCACCAATGATGTGCATCTCCTTTCAGCATGAAGGTGTCACATAACACCTTTTCTTCTTCTGTGATAGTCATCATGAGAAAGTTTTTCTCCATCTCATCGATCCAGTGTGCTGGCCATAACGGATCAGATGGTTTACCGTTAAATTCCTTGGGCTTCATTTTCAAAAATCTCTCAACCAGTCGAGAGTGGTCCATCTGATTGTGGGGGTATGCCCCAAACATAGGTTGTAGATACTGATAATTAACCTGAGCTGCTTTCGGACGGGGTACTGGAATTTGTGCAGCTGGGGGTTGAGGTGTTTGAGGTGCTGGGTAGTTACCCACCGGTGCTGCACTGGCTTGTCCGGTCTGCATGGGTGTAGCATGTGCGGCCTGGAACATAATCCCCATTGCAACTTGCATTTGAGCCTGTGCGTGTTGCATTTGTTGCAGCTGTTGTGTTAGATTCATTACCACGGTTGCTAACTCCGGGGGTGGAGGTGGCAAGTTGGCAGGATTTGCCTGGTCTGGATTTCCTGGGGGTACAACCTGCGGATTTCCTTGGGCGTATATATCTTCTTGGCTAGTTTCCTCCACAGGTGGTGGTGGAACTACATTTTGGCTTTGCCTGGTAACTCTATGCCTAGAGATAATTTCTTCTGAGATTGGTGGTGCCTGAAAATCATCAAAATAGGTGAGACAATCATTTATACTACATGTAGGCACGCTAACCGATGTAAAATTTCAAAATTTTCAGCTCATTCTATGAAAAATACTATCTTTTCTATGCAGGGTCGATGGTGGGGATCGATGGTATGTCCGACCCTCAGTATCCGACCCTGGGGATAACCTGTTCTTCCCGAGAGTTGAGGGTCGATGGGAGGGTCGATCCGAGGGTCGATGATCCTGATCGAATTGTCCGACCCTCGACTAAAAATCAGACCTTTAAGATCCGATTCTGGGTTCATTCTCTATTATTTCCCTCCCGTTTCGACTCATCTCTCACCTTTGAGTTGCTACAGTGCCACTACACTGTTTTGGTCAGTGGATCCGTGTTTCGTCGTCCACGTCATCCCTACAGGTATGCTTTCTTGTTTTTACCTGTTTTTAGGTTTCCATTTCTAGGTTTTTGTCCCTTTAACTTGTATTTTCAAATTAAATTTTTTCCAACCGTAAAAATTTGATTTTTATTGGGGGCTTTTGTTATTGGTGTCTCGAGGAACGAAATCCCTCAAAAAAATTTGAGTTTCATCGGTTGGTTATCGAGAAACTTGGATTTTTGCTCTTTTTTCCCTAATTTGTCGAAATTTTTTATTTCTGGCAATTTCTTCAAATTGGACTTCATTAATTAGAATTTCCTACTATCTGAGTGTTGTAGAATATGTTGGAACCTACGTAAGTCCTCCTGCCCACGTGTATGGGTGACAAGTGAGGCTTTTGGCCAACTTACATCGTTATAATGTCAAATTTCAGATTTTTATCCTATTAACTCATTATCTGTTTTTCCTTCCTATTTGGCAGATACCATGGCTCGTACCAAGGTACCCAGAGTTCGTGATCCACTTCGCTTCCGCTCCAACGAAGCCGAGGCACAGTATTCCCACTATGCTCGTAAGAAGGTAGAGGGTGGTCGTATGGTGAACTTAGCTGAGTTATACTTGTTCAACGTGGAGAGGGCCTTTGGTGATATGGGGTGGCTCACTGTCATCACCTACGATGCTTGCACATGCTTGGATTTAGTGCGACAGTTTTATTGTAATCTCCAAGTGGTGGGGGATTACAATGATGTGGATAGGGGTCACGAGCTACGCATCACCTGCTACGTCAAGGGAGTGAACATTTCATTCGATTGTCGGCAACTGGCCGACCTACTGGGCATTCCCTATGATGGCCCCATGGTTTACTATGCTCCTGGAGAGCCCCAGTTCGTTTCCCTAGAGATGAGGGCTGAGATTGATAGTCAGCTACTACGACCTGATCGCTGGCAGATGAGAGCTTGCTATATGCGTCCTGCTCCATGGGTCTTTTGCAAGATTATCCAGCATAATCTGATCCCACAGAGTGGCCATTACGAGAGGGTTTCTCAGCTGACCCAGTATCTTCTGTACAGCATTTGCACTAGACAGCCCGTCTGCCTTCCTTACATCATCATGCAGACTATGATCAGTGCCACACAGCCCAGTCATAAGGGTAATCTACCCAATGGACGTATAATCACTGTTCTGCTTACCCGCCTGGGGGTTGATTTAGTGGATGAGAAGATTCAGGAGAAAACCTTCTCATCGTCTCTAGATTGGGAGGCTATCTGCAAGATGGGTATGCAGGATGCCCAAGTCAGTGACGAGGAGAGGAATGAGATGGTGCGCCCTCACACTCGCATCGAGATGGCTGACGTTGAGGCAGCTGCTGCCGCTGCTAGAGTTCATGCGGATCCTGCCGATGACGATAACCGCATGTATATGGATGTCGACTCGATACCACCGCCTTCACCCCAACATGCGGCCGGAGTTGATACTTCCTCTGCGGCGGTTCCTACACCTGAGACTGGTCCTTCTCATGCGGCTGGTTCTTCACGCCCACCTTCTGATATGATGGAGATGTTGCATGAGATCAGAGAGGCTCAGCGCAGATCTGATCTGAGGATGGAGGAGCTTTTAGACGCCCAGCGCCGGACTGATCAGTGGGTGGCTGATCTTACGGCTAGTCTTCAGGCGACTCAGACTCAGGTGGCCTAGTTGACTAGAGGCTATGCCGAGGACTATGACAGAGATCGTGAGGCACCGCCTCCTCTTTCACCCCCAGCTTCTTGATTGTATTTATTTTCTTTGTACTACAGAGTAACAGTCCGGGTTGTGGACTGTACTCTGCTTTAGTTATGTATATACGTTTGTTTCTCTCTCATTGTATGTAAAATTGTTTCCCCTTTAATAGATGCATTATTCTCTTTTTAAATTTGGTCTCAACCATCACTTGTGCTTATAGTGGGTTAATATTACTGTTTTTACTTTTATCCTATCTCAGTTCACAATTGTCTTGAATGTATGCTAGTTCAGCGGACAAGGCCTGAGATGCTCTGATACCAAGTTGTCACACCCCAATTCCGCACTATTCAGAATGGTGTGATGAACCGCTATCAAACCAACGGTTCAACCAGGATCTCGAGTAGGTTGTATCCGTGTTATCTAAACTCCATACATCCACGTTCATAATCAGAGTAAATATATAATAGCGGAAGTCTTATAATAAAATGAACTGAGAATCTACTGTGATATTAATATTTAAATAGCAAATTATTCTGTACCAACTGAGACATATAAATATCAAATACATGTCCATAATAAATCCAAGTAAGAAAACTAAGAAAATATCTAATCAAATACACATGAGTTGCACTCACAAGAGGAGTCATGTGTATCCACTTCAGCTTCAACTTCCATCGCCGCAACGTTCCCGTACGTTGGAGCATTTACATAGTCTTCAACGGTATAACCTGCATCATCAACTAAAAATATTCGACGTCGAGGGGTGAGCACACATCATGGCTCAGTGAGCAAACAAAACAATGCAACAGTACATATGCATGCAATCAATTCATATCTTTGGTCTGGTTTATAGTTTGCAATGCGCAATAGAAAGGTTGGGTGGTTAAAGGTTAACGTTTATTGACCCCGCCTCTATACACAGGGTGTGGAAGTCCGCCCAAAGGTTAACGTTTATTGTCATCCCCATCCACCCTAATCATGAATATTATACAACAAAAATTAACGTTTATTGCTGTATAGTGCCATACCAACACGTAAGTCCCCTGCTGGCGAGGGCTTGCAAACTGGGCTCGCAACTAACCAATCCTAATACCAAACAGTGTATCCAAGGCCTCACCCCAGCATCCCTAAGAATATCCATAGAGATAGAGCTAAGGCCCCCCGGTAGAGTCAGAGACTACAAGGACCGAGACCACCTCCCCTGATACTCTACGACATAATAGTTCTGCTAAAGTAATGGCGATACGACGATGCTAATGCACAAGACTTGAGTTATAGATAGAGCTAAAGTATTGAGACCCGTCAAAGGTTAACGTTTATTGACGTTTTCATCACACCATTCTGAATAGTGCAGAATTGGGGTGTGACAGTTCTTCTCATGTGTCTTCAGTTGTATTGAGGCATCTGCAATTACTTGTTCTCCTTGCATAAGCACACATCCCAAACCTAACTCAGACGCATCGGTGTACAAGGTAAATGGTTGACCTAGAATCGAAATGGTCAAGATGGGAGCTGATATCAATCTAGCCTTCAATGTTTGGAAACACTCTTCACATTTATCTGTCCAAACAAACGTTTCTCCTTTCTTTGTCAGACTGGTGAGTGGTACTACGATTCTAGAATAATCTTTTATGAATCATCGATAGTAACCAGCTATACCTAAGAAATTTCTGATTTCAACAACATTCTTAGGTGCTTCCCATTTTATAATGGCTTCAATCTTGCAGGGATCCACTTTGATTCCTTCAGCGGATACAACATGGCCTAAGAAAGCAACTTTAGCTAGAATTCACACTTTGTAAATTTAGCGTAAAACTTCTCTTTTCTTAGCCGCTGCAAAGCGGCTTTTAGATTTGTGATATGAGTTTCTTTGTCCTTGGAGTAGACTAGTATGTCATCAATAAACACGATGACAGAAGTATCCAACATATCGTGGAATACCCAATTCATGAGTTCCATAAAAATTACGAGAGCGTTAGTCAATCCAAAAGACATGACTAAAAATTCATAATGTCCATATCTGATTCTGAATGCTGTCTTTGGAATATCATCTTCCTTAATCTTCAACTGATGGTATCCTGAGAAGATCAATTTTAGAGAACACTTTGGCACCTTGCAACTGATCAAACAAGTCATCGATCCAAGGCAACGGGTACCGATTCTTGATTGTAAGCTTATTCAATTCTCGATAATCTATACACAGTCGAACGCTACTGTCCTTCTTTTTCACAAACAACATTGGCACTCCCCATGGTGATATGCTGGGTCTAATATAGCCCTTGTCTAGTAATTCTTGTAATTGGACCCTTAGTTCCTTCAGTTCAGTAGGAGCCATTCAATATGGCACTTTAGATACTAGGGCGACTTCGGGTATAAGATCTATAACGAACTCTGTCGCTCGGTCAGGTGGTAGTCCTGGTAATTCCTCAGGAAATATATTCGAAAATTCACGCACAACTTCAATATCCTCCATTCGTGGTGCTTCCTTAGTGAGGTCAACCAAGGATACTAGATACCCAATTCCTCCTTTCTCGAGGCATTTTCTAGCCTTTGATGCAGAGAGAATGAGTTTTCGTTTACAGGAAAGTTTGGTTCCCACAAAACTAAACTCTGCTCTTTCCTTGTCTTTAAATGTCAATTTTTTTTGCACATAATAGGTTTGCAGAGTGTCGAGCTAACCAATCCATTCCCAAGATATCGTCAAAGTCTGCCATCTAGAGTTAAATTAAGGTTGCATCCAAAATCTTCTCGTCGATAAGAACTAGACATGGTCCATATCCTTTGCCTAGTTTCACTTCTAATCTCATAGGTGATCGTAGAAGTAGTTTGCAGTATAAAGGTCTGAGGGGTAGATTTAACTTCTTTCCAAACGACACAGATATAAAAGAATGAGTAGCTCCAGAGTCAAAGAGTACTCTGGCGGGTAAGCCATTAATAGGTACGATACCTGTGATTTGATTTAATTTAGTCTACATGCTCACACAAGTTAGTACAAAATGAAAGATTTAGGTCATACCTGTGACCAAATTAGACGATGCGGCAGCATCCTCAGAAGTAAATGCAAAAACCATTCCTTGTTGTAGCTGCTTCCTTGGCTTAGGACACTCTCTTAAATAATGTCTTACTTGATCGTAATTGAAGCATTTGACTCCAGCATTACTTTGCTTCTGTTGAGGTTGGGCTGTCGGAGTAGTCTTGGCTGCAACATTGAAGCCTTGAGTGCGGAAGGGTTTAAATGTCTTTGAGTTCCCTCCATTGTATGAGTTTCCATTGGGCCTCTTTATACCTCTGTTCTAAGCAAAATAACTTTCCCTCTGGCTTGATTCCAGTACTCGATCAATCTATACAACTTCATTATAAATCTTCTTTTCTAGTCCCAATACATGCTCACAGATGCTTCCCCTAAGTCCCATAACAAACCTTCGGGTTTTGGTATTTTCCTCCTGCATGCTAGAAGGAGCAAAGAAAAATAGTTCTTCATAACACTGTTGATATACATCTACAGTCATCTGTCCCTGATACAGACTCATGAACTTCTTTTCCATTTGATCTCTGAAACTCCTGGAAAAATACTTCTCAAAGAAAACTTCTTTGTAAATAACCCATGTCAGTTGGGCATGCTTTGTTAACAGATAACTTGTAGTTGATTTCCACCAGTGGTGTGCGTAACCTTTCAATATAAACGTGGCACATAATACATTTTCTTCTTCATTTATAGTCATCATCATAAAGTTTCTTTCCATCTCATCGATCCAGTGAGCTGGCCACAACAGATCTGATGGCTTGCCCATGAATTCCTTCGGCTTCAACTTTAGGAAACGCTATATCAGTATGGAGTGATCAAGTTGATATTGTGCATATGCCCCATACATAGGCGGTTGGTACTAATAATTACCTTGGTTATACCCGCCTTGCGGTGCTTCAAGGTTTTGCACTTGGCCTTGTACTGCTAGTGTTTGCGGTGCTTGAGGTACAGTGTTGCTACCACCAGGTGTCGTACTAGCTTGTCCTGTAGGTAGAGAAGTTGATGTTGTGTTTGCAATTGGGAAAGAAATTCCCATAGCAGCTTGCATATTGGCTTGCATTTGCTGTATATGCTACATTTGTTGTGCCAAATTCATCACCACAATAGCCAAATCCGTAGGTGGTGCAGGTAAGTTAGTTGGGTTAGCTTGGGAGTGAACATTCTGAGGTGCAGCATTCTGAGCTCTAATATTTCCTTCTTACCCTTGCTGACCTTCATTGTCGTTGGTCTCCATAGGTGGTGGAGATGGGTTTGCATTCTGTCTCCTTCTACTTACTCTGATATGTTATTGGCAAAGCTACACAGGTGAGACAAAATAGAGTGGTGGTATTGGGTTAGTCTCACAGTGGAAGGCGAGAGAAAAATAAGATTAATAGGAAAAAGTACGAACAGAATCAAAATGCAGACAACAATCAGTCATACGGTCGATGGCTTACGATCGCATGTTGTGCGACCTTAGGTGAGACCATCGAATCCCTGGCAACTTACCGAGACCCTATGGTCGATCATAGGGTCGATGGTTTTGGTCGAATTGTGTGACCATAAGATTCAAAACCAATTTTTAAACCTGTTTTCTTGAGATTTTCCCTCTCATTTCCCTTTCTTCTTCCTATGGTCTCAACTCAACTCGCCACCAGTGAGTTGCTACAATATTAACCATACGAATTTAGTGATTTTTCATAGACCCATAATCTTCATTCCATTCCTCAAGATATGTTCTCTACTCTTTCTCCTTTTTAAGCTTTCATACCTAGGTTTTGCTCTATTTATAGGGTTTTCTTCACATTAATATTTTTCTGACAGTAAAAATTTGATTTTTATTGGGCGTTATTGCTATTGGCTACCCAACGGATGAAATCCCTCAAAAACATTCGAGTTTCGTCAGTTAGTTTAGTAGAAACTTGAAAATTCCCATTTTGACCTAAATTTTGGGGTTTTTCCCAATTGTCAACATTTCTTCAAATTCGACCTACCTAGTTTAAATTTCTAATTGTATGAGCCTTACAGGATGGTTTGGGACCTATATAAGCCCTCCTGCCTAAATGTTAGGGTAAAAAGTGAGGCTTTTTCCCATTCTACGTCGTTATGCTGTCAAATTTTCAAATTTATCTAACTTGTTTTTCTTATTTTCTTCTCTTGTAGTTATCATGGTTCGCACTAAGGTTCCTCGAGTTCATGACCCACGTCGCTTCCGGTCCATGGAAGCAGAAACACAATACCCTTGGTTTAATCGAAAGAAGGTGGAAGGGGGTAGATGTGTTAACTTAGCCCATTTAGCCCTGTTTGATGTGGAAAGGGCATTTGGTGATATGGGCTAGCTTCCAGTGATTCTGTATGAGGCTTGCACTTGCCCAGACTTGGTCAAGCAGTTCTACTGTCACCTACAGGTAGAGGGTGACCTAGAGGATGTTGACGGGGGTAGAGAGCTTCGGATCACCAGCTGGGTGAAAGGGGTTCCGATCTCTTTCAACTGTCAGGGGTTGGCTGATCTCCTAGGCATCTCAAATGATGGTCAGTTGGTTTATTGTGCACCCAGGGAGCCACAGTTTCTGTCTACATAGGTGCATGTAGAAATAGATAACCAGATTCTTTGGGATGACCGCTGGGAGATGAAAGCAGTCAACTTGCATCCAGAGCCACGGGTCTACTATAAGATTATCCAACATGATCTTATTCCCCAATGCGGATACTACGAGATGGTCTCACAATTGACTCAGTACCTGCTATACTGTATCTGTACTAGGCAGCCAGTCAGCCTCCCATATATTATTCTTCGGACTATGCACAGAGCTACGTTTCCTGACTCGAGAGGTAACTTGCCCTATGGGCGACTGATCTCCACCCTACTTGCTCATCTACAGGTGGAACTAGTGGATGAGAGGATCTTTGAGGACACCTTCTTAGCTGACCTTGATTGGGAGGCCATCAATAGGATGGGAATAAGAGAGATACAGGTCAGTGATGACGAGAGGAATGCTATGAGAAGTCCTCTCACTCGAGTAGCGAACTTCTCATAGCGACAGTAGATGCAGAGGCGGCAACAGCAGCAGTAGTAGAGGCACAAGTCAGTGATGATGAGGAGGATGATGATCGGATGTACATGGATGTGGATGTCATCCCTCCCCCATCACCACAGCATTCTACTGGAGCCACCCCTTCTCGGGCTTCTCATTCAGCTGGCCCTTCACGCCCACACCAGATGACATGATGGGGTTGTTATGTGAGATTCAAGAGGCTCAGCACGTAACTGATTGGAGAGTAGGAGAGCTTCTAGATGCCCAGCGCTCTACAGACCAGCGGATAGTGGATCTGATAGCTATTCTCCTAGCGACTCAGACTCAGGTAGCCTGGCTCGCGAGAGTATATGCTGAGGACTATGATAGAGATCGTGAGGCACCTCTTCCTCTAGCACCTCCAGCTCCATGATATCATTTATTTCTTTCTCTCATTTAATTTACAGAGTAACAGTCCTGATTTGTGGACCATACTCTAATTCGAATGTATCTTGTCTTACTCCCATTTGTGTATATATATATATATATATATATATATATATATATATATATATATATATATATATATATATAATTGATTTCCCATTTACATATGTACATTATCCTCTTTCTTAGTTTATCTCTCATACACCACAGGTGTTTATGGTGTGTTCTTATTACAGCTTTTAATTTTTATCCTAACTCAGTTCATGACTCACATGGAAATAGTTAGGTCAATGGGTAAAACTCAAGATGCTTTGATACCAAGTTGTTACACCCCAATTCTGGTCTAACCGAAATGGTGTAATGAACCATCAATAAACCAATGGTTCAACCAGGATCTCATATAGGTCATACCCACTATATCAAACCACACATACATTCCACATTAATAATCAGAGATAATAAACAAATAAGCGGAAATCTTATAGATAATGAACTAAGTATCTAACAATGATAATAAATAATTAATTCGATTATCTCCAAAACTCAAGACAAAAAAGTATATAATCCATTACATGTTCCATTAATCGAATATAGCTAAACTAATCAAAGATGCACTGATCACACTCGCATGATGAATCATGCGCATCTTCAACAACTTCTACATCTATGGCGGCAACGTGTCCATACGTCGATGCATTCATATAATCTTCAATAGTAAGACCTCCATCATCAACTAAAAATATTTGACGTCAAAAGGGTGAGCACACATCATGGCTCAATGAGTAAACAAAACAATGCAACAAACATATGCATGTATTCAATTCATATCTTTGGTCTGATTTTTAAGTTTGCAATGTGCTATAGAAAGGTTTAGTGGCCCCCACACCTCTATACACGAGTGCGTGAATTCGCCCAATGGATCAAACACCATTGTCATCCCACATGCACCCACCATGGAATAGAAATAAAGCTAAAGTGTCCTAATCAAACACCGCCAACACTTTTCCTAATGCCCTACCCATACCAATACGTAAGTCCTTATTGGCGAGGGCTTACAAACTGGGCTCGCAACTAACCAATCCTAATGCCAAACAGTGTATCCAAGGCCTCACGCCAGCATCCTTTAATACGTCCATAGAGACAGAGCTAAGGCCCTCCGGCAGAGTCAGAGACCACACAGTCCGAGACCACCTCCCCTGATTCCCTACGACGTAATAGTGCTGCTAAGGTAATGGAGATACGATGATGTTAGTAGGCAAGACTTGAGTAGAGATAGAGCTAGAGTCTGGTGATGAGGTCAAAGACCACCATGCCACGTCCTCCCCCTAATGCTCCACTCGCATCCAACACACCAACCACACATATACATTCACATGTCTATTCCTAGCATCATCATCATCATCATCATCATCATGTTATAAATAAACGGAATTAAATATGCATGAGTAGTAATAGCAGGAATATTGGATGACATGTGAGATGTACATTACAAACATACAAGCATAGAATCAATCATGGCATTTGACTCAAATAAATAAATAGTTTGTTATTATCCAATTAGTTTAGGTCTTGTTCCCTCACTTGTTGGTAATACTTGATCTCCTTCCAAGCCTTGAAATTCTCTTTGAATTGATTTAACAACCTAAAAGTTATATGAATTTAAGTTAGGGTTCATATGTAACATGTTACAGTAGTCAAAAATTGAAACGGAGCACTGATAGGTGTCTGATTGGTCCTATGGTCTCATACTGTATCGACCTTACTGCCTACGGTCGATACCCTATGGTCGCATATGGTGCGACCGTAGCTGCGACCATATGATTTCTGGATCCTTTCGAATGCCTATGGTCGATCCTTTGGTCATGTTGGTCATGTTATGGTCGACCGTAGCTGCGACCTTGAGATTTTTGGTCACAGACTATGTGCAATTCGAGTTCTTCCTGGGTCAAATCCTCTACTCTTCAATTGGATTTATTTTAAGGTCATCCTATGGCCATCATTAGTAGTTTCTTATCAACCATAATCATCAAACTCACTCCTCATGGTTCTCCTTAGGATTTTCTCAAGGAAATCACATGGATCATAATAGACTGATATTGCCTATTTTCCATAGAAATCTTATTCCATAGAGTTTACATCTCCAGGGATTAGGTTCATACCTTTGCCTGTAATAGAGAGCCAATCTCTTCCCAGCAAATTTCAATCCTTATCCTTTTCTTCTACTCCTTCTCTTCCTTCTCTTCCCTTCTCTTTTTCTAGGGTTTACTAATGTTCTAAAAGAGTGAAAAAGGGCTGAGGGATGTCCTTTATATAGAAGAAAACTCTCCATATAGAGTCATCTTTCAATTAAGAAAGAAATCCCTTAGTTTAGGAAAGTTTTCAAAACTCGAAGTTTGATCTGGGGTCTCACGGTCGAAGGCTACGGTCGCAGAACCCATCGACCGTAGGGTCGAAATCATCGACCGTAGGGTCATTGATCAGTGACCATTGTTTCTTTCCATATGGTCGACCATACCTACCTAGGTATGCGACCATATGTATACAGTTTTGGGTGTTGAGTCGATTTTTATACCTGGTTTTTTATCTATCTTCACGCGCTCGGTCCACTTGGTCCAGGAATGATGGGAAGACCTGGCACGACACGGTTAAATCAAGTTAATGGAGTGCGGGTCTTATCCACAATCCAACATTTAACATCATTCATAGTTATGCAAGAATGCATCCTCAAACAATACATATCATATCATGACATGTGAATACATCAGTTCTATATATGTGATATGACATGTGAATCCAGTAGTTCAATATATGTCATATGACATGTGAATGCAACAGTTCCATATATGTATTAATGTATGATATGAAAGAAACATCCAAAAATAAATCAGGCTCTGAATCTCTCACCTGATAAAGGCTACGAACCGCTATGTAAATATGACGACAATTATATTACGGGACTCACTATGGACTACCTATGAAACAAATATTGTTAGTGATCTAGCTATGGATTGCACCCTAGCAGCCCTCTCATTGTCCCAAGACACACCCCGCATGTCTTAGAGCTATCTATGGGTCTCCCCATTGGGTTAGGAATACAAATCACACCCAAAGTAGTCTGTTTGGGCCTAACCAAAAGAAGTACGTTCGAAGGTAGTGCTTCTGGTCACTTCTTCTGAACCCTTCCAGAGAGTTCCCTATGAACAAGCCATGGAAACTTGAATTATGTTCAGAAGTATTACTTTCAGACCTATTTTTGATCCTTATTGTTTAGTCTGGAAGTACTTTGCTTTCGATCTCACAATCGGGGCCCCTACTGTAAGGAACTGAGCTGACTGGAAGAAGTGGGTTCAGATGTAATAGATCCGGTAACTCCTTCCAATCGCTTACAGAGACTCTCTTGAGAACTCAGAACTTCTACCACAAGTATATCCAGAATTAATACTTTCGGATCTTCTCACGATTTATGGCCAAGAGGGTTTTATATCATGTTTTTCTCTTGGGTTTCTCCACCTAAGGTCCCATACACTAATGGGAGAGAGGGAGATGACCCTCCCCCCCTCCCAAGGGTTTAAATAGTTGGTCAATGTTTCCCTCCCCCCATTGAAGGTAATAGGCAACGCCCCAATGGCCATGCTGCCCTTGGGATGGCATTGAGCTCCAATGCCCAAAAAGCAAATGGGAGGAACCATCTCCCCATATCCCAACCCTAAGGAACCTAAATGGCTAGCACATTAACCAACAATGTTTCATTCAGTGGTACTTGTAAGGGTGAGATCTTCGTGATCCTCTTCAATGCACAACCACCCCTCTCAAAGGTGGTTGGGGGTTGAAGAAGAGGAGAGTTGGAAAGTCCTTGATGAGGAAGCTCTAAGGCCTTCAATGCTCACCAACACAAGGGTTTTATGTTGGGGGGAAGTGAATGCCTTAACCCAGCTCTTATAGTGCTCTAAATATGTCTCCTTGACCATTAGATTCCAAGTGTTACAACAGACATTGGAAGAAGAGTGGGTTCGAAAGTACTACTTTCGATACTTCTTCCGGTTGAGCTTAATCAGGTATTTTTGTCCAGTTTCAAACATTCTCTTTGTTTGTCTAAATCCCTCTACATCATACCCATTGTATAAGGTAGGTTTTACCGGCGTACTCACCTAGATATAGTAGGCTCCTCAGGTCCTGATCCTCCTGGTTCTAGCGTGCGTAAAATGGGAAGACCTGCAATAATAGGTACTATTAAATGCGAGTCTTAAAACTCCCCCAACCTTATAGGAATTTCGTCCCCAAAATTGACATATCTGTGTTGTCGAATAGATGGGGGTATTTCTCTTTCATCTCAGATTCTTTCTCCCAAGAAGCTTTACGGACCGGGTGGTTTCTCCAATGCACCTTTACATAAAATAAGGTGCGATTTTGTAGGTCTTGGCTCTTTCAATCAATGACTGCCACTAGTTCCACATCATAAGATATGTCCAGGGCCAACAGTGGTTGCTCGGCGCTCAGCACATGAGAGAAATTCGGGACGTACTTCTGTAACATGGATATGTGAAACACATCGTATACTTCAGATAATGTAGGGGGCAATACCAATTCATACACTACCCTTCCGCTCCTCTGAAGGATTCATACAGCCCGACGTATCTGGGGCTGAGCTTTCCCTTCTTCCCAAACCTCTTAATACCCTTGAAAGGGGATACCCTTTGAAATACTTTGTCGCCCACTTCAAACTCAAGGTCCTTCCTCCTAACATCTGTGTAGCTTTTCTGTCGGCTATACGTGGTTTTGATCCTCTCTCTAATAATGTCAGACGCCTTATCATAGGTCTCATAAACGATATCTGGACCCAATATCCTCCGCTCTCTTACCTCATTCCAATATAATAATGGAGTTCAGCATTTCCTTCCATACAATGCCTCATATGGTGCAAATTTTGGTCCTAACTACTCTTGTTCTATTGCACACGCTCGGAGCATATATTTTAAGGTTTGGATGGTGCGCTCCGACTGACGATTGGTCTGTGGGTGATAGGTCATACTGAACTTCAACTTGGTACCCATGGTCGCTTGCAAACTCTCCTAGAACCTGGACGTGAACCTTGGATCCCTATCTGACACTATGTTGACAGGTACCCCATGTAATCTCACAATGTGGTCCACATAGAGCTTGGCTAACCTCTCCATGGTGTATTATGGTCTAACTGTTATGAACTGAGCTGTCTTGGTTAACCACTACCACCCATACCGCATCCACCGACCTCGGTGTCAAACGTAAACCGGTAACAAAGTCCATCGTGATGTGGTTCCATTTCAACTCTACTATTGGCATAGGTTGTAACTGTAAGACCCGCACTCCATGAACCCGATCTAAACCTCTATTTCATGTCGTGATAGGTCTTCCAATCATAACTGGACCAGAGGGGACGAGCGGATGACAATCAAGTACGAGAATGGATAAATAAATGCAATATTTTTATACCGGTCTTACATACCGGTCTACTATACCGGTTGATCGATATGTCTGCACAGGCAGACTAGTCAGATCCGAAAACTGATCTCTAAGGGTCCCGCTTGCCAAATCTCAATCTTATGGACTTTCCTAACGTAGAGAACTTCCCTAAACTCCATTGTAGCCTATATAAGGACTCCTAAACCTCCTTATACCTCTTTAATTGATTCTCACAAACCCTAGAGAGGAGAAGGAGATTAGAAGAGGAGAAAGGAGCTGAGGAAGGTAGAAGAGGAAATCCCATTGGATGAAGAACACCATAGTTTGCAAGCCAACGGTAAGTGCCTGTACCTCTCTCTAGCTTAGGTTGTTTTAAGGTGGTGATCAATACCATGCAAGGCTAGGTATTGATCCAAAACCCTAATTCACTGATAAACTCTAATTTGGTTGATAAACCCTAGATTTGAATTCTAGACCAAGGATCATCAGAACTAGGACTTTAATGAAACATAAACATACCCAATACATTGCTCAAGCCTAGAATGCATAGGACAACCCCTGAAGACGAAGTTAGAAGACCAACGGAGACAAAGCACCAAGTTGGTGGTCTTACGAGAGCACACCGGTCGACCATACCGGTCGCACCACATGCGACGGGTACAGCAACCGGTATCTCTCGAGAACCGTCCAAAGGGGGATCGATCGACCATACCGGTCACACCATCCCCCACAGTGCTGCGACCAGTTTCTGATACCAGTATACACTGTACGGGGTGCTTTCGACCCCAGTTGATTTCTAACCAACGTAAAACCTATGGAACTAATTCTAATTAAACCCTAACATCGTGTAAGACCTTGTGATAGTGAGATTTGACTCTGTGACGCAGAGCCATTTAGCAATCAAGCGTCAAGTAAGGGAATCGAACCTAAATCCTAATAATTTAATAACAGTAAAACGTTGTTAATTATTTATGTATCTGTGGTGTAATGTTTGTACATATTCGTAGGTCATCTTTACTTTTAGTTATTATATTTGTTCATGCATACTTGCTATGCTAGGATTTTGTGTTAGGCATGTGAATGTTTTCGTTGGTGTATGGAATGGGAAAGGCCTGGGGTCTTGGGTCATTCCTCACATTGGCACCTTCTCGTATTGCTACTATCTTAGCATGCTTGGTGCAGGTAAGGTATCAAGGGGAGGACATGGCATTGTGGTCTTATCTGGCCACCAGACTCGAGCCCTATCTCTATGCTGTAGGGAGCTGTACTGGGGTAGGGCCTACTATGATGACATATAGGATTGATTAGTGATGAACCCACTTGCAAGCCCTTGCCAATAAGGGTGTAGGTATTGGTACAATAAAGGGTATCAGGGGGAGGACGTGGGATGGAGGCACAGCATGCCCACCAGACTCTAGCTTTATCTCTATACCAGAGTGAGTGATGTGGGACAACAGCAGTAGTGTGGATCGAAGCCTGACTGTTAGGTGCTCTCACATTCTCGTACATGGAGGTGTGGAGTACAACTTATCCTTACCATAGCACTGTGCAAGTATACCAGACCAAATGTAAATGTTACTCATACATATTGCTTGTTGCATTGTCTGAGTTTTTTACTAAGCTAAGTTGTGAGCTCACTCTTGTGTACACACTATTTTTAGATGTTGATGTAGGTTATATTGTGGAGGACTTCGTTGTTGCTCCAGCATATGGAACTGTTGCTACTTTGGATGTACAAGTAGGGGAGGATGAGCATGACGCTTCATGCGAGTGCCCTTACTGCGTGTATCTCTAGGATAATTTTAGTTTATTTTATTTTATTTCAGTTGGATTTATAAATGAATGTAAAGATACTTATTTATGTTTTGGTGCGATGAATAAATGGAATACTTATTTATTTATCAATAGAAGTACTCAGTTCATTTATATTAAGGACTTCCACTATATTTATTTATATTATGATTATGGTTATGTGTATTGATTTGTGTAAGTGGATACGGTCTTATCAAGATCCTGATGTGAACCATTGGTTTAGTGGCGGTTCACTCATACTTTTGGCTCAATCGAAATTGAGGTGTGACAGTAACAACCCAATCGGTCGCTACCAGACTGCCGTGTTGACACATGAGACATTTATACATGAAGATGGCCACGTCGGCTTTCATACCGCATCACCAAAACTCCTTCTTCAGGTCTTGGTACATTTTCATGCTTCTTGGATGAAGAGAGTAGGGAGTGTTATGGGCCTCAATTAAATTTCTCTCTTTCAACTTGGTTGCAGTTTCCAATACACAAACTCTCCCTCTATATTGGAGGGCCCCATTGGTTCCTATGGAAAAATTGGGGTCTTGTCGTCCCCCTTCTAAATCCCTCTTGAGTGTAACTAGGTGCTTGTTAAGATCTGCTGCTTCCTTAATCTCCTCTAACAGGGTGGGTATAATTGTTTTCACATTGAATAACTCAGCTATCACACCTACCCATTCGGCCACCATCCTCTCGTTGGCATGAGAAGATTTGGCGGGTGACTGGGTAATGGCTAGGGGGTAGTCACAGCCTTGCACCCCATGATTTGCCTCTGCAACCCAAGTCATCGCCTTTCTGCTTAGAGCATCTACTGCCACGTTAGCCTTACCACGATGGTACTAAATGTCACATTCATAATCCTTCAACAACTCCAACCACTGTCGTTGTCTCATGTTCAATTCCTTCTGGTTAAATAGATATATCAAACTCTTGTGATGCACTGAACTTCTCCCCATAGAGGTAATGTCTCTAGATCTTAAGAGCAAAGAACACCGCTGCCAATTCTAAGCCGTATATAGGGTGATTTTTCTCATGCTCTTTTAGTTTTTGGGACGCATAGGCCATTACCTTAGATCTTGCATTAGGACACAGCCCAATCTTAGGTTAGAGGCATTGGTACATACCGTGAAGGGTACCACCCCTGTTGGGATGGTCAGGACCGGCGCTGAAACTAGCCTCCATTTCAAGTCCTGAAAGCACTCTTCACACTTATTAGACCATTCAAATTTAATGCTCTTCTTGGTCATCCGGGTCAAAGGGATGGCTATGTGAGAAAAAACCTCAACGAATATCCGATAGTGACTCGCTAAACCTAAAAAACTCTGGATTTTTGAAACCAACTTGGGAGCCTCCCAGCCTTCGGTAATTCCCTCAGCTGACACTACATGGCTTGGGAAAGCAACCTTCTTAAGCCAAAATTCACACTTTTTGAACTTAGCATGTCACACCCCAATTCTGCACTATTCATAATGGTGTGATGAACCGCTAGCAAACAAACGGCTCAACCAGGATCTCATACAGATGGTATCCGGCTGATCTAAACTTCATATATCCACATTCACAATCAGATTAAATACACAATAGCGGAAGTCTTATAGTAAAATGAACTGAGAATCTACTGTGATATTAATATTTAAATAGCAAATTATTTTGTATCAACTAAGACATAAATAAGTATCAAATACATGTATTTAATAAATCCAAATAAAGAAAACTAAAAAACTAATCGAATACACATGAGTTGCACTCGCAAGAGGAGTCATGTGTATCCACTTCATCTTCAACTTTCAATGCCGCCACGTGCCCGTACACTGGAGCATTGACATAATCTTCGATGGTAGTACCTACATCATCAACTAAAAATATTCGATGTCGAGGGGGTGAGCACACATCATCGCTCAGTGAGCAAACAAAACAATGCAATAATACATATGCATGCAGTCAATTCATATCTTTGGTCTAGTTTAAAGTTTGCAATGTGCAATAGAAAGGTTGGGTGGTCAAAGGTTAACGTTTATTGACCCCGCCTCTATACACAGGGTGTGGAAGTCCGCCCAAAGGTTAACGTTTATTGTCATCCCCATCCACCCTACCATAACATTGTACAATAAAGGTTAATGTTTATTGTTGTACAGTGCCATACCAACACGTAAGCCCCTGCTGGCGAGGGCTTGCAAACTGGGCTCGCAACTAACCAATCCTAATGCGAATCAGTGTATCCAAGGCCTCACCCTAGCATCCCTCAGAACGTCCATAGAGATAGAGCTAAGGCCCCCCGGTAGAGTCAGAGACTACAAGGACCGAGACCACCTCCCCTGATACTCTACGACGTAATAGTTCTGCTAAAGTAATAGTGATACGACGATGCTAATGCACAAGACTTGAGTTAGAGATAGAGCTAAAGTGCTGAGACCCACCAAAGGTTAACGTTTATTGACGTTCCCATCACACCTCCCCTGATACTCGCTTGCATCAAGTACACCAACCACACACATACATTCACATGCCTATTTCTATCATCATCATCATCATCATGTTATAAACAATAAAGTAAATATGCATGAATAAATAATAGAAATATTGGATGACATGTTGTATGCACATTACAAACATATTTGCATAGGATCAAGCATGGCATTGGACTCAAGAAAAGAGAAAACAATTTGTTATTAACCAATTAGTTTAGAGTTCTGTTTCTTCACCTTAGCTTGCTAATAGATCCTCTTACAAGCTTTAAGATCAACTTTATATTGTTATTATATTGCTAGAAGACCTAACAAAGTCAATAGAATTTAATTAGAATTAATTCTGAATTTAAAAAACATTCTGTTAACTGGGGGTCGGAGGTAGGGTCGGAGTAATGATCGACCCTGGGTGCGACCACCCCTATTCTGGACTTCCCGAACACTGGGGGTCGATGTTTAGGGTCTGGTAGGGTCGATTGGCCATCGACCCCCCATGTGACTCTCTGTGGGTTTTAGTCAATTTTCTTCCTTCAATCCATTCTTCGTGTTTGGGGTCCTATGGCTTGCTCCTATAATCCATTCTACATATGTTCTATGGTCTAGAACCATGATTCTACCACCTATATGGCTTTCATGATTTTCCCCCATGGTTTTCCATGAAAACCTAACCATAGGTTGATGGTTTGGGTTTCTTCGAGATCATACTCTCTGCATTATCTATCCTAAGGTCTTTAGCAATTCATGGAATTAGTATCCATACCTGAGAAGAATACTCCTTCTCTGCAACTCTTCTCCCTTAGCCTTCTTCTCTTATTTCCTTCTCTTTTCCTTCTCTTCCTTCTCTTCTCTTTCTCTCAATTCAATTAGGGTTGTAAAAGGAGTAAAAGAGGCTTAGGGACGTCCTATTTATAGAGTAGAAACTCCTAAAATAAGTCACATTGAGATTTGGAAGGAATCCCATCAAAATTAGAAAACTTTCCTAATTTTCAGATTTACCGAGTACCGGGGGTCGATAGGGGGGTCAGAGATCCCATCAACCCCTGGTTCCTAAAGTGTCCGCCCCCCCATGTAAAACTGGGGGTCTGACTTCTGCCTTGGGGGGGTCCGACCCTCCCTTGCTGGGTATGCGACCCTCCCCTTAATTTAAGTATTTTTGGGTCAGTTTAATACCTGGGATCATGATATCCTTCACGCACTTGGTCCATTTGGCTCATCCATGATGGGTAGACCTGGTTCAAGGTGGTAAGACTGGATTAGTTTGATACGGGTCTTACTACTCCCCCCTACTTATAAAATTTTGTCCCTAAAATTGTTCATACCTTCTGAGTCGAATAAGTGAGGATATTGCTTTAGCATAGCATTCTCTTCCTCCCATGTAATTTCTTCCATGTCTCTACTTCTCCAAGTGACCTTGACATAATAGATATCTCTGTTGCGTAGTCGTTGAACCTTTCGGCTGGTGATTTCCGTTGGTGTTACCTCATAAGTCAAATCTTCAGTTAAATTAGGTAGATCTACTGTCAGAACGTGCGTTGGATCTTTGACATACTCCTTCAATAAGGAAATATGAAATACATCATGCACACTTGACATAGATTGTGGTAGTGCTAACTGGTAAGCTACTTTCCCACACTTAGCTAGAATCTCATATGGCCCGACATATCTTGGACTTAGTTTCCCTTTCTGTCCGAACCGTTTCAGACCTCGCATAGGTGATACCTTCAAGAATACTTTATCACCCACAACGAACTCAAGATCTCTGCGTCGAGTATCTGCATATTGCTTCTGACGATTCTGGACTGTTCTTACTCTTTCCTTGATAATGTCTACCACTCGACATGTCTCTTCAACAAATTCTGGTCCAACGAGACTACGTTCCCCAACTTCATTCCAAAATAAAGGAGTTCGACACTTTCTGCCATACAGTGCTTCATAGGGTGACGTCTGTATAGTAGCCTGATAGCTATTGTTATAGGCGAACTCGATCAGCGGTAACTTTTCATCCCATGATCCTTTAAAGTCAATCACACATGCTCGTAGCATATCTTCTAGAATCTGAATTGTACGCTCTGACTGTCCATCTGTTTGTGGATGAAATGCAGTACTAAATTTCAATGTTGTACCCATATCCTTTTGCAATCCTTCCCAAAACTTGGAAGTAAATCGTGGATCTCTATAGGACACAATGCTCTCTGGTACATCGTGTAATCAAACAATATTATCCACATACAGCTTTGCTAACCTTTCTAGTGTATACTGAGGTCGTATTGGTATAAAGCGAGCTGTTTTGGTCAGACGGTCTACAATCACCCAAACTGCGTCAACTACTCGAGGAGTCAATGGTAACCCTGTGACGAAGTCCATGGTGATGCAGTCCCATTTCCATGCTAGTTCCGGTAACGGCTGTAACAGTCTTGCGGGTCTTTGTCGTTCAGCCTTTACTTTCTGATAATTTAGGCATTAAGACACAAACTTAGCTACATCTGCTTTCATTCCTCTCCACCAATATAGTTTCTTTAGGTCATGATACATTTTTGTACTTCCAGGATGTATCGAATAGATGGTGGTATGGGCTTCTTTCATCAGTCGGTGTCTATTGTCCACACTTTCTGTTTCAGGTACACATATTCTTCCTTTGTACTTCAATACCTTTTCTTCATCCAAGGTGAACTCAGGGTTAGTTCTACCTTTTTTGATGTCTTCTTGTACCGTTCTCAGGTAAAGGTCTGCTTTGATAGCTGTCTTCACTTCATCAATTATATCCGGTATAATATTCAATGCAGCGAACATATTTGAAAATCGATGAATAAACCCTTGGTTGGCTGATCCATCCGGTGTGTCTATCACATACTACTCATTGCCATGATTGAATACCATTCCGGTAGTACACATTGCTGTGGTTGTGCTAATCTCTCCCTGAGATTTTATCACTGCCTCTCTGCTCAACGCATCCGCTACTACATTAGCTTTCCCCGGATGATACTGGATATCACAATCATAGTCTTTCAGTAGTTCCAGTCATCTTATTTGTCTCATATTCAACTCCTTTTGATTAAATAAATAAGTAAGACTTTTATGGTCCGATTTAATCTGAAACTTCTCTCCGTATAGGTAATGTCTCCATATCTTGACAGCATGTACTACTGCCGCTAACTCCAAATCATGATTGGGATAATTTTTCTCATGTGTATTTAACTGTCTTGAGGCATAAGCAACTACTTGTTCTCCTTGCATAAGCACACATCCTAATCCCAATCCTGACGCATCAGTGTACAAGGTAAATGGCTGTCCGGGAACATGAATAGTCAAAATCGGAGGGGATATCAATCTTGTCTTCAAGGTTTGGAAGCTCTTCTCGCATTTATCCATCCACATAAACTTTTCACCCTTCTTAGTCAGACTGGTGAGAGGTACGGCAATCCAGGAATAGTCTTCCATATTTCTCTGATAACAACCAGCGAGACCCAGAAAACTTCTAATTTCTGCAACGCTCTTTGGTACTTCCCACTTTACAATAGCTTCGATTTTGCTGGGGTCCACTTTGATTCCTTCAGCGGATACTACATGACCTAGGAAGACGACTTCACTTAGCCAAAACTCACATTTGGTAAATTTGGCATATAGCTTCTCTTTCCTTAAACGCTGTAGAGTGGCGTTTAGATTCTTAATATGAGTTTCCTTGTCCTTGGAATATACCAATATATCATCAATAAATACGATAACCGACGTATCCAACATATCATGGAAAACCCGATTCATAAGTTCCATGAAAGTTGCTGGTGCGTTTGTTAATCCAAAAGACATGACCAATAATTCATAATGCCCATATCTGGTCCTGAAAGCTGTCTTAGGAATATCACCATCTTTAATCTTCAACTGATGGTAGCCTGACCGAAGATCGATCTTAGAAAATACCTTTGCCCCTTGCAATTGATCGAACAAGTCATCGATCCGAGGTAATGGATATCGATTCTTGATTGTCAGTTTGTTCAATTCCCGATAGTCTATACAGAGTCGAACGCTACCGTCCTTCTTCTTTACGAACAATACTGGCGCTCCCATGGTGATATACTGGGTCGAATATAACCCTTGTCTAGTAGTTCTTGTAATTGTACTTTCAATTCCTTCAATTCAGTAGGAGCCATTCAGTAAGGTGCTTTTGATACTGATGCGGCTCCAGGTATAAGATCTATCACAAACTCTGTGGCTCGGTCGGGTGGTAATCCTGGTAGTTCCTCAGAAAATACGTCGGGGTAATCCCGCACGACATTAATATCTTCCATCCGTGGTGCTTCTTTGGTAAGGTCGACCACTGATACTAGATATCCGACTGCTCCCTTCTCAAGGCACTTCTTCGCCTTTAGTGCTAATAGTATGAGCTTGCGTTTACGGGGAAGTTTGGTTCCCACAAAACTGAATTCTGCTCCTTCTTTGTCTCTAAATGTTAGCTTATTTTCGGTGCATAATAGGTTTTCCGAATGCCGAGCTAACCAGTCCATTCCCAAGATGACGTCAAAGTCTGCCATCCCAAGTTGGATCAAGGTTGCATCTAAAGTTTTCTCGCCAATGAGAACTGGACATGGCCCATAACCTTTCTCTAACTCCACTTCTAACCCCATCGGTGATTGTACAAGTATTGTAGTTCAATGTTTTGATGGGTAAATTCAGCTTCTTTCCAAATGACACAGATATAAAGGAATGAGTAACTCTTGAATCAAAGAGTACTCTGGCGGGTATGCCATTTATAGGTACGATACCTGTGATTTATTTTACTTAGTCTACATGCTCCTGCAATGTAATACAACTTAAAAGGTTTCAGTCATACCTGTGACCACATCGGGTGATGCGGCAGCATCCTCGGATGTAACAGCATAAACTTGTCCTTGATGTAGCTGCTTCTTTGGCTTAGGACACTCCCTTGCCATATGCCCCGCTTGATTGCAGTTATAACATTTTGGACCTTCAGAATTTGGCTTTGGCTGTTGTTGAGTTACTGGGGTAGTCTTGGGTGCAGTAACAAAGCCTTGAGCATGGAAGGGTTTAAATGGATTGTTATTCCCTCCGTTATAAGCATTTTCGACTGGCCTTTTCATGCTTCTGTTCTGTGTAAAATAGCTTTCCTTCTGGCTCGATTCAATAACTTAAGCAATTTGCACAGCTTCATTATATACCTTCTTCTCCAAGCCTAGAACATGCTCTCTGATGCTCCCTCTAAGTCCCGTGACAAACCTACGGGTCTTAGTGTTTTCTTCTTGCATGCTGAGTGGTGCAAAGAAAAACAGCTCCTCATAACGCTGTTGATATGCATCCACGAACATCTGGCCCTGATATAAACTCAGGAACTCCTTCTCCATAGAATCTTTGAAGCTTCGGGGAAAATACTTCTCAAAGAAAGCTTCTTTATATATATCCCAAGTCAATAGGGCGTGCTTGGTTAATAGGTAGGCCCTGGTCGATTTCCACCAATGATGTGCATCACCTTTTAGCATGAAAGTGGCACATAATACCTTCTCTTATTCTGTAATAGTCATCATAAGAAAATTTTTCTCCATCTCGTCGATCCAATGTGCTGGCCATAAAGGATTAGACGGTTTACCATTAAATTCCTTGGGCTTCATCTTCAAGAATCTCTCAACCAGTCGAGAGTGATCCAACTGATTTTGGGGGTATGCCCCAAACATAGGTTGTGGATACTGATAATTAACCTGAGCTGCTTCCGGACCTGGTACTGGGATCTGTACAGCTGGTGGTTGAGGCGTTTGAGGTGTTGGGTGGTTACCCACCGGTGCTGCACTGGTTTATCTAGTCGACATTGGTGTAGCATGGGCTGCCTGGAACATAATCCCCCTTTGCTGCTTGCATTTGAGCCTATGCGTATTGCATTTGTTGCAGCTATTGCGATAAGTTCATAACTACGGTTGCTAGCTCCGGTGGTGGAGGTGGCAAGTTTGTAGGATTTGCCTGACCCGGATTCACTGGTAGTGCAACCTGTGGATTTCTCTGTGCATATATATTTTCTTGACTAGTTTCCTCCACAGGTGGTGGTGGTGGAACTGCGTTTCGACTTTGCCTGGTTACTCTATGTCCAGCCATATCTTCCTCTGATAATGGTGATGCCTGAAAATCATTAAAATACGTGAGACAATCATTTATACTTCATGTAGGCACGTTAACCGATGTTATTTTCAAAATTTTCAGATCATTCTGTGAAAAATACTATCTTTTCTATGCAAGGTCGATGGTGGGGGTCGATGGTATGTCCGACCCTCAGTATCCGACCCTAGGAATGTACCTATTCTTCCCGAGAGCCAGGGGTCGATGCGGGGGTTGATGGATGTAGGACCCTGAGGTGCGACCCCTGGTTTCCTGTCAGATTCCCGAGAGCTGGGGGTCGATATGGGGGTCGATGTGGGGGTCGATTATCCTGGTCGAATTCTCCGACCCCCGGACCAAAAATTAGATTTTTAAGGTCCGATTCTGGCATTTCCCATTATTCCTTCCCCGTTTCGACTCGTCTCCCACCTCTGAGTTGCTACAGTTTCACTCCGCTATATTGGTCATTTTGGTTCCGTGTTTCGACGTCCACATCATTCCTACAGGTATGTCTTCTCATTTTTACCTGTTTTTAGGTTTTCATTTCTAGGTTTTTGCCCATTTATCTTGTATTTTTCAAATTTAACTTTTTCCAACCGTAAAAATTCAATTTTTATTGGGGGCTTTTGTTATTGGTGACTCTAGGAACGAAAGCCCTCAAAAAATTTTGAGTTTCATCGGTTGGTTATCAAGAAACTTGGATTTTGCTCTTTTTGCCCTAATTTGTCGAAATTTTCGATTCGCAATTTCTTCAAATTGGATTCCATTAGTTAGAATTTCCTACTGTGTGAGTGTTGTAGGATCTGTTAGAACCTACGTAAGTCCTCCTGCCCACGTGTGTGGGTGACAAGTGAGGCTTTTGGCCAACTTACGTCGTTATAATGTCAAAATTTTGGTTTTTACTCTCTACTAACCCATTATTGGTTTCTCTTTCTTATTTGCAGATACTATGGCTCGTACCAAAGTGCCCAGAGTTCGTGATCCTCTTCGTTTCCGTTCCAACGAAGCCGAGGCACAGTATGCCCACTACGCTCGCAAGAAAGTAGAGGGAGGTTGTAAGGTGAACTTGGCTGAGTTAGCCCTATTCAATGTGGAGAGAGCATTTGGTGATATGGGATGGCTCCCTATCATTACTTACGACGCGTGCACCTGCCCCGACTTGGTACGCCAGTTCTATTGTAACCTCCAGGTGGTGGGGGATTACAATGATGTTGAGAGGGGTCACGAGTTACGCATCACGAGTTACGTCAAAGGGGTGAACATCTCGTTTGACTATCGGCAGCTAGCCGACCTACTGGGCATCTCCTATGATGGCCCCATGATTTTTTGTGCTCCTGGAGAGCCCTAGTTCTTCTCTCTACAGATGAGGGCCGAGATCGATAACCAGCTCCTTCGTCCTGATCGTTGGTAGATGAGGGCATGTTATATGCGTCTAGCTCCACGGGTATATTGCAAGATCATTCAACATAACCTGATCCCGCAGAGTGGTCATTACGAGAGGGTTTCCCAGCTGACCCAGTCTCTACTATACAGTATTTGCACTAGGCAGCCCGTCTGCCTTCCGTACATCATCATGCGTACCATGATCACTGCTACGTTGTCCAGTCACATTGGTAACCTTCCTTACGAACGTATGATCACTATCTTGCTTACCCGCCTAGGGGTTGATTTAGTAGATGAGAAGATTCAGGAGAAGTCCTTCTCATTGCCTCTAGATTGGGAGGCTATTTGCAAGATGGGGATGCAGGATGCTCAGGTCAGTGATGAGGAGAGGAATGCGATGGTGCGCCCTCGCACTCGCGTAGAGATAGCTGACACTGAGGCAGCTGCTGCCGCCGCTGGAGTTCATACGGAGCCTGCTGGTGATGATGATCGTATGTTCATGGATGTAGACTCTATACCACCTCCTTCACCTACACATGCGGCTGGGGCTAGTACTTCATATGCGGCTGGTCCTTCTCATGCAGCTGGTCCTTCTCATGTGGCTGGTCCTTCACACCCACCTTCTGATATGATGGAGATATTGCATGAGATCAGAGAGGCTCAGCGCAGATCTGACCTGAGGATGGGGAAGTTACTATACGCTCAGCGTGTGAGAGTGGATGCTACTAGACGCCCAGCGTACATCAGACATGAGGATGGGAGAGCTCATAGAGGCTCAGCGCCGGACTGATCAGCGGGTAGCTGATCTTACAGCTAGTTTTCAGACGACCCAGACTCAGATAGCTTGGTTGACTAGAGTCTACGCTGAGGATTATGACAGAGATCGTGAGGCACCGCCCCCTCCTTCACCTCCAGCTTCATGATTATACTTATTTTCTTTCTTTGTACTACAGAGTAACTGTTCGGGTTGTGGACTGTACTCTGTTTTAGCTATTTGTACATGTTTGTTTATCTCTCATTGTATTTAAAATTATTCTTCCTTTAATAGATGCATTATTTTCTTTTCAAATTTGGTCTCAAACATCACTTGTGCTTATAGTGTGTTAATATTACAGTTTTTACTTTTATCCTATCTCAGTTCACAATTCGTCGTGAATGTATGCCAGTTTAGCGGACACGGCCTGAGATGCTCTGATACCAAGTTGTCACACCCCAATTCCGCACTATTCAGAATGGTGTGATGAACCGCTAGCAAACCAATGGCTCAACCAGGATCACGTACAGATGGTATCCGGCTGATCTAAACTTCATATATCCACATTCATAATCAGAGTAAATACACAATAGCAGAAGTCTTATAGTAAAATGAACTGAGAATCTACTGTGATATTAATATTTAAATAGCAAATTATTCTGTATCAATTAAGACATAAATAAGTATCAAATACATGTATTTAATAAATCCAAATAAAGAAAACTAAAAATCTAATCGAATACACATGAGTTGCACTCGCAAGAGGAGTCATGTGTATCCACTTCATCTTCAACTTCCATCGCCGCCACGTGCCCGTACACTGGAGCATTGACATAATCTTCGACGGTAGTACCTGCATCATCAACTAAAAATATTCGACATCGAGGGGGTGAGCACACATCATGGCTCAGTGAGCAAACAAAACAATGCAACAATACATATGCATGCAGTCAATTCATATCTTTGGTCTGGTTTAAAGTTTGCAATGCGCAATAGAAAGGTTGGGTGGTTAAAGGTTAATGTTTATTGACCCCGCCTCTATACACAGGGTGTGGAAGTCCGTCCAAAGGTTAACGTTTATTGTCGTCCCCATCCACCCTACCATAACATTGTACAACAAAGGTTAATGTTTATTGTTGTACAGTGCCATACCAACACGTAAGCCCCTGCTGGCATGGGCTTGCAAACTGGGCTCACAACTAACCAATCCTAATGCCAAACAGTGTATCCAAGGCCTCACCCCAGCATCCCTCAGAACGTCCATAAAGATAGAGCTAAGGCCCCCTGGTAGAGTCAGAGACTACAAGGACCGAGACCACCTCCCTGGATACTCTACGACGTAATAGTTCTGCTAAAGTAATGGCGATACGACAATGCTAATGCACAAGATTTGAGTTAGAGATAGAGCTAAAGTGCTGAGACCCGCCAAAGGTTAACGTTTATTGATATTCCCATCACACCTCCCCTGATACTCGCTCGCATCAAGTACACTAACCACACACATACATTCACATGCATATTCCTATCATCATCATCATCATCATCATGTTATAAACAATAAAGTAAATATGCATGAACAAATAATAAAAAATATTGGATGACATGTTGTATGCACATTACAAACATATTCGCATAGGATCAAGCATGACATTGGACTCAAGAAAAGAGAAAATTGTTTGTTATTAACCAATTAGTTTAGAGTTCTGTTTCCTCACCTTAGCTTGCTAATAGATCCTCTTACAAGCTTTAAGATCACCTTTATATTGTTAATATATTGCTAGAAGACCTAACAATGTCGATAGAATTTAATTAGAATTAATTCTGAATTTAAAAAACATTCTGTTAACTGGGGGTCGGAGGTAGGGTCGGAGTAATGATCGACCCTGGGTGCGACCACCCCTATTCTGGACTTCCCGAACACTGGGGTTCGATGCTCAGGGTCTGGTAGGGTCGATTGGCCATCGACCCCCCATGCGACCCCCTATGGGTTTTAGTTGATTTTCTTCCTTCAATCCATTCTTCGTGTTTGGGGTCCTATGGCTTGCTCCTATAATCCATTCTACACATGTTCTATGGTCTAGAACCATGATTCTACCACCTATATGGCTTTCATGATTTTCCCCCATGGTTTTCCATGAAAACCTAACCATAGGTTGATGGTTTGGGTTTCTCCGAGATCATACTCTCTGCATTATCTATCCTAAGGTCTTTAGCAATTCATGGAATTAGTATCCATACCTGAGAAGAATACTCCTTCTCTGCAACTCTTCTCCCTTAGCCTTCTTCTCTTCTTTCCTTCTCTTTTCCTTCTCTTCCTTCTCTTCTCTTTCTCTCAATTCAATTAGGGTTGTAAAATGAGTAAAAGAGGCTTAGGGACGTCATATTTATAGAGTAGAAACTCCTAAAATAAGTCCCATTGAGATTTGAAAGGAATCCCATTGAAATTAGGAATCTTTCCTAATTTTCAGATTTACCGAGTACCGAGGGTCTATAGGGGGGTCGGAGATCCCGTCGACCCCTGGTTCCTAAAGTGTCCAACCCCCCATGTAAAACTGGGGGTCTGACCCTCCCTTGCTGGGTATGCGACCCTCCCCTTAATTTAAGTATTTTTGGGTCAGTTTAATACCTGGGATCGTGATCTCCTTCACGCACTTGGTCCATTTGGCTCATCCATGATGGGTAGACCTGGTTCAAGGTGGTAAGACCGGGTTAGTTTGATACGGGTCTTACATAGCATATGGTTTCTCATCCCTTAGTTTTTGTAAGATTAAACCTAAATGGTCTGCATGCTCGGTATTATTTGGGGAGTAAATTAGGATGTCATCAATGAAATACGATGATGAATTAATCTAAGTACTCATGGAACACTCTATTCATCAATTCCATAAAGGATACAGGTGCGTTGGTTAACCCGAAAGACATTACCAAGAAGTCAAAATGTCCATAGCGGGTACGAAAAGCCGTCTTCGAGATGTCACTGCCCTTGATTTTTAGTTGGTGATATTCAGACCGGAGGTCTATCTTGGACAATATGCATGCACCCTCCAGTTGGTCAAAAAAATCATTTATCCTTGACAATGGGTATTGGTTCTTTTATGGTGAACTTGTTTAGTTCCTAGTAATCTATGCATAACCTGACACTATTGTCCTTCTTCTTCACAAACAATACTGGGGTCCCCTAGGGTGAGATATTAGGCCTTATGAAACCCTTGTCCAATAGTTCTTCTAATTGTGACTTTGATTCTCTCAACTCGATCGGGGCCATCCAATAGGGAGCTTTGGAAATCAGAGCCGCACTCAGTAGTAAATCGATGATGAACTCTGTCTCCCTATCCGGCGGTAGACTAGGTAGGTCATCAGGGAATACATCTGCGGAATCTCTTACCATGACTATGTCCCCCAACTTTGGCCGTTCTGCCAGCATGTCCATTACCGACACCAAATAACTCTCATACCCTTGTTCTAGAAGTTTGCATGTCCGCACTGCCGATAAAAATAACTTTGACCTTATTTTAGGTTTGTCCCCATGGAACTCGAGTCGTTGACACCCTGTGGTGTGGCCGATGGCACTAGCCGCACTCTATTTGTGTTGCGGTAGGGCCTTGTGGTGCAGCTGGTGCACCCAGCAGCACGCCACCAATAGTTGCACGTTTAGTGCTGCGCCTGGTAGGCTCATGTGTAGTGTATACGGCCATGTTTTGGTTACCAAAACCCTATACATTCGTGAGAAGAAGTCCTTCTTAGTATTAAGCTTAACAGAAGGTGGAAACAGACTATCAAGTGGATGTCCATCCACATGCCACTTGTCTTGCATGGACAACCACCCTGTCATGTTGGAATTGACCTATAGACTTAGAGATACAACTCTCCAACCCAGAAATAGTAATATAAATGTAATGATATACTATGGCAAGCACTTACTCAGGTATCAATGGACCTAGCCTATGGATTCAGGGAATGACACTATTAACATAGAAACAGTAATCTTAATCTAATGCAAAACTTGAACAAACTCCTACATAATTAATTATTGGATAACACTGTATATGATTTTGAGAGAGATACGAAGAAACCTAGAGAGAGCTACTCGATCAGTATTATGGTAGATTACTCTACTTGTTTCTCAGGTAAGGGAACCGAACCCTTTGTTGCGTGTGTTTCTCTAATGATTATGCTATGCTCTGTTGTGAGATTGATAACATGCTATTGATTGAACATGTCATCCAATATACTGTTTTGTTTACCATGCATATGCATTATTAAATTGTATGTGATCAGTGATACCCGTAATGGTTTGAAAGCTGGTGGAATGGGACACTTCGCAACCTCTCTACGAAAGGTAGAACTGGTCTGGATGATTCATGATATCTAGTTACGTTGGTAAGGAGGAAGGTGGATGGAATGGGGCGCTTGCACCACCTCTTACTAACACTGCTTTGCATTGACCAAAAATAACCTAACCAAGTCATGATGTCCTATGTGGGGACTGGACGGGGTCAAAAACTTGGAAGGGTTACGGTCCAGTAATATAGTAATTAGGTGGATTTGGCTAGTTGCACTTACCCATATAACTGTACCCTAGCCAATAGGGGGTTATGTATTGGCATAGGTTCAATAAAAGATGGTATGATCATAGCTGTGATGCTCCACAATTCTGAAGTAGAGTGAATGGCCGGACGAGTCGATTAGTGGGATTACCATCTCAAGTGTTACATGGGTGAACTTGGGATGAGTCATGGTCGGGAGAGGACCAAGACGCCGGACCTATACATGGAGATGTTTGTTGTACGCCGAGTGAGGTGACATTTATTATTTGGAAGTGACCCGTGCAACCTAGGGATGTTTGTTGTATGCTGAGGGAGGCGACATTCATCTTGGTGGTCCATGAGTTGGCACATACAATTATCATACCTAACTGTAGTATAGTTGCATGCATTTGTATGTTGTACGTTTGGTTTTACTTACTAAGCTCGGTAGTTGAGCTTACCCATGTGCACACAAATATTTTAGATGATGCAGGTACAACATTCGATGCTTCGGGATGCTATCCATCTGGTGTGGAGGATGATGATAGTGAGCCTGAAGAGGAAGTCCATGATCCCTCGTGCGAGTGTAGAGATTGCGTACACGCATAGGTGTTGCTTATTACCTTTATTACTTTTAATTTCTGGTTATTTTATTGGGGGAAACGTTTTATCCCAAATACTCAGCCTCGTTTCAATAGATGGTTTTCAAGGGTCCTCAAATTTCCTTATAGGGATGGTCTTCTAAAATATTTGGGCTACCTACTGAATTTGGTCATTAAAAAAAAAACTCTTTTCTTGAATTACTTGGACTGACCCAAGAAGAAATTAAGTGGATGGAAGGCTTCCCTCCTATCTCATGATGGAAAGGAAATTTTGCTTAAATCCACCATTTTTTTCGATGTCAAATTTTGCAGGTTCCCATTTTCTTCTTCCCAAAAATTATCATCAAGGAGTGCGAAAAGATGTAACAAAATTTCTTTGGAAGAACAGTAATACTCAAAAAGGTATCCATTGGATTCATGGCATCGTTTTTGTAGGTCTAAGTAGAAGAGGGGCCTTGGCTTGAGAGATCCGAATCTTCAAAATAAGGCATTGTTGGCTAAGTTGGCATGAGAATTTGGTCCAACCCGACCTCTAAGTAGGTAAAAAATTTTAAATCTTTTATACTTTCCTCATTCTGATATTCTTCATGCTACATTGGGCTCAAATCCTTCTTGGGCGTAGAGAAGTTTATTTGCTGGACATGATGTGCTCCAAGAGGGCCTTATTTGGCAAATTGGTACTGGTGAACATGTGGATATTTGGCAAGATAGGTGGATTCCACATTTACAAGATTTCAAGATTAGGTTTTGTAAAGCCAACAAATACTTCCTATCATAAAGTCTTGGATCTTATTGATCCGATCCAGCGAGCTTGAAGGAAGGATTTACTTGTGTCTTTATTTCAACATGATGAGGTCGAGGCCATCATGAAAATTCAGATTCGTATTCACCCCTTTATTGATTGGCTAATTTGGGCTAGATAAAAAAATGGCTTTTTTTGTTTTTTTTTTTTTTATTGAGCTAGCTTACCATTTATTGTTTAATAGATTGGAAGAGGAGGAATCTCAACATCCATCTTCATCTCATATTCAAGATTGGAAACTTATTCCTTCTCATATTTGGAAGAAAATCTGGTAGTGTCATAGTTGGCCTAAAATCTGATCCTTTATATAGCGGGCATGTGTTCAAGGAGTTGCTTCGGGTGAAGGATTATTAAAGCACTGTCTCCCATTGGACTCTTCATGCAAAAGATGTGGTGTTCTTATGGAAACACATTTTATTTTCTTGCACTTTTGCAGGGGCTGTTTGGTTTGGCTCTTCTCTATCAGTTAAATTGCCAAATTTATCAAATCCTTCCATTCCCCATTGGATTCAAGTTTGGACCTCCATTCCGAATCATATTAAATAAGAAGCCCGTGATATTTTTGGTTTGGTTGGTTTTGTATGCTGGTTCTTGTGGAAAGCAATGAATGATTTAATCTTTAACTCGAAAGATTGGTCTCCTACTAGTGTTGTTCTTCAAGCTAAAAGAGCTCATCAAGAATTTTCTAAGTCTTATAAACACACATCAGGTTCTCGAGGGGCTCTTGATCCATTATTTGGACTGCTCCACCAGTTAGCTATACTAAGAGTAATTCAAATGCGGCTTATCATGAGGGTTTGGATGCAGAAAAGATTGGGTTTATTTTTAGAGATTCTAATGGCCTTCCAATTATGACTGTTTCTAGCTCTTTGTCTTTCTCTTCAGCAAAAATGAGGGAACCTTTAACTATTCAAACTACTCTCCAAACTGCTTGCAATAAAGGAATTCAAAATATTATTATGGAGTCAGATTGTCTTGAAATTATCCAAAATCTCACAAAACAAGAATGGCCAGCTGATAGAGCCAATCATTGAGGATATTCATCACCTCACATCCTTCTTTGTTTCATGCTTTTTTCATCATATTCCAAGGGGAGCAAAGGATTCTGCTCATACCCTTGCCGGGAAGACTGTAACTAGTCCTGGGTCAGTGACATGGTCAAATTCCTCTCCATGGCTCCAAGAACTTTGTTTGGAGGATGCATTGGCTTGTGTCCGTTCTTCTTTTCACTAAATTTTTGATTTACCAAAAAAAGAAAAAAAGAAATGAAATCTGAAATATTTTGACTGGTAAACGAATAATTTTCAAATTAATTTGAATGTGATAAAAATCCTCTTCTGCCCCTCATGCTAGCATGAGGAAATCCAATGGCTGTAGTTTATTGAGGGCACATATCGATGTATTGGTATACGCGCACAATGGATGACAGCTGCTGGATTTCCTCATGCTGACAAGAGGGGCATGAGAGGATTTGAATCCATTTATTATACAATTTGTTTTGACTGGTAAATTGAGAAATTAAATTATTCTAATTTCCAAATTTATTTTTAAAATAAAGTAAAGGGAAATTTTCTCCCACTCCCCTTGTACTTTACTTTTAAGTCACCCAACCCCCGACTTCGCGATTGATTTCACACGCACCCCCACCGTTAAGTTGATTAATATAAAATGCAAAATTATCGAATTACCCTCCCTAATAACTTGACAATCAAATAACAATTTGGAATCTGATCAAAAGAAAAAGAAAATGAATGTTAAGAGGGTAAATATGTCATTTACTAATGGTTTGGGAGAGGGTGAAATAGTAACTTAACAAATTTAAAAGGGTAATTGGCCATTAGAAAATTGTACACTATGCTACATCATTACTTAATAGACCAGGTCTGTCCGATATATATTTAACAAATGAGGGGGGAAGGTGCGTGAAATATATCGTAAAGTTGGAGTTGGTGACTTAAAAGCAAAGTACGAGTGAGTGGGTGAAATTTTCTTGAAAACTCCATTTTTTTTTGACCTGTAATATTTTATTTGTAAAAAAAAAATTTTAATATTTATTTTCAAGAGGTAATACATATTGATCTCTAAACGGATGGAAAAAAACTTTATCTTTCTTTTATCTTTGGGAAATAAATATTGAAAATTCTTTTATATATAAAATGTTATTCGTAAAATTTTAAAGTTAAAACGAACAGAGGTTAAAGAAAATGTCAAGTTGAGCGGCTTGAGCCTCGCAAGCTTTACATCGAGTCCGTTCCGGCTGGCCTTGTATTTTCATTTTGGACAGGTTTCCTAAACCAGCTACTTACGTGAAGGAGCTCCGGCTCTTGCAGACCGTGACACTGTACAACTATGCATTTGGCTTGGAAAACCCAAACCAGAAGAATTCATTGTCGAGTGACTTGTCAAATTCAACTTGATACTGTTTATTGAAGAGAGCAAGAAGAAGGCGTAATAACAAACAATGGAGAAAAAGAAAGGAAAGGGAGTCGGAAGCTCAAAGCTGAACATTGCCATCATGCATCCTGATCTCGGAATAGGTTCTCCCCTTCCTTTCCCACTCTGGCCGTTCATTCTTTATTACTTCTCTTCTAGATTCGCTTTGGATTAATGTGTGGGATGGATTTGCTGTATATTTACCATATATATATCTATGTGTGGTTCTCCCTTCTGAAGTTGTTGATTTCAAGTTTTGTTGAATATGCTGATCGTTTTCATTTGCCAGATGGGGGTATCATCTTAAGACCAATATTTTATCACCAGGTCAATATGTTGAATTCTATCAAAATAGCAGAGTTCAATTCGACGATCTCTTTTTATGTTAAACCCTGAATACATTACTTTTCTGATGGGTTTTCTAGGTCACCTAAAGGATTAGGGATCAGAAATCCCAGAGAAAAGCCAGAATCGCAGGGATTAGGAAACTGAAACAGAACTATAGGTTTTAAATAATTCCATTAATATAGACGTGGTGGGAGCACGGTTCACCATCTCGGTCGGAACTTGCAATTTTGACACACAATTTGGTTCGTTTCGATGCTGGTCGAAACAAAACCAAGGGTCAAAGTTGCTTGAATTCGACAAAAATCCCTGGTTTTGATAGGCTTCGACATAGAACTCGAGGGTTTCAACATGTTTCGACCTAAGTTTCAAATTTAAGGAACGTGAGAAATCTCATTTTTGAGGCTGGTCGAAACTGGTCTTGAAACCGAGATTTTGAACCTTGGATGTGACCCAGAATATGGCCGAGTAGTCTATCAAAGAATGAGAATAGCTAAGTAAATTTAGAACTAATTCTGATGATCAGATGAACAGATATGTAGAAAACCTAATTGAACAAGGAAAACTTAAATCAATTTGGAACAAAATTGCGATATTCAGGTTTAGGCTGCATTTGGTAACGTTCTGTTACGTTCTTGTTATAGTCTGGTGTTCTTTTCAAGAAATGATCTTTTTTTTGTTTATATTTTCGAACGGTGTTTTTTGGCTGTTCTTTTAGCTTTTAGCCTGTTTGGCAAACATGTTCCAGAACTAATTTGAGAACACTGTTCTGACCAATTTGCTGTTTGGTAATATTTGTTCTAGAACTTTTTTTTTTCAAATGATTCAAATATTACAGAACCAATATCTTGCCAAATTAATTTATATTAATGCCATTTAATTATACAAATATGAAAATTTGGTTTAAGAAAACCATTATCCCATATTAAACATATATTTTGTAATTGTCCGACTTAAAATAGAAAATATTTACGCCAATCGTGAAGTGTAAATGAACAAAATGGTCAACATAAGTACCCATACAAACAAGATTAACAAACTTGACTTCCGGTTATGTTGATTAATTACTTTGGTTTTGAATAAATTTCTTGGACCTTTTGAACAATACCTTCCTATAGTGCAAGGTTGTAAATAGATGATGAAAAATTTTACTCATGGAAAAATAAATGTTTAAGAATTTTCATATCTAGCCAAACTGTTATACTGTTAAAGAAACGTGAAAGAAATTCCGACAGTAAGTTTACTACATGAGGACTTTGTTGATAGAAAGACAAGTTAAGGTTTTTCAGATGCCTGAAAAGGTTACTCTTAATTCCTAAAAATTCTAATACAACTTGGATTTCACTAACTTTATTTGCAATTCTAAACAGATACAGAAATATTCTAATTGCCATAAATTTAAATTCCTGAAGATTTCACTCGGACACTTTATATGAATTGGTTTAACTGCATGGGATCATACCGTGTTCTTGCTCAAATGGATCTCCAGAATTGGCTCTTCTGTCCTTGGTGCAACTGATCCCACATTCTTCACCTATATTAGTTGTTCCATAAAAATGTGTCCAATTCCATCAATGTGTTGATGGTGTGGGGCATGAAAGCATAGAGGGGACACACAGAGACACTTACACGTACAAAACAAATAAAATGCTGACATGTTATGTGTCTCTTGTCAAGAGGACATTTGACTCAGCACCTAGTGCGACCAATGCAGTAGATTATAGTGCCAAAAATCAGAGGGATCATGCCATTTTAAGTTTTAAATTCCCAATCTGTGTACTCTCTCGGTGACCCTTACTAGAAATTCAGTGTATGTGGTCACTCCTAGGTTCAAATGATTATAGGCCAAAATACAAAGCTTATGTTAATAAATGCTCAATATTGGGGGTTTACCATTCCTTTGAAGTTGAAACATGACAATTTAGAGTTAAGGCTCAAGGTCACTCAAATCCATGACCTAAGTAAGCAAATAATATTGCAAAAAGATCATATTTTAAAATATTATAACTCATATGATATAGGTAACCAAAGGGGGGGAATCGAAGCCAAGGTTGTAAGATGGGTACTGGGTAGCACTGAGGAGGCTTCCTACTTCCCCATTTGGGTTCTCCAGGGGTGCTGTTTTGAATAACAATGGTGTATGTACAGTGTATCCCTGTATGGAAGTGGGAAATCTCCAGCAAGGCATTTCATTTATACTTTAAAAATGTTTCCCAATGATTTAAATGGAGAAATGTAGAAGAAAAAAAGAAGTAACAAAAGAAAGATGCTAAATCATTAAACGAATAAAAAAGCAGACGCTAAATAAAGCCCCTGATTTTAAAGTTTTGAACTTGAAAGAGTTGAATACATTTTCAGAGGTCAGAGTAGTTATAGAGAGAAAACCTATTGAAATCACCAAACCCAATGACACAACCTAATCTTATCTCTTAAACTCATAATAAAATTATTAATCTTTCTCTAATAGAATTCATTAATCTCCAATACAAGTGCTTATTGATTGTAGTGAAAGGTCACACATGGAAACTGCCTGGGAAGGAACCTACAGACCATTAATATCCATCCAAAGCTTTACCTCCATTCATCCCAGCTGCGAAATCCATAAGAGCAGAGTCTACCAACCTCTTAAAGAAAAGATAAAACATTAAACTAAAGATGGACCCTTCATTGAGGTGATGGCCCTACAAGATGCTTCCTCTGATTTCTTTCGTCATCTCTCCAGATCCCCGTGATCTTATCTTCATCAACAAAGCTCCCAAGGAAAGTGATATCTTCAATCCCTCCCCCCAAATAGGCCTCAACTACCCCAGTTCATGTACTTCTTCACCTATATAAGCTCACCCTACAATAAAGAAACTCCCTTGTTTATTTTCAATTTCACCCTCTCTGACTCCCTATTGCACCTCCAAGACTCCAAAATTCGATGAGACTGTTTTTTGCTTCAGTCATTCAAATTAGAGATTAACTTCGACAACAATCTTGTATCAATAGGGCTTTCTACATAAATAAGAAACAAAAGGGCATGGGGTTGGGATTGATCTAAGACACTGGTATCGAAAACTAGTCAAGAGGAGACGCAATGAGAGTCTGAGACACAATGGTTAAAGCTCTACCATTTTACAGACATCAGTACCGTTAATCTATGGACGTATCCTTTTGATGATTCCAAGGAACGAGCAACCAACCAATCAAAGATAACACACACATTGAAGCTAAGTATTACTAGATTATAGCTAAAAATACCATCTTATGCTGCATTTCAAATTCATTGGAAAACCTAGAAACAAATATGCCCAATCTTCTAGGGTTCATAGTAGATTGTCTCCTAAATTAATTCTAATAATACAACGAGTAATATGAAAATAAAGGATAGCGATAGCGAAGCATGAAAAACTAGATCCATATGGATTTGTGAGAAATCACCAACAATGGTTGCTAGAGATTGCGACAGAGATAGTGATAGCAAGAGAAGGAGAGGGAAGGAGATAGCAAGAGAAGGAGAGGGAGAGTGACATTCTTGTAAGAAAGGAGGTTCTACTGAAAAAATGTGATGATCGAGATGGCGGAGCACTCAGGGAAGAACGCCAAAGTTGGTTTTGCTGAACGAGAAAGGAAGAGGTTTTATCGGGCACAGTTTTACTTTTTGTTCTTTTAAAAACTGTTCTAGAACGTAAGAACATGGTTTCTGAAATTTTCGTTCTTGGATTTCTTTTCATCCGGTTCGTTCTTTGAGTTTTGGAAGAACATACAGGATTTACCAAATGATTTTTGGCTGTTCTGAACAGTTTTCCTGTTTTGCCAGAACAGAAGAACATAAGAACTTTTCTCCAGGAGAGTTACCAAACGCAACCTTAATGCATCGAGACTGAAACAGTGAAACTTGATAATGAGCTAACATGGGGATTTGATCAGTTGACAAAATCAGAAATCAGATTATGATATCTTGTTTGGAAAAATAGGGATTTGAAGAAGTTGTGATGCAGTACAAGTATGCTCTAGGACAGATAAGGGGTCTTCCAAACAGGGCTTAAACACAAGACAAAAAAAAGAAAAAAGCCAAAACACTATTCACGGTACTGTTCACGTGAACAGTACCAACATAATTTTTAGAAAGTTTTGTCTTCTTCTTAAATTCAATAAGTTAGATTTATTTCCATATAATTAGTCATGAGTTTTGTTTCTTAAATTTGTTTTGTTTCTTAAGATTGGATATCATATGAGTCAGTCATAGATGTTATTTGTTTTGGAAACTTTCCTAAAAGTTATAAAGGAAAGTTTTTATTTTTTATTTTTGGACATTCCTTCTAGGAATCAGTCGTTTGATCTTTTGTATTTCCTTTTAGCATTATAAATAAAGAGGAAGACGATGCTGGCAGCAGAGTTGGCCAGAGTTTATTATTAAATTCTGGTTGAGTCTCACTGGTTTTGAGATTTAACCGAAACTCCTATTCTGTTTATTCCTATTTTCAGATGATAGAGATTTTTTGAAAATTCATAACTTCTTCATCCATGGTTGGATCACCTTTAAATTTGGGTATGTTATCAAGCACATCCTAGAGTACTTCATCTCCAAGTTTGAAGACCTTCTAATGGCTGGATTATGAGATAAGTAATTTTTTCTATTGTTATACACTTCTGGTTTTGTTAAAATACCTGTTTGAGACCTACAGGCAAGATTGGTTTTGATCCCACCCGTTGGATCAAGCTCATTTTCTGGAATATTATTCCTCATATCCTAAGGATCAAGGATTCCAAATTTTGAAGCATTCTTATAGTTAGATTGAAAGTTGGGAATTATTTGCCTAAATCAATAATTCTTGTTTTGTTGTTAAAGATTAAATTTGAATTGGGCTGGTTGAAAGATCCTATCTTACCAAGGTTTTGGCATAAATTGAGATGTAACCCTACCTTTGCCATCAATTAGTATCAGAGCATGGTTGATGAGAATTCTAACTCTCTTAACCAGCCCAATAAATCCATGGATCCACTAGCCTTAGTCCTAGAACAATTGGCCAATATGAATGTAAAGATGGATAATATGGGAGAAAGGATGAATGCCAAGTTTGATAATATAGAGAAGAGAATGAATACCAGGGAAGTTGGACGACGACATCCCACAGCCAATATTGTGCCTATAAATAATCCTAGGTCTCCCCAAAGAGTCCCTAGAGAGGACTATTAAGATCTCCTAGATTTACCAGATGATGAGTATGATGGCAGACTTCTCCAATATGAAATTTCACATAAAGTAAGGCTAGACTTAAAAGATTTCTATGGTAGGCAAGATCCATAAGCCTTTCGTGATTGGTTGTGTGCATTGGATGATTATTTCAATTGGTTCGATTTTCCCGAACCACGAGAATTAAAATTAGCACGATCCAAACTTTTGGGAGCTGCCTGTGAGTGGTGGAAAGTCCATGAACAGAAGCTCAGAGTTCAAAGACGAGAGCTTAGGACTTGGGAAGATATGAAGTACGAATTAACGAGAGAATATGTACCTGAACATATCCAAATAAGGCTCTTCCGTCGACAAAATTACCACCAAGTGGCATGTATAACTGAAGAAGACCTGACACAACCATCTATAAAATTCAGTTCGCAAGTTAGCGAGGGGTGGGAGCATAGTTGTCAAGGAATTGCCTAACCATCGCCTAGGCAGCCCCTAGGCATCTAGGCAGATTTTGTAAGCTTGGGCGCCAGGGTGGCGGTCTTTTCACCCTGGGCAACCGCCTTGTTTTCAATGTGTCTTTTTTTGTTCTCAAGAACAACACTTAACAGGCAGTACTTACTTATAATTAATATCATTTAAGTAAATGATTTCATTTACTTAAGATATTATTCATAAATAAGCAAATACCGCCCATTTGAATCTAATAAAAATAGTCTAAAATTCAAATTCTAAAATGATAAAAAGTCAACCCTCCAGTTCAAGAACAACAACCGTATTTTTGGGTGTGGGGGTGATTTTCAACTTCCAAATGCTAGGTTTTTTTTCCAAATATAAAAATTCCATAAATCTTATTATAGTAAATCATTATTAAAAACCAAGAGTGTGTCAAAATAATCTCTTGCTTTGATGCCCAAAAAATAATTTACATTCAGACGACTTTAAAGAGCATTCGTGTACTCCGAACAAAGTTTGACCGGAATATAACTCCTTCATTATAACTCGGATTCAAGTAAATCTTGGATTTGTAGAAAGCTGATTAAGCTAGCTTTGTAACGAATTTGAGATTGCTTGAATCTGAACTATATTAAAGGAGTTACGCTCCAGTCAAATTTGTTAGAAGTATGCAAATATTAGTCATAAATATGTGTTGCTTACTTAACTCATTATTTGTTGCCTTGCTGGTTTTCTCATGTTAATTAAGTTATGTCTTAAATGTTGATTATTTATGTAGAATGTTGCATATATGTAAACATTAATATAACATTAATATTTTAGAAATAAAAAAATACACTGGGAATGCCTTGGTCGCTTAGGCAACGCCTTGGCGGGAGCCTAGGCGCCCAGGATGGCCTCGAACGCCTTGGATCGCCTTGTCGCCTTGACAACTATGGATGGGAGCCTAACACTAACGATATTGACGTGAAGGCGGTACCTATAGTTGCATGATTGACGGAAACTCCAATACCATCAGCCGTTCTAGGAGCGTTAGTGACTGAAGTCAAGGAAAACGAAGAATAGGTTTCATAAATCCATGATAACAAAGGAAAGCCCACCATTGATGTTCCTACTGTAGCAATTTGCATTGAAGAGGTTGTAGTTGAAGACTACATCAGTTACAATATGGATGATTTTACTCAAGTAAATGAGGTGGACATATGTGATCTTAGTCTTTCTTGTGCAGCTCCATTGACTGTTAATGAGAGTCACAGTGATCATGAGGTCATAGACATTGAAGAAGCGATTGTAGAAGACAAACAACTACATGTGATCCCTATGGATACCTCTTGCAGGTTTGAATCTTTTAAAGATATTGAACATATTGACCTTGTGATACCTCACCAATATTTTAAGGAGTGGACCCAAAGTGGTAGATTTTCTTCCGAATTTTCAAGCACAACCAGACTTCTAATATCCAAGAAGGATGTATGCCAATCCCACAAAGTTGATTCTTCACCATTGCAAAACTCGTGGATGAGTTTATTTAAGTGGGGGGAGCTGATGCAATACAAGTATGCTCTAGGACAGATAAGGGGTCCTCCAAACAGGGCCTAAACACAAGACAAAAAGAAGACAAAAGCCAAAACATTGTTCGCGGTATTGTTCACATGAACAGTACCAACATAATTTTTAAAAAGTTTTGTCTTCTTCCTAAATTCAATAAGTTAGATTTATTTCCATATAATTAGTCATGAGTTTTGTTTCCTAAATTTGTTTTGTTTCTTAAGACTGGATATCATTTGAGTCAATCATAGATGTTATTTGTTTTTGAAACTTTCCTAAAAGTTATAAAGGAAAGTTTTTCTTTTTTATTTTTGGACATTCTTTCTGGGAACCAGTTGTTTGATCTTTTGTATTTCCTTTTAGCATTATAAATAAAGAGGAAGAAGATGCTGGTAGTAGAGTTGGCCAGAGTTTATTATTAAATTCTGGTTGATCAAAACTCCTATTCTATTCATTCCCGTTTTCAGATGATAGGGATTTTTCAAAAATTCATAACTTCTTCATCTATGGTTGTATCACCTTCAAATTTGGTTATGTTATCAAGCACATCCTAGAGTACTTCCCCTCCAAGTTGAAGACCTTCCAACGGCTGGATTCTGAGATAAGTAATTTTTTCTACTGTTATACAATTCTGGTTTTGTTAAAATACCTGTTTGAGACCTACAGGAAAGATTGGTTTCGATCCCACCTGTTGGATCAAGCTCATCTTCTGGAATATTGTTCCTCATATCCTAAAGATCAAGGATCCTAAATTTTGAAGCATTCTTACAGCCAGATTTGATGTTGGGAATTATTTGCCTAAATCAATAATTCTTGTTTGTTGTTAAATGTTAAATTTGAATTGAGCTGGTTGAAAGATCCTACCCTATCAAGGTTTGGGCATAAATTGAGATGTTACCCTACCTTTGCCATCAAGTTGACTGTATGTAGTGTAACAAAATAGAGAAGGAAGAGGGAAGGAGAGAAGATGAAGAGAATGGAGAAGACGGTGAGAATTGATGTGTATTCTTCTCTCTCATTACCATCTATTATGGAAACAAGTAATTACAACCTAGTAGGACCCTAGAAAGCAATTACAATGAAGCTCTAATTACTCCAACTAATGTAACTTCAAAGCATAAAGAAAAACTAATGACAATTGGACGCCTCATGATAAGTCTAAACACATTAGAAAACTTCTATCGACCTTGTTATCTCAACACTCCCCCTCAAGTTGGAACATGCTCCAGCTTGGAACAACAAGAATAGATATAATTTTCAAGTAGTAACACTAATTCACGAACACCAAGCAGCATAGGTTCTTCCCAAGGAAGGCAGATAGTAGTAGTAATAGTAGTAGTAGTAGGGTAGTGGCAGTAGCAGCAGTAGTAGTAGCAGTAGTAGTAATAGCAGTAGCACCAGTAGTAGCATTAGTAGTCAAAGATACTAGCGCAGTATAGGTCACTGTGAACCAAATAGTAATAGTAGATAGCAACACAGTATAGTTCATTGAGAACCAAGTAGTAGTAGTAGGCTTCAACATGAGCAAAAGGTAATAGGTTCTAACATGAGCAAAAGGTAATAGGCTCCAACATGAGCAAAAGGTAATAGGCTCCAACATGAGCAAAAGATAGTAGGTTCCAACATGAACAAAGAGGTAGTAGACTCTAACATGAGCAAAAGATAATAGGTTCCAATATTAGCAAAAGGTAGTAGGCTCCAAAGTCCAAATCGAGCAAATAGTAATAATCCCTGAGCACATAGGCTCCATCATGTCCCCCTCACGTGGAGGGTTGCATGTGGACAAATAATGCATAGGACGAGAAGTAGATGGGAAGAGCAAGAAGCATCATCACGAAGGATGAACAGCTTAATAAAGCCCATAAGTAAGAGCAGTGGAAAATACGATCCCAATAAAACAACCTCCAATCAATGCTTGCCGGCAGCAACAATGAGCACCCAAAAGCCAATTGCCAACCAAATAGTAGGATATTGTGTAGAATAACTCTAGGTACAAAATAGCCAAATTTGAAGATGATTTGATGGTTGGATCCAAAGTTATGAAGTATGCAGAACTATTTGGGACATCTTGGGAAGGCAAACAAACCCGTAGAAAGGGAACATAGGCAAATAGATCCTTCGAAAGGGAACAAATGGACCCTAGTGGCAATCTGGTAATTAACCACAATGCTCAAGGGGCCATGGGTAGTTTAACAAGGAAGCAATGGAAATACTATAAATAATAAGAAATTTAATCTCCCTTAAGGCAAACAAACTGACCCTTAATAGCAGAATGGTAATTTCTGGAATAGTGTAGAGCTCTTAAAAGGCTATCTACGTAAGGGATAGGGATAGGTGGGGTATTAGAATTATAGTAGAAGCTAACTTGGAAACAAAGTTAAGGGATATATAGGACAAGAATAACATCAAAGTGAAGGGGTTTTATTGGACTAACCAATAAGTGGAGGAATTAATAAACAAACCAAGAGGAGTCGTCTCCTACCTTTGGGATTCATAAGAAAACTTGAACAGCGGAAGGCGGATCTAGTATCAAATCTCCTCCTAAAGGGACTCACATTGGCCTGAAATTAAAGGTGTAACTTTTTAACCCATAGGCCTATGGAATCCACCAACAATAGCAAGAATCTGCAAGGAGAATCGATGAAGAAAATTTCTGAAACAAAGGCTGGAGGAATTGCAAGGCTTCAGCAGAGAAGTTTGGCTCGATTCTCACAACTAGCAATATTTCAAGCTGATGTTTAGCAGGTAAGGTCGCCCACGGTATGAAAATAATCCCTCAAATATCAGTCCGAACTGATGAAGTTTTAGTGAGGACAGGGCAGCAGTGGGTTGTTGCAGAGATAACAATAACGGATAAGGTCATCGGACGAATTGGGAAGACCAATCGTGCACAGAAGACACCATCAATAAGTCCGAACAAATCTTCAATATCAACATTAGACACGTACCAGACTAGAACAGCAGTAAACTTAGACATGTAACTCCAAATCTGCAGAGAATAGGAAACAACAGTGGACGCACCAACAGTAGTTGTGGTGATTCCACACCTAACGGAGAACCTTATACGACTCTCAAAACAGCAACGCAAGTGATCGCTCTAATATCATGTAACAAAATAGCAAAGAAAGAGAGGAGAGAAGATGGAGAGAATGAAGAAGAGGGAGACAATCAATGTGAATTCTTCTCTCCCCACTGCCATCTATTTATTAATAATGAAAAAAAATAATTACAACCTAGTAGGACACTAGAAAGCAATTACAATGAAACTCTAATTCCCCTAATCAAAGTAACTTCAAAACATAAAGGAAAACTAATGATAATAGGACACATCATGATAAGTCTAAACCATAGTTGTGACCTAGGCATCTGGGCGGTGATATATGGGCTAGGTGATGAATTGCCTTGTAAATGTTCAAAAGGCGATAGCTTAGGTCGCCTAGGTCACCTAGGCGTCGCCTTGGGTGCCTGGGCAGTTGCCTTGTTCCTGATGTGTAGGTAAATCGTTAATTAAATGGAAATTTTCACATACCTCCCTTAAGGCCGCAATTTAATCCTCCCCCATTATTGGCCACGCGCTGTTAAGTTCCCTAACGGAAAAGGTGAAAAGAGTTTTTTACCCTTAAACTAAAGACCAGTCCGAAAGTACATTATAGTCTTGCTCTTGCACTCTTGTTTCTTATTTGTATGCTATTATGGTCTAACTTCTTAGTTTATTGATTTGTGTTTTTTTGTTTTTTTATAAATATGCTTCTTTATATCCTATAGTTTATCTATTATTTGTTGGTTTTCTCATATTAATTAGATTATGCCTTAAATGTTGATTTTTTATGTAGTATACTGCACATATATATAAACATTAATATTTTAGAAATAAAAAAAAATACACAGGGAACACCTTGGTCGCCTAAGCGCCTAGGATGGCTTCAAACGCCTTGGGTCGCATTGTTGCCTTGACAACTATGGTCTAAACATAATAGGAAACTTTTATCGATCCTGTTATCTCAACATGTAGGAAACCAGAATTCTATGGAGAAATCTCTGGTTTTAAAACAGAGTGAAAACCAGTAATAAGAAAAAAGAATTCAGAAGAGAAATTAAAGAAGAAGAACAAAGCAGAAAGTATCTAACAGATTACTAATTGATATTGCAAATCAGATCACAGAAAAGAGAGAAAATAAGCATGCACGGGGTATGATTTACATGCAAGCATACAATATTATAATATGGCCTAAGATAAAACATGATCTTATAGAATAACATTACATAGCATTTAAACTTGCATAGCTTACAAAGAATACATAACTTGAAACATTCATGAACTCTACTTTTCCTTACATGGTCTTTAACTTGTTTAATACTATCTCTTGTTTTTTCTTGTTTTATTATTGTGGATACCAACTTTTAACTTGATACTTGTAACTGTTGTCCTAACAATATACTTAGGTTCACCGGATATCACCCCTTGCTTAGGCTACTGTATCTTGTCTTGGAGCTTAGACTCACCGGGTGTCACCCCTACTTGGGCTACAGTATCTTGTCTTTGTTCCTTGACTCACCGGATATCACCTCCTGTTGGGTTACCGCATCTCGCCATCGTACCTTGCCTTGCACTTGTACTTGACTCTGACTGTTCATAACCTACTTTACTACTGACTTGCACTTGGTTCATACTTGAGTTGACTATCTTGGGACATGCTTAAAACCTCTACTAAACATTTCTTGTTCTTGTTTTAGCCTTGTCTTATTATTCTGTGTGCTGACTTGTAACTTGGTACTTGTTACTATTGTCCTAACAATGTACTTAGGCTCACCGGATATCACCTCTTGCTTAGGCAACCATATATTTTCTTGGAGCTTAGACTCATTGGGTGTCATCCCTGCCTGGGCTACTGTATCTTGTCTTTGTTCCTTGACTCACCGGATATCACCTCCTGTTGGGTTACCGTATCTTGCCATCGTACATTGCCTTGCACATATTCATGTCTTAACTGTCCTTAGCTTGCTTTAACACTGATTTACACTTGTTTCATACTTGTCATACTTATCTTGGGTCATGTTTCAACTCTCTTTTATGCATTCTTGTACTTGTTCTATTCTTAGCCATTTTACTTCACTTACTTGCACATGTTCATGTTTAGTAATCATTCTTACTAGTTTTTATTTGTCCATGAAACTTATATCAGTCCCATTATCAGAACATGAATCACTTTCAATTATATTACTTGCATTGCTACTTCTTGAACTAATTAGCATTCTCATATAACTACACGTCGTAACATGAAGTCATGCAACATATCTATACTGCATATACTGCTGCAACACATACAAGCATCAAATCTGGAAACTTATACATAATATTCTATCTTCACATATTCATAACAACATATCTCACTTATACACATCGTTACAATATCTTTCATTTCCATAACATTGCATTCAATCATTGGCATCATATTATAACATGCATTATATATACATTATAGGCCTACTACAAGGAGATAATCACTCACCTTTGCTTGTCAAAAACAACCCTCAACTATGCCTAAGCTTGTAGAAATTTCAGCAATAAGAGGTCCTTGCTGCCCAAAAATAGCTCAAGTTGTTCCTTCTTGGTAAAGTTCCCCAAAAATCACCTTTCGATATCGCCTATGCATATCATTGCATTAGGTAATCATTAGGTGAGCAAAAAGATCATAAACATCTCTTAAAAGATCTCCATTAAATCCCCAAAAACACCCCCTAAGCATCCCCTATGGGTTTGGAGAGAAAAACCCCACAAAACAACAAAATATGCTGTAAAAGAGAGGTGCGACTGATGCCATCAGCCGCACGCACTGATCAGCCGCACGACAACAGAGGCCCCAAGACAGCCTCTGCTTCGGCCATTTCGGTTCTCAGCCCCCTAGGGCTTTGTTCAAACATCTCAATACCCCTTGCAATTGCCTTTAAACCATATATTTTCAACAATTATCATTCCAAGCTTCTTCTACACCTTTTATGAAGTCATTTCCAATCTTTATCGATATTCATATGAAAAATGAAAAATTTCTGCAATATGACTTTGCTTGAGCTTCCTATCTAACAAAAATACATAAATGGCTCAAGAATCATATTTTTATCCCTGTTAGAGACAATATCATTTCTTAATTTAAATATGACGTCTTTGTCCCCAAATTAATTACATGCATTAACCTTCCAAGACAAAATCAAACAAGAACATGATGAACAGCTAAAACTGTTCATCATCTTCTTCCTCTTGACATAAAACCAGACTTGAGCCCACTGATTCCCATGGTTAATCCAACATGCAATCAATTGTACTCATTACAAAAGTGTTAGAAACTTACCTCATGGTTCCATAAACTGATTACCAAAGGTAGAATCTCAGAATCTCCAACTGATCAAATCTTCTTCACTAGAATCCCAAATTCCGCAACTTCCCTTGCTTCTTCCTTTCCTAACTTCAACCTTGCTGTAATCCTACCACTCAGCACCGTAATCACTAGAATTTTTCCTCTTTTCTAACACCTAACAACTTTAGAACCCAAGCTTACAAGAACCACGACATTTTCAACCTTCACACCACCATCAATCTCTCAAAACTCACCATTTCCATTCAATGAGCCAAAGAGAAACTCTCTTACCCTCTTCTACGTTTTCAGCTCAACCAAAGAGCTCAAATGAGTTTCTTTCTCATTTTATACTTATTTATTTTCTTTAATTATCCATAATTCTTATTTTTGTGAAAACCCCAGAATGCCCTTACATTACCACTAATGCATGTTAATAAGAGCCTTACCTCCAAGGAATCCCTAAAGAATGAAATGACTCATATGACCATCAAATATTCCTTTTTATGAACATGCATACAAGCTCTTTTTAATTGCCTTGGTACTCATTTAATTCATGACCAATAATACCCTCAACAAATTTCATAATTTACTTTATGCCACTTCCCAATTCGTTGATTGTCTTTCTCTCGAACCTTTATTTACAACAATGCCATTATATTAAATAATATTCCATAAATTTGATTCCTCCAATAATAGGCTGCCACATCATTGTGGGTCCCACACATAAACAATTTAAAAAAGAATATCCTAGTTCATGACTTTCTTGTGACCTGAACCCATGACCTATAGGTTGCATTACATTATGGTATTAAAAAATTGCCATTAGTCTACCTTATAACAATACACTATAATATGATAAAAATACTGCTAGAAACAAGATACTCTCTACAACCACCAATTGATAATAAAAGTAATCTATTTTGATAACACTACCTTAGTTATATGACACACTACCATACATAGAGTAAATTCATATTCTAACAAGCAAATTACTTAGGATATAGTCAAAAGTATTTAACTGGTCACTGCATTTGATCAGAAAGTATCAAACTTAGTTTATTTTATAATCTATTGCACTAGGTGTTGCCAACATCACTAATTATCATATATTAATATAACTCATCCATAGATATCATTCTAGTAATTTTACCAAAATACTATTAGATCTCCTATCCACCATGTAAGACTAGCTAGCTTAACACCTTAGCTGGCTGGGGTGTTACACTCCCCCCACCATCACCATAAGTGAGGGATGATGTTGGGATTTCTTGTTGTAGAGAGACTTGGAAGTTAGAAAGAGAGATAGGGGATTGCTTTAATTTGGGTTTTGAAAGTTAGAAAAGAGAGGTGAGGCAAGCTTAGGGTGATTCTGTTGACTGCCTCTGATATTTGGGACTAGAGTTAATTATAGGTCATTATAAATATGCTTATTTATCACATGAGTCAATATCATTGAGGTTTTATTTTTATTTTTATTTTGATGGGTCCTACTCTAAGTTGCACGACTGGGGTGGGGAAGGGAACAGATGTAAGAGAGGAGACTCGAATTCATGACCTCCTCCCAGGCCCTGCTTCAACAAGCAAGGGGTAGGTCATTATAAATATGCTTATTTATCACATGAGTCAATAGCATAGAGGTTTTATTTTTATTTTTATTTTGATGGGTCCTACTCTAAGTTGCACGACTGGGGTGGGGAAGGGAACAGATGTAAGAGAGGAGACTCGAATTCATGACCTCCTCCCAGGCCCTGCTTCAACAAGCAAGGGGCCAACCATCTGACCAAGCGGATGTTTGCTGTCAGTATAGTTGTCAAGGCGGCAAGACGAACCAAGGTGCTGGAGGCCTGACAGATGCCAAGGCGACCAAGGTGGCCTATTTCCAAGGCGCCTGAATGCCTTGAGCAAGGTTTAAAATCTCGGGTTTTGGAGGAGTCTTGGCTTCCTCCGAAACCGAGATCTCACCGAGATCTCGCCGAGACACTGTATTTTTTCCGAGACAACTTAAAAAGGCTGTCTCGGTGGCCAAAATATATTTTTTAGGTCTCCAACTTCAGGGGAACATCATTTCTACATACATAAACACATTTAGAGCATAAAATTGTAAAAATAATGACTCTTTGTGGTTGTTTGGGTTTACAGCCATGTTTTGACAGTCAACACTGAAGTCTGTTGTAAACTTAGGCTAATATTGTCTATTATATTCAATCAAATATGACAAATGAGACAATAACATAATGCATTGGGAGAAAGAGAAACAAATTAACACTTCATTATAAATCATTACATCATAGTTCAAATGTTCAATACTGAATGATCCCATAGTTTCGTAGATCTGGCTCACGTATATAAAAATTTCATCAGATTCTACCAATTTTTTTTCTCTCTCATAGTCTCATTTAAAATCTCATTTTTGGGCAAGAATCTAACCTTCAACAGTTCATATGAAACTCCCACAGCAATCCCCGCAGTCCGAAGCACCACCCGTTGCAAGTTGAAAGTCCAAACAAAGAAAAAATGAGGAAGAAATAAGAAAATTTTCAAAAAACTAACAAAAAAGAGGAAACAGCAGTTCTCGATCGAGTTCTCGACCGAGAACACTGAGTTCTCTCTTTTATAAAGAGGAAAAAAAAAGAAGCAATTTCTCGGCGAGATTTACCGAGATCTCGCCGAGAAATTGCGAGATTTACCGAGATCTCGGCGAGATTATGCATTTGTCGAGACGAAAAGGGTTATCGACCCTGTTTTCGTCTCGGCTAATGCCGAGAAGGGCGAGATCGGAGAGATCTCGGCCGAGATCTCGCCGAGATTTTATTCCATGGCCTAGAGAACTATGGTCGATAGGGTTTGTACACTAGGCCGTGCTAGGCTGGATCGAAGGTTCAACCTAAGTATGGTCGGACCCTGGCTCGGGCTTGAACAAATTGGACCCAAACTCACCCTGTGGGCTGAAAATCCCAATCCAGGCCCTGTCCAGGCTCAGGGCGGGTTCGGGCCAGTTCGGGCTTGCCGGGTAAAATTGACATCCCTACTCATTCTGCTTGCCGAAGTATATATTGATTCTTTGCCACAGGTGGATTTTTCTCTACACAGGTAATTGTGAACAAACCATGATTCTGTTCTGATACTGATCCAAAATTGATTTTAGAACATTGTGTACCAAACCTTGTTTCTGATCTGATTGTGTTCCAGAATCCATTCTGGAGCAGCATTACAAAACATTGATCTTAACAGTCAAAAATCAAAGAATCGGGAAAGAGTGATTTAGTCGCGAATCAAGGAATTCGGAGTGGGAGTGTTACCAATCGGGGCCCAAACCTCCCAATTGCAAGCTGAATGGGAGGTTTACTAAACTGATAGGTTTCCTAAATTGATTAGAAAACTGAAATATAATAAAAACTAACTCCAAAACAGATCTAGAATTTATAAGTTGTATTCGTGTCTGTCTAAACGGCTGAAATTTAATAAAATAAAAGAAATAAAGTCCCCTAGCACAACCCCTGATTTCAAGTTTCTAGTAGATCCAGAATTGAGCCATTCTTGAACCGCAGGGTTGGTTTTAAACAAAAAATTTGTTCAAAGTTGAACCAGACCAGCCGCAGGCCTGCCTCTCTCTTCCAACTGCTGGGATTTTGCATCAATCTCCCTGGCTTTAAAAAACTTGACCACAAGTTTTGTAGTAAAAGTAATACATTCATGTGATGAACATCCAACTACAGTCCAAAGTAGAAGTCGAAGTAGCATATGGATGATAGGAATGAAATGCACAATCCTGAGAGACCTCTCTTTGAAGAATTGGGGCGGAATCACAAACTCAGTGGCTTCCACATCAAGAGTGGCATTTGTAATGGTCACCACTGTATGTGTTGTGTCCTTGGGGTCCTCCACCATTGTGCCCTCATCCTCTTCCACCATTGCTTCAACTCTACTGTACCAACTTCTGTGATTTCTTCTTATCCTCTTCTTTGGTTTCAGTCAATGTATCTTTGCATAGCACATTGATAAAATGAGTCTCTTTCTTTATCTGCAGGGACAGCATCATACACCTCATTTTAGTCATCATTCTCAGCTGTAGTAATTGTCGCATTAGTCTTCTTCTTGTTAGGACAAAACTTGGCTGTGTGCCCCTTCTTCCAGCCATAGAAACACTCAATATCACTAGTGCTGTCCACTGGTGATTTACCTCTATCCTCACTGACAACTGGGTGTCTTCTTGTAACAATGCCAGCTGTAGCAGTTCTTCCGTACTTCCTGGCTTGGGAAACAAACTTCCTGGAGGGAATTGTCAAGTTCTCTTCTGCCCGTAGAGCTTTCTGGAAGCAGTCTTACAAATCATACCAGTTATGGATGTTGATTTCCTTTTTGATATCAGGATTCAGTCTTGACTTGAATCATGAGACTAACTGAATGTTGTCTTCATTGGCCACTGTGTGAAACTGATGCGTCGAACTGCTTCATATATTTCGTGACTGAAAAAGTACCCTATCATAGGGTATCAAGCTGGTCGTGCAATTGCGCTCTCTGTATACAGGGAAGATACTTGACCTTAATTCTTCTTTCTTTTCTTCCCAAATGTAAGCCCTTGAGTTAGATTAGGATACTTAATAGCTTTTAGGAGTTCTATTTTGAGTCTATTTACCGTAAGTGAGCTTGAGTTAGATTAGGATACTTAATAGCTTTTAGGAGTTTTATTTTTGAGTCTATTTACCCTAAGTCGGGATAAGAGAGTGATTATGAATCCTATTATGAGTCAGTTTAGGAAATTTAAAAGGTTATATATATATATATATATATATATATATATATATAGATGTATACACCACCCATCAATCGGACATGTCTTGATTAAAGAATATGGAGTGTTTTTAAGAGTTTTGTGCTATTAAGTAGTGAATGCATACCTGATTTCTTCATTTCTTCCTTCTTATTCTGATATGCTCTTATCGGGTTTTATCAATCTCTCTTCTTGTCCTTTTCTTCATTGATTACAAGGTCTGGTTTTCAAGTTCTCTATTCTTCTTCAGTTTGCTATTCTGAATTTATGTTCCAAGTTCTACCTACAATTCTGGTTTGAAATTCAATTACACTTGTTATAATTCTAGTGTTCTGGATCTAATTTTTTATATATATATATATATTTTTTTTTTTTTTGAATAACAGTTAATCCTTTATAACTGCCATAACTGAATTCTGTTTTTTCTCAGTTTTCCCATCAAAGTCATGTAACCTGCGTCAAGTATACTTCTTAATTTTCTGGTTTCTCAATCTGAATTCTGTGGTACTGCTTCTGGATTTCAGTCTCAGTTTATTCACTGTTATTATTTATAGAAAAAAAAAGACTCATAAAAGGAGTCAACATATAAGAGAGAGTCCAAGTGGAAAACTCTAATAGAGTCCAAGTAGGAAAAACTAAACCAAAGAAAAGTAAACGTAACCAATTGGGTGACACCTAGACCAAGCTAGGTGACACTTAGACTACTATCGAACTAATAATCTTAACAATCCCCCTCAAGCTGGAGCTAGAGCATAAATATCATCAAGACCCAGCTTGGAACAGTTTTGAAGAAATAAAGCTTTGAATAATGCCTTCGTAAATATATCACCATGGTTGTCAAGGTGCCAAGGTGTTGGAGGCCTGATGGACACCCAAGGCGACTAAGGTGCCCGCCTAGGTGACCAAGGCACCCAATTTTCCAAGGCGCTACCGGTGCGTGTGGACGCTTAGCCAACGCCTTGACAACTATGCATATCACCAATTTGAGAACTGGAACTAGTGAACGGAGTAGGAATCACGTTATGCATAACAACATCTCGAAGGAAATGACAGTTGACTTCGATATGCTTGGTACGCTCCTTGGAAACAGGGTTGCTAGCAATATTAATTGTTTTATTGATTATCACTGTACATAGGAATAGGCTGTGTAATTGGAAAGCCTAGTTCACCAAGAATATTCTTTACTCACATCAGTTTTGCCATAGTCTGAGCCATAGCACGATACTCAGCTTTGAGACTAGATCGTGCAACTGTAATCTGCTTCTTGCTACACCATGTAATATGATTGCCGCCAAGAAGGGTACACTAACCAATAGTAGACCAACAATCATCATCAGCACCAGCCCAATCAGCATTGAGAAGCTTGGTCGCTTTGGACTTAAAATTAAGACTCGGTCTGTGCGGGGGGCGAGGATGGTCCGATGCTCTAGATGGGTCTTCCCCTATAGTGGAAGGCGTCGAAACCACAGATATCAATATTTTGATGAGGATGATAGAGCAATCCTTTACCGGGTGTTCCCTTGAGACACTTTAAAATTCGACAAGCAGCATCCCAATGAATTTGTTTTGGATCCTGCATAAATTGACTAATAACTCCAAGAGAATAGGAGACATCAGGCCTAGTAATAGTGAGATTCAAGATAAGCTTGCCAACAAGATGGTGATTTTGATGGACATCAATAAAATCCACATCATCACAAGTAGCCAGTTGAAGATGGGTCCACAAGAATATTGATAGGTTTGCAGCCTAGCATACTTATTTCATTCAAGGTTCGAGATGCCGGTTTCGAGGGATATCTTGGGTTTCGACCGAAACTCGGTCGAAACCTGGTATTTTTTCCGGTTGATCTCGAAGCTTGGTTTCGACACCCAAAAGTATTTTTCTTGAACTGAGTTTTTTTTTTTCTTTTCTGTAACCTATTTTAACCATTTTACATATATTCCCACATTAGTTTAAATAAAAACATCTAAAATGTTAATATGTGGCGTGGACCCAAGTTTGTTTGTACGCTGAGACCTGGGATTGTCTAGAGTTAATTAGGCAACACATATTTATGACTAACATTCGTGTACTTTTAACATGATTTGACCAGAGCATAACTCCTTTAATATAGCTCGGATTTAAGCAATCTCGAATTCATTGCAAAGTTAGCGTAATCAGCTTTCCAACAAAATTGAGATTGCTTGAATACGAGTTATAATGAAGGAGTTACACTCCGGTCAAACCTTGTTCGGGGTACGCAAATGCTGTTTAAAGTCATTTAAATGTAAACAATTTTTTGGGCATCAAAGCAAGAGATTATTTTGGTGCACTCTTGGTTTTTAGTGATGCTTTATTATAATAAGATTTATGAAATTTTTATATTTGGAAAAAGGCTTAGCATTGGGAAGTTGAAAATCACCCCTATACCTAAAAATACGATTTTTGTTCTTGAACTGGAGGGTTTGACTTTTTATCCTTATAGAATTTCAATTTTTTACTATTTTTATTGGATTCAAAATTTTTTTTTTGGGGGGGGGGGGTGTTTGCTTATTTATGAATAATATCTTAAGTAAATGACTTAAATGATATTAGTCATAAATAAATATTGCCTGATAACTGTTGTTCTTGTCCACCCTAAATCTTGTGAAGCAACTTGAGAGATCAAGGAAGAAAAACCAAACATAAGAGTCTTGGTCGACACCGAGTAGGTTTCGACGAGACTTAAGATTTTTATAATATAAGTTGGTTTTTTTTTTTTTTTTTTTTTTAACCGAAACCATGGTTTCGGTCTAAACCTGGTCGATCCCAACTAGGGTTCGACCGAAACCATGTATCTATTGATTTCGACCTCCATCTTGTCTTGGAAGGGCTTGAAACCATGATACCTGACCCGCACTTCGAACCATGGTTTCAGTCAGAAGATCAAGAACATACTATACTTCCGTTGAGGAAGTCTAATACCTTTGGAGCTTTGAACCTCCTCAATGCCAAGAAAATAATGAAGAACCCCCAAATCCTTTATCTGAAAATGCTAACGGAGGTAGGCTTCAGTCTCATCAATACCTGTCAAGTCATCTCCAAAAACAATAAGGTCATCCACATAGATCACAAGAATAACAACTTTAGAATTGCGGCAATGAACAAGTGGCATGGTTTGAACCCATAATCAACCATGACTTTAATGAACTTGTCAAACCATGCATGATGAGACTGCTTCAGACCATATATTGTTTTATGAAGTTTGCAAACTCTGTGGTCAGCAATCTCCCCCTGAGCAACGTACCCCGAAAATTGCTTCATATAGACCTTCTCATGTAAGTCACCATATAAAAATGCATTCTTAATATCCAATTGGAAAAATGGCTAAGTAGTATAAGTCGCAGTCTTAGAATCAGGAGGGTCATCTTTTAAGTAAGCCAGTTTATCTCATGCAGTGATATAAATGGTCATAGCCTGCTTCCAAAGAAGGTAATTGGATGAACCAGTCAATTTAATGGAAGTATATTGACGTGGACAGAGTCCACATTAGTCTTCGAATCACTCATACCGTCGAACGAGGGTAGAGAAGAGAATATTCTACCAATGAAGAACCAGTAAATAAAATATCAATCCTGCTGATCAAGAGGGACAGCAACCAAGAGAACCAGCAGATCCAAAAGCAATCAGAAAACAATATCGATCTGGTGAGATCCTGCTGGACCACAGAAATCAGTAGAGTACTCAACCGAAAGGCTCTGGAATAGTGAGCCAGACAATAACGAAGCTGCTGAGAGCATCAGAGGCCATCGCAGATCCATGGAATCTCGAACTGATCCTGAAATATCAGTCTGAAGCTGAATCTCGATCTGAATCTTGATCTGAATCTTCTGTCATATAGATCTGAAACTGAATATAAATCAAATCCAGGGAGCTGGAAAAAAAAAGAACGTCGATCTGCTGCTGTAGAACCAGAAAAAAAAAATTCAATCCAATCTGCTATAATATTGATCTGAAACTTGAATATAGATCAGATCTCTGCTGTAAAAAAAAAATGATGTCCATCTCTGCTGTGAAGAGAGATCTCGAACTGATAGAAAAGCTTATGGTTCAACCAAATAAAGGGCTGTATGCAGAAAGGCTGAGTGGATCTCAAAATGCTCCCATATCAGAAGAGATCTCAAGCTGCGCTGAAAATCTGGGTCTTGATCTGATTCCAGAAATTATCCTGATCTGATGTCTAACCAGTAAATCAGCAACAGAAAATTGAGCTGCTGAGAAGAGGATCTCAAACTGATCCCATAAACAGAATCTGGTTGTGAGCAGAATTCATAATGATTGGCATATTAATCCCCCTGTTGGTGGGCTTCCATAAAACTGGAATTTGTTCTTTAATCCATGGGGACACCCACAAAATAAAACAGAGAGAAAGAAAGGAGGGAAGAGAGTTGAGAGGACTCTCAAAACAGTAACGGAAGAAAAAGTGTGTTGTGGTATGATAAAAAGGCTTTGATACCATGTAACAATGGAGTAGGGTGAAACCGAGAGTGAGAAACAACTGTGGGAGAGAGAAAAACCGAGAGAGGGGGGAGAATTAATATGTCTCCCTCCTTCAAGTCATGCTATATTTATATAAAAGAAAAGACTCATAAAAGGAGTCAACATACAAGAGATAGAGTCCAAGTAGGAAACTTTAATAGAGTCCAAGTAGGAAAAACTAAACAAAAGAAAAATAAACAAAATCAACTGGGTGACACCTAAATCAGTCTAGGTGACACCTAGACTACTATCGAACTAATAATCTAACACAAATGATGTATTTACTGCGTATACATGTCCACTTATGGTCCATATTAACAAATTTTTGCAACGTTGATATGGTCAATATGGATATGAGCTTGGTGGGGGCATCACTACATCAAATTATTGTGTTTCTTCTTCCAATTGTACTTAAAAGTCACTTAAAGAGATGTCTGTATTTGCTTGTGGGGTTTTTCTTTTTAGTTTTGAGTTATCATTGCTTTCCTTCAGGGTGTTTTCGGAAGGTAAAAGATTTACCCCCTTTTTTTTTTGGTGGTTTGCTGAAATTGAGAAAATAGCCTTCTGTTGCAGCCTTGCAGGTAGTTTGTTGATGATACTAGTGTTTATTTCTTTTTTAGTTTATTCCCCAGAAATTGGTAGGAAGTTACTGTTTTGCAAGCTACCCATGGGACACTTCCTTGCCTTTTGTAGGGAGCACGTACCCAGGGTCGGGTTCGGATTGGTGGTTGGGTCATAATCACCCAAACATGCATGTAGAAAACCTGCTTAAAATTTATCTTTTTCAAAATATACAAGATGCTTCATCATATCTAATAACAAAACAGCAGAGGAAGACATAAACCTGATTATACACAAAATATTTGGTGGCTGAAAAAGTTCTTTACAAACCATATGCAAAATGTTGTTCTTTACTAAAGGGTGGGTACAGCACAAATAGAGCTTGCCCACATGCATGATAAATACATCAAAATACAAAATACATCCAAAATGATTAAGGGTGCCAAGGGGTTTTATCCTCCACTTGGACTTTCAATACTCATTCTTCAGCTTTCTCATCCTCTTCTTCATCTGTAATATTCAACATAAACAGAGTGAGCCAGAGCTCAGTGATAGAAAAACTATCCTAGCAAGAGTACATACATGCATACAAATCAAATATAGGGACTATCTTGCTTTAAAAGAAATCATAACACATGCATTTGCTTAGCTTACAATAATTATTTTTCCTTATAAACTTACATAGATTATCTCAATGTCTTTCCATCCTTTCACCTTTCATTGACAGTTCTTTTATTACTTAACCTTATCTATCATGGTGCTACTTTTCATTCTTTCCTTTTTTTTTTTTTTTTTTTTTTTTTTTAAAGGTCAGCAAAGCAAATATATTAAGAAATAATAATACAGGAAATCACAATGATAGTAATAACTCTATCTTCGGCATTACCATCAGCAGAGCCCTATCATTGGAATGTGTTACAATTATTTGAAACGAAATCTATTACGCCCAGAGGCATCCCATACTACATCTGTAGCTATAAAATTTGGACATGTAGTCCATGTCTCTGAGATCAACTCTGTTGCTCCTCGTTTTGCCAAAGTGTCTGCCACCACATTTGCTTCTCGAAAACAGTGAGTGATTCTGATTTGAGAGCTTGATGGTTAGACATCAGTCCTCTCCATTGCTGCAAGATGAACCATGGTGGTTCCTTTTTTTGCAAGCACTCTACTACTGTTTTGGAGTCACATTCAGTCTGTAACTTTTTAACACCAATTCTGACTGCATGTTTGAGCCCTTCCAATGCAGCTAGCAATTCTGCCTGGTAGTTAGTTTTCTGGTTCAAATAGACTGAGAAGCCAAAAAAAACCTGTCCACCCTCTGATCTAAATACACCTCCAGCTCCTTAATCACTTGGATTTCCCAGAGAACATCCATTTATATTAAGCTTGCACCAGCCCATTGGTGGTTTACACCACATAACTGGAAGAACATCTGAAATCTTACCTTGCTTAGTGTTAAGTCCAAAAAATACAAGTCCAAAAAATTGCTGAATGCCAAGATCTTCAATTTGTTTAACTTCACAAGGTTTTATCTCAGAGGAGGATTTCATTCTTACCTTGATATCAAATATACCCTTCTTGGTGTAAGCCTGATTCCATCAAAACAACTTATGTGTCTGGCTCTCCAAATGTTTTCCAATATGACAAACAGAAGTGTCATCCATATCATCTTCATAGGAACTATTCTTTTTTTTTTCTCTTCCACCAAGAGAAAAGAAGATCAGATGAAAGAAAGCCTTCCCACCTTATATTATATATAGACAGAATTTGATTCCACATTTTTATGGAGAAAGTACACTCCATAAAAAGGTGATTAAAACTTTCTTCTGACTTTCTACATAAAGGACATCTAGAGGTTATAAGTACCTGTCTCTTTTTGATTTCATCATCTGTTGGTAGCTTATTGTTGCACCATCTCCAACCAAAAATAGCTGTTTTCGGCTCCATACTCTTGCTCCACACGTCATTAGACCAGACTGGGCTTTCATTTGAAATTTGGTTATGTCTCCAAGCTAAGGAAACTGAAAACCTACCATTTGGTTCCAAAGACCATATTGGTTTATCCTCCAAACCATGAATGGGCCTGATGCAAGCTGATTTATTAAGTACTTCTTGAAGTGCTGGAGATGTCACCACAGGGAAGGACCATATCCCATCTTTAACATAATCAGATACCTTTGCAGATAAGCTAGTTATTCTTGATTCTGGTATATCTAAAATTTCAGCAATTGAGTGAGATTCCAATCATCTGTCAGTCCAAAAATTAATGGTTTTACCTTCTCCCACAAGCCATCTTATATGATGTGCTGTCCAATCCCAAGATACTAGCAAACTTCTCCACACTGCTGATGTATCAGAAGTGCTTTTTAATAACCTATTTGCCATCAAATACTTTGATCTCATAAATCCTGCAAATAGGGAATTCTCTGTTAACACATTCCAAGCCAGTTTTGTAAGAATAGCTTTATTTACCTCATGTAAGCTCTTGATACCTAGTCATCCTTTTTTTGGCCTACAAACAGTTTTCCATTTCACAACAACAGACTTTCTTTTGTTCTTCTTACATGGCATTTCCTTCTTTTCATATCGGGTTTCGTATTGGCTCACCTGGTTAATCTACGTTTCTTGCCTAGATACTTTGCTTTCTTTTCATATTCGTACATTTCATTCAAGTAAGGCAGTGTATTGGACTCACCGGGTTAATCTGCTTGTCTTGCCCAGATACACCCCGTTGTAGGCTTCCCGTAGGTTCTACCTTACAACGGTTACCTTATTTGCTTTTCTTTTCAATTGGGTGGTGTGTTGGACTCACCGGGTTAAATCTACGTGTCTTGCCTAACCACACCCCGCTGCAGGCTTCCCGTAGGTTCTACCTGACAACGGTTGACTTACTTACATATCTATCATGTTGGGTAGTACACTAGGCTCACCGGATTAATTTATGTGTCTTGGCCAAGTATACCCCAATTCATTCTTTACTTGACCTTTCTATGACTTTCCTCTTCTTGTTCTTGCTTTACTAGTTTGTTGATTTTCCTTTCATTACTGTCCATGTCCTTACTAAACAGTTCATTGTACTTATAAGAGTCCATCTCTGTTCATTACAGGTCTTATCAGTGCTTACATTTCATATCAATTGTCCTAAAGCTAATTAATAGCATAGCCTGTGTCAACTAAAGTTTCCATATATATGTGAATCTAATTTTAGCCCTTACTGTTTGTCTCAAATCAGTTCAAGTAACATCTTAAATCAATACTTAAAGAAAAATCATCAACTCATACCATGCCATAGCAAATCAGTCCATATGTAAAATTAGCCTTAACAAAGTTCATCTTCATTCTATCTCTACAGCTTTAAGGATTCATAGGTATCATATATGAGTCAACTATTTTAACTATACATATAGCATGACGATAGAAACAATAACATCTCATGATAGGAATCTGAAATTAATATTATACCTTCATCACAGTCTTATAAACTAGTAGTCTACTATAAAAATCAACACACCGAACTTCCATCTTAACACAGCATATAGCTTATCAATTTCTTAACACAATCAACCATCACACTATACAATAATAGCCTGCTACAGGGGAAGAATTTCCCTCACCTTTGCTTGGCAAATAAATCCAATTATCACTTGATGATAGGCTTTGCAAAATTATTTCAGCAAATATAAGATCCTATTCAAAATAAATGGAAGAACTTATCACCATTTTTGCCATCCAAATTCATCTACAATTTCCGTGAGAAACATCCATTTCAATCACCTAATGTACCACTTTCTTTTGCTGTCCAAGATGGCTTTGAGAAATCCCTCTTGAAGTAGCTTCAAAAATTTCAGCTTCTAATTTTTACCTAACATAACAACACAATGGGGTGGCATTGGGTAAGTTTTCATTCATCAAAACCTAGCCAAAAGTCCCCATTTTTATCCCAAAAATATCCCCCAACAATCCCCCAAGCAACCCCTTGGAGGTTGGAAGGAAAATAACCCCAAACAAGCAGCTATAACTTGCTGTCGGGGTCGTGCAATCGATGAAAGGAGGGGTGTGGTTGACCGCACCCTGTTTGTCTACCTGACGACCCCAGAAGCTCAAAATGAGTTTTTGGTTCGGCCAGCTTTTGGACCTACGCCTTGGGTCCCTTCCCATCATCCAACAACCCTTGAAAACACCTCCTAAACTTTCCCCTTGCATCAACAAGATCATAATCAAGGTCTTACAACAATTTATCAATATTTTGGCATGAAATGACAAGAAAATTTCAGCATCTCTCTATGGTTTTTAATCCCTTCTTCACAACTGAGTTTTTAAAACATCACAAATGGCCTGGGAATGATCTAAGACTCATAAATATCAGCAATAGGATTACTTAGGTATAATCCCAATGCTATAACAATATCAATCCAGCATTCCCACAACACTTTAACATGATAAGGCTTTAAAATATTTTTTTACAGCATTTAAGTTTTTTTTTTTTTTTTTGGGTGAATAAAGAATATAGAAACAGTACCCCGAAAGGGAGGAGAACAAACCTGGGTATTCAAAAGATAGAGCCAGACTCCTTACAAACTAGGACAAAAAGCCCAAACAGAAAAAGAGGGGAAACACGAAATAAAGAAAAAACTGGAACTTCCAAGTTATGGATTTCCCATATTCTAGGAAGTCAAAATATATCTATTTGTAGCTGTGTCCGGGCAAGGGGACCTAAGAGGCACCATATTGCCATGGATATCAAAACTGATTGCCTCCCAAATCTAGGTGAAGCTTTTAGACTTGGTTGCCCATCGACGACGATTTCTTTCAACCCAAATGTGATATACTGTTGCACCGAAAGCAAGCTTTGCTATAGTATCACCTGGAGATTTACTCTTGACCCTTTCCACTCAAGGTCAAAAGGTAAGATTCTTCTTCTTAATGGCCAGCATTTTTGAAGGATCTTTTCCCGAACTTTCTTGGAGAAGGGACACTAAAAAAAGAGGTGTTTGACATCTTCATCTGCCACCCAACATAGGCAACAAGAGGGGTTGGAGATGATACCTCTTTCATGGAGAAAAGAGCTTGTCGGAAGGGTCATAGACAAAGCTCTCCAAAGAATAAAGCTGTGACGAGGATAATGCCCATGAAACCATACCACATCATACCATTCAACCTTGGGGCTTAGAGATCTGACCGAGTCCCATGCCGAAGAAGAAGAGAATCTACCATTGGAGGATGCCGACCATATAGTGATGTCTTTACTCCCAGGGGATTACGGGGGATCGTGTTTAGCACTCCCCATGCTTGCAAGAGGCGCGAAGAGGAGGTCGTACCAGTGCACCAAGATCCACCAGACAGGATTGAAGAGACAGTGGCCATTCTATACCTACCATGATTAGCTCTAATTCTTTCCCCATAAGCCAGCACCAGAACACCATGAGGATGCCAATTATCCAGCCATAGGAGGGTTGAGGAACCATCATCAATAAGGGATCTAATATTGGGGAGTGTCATTTGCCTGTGGCAAAGGATGGATCTCCAAACCTAAGAAGAATCCTTGCTTTCAGATGCAGTCCATAAAGAATCTTTCTTTAGATATCTACTATAAATCCAGTTGACCCATATGCCGGATTTTTCCCCCACTAGCCCCAAATCATCTTGATGATGCAAGCAAGGTTTACCTCCTTGACTTTACGAATTCCCAGCCCGCCCTCTACCTTTGGTAAACACACTTTTGCCCAAGCGATAGTATGAAGGAATTTATTATTCTCCCCCCGTTTCCATAAGAAGGCACTCATAAGGCTTTAGATTTTCCAGAATACTGAGCTAGGGAGGCCAAAAACCCCTGTCCAATATAAGTAGGAACTCTGCATGACTGATCTAACTAGCTCTAATGAACTCTGCATTTCCAGCTTTCAATTTAAGCTTTATTCACCTCTCTCTCAAAACCTGAGTTTTCAAATCATTTCTAATGGATTTGAAAACTCAAACTTACTGACTTAGCATCAGAAACACATTTACCTTACCCAAATGAAGAGGTAGAGCCAAAACCCTGTCCAACATTATTTTTAAGAAAAACCCATGTAAAAATCGATTTTTCATAGTTCTTACTAAAGCTGCCATTAGAACTGAAGTGAAGGTCTGTAACCTTCATAAAATTCCTCTAAAACTAACATGCAACTATTATAAACCATAATACACAGTACCTACCTCCAATGGCACTTGAGAAGCTTCAACACTCCACTTCCAAAACAACTCAAATGCTGAAATCGAAATCTGTAAGGAAATCCCAATTTCAGCAACTTCTTCTCCTTGGTTCCCCTTCCAAAGTCGAAATACCTTGCTAGGATTCCAACACACAGTCCCTAGACTTCAGAAATCCCTTTTTTAGTGATCAAACTTCTCACTAACTAAATTTCTCCAAGGATTACATAAGACTATCAAGAGCATTCACATGAACAGCTCCTCCTTTTGCCAATGAATTTCACAATGCTAGGAAACTTCAAAATGAATTTAATTTTCTGTTTTATACGTTCTATGAGTTTGTTAATTCATAAGAAGAATTATTTTGTGAAATCCCAAATATGTCCCTATACCTCATCCAATGCATGAGTATTGAGCCCATACTCTTAGGGAATCCAAAATAAGTGAAATGGACTCTTATGTCCCTCAAATATCCCTTTTCTTGGACATGCATACAAGTAACTTTATAAAATCTTGGTACCCTTTTATTTTAGGGACCAACAATGCCCTTGACAAATTCATAAATTACACCATGCCATTTGTGATTCCATTTGATACCTTTCACTTAATCCTTTAATTACAAAAATACCTTGACCAATATGATATAATTCTTAAATTTAAGCTAACCAATAATGGGCTGCCACTTCATTGTGGTCCCCACACCTAAATAAATTATAAAATGAAAAATCAAGGCTTTTGTCTCCCTTGAGACTTAAGTCCTTGACCACATGGTACCATGACTTTTAAGGTTCTAAAAAGAACCACTAGTCTAGAAGGTGACCATACATCTAGGTTTAACAAATAAAATACTTAAGCATATCCTTATTCATTACAAATAAGCAAATTAAAAATATTCAAATATAATTAACCAACCCCTACACTTGTCTACTTAGAAGTATACCCAACCTAAACTTATTTTTCATGTTTCATAAGCATTCAAACATTAATAACCAACATAATATAAAACTAATTTACCTTTGGATGCTTTAGTGGTAAATCACCAAAATACCCTTATCACCCCATTATACTTCTTCCACCTGTCAGAAGACTCAAAACAAGGGAAAAGTAAGTTATCTAACATCCTATCTGGGCTGGCCATCATAGTTGTCAAGGCAACCCAAGGCGGTGGGGGGTGCCCGGGAACCTAGGTGAAAATCCACCCTAGGCGACCATGAATGAAGAAGATCAACCATGGACCCGAAATGGAGAACTGGTGAAGCAAAGAAGAATGGTGAAAAAAGAAAAAGAAGCAGTTCAGATGGACCCTAAAAGAGAACTCGAGAAGAGAGAGAAGGCACCTTTCACTGGAGTCCAGCAGAGTTGCTGCCCGCAAAGTTGCCGCTGGCCGTAGTTGCCACTGCCGGATTCGTCAAAGAGTGGAATTGCACTCTTGGAAGGGGTATAGGGTTGAAATCAAGACTTCGATTCTTTTTTCTCTTCATTTTTTGTAACATGCTTTAAAGCATGATTCCATGTTTCACTCTGTACCATAATTATATACACAAATCAATGTATGAGTTAAAAAATGAATCGGATTTATTTAATAAAAAAAAGCGAAAACAACAATTCCGCAGCATACCTTGCATTTTCAATAGCTCTTGGATGCTGAGGCGGCACCTCGGGCGATGCCTTGACAACGATGCTTGCCATCCTACTCCAAAAATATTCCAAATTTCCAATGCTTAATCTATCAAGTCATCACATTGAGAAAGTGATTTTATTGCATTTTCTTTTAATTAATAAAAAAATTTCTTCCTATCGCTATTTAACGAGGTGAATGGATTGGAATTGGAGCTAACATTTATTATATTGATTCCAGGTGGTGCTGAAAGGTTAATTGTTGATGCAGCTGTCGAGCTTGTATCCCATGGGCACAATGTTCACGTTTTTACAGCTCACCATGATAAGACTCGTTGTTTTGAGGAGACTTTTGCAGGTGAGAAGTTTTTTGGTCTAGATATAGTGGCTTTGACGAGTACCTAAATACCTAGTGAACTTTCAAAATTGTAATGGAAGAAATTAGCGGCACGAGTGAAGCACCTTTTTAATTGTTAAATGCAAAAACATGCATCTATGAGGCTGGGAGTGTGAGAAAGAGTTAAGAAGTTGCTATTTATTTAGATGCCATCTCTTAGGATAATAATGTCCTCTTCTAAGGAATTATATGACCTTCTATGATACAAATAGTATCAGAAAACAGGAGTTTTCATGCTCGTTTTTCCTTGTCCTTGGTCAGATTGGATTAGTGGTACTAATTATATTCTATGTGTGTTGAACAGGTAGCTTTCCAGTTACAGTATATGGTGCTTTCCTACCTCGTCATATTTTCTATCGGTTTCATGCTGTATGTGCATATTTGCGGTGTATCTTTGTTACTCTCTGCATGCTACTCTTTTGGCCCTCTTTCGATGTTATATTGGCAGACCAGGTCTCCATTGTCATTCCCTTGTTGAAAATTAAAAAATCCACAAAGGTAATTCATCTTGTTTATTTATTCTTACATTTGTTTCACTGTTTATTTTCTAAAGTTTTATTCTAGATATAAAAGCTTATAATGGGAAGGTTGTTAAGTGGGCCATTTTCTATCCAGGTTGTATTCTATTGCCATTTTCCTGATCTGTTGCTGGCGCAGCACACAACTACTCTTAGGAGGATATATCGGAAACCGATCGACATGGTTGAAGAGTCAACTACTGGTTGTCATTCATTTCTCTGCCTTTTCTTTTGTCAATATCTGGGAATGCCTCTACAAATACTGTTCTATATTAAATGCTTGCTGAGCTTCCTGACCAGGATTCTTTCAACAGGGATGGCAGATCTGATTCTTGTTAACAGCCGATTTACTGCCTCTACTTTTGCATATACGTTTAAAACTCTTGATGCTCGAGGGATTCGACCAGCTGTTCTCTACCCTGCAGTCAATGTGGAGCAATTTGATAAACCGTATGCTTACAAGTAACCATTCAAACTTGTACATCCCTCCTCTCTTGTAGGGCTATGGCCAAAACATGCACCTGAAAAAATATAATGAAAGTTTGTCTTCTCTGCATTTAGCTTTCTGTCAACTGCATTTTTTCATTTGGATCTAGAATTTCATATTCTTTGCTTCATTTCATCCAGATTGAACTTTCTCTCTATCAATCGTTTTGAAAGAAAAAAGAACATTGGTTTAGCGATTTCGGCATTTGCGATGCTTCATGCTCCTGAAAGACTTCAAGGTCATAATTTGGTTGAGGTGTCCCTTACTATTGCAGGTACACAGATTCGTGGGATGCTATTTCAAAATTTTCCTGAAATTTTGCACAGGGTTTCTCATTTTAGAGGTTCCATATATTTGAATACCAAATTCCTAACATGACATGATTTTAGTGAGAAACATCAATTGTATCTTTGCAAGCATAGTAGGGATGTTTGACCACTCCCTCCCCCCTCTCCCCTTCCAAGTGGAAAAAATTAAAGATTTATAGAGTTTAGTTCAAGTTAATTGACTGTTTTTGAGCACAGAGTCCTGATTGCACTTCATCTTTCTGCTCTGTGGAATAATTATAATTGACCCCCTTGCAATCTTTATCTTACTTTGGCTCTGTTCTTTGCACGCCAGTCCCTGACACCAGTGTCTTCAAGCCGCTCGTCTATTTGAGATTTATGTTCAATTAGCTCTCAAATATATAATATAACATCGGAAACCTAGCGTCTTTTAGTACAATTATGACAATAGAAAGTATCCATCAGCAAGCTGTTCCATATGCTCTGGGGGTCTGAGCAATGTGCTTTCATCTGTTTCCATATATGATATTTCCTATCCTAGTAATCAATTTGATGGAGGAATCTGAACCACCTAATGGATGTAGTGTTATTCCCTATACATATTCCCTCCTTGTCTAAGTGAATGTGATGTATGTGGTCTTTTGGATAGCACCCCCTTCCACCAAAAAAAGAAATCGTGTCGTTATGGGTCAACTGGTGACGGGCTTGGAGTCTGGCTACATATTGCTTGATGGCCAAGTTTCTTTTATTACAGAGATTTGAGTTTTACTAACCATTAATTGTTATTCTAGGATTCCTATGGATCATATATATCTAAATGTGCATGGAAATGGTTGGATATGGTTTGTTGTAGTGTTGCATAGGTGATGGATTTTATATTTCTGTTTCAGGTGGTTTTGATAAGCGTCTCAAGGAGAATGTAGAATACTTGGATGAACTTAAAAGTTTAGCAAAAAGGGAAGGAGTCTCTGACCGGGTTAGTTTCGTCACATCCTGCTCGACGGCAGAAAGGAATGCTCTCCTTTCCCAGTGCTTATGTGTCCTTTACACTCCAAAGGTGCAATCCCTGACAAAATCATTTCCTCACTCTGATCAGATTCTAGAGAATTGCGATAAATGGTAAATAGTTGTGCTTAATTTTGGCAGGATGAACACTTCGGCATAGTTCCCTTGGAGGCAATGGCAGCCCAAAAACCTGTTATTGCATGCAATAGTGGGGGCCCTGTGGAGACTATCAATGATGGCGGCACAGGGTTCCTTTGTGAGCCAACCCCACAGAATTTCTCAGTGGCTATGGCCAGGTTCATTAGCGATCCTGAGATGGCAGAAAGGATGGGCAGACAAGCTCGGCGGCATGTCAGTGAGTCATTCTCTACCAAAGTTTTTGGCCAACGGCTGGACCAATTTCTCATTAATACTGCCTGGGGTAAGAGTGATTAGGGGTAAACTAATTGAATTAATGAATGAAGGAAAAAGATAAAAAAAACAGTTGTTCAATGAAGAGAGAATAGCTTTTGCCATTTAGGTCATCAGTGTGTAGTTAGTGTATTGAAGGGCTTATTTCAGTACCCTTTCAAGTTGCATGCTTAGTTAAAAACTCCCTTGTCCCTTGGGGTGTTTAATTTAACAAAAATATTTATTTGTTGCTGAGCTAGGTGTATATCGGAGCATGAATAAAGGCAATTTTGCCTAATAATAATTTTTTTTTGGTTGGAAATTGTAGGATCTGGTGTACATTTATCAATTCTCATCCTGTCATAGGAATATCTACCAAAAAAAAATAAAAAAAAATCCTGTCGTAGAAATATGGTTCTCTTGTTTGCAAACTTGCTAAGCTGGTGTGTATTAATACTCTATTGGATCTAGTCATAACCTAAGCCTTCTGCTCGTAGACTACTAGTTGCTAAGCGCTATTTCGGAGATTCGACTCTCTTCCTGTGATTATTCTGGGTGATTTCTGGCCAGGTTCCCTTGAGCCATTCTGACCTAAATGGATGAATGAAGAAGGAAGGAAGGAAGGGGGGGGGGGCAGATATGACACACACACACGTCTTTTTTAGCAGACTAATGTCGGGATCCATTACACGATTAGGATCAGAAAGCAACCTGAACCTACTCTATTTTAATTCAAAAGGAGACCAGTGGACTCATTCTCAATACCTTTTAGTCTCCCCAGTTCAGTCAGTTGTCCTCCGCCTTTCCCTCCTACTGGTAACATACCTTTCAGCAGAGAACAAAAGGCTTTGTATGAAGTAAGAACAAGTTAGGCTGCGTGGTTGCCACTTTGAATTTAGTTCATCTCATTTTCAAATTCCATAGCACTCGTACACAACGTGATGTTTAAAGATGGATTAGCGGTAAAATCATGATAGATGTTAACTATTAAAAATTAGAAACCGGACCAAATTAGGGTATTTCTTAAAAAAAAAATTATATTATTTTTGGGAGGATAAATTTTTGAGAACTTAAAATAAATAAAAGGTTTAACAAAAAAAAAAAAAAAAAAAACTTGCGATAAAAGGGGAAACGTGCAATATAAATTAGGCCACAGGGCAGAAGATTGGGATCACAATCAATGAGACAATGTTTGGATGCTAAGAAAAGAAATTAAAATGTTTGAAATGGAGAGAGATAAGACACTTAAATCCATCATTGTCTTCTCATTATTTTTATTTTATTATATATATATTTTTTCTTGGCATCCAAACATAGCCTTAGGAGATGTTGTTAAGCAAGAATCTGAGAGAAAAGAAAAGACAATATGAATAACACAACAGCAACGATGAATAAAATAAAAGTTCATGAGTCCCTCTTTCTTTTTCCTTATCTTCCTTTTTTTGACATACAAACACACCTTAGTGTCAATTGGCGAAAACCCTCATTAAGGCTCAAATCACGATGGTTCCTTATTAAATAGGATTTTCTTATATATATACAGCAACATCATATGGTTCCTAGCTAGCCAGAAGGCTGAATGATGAATCTTCCATCCAATACGTTAGGAAGGAGTATAGGAGGTCGGATTCTCCTCTTCACAATTAGTTGCAGGGCGAGGAGTGAGGTATAACCATGGTTTTATGTATAATCAGCTCAGCTGATCAGTCGATTGATCCGTATAGATATCGACAGAAACTGATAAGGATACCTGTCCGATACTGGAACAGATAGATGACTGAATCAGTATTGTTGGGGTAAAATAGTAACATATTTAAATCAGACAGTGGATGAGGAATCTGTAACAGACCTTGAAGAACGGGACACGTGGCATACATCCAATATATGAAGCATGTGGGTAAGGAAGAGTCTTTTCTGGCAGCATGCGGGAGATGAAATCATGTTCGACCCCCTTCTGGGCAATCGAGCCATGACTAGACAGACTGATGGAGGTAGCTGGCCATTAAATGGTCTGTCATAAATGCTTATAAATACCGACAATCACCATAAATGCCAAATAGGTGGATTTGACTTGCCAGGTCACCATATCATGGACCGAATTAGTAAAAAGTAAGAATGCTCGATAAAAGAGAAATGACAGCTACTGTTGTCGGAAGAAATGGAGGATGTGGATGAAGGCGGGGGGGTCGAGGAAGGTCGACTGGGATCGTAAACGACTGACAAGACATCCAAGCGTCGGCCTAGGGGGTCGTAATCACCTAGACCTATTTTTCTCTAGCTGATAGACAATGGAGAGGGTGGTAGGTGGGGAGGAGCTTGTTCGGGAAGCTTCCTCTTAAGCCTATAAGTAGTGAAAGATTATCGATTGCAAAAGATCCAGAATATCCTACAAAAAAGAGAGTATTCACGTTCAGGTATGTCCCTTATTCAGTTCTTCCGAGATAACCTTTATTCTATTCCTTATCCAAATTTCCACCTCATCGGAGAGGAATAGTTTACTGAAGCTCCCGTATCTCAGGGAACCCCATTCTTAAGGAGTTCTAGTGGTTCACTAAGAGCTCCATTTTGCTTGCCGTTGAAATTCACTAACGTTGGCATCAGAGTGGCCCCAAGGTATATCCCTCCCACTTTATTGCTGTGTTCCCAAGGTATATCCCTCCCACTTTATTGCTGTGTTCTTATTACAGCTTTTAATTTTTTTATCCTAACTCAGTTCATGACTCATGTGGAAGTAGTTAGGTCGATGGGTAGAACCTGAGATGTTCTGATACCAAGTTGTCACACCCCAATTCTGGTATAATTAGAATAGTGTGATGAACTGCCAATAAACCAATGGTTCAACCAGGATCTCATATAGGTCATATCCACCATATCAAACCACACACATTCCATAGGAATAATCAGAGGTAATAAACAAATAAGCGAAAGTCTTACAGATAATGAACTGAGAGTCTAATAGTGATAAATAATTATTTAATCCAATTATCTCTAAACCACAAGACATAAAAATAAATAATCAATTACATATCTGATGTTCAAATTATAACTAAACTTAAGCAAAAACACATTGGTTGCATTCACATGATGAATCATGCGCATCTTCTTCAGCTTCTACATCCATCGCAACAACGTGTCCATACGTCGGTGCATTCATATATTCTTCAACAATAAGACCTGCATCATCAACTAAAAATATTCGACATCGAAAGGGTGAGCACACATCACGGCTCAGTGAACAAACAAAACAATGTAACAAACATATGTATGCATTCAATTCATATCTTTGGTATGATTTTTAAGTTTGCAATGAGCTATAGAAAAATTTGGTGGCCCCCGCACCTCTATACACGAGTGTGTGAATCCGTCCAATGGATCAAACACCATTGCCGTCCCACATGCACCCACCATGGAATAGAGATAGAGCTAAAGTGTCTGGATCAAATACCGCCAACACTTCCCCTGATGCCCTACCCATACCAACACGTAAGCCCCTATTGGCGAGGGCTTGCAAACTGGGCTCGCAACTAACCAATCCTAATGCCAAAGTGTATCCAAGGCCTCACCTCAGGATCCCTCAATACGTCCATAGAGATAAAGCTAAGGCCCCCCGACAGAGTGAGAGACGATACAGTCTGAGGCCACCTCCCCTAATGCCCTACGACGTAATAGTTCTGCTAAGGTAATGACGATACGATGATGTTAGTGGGCAAGACTTGAGTAGAGATAGAGCTAGAGTCTACTGATGAGGTCAAAGAACACCATGCCACGTCCTCCCCCTGATGCTCCACTCGCATCCAACACACCAACCATACACATACATTCACATGCTTATTTCTAGCATCATCATCATCATCATGTTATAAATAAAAGGAATTAAATATGCATGAACAGTAATAGTAGGATTGTTGGATGACATGTGAGATGCACATTACAAGCATAGAATCAATTATGGCATTGGACTCAATAACAATAAATAGTTTGTTATTATCCAATTAGTTTAGGTCTTATTCCCTCACCTGCTAGTAAATCTCGATCTCCTTCCAAGCCTTGAAATTCTCTTTCAATCAATCTAACAACCTAAAAGTTATATGAATTTAAGTTAGGGTTCATATGTCACATGTTACAGCAGTAGAAAATCAAAATAAAGCACTAATAGGTGTCTGATTGGTCCTATGGTCTCATACTGTATCGACTTTACTGCCTACGGTCGATACACTACGGTCGCATATGGTGCGATAGTAGCTGCGACCATATGATTTTTGAATCTTTCTGAATGCCTATGGTCGATCCTCTGGTCATGCTGGTCATGTTATGGTTGACCATAACTGTGACCTTGAGATTTCTGATCCTAGACTACGTGCAATTCGAGTTCTTCCTTGGTCAAATCCTCTACTCTTCAATTGGATTTATTCTAAGATCATCCTATGGCCATCATTAGTAGTTTCTTATCAATCCTAATCATCAAACTCTCTCCTCATGGTTCTCCTTGGGATTTTCTCAAAGAAATCACATAGATCATAATAGGTTGATATTGCCTATCTTCCATAGAAGTCTTATTCCTTAGAGTTTACATCTTCAGAGATTAGATTCATACATTTGCCTGTGATAGAGAGCCAATCTCTTCTCAGCAAAATCCTCACCTTAGCCTTTTCTTCTTCTCCTTCTCTTCCCTTCTCTTTCTTTAGGGTTTACTAAAAGAGTGAAAAAGGACTGAGGGATGTTCTTTATATAGAGGAAAACTCTCCATATAGAGTCCTCTTTCAATTAGGAAAGAAATCCCTTAGTTAGGAAAGTTTTCAAAACTCGGAGTTTGATCTGGGGTCTCACGGTCGATGGCTACGGTCGTAGAACCTGTCGATCGTAGGGTCGAAATCATCGACCGTAGGGTCCTGGATTTGTGATCTTCATTTTTACCATATGGTCGACCATACCTACCCAGGTATGTGACCATATGTATACAGTTTTGGGTGTTGAGTCGATTTTTATACCTGGTTTGTGATCTATCTTCACACGCTTGGTCCACTTGATCCAGGAATGATGGGAAGACTTGGCACGACACGATTAAACCAAGTTAGTGGAGTGCGGGTCTTACAACTCCCCCCTCTTATATGCACATACCTTCCTAGTCGAATAGGTGAGGATATTGCTTCCGCATAGCGTTCTCTTCTTTCCATGTAATTTCTTCCACATTTTGGCTTCTCCAAGTAACCCTTAACGTAATAAATGTCGCGGTTGTGAAGACGTTGCACCTTCTAGCTAGTGATCTTAAAAGGTATCACTTCAAATGTCAAATCTTCAGTCAAATCCAATGGATCCGTTGTTAACACGTGTGTTGGATCTCTGATATAGTTCTTCAATTGTGAGACATGGAATACATCATATACACTAAACATTGATGGTGGTAGTGCTAACTGATATGCAATTTTCCACGTCTAAATAGAACTTTATAAGGTCCAATATATCTGGGACACAACTTTTCCTTCTGTCCAAACCTTTTAAACCACGCATAGGAGATATTTTCAGAAATACTATCACACCCCAATTCTGCACCATTCAGAACGGTGTGATGAACCGCTAATAAACCAATGGTTCAACCAGGATCTCTAATAGGTTGTGTCCATTAAAAATAAAATCATACACATCCACAACCATAATCAGAATAAATACACAATAGCGGAAGTCTTATAGTAAATGAACTGAGAAATCTAACTATGATAACCATAATAAAATATCAAGTTATTGTTGTATCAACTGAGACATAAATAAATAAAGTATCAATTACTCCCTTAATAATTCAAACAAAAATCTAATCGAATACGCATGAGTTGCACTCGCATGAGGGATCATGCATATCCACTAAGTCTTCAACTTCCATTGCAGCAATACGCACGTACACCGGAGCACTCATATAATCTTCGACAGTGGTACCTGCATCATCAACTAAAAATATTCGACGTCGAGAGGGTGAGCACACATCATGGCTCAGTGAGCAAACAAAACAATGCAACAAACATATGCATGCATTCAATTCATATCTATGGTCTTATAAATAAGTTTGCAATGCGCTATAGAAAAGTTCGGTGGCCGCCTCGCCTCTATGCACAGGGTGTGGAGGCCCACCCAAAGGTTAACGTTTATTGTCGTCCCCATCCACCCTACCATCGAATAGAGATAGAGTTAAAGTGCTGAGGCCCGACCTATGACACTTCCCCTGATACTCTATCCATACCAACACGTAAGGCCCTGCTGGCGAGGGCTCGCAAACTGGGCTCGCAACTAACCAATCCTAATGTCAAACAGTGTATCCCGAGGCCTCACCCCAGCATCCCTCAATACGTCCATAGAGTAGGGCTAATGCCCCCCGACAGAGTCAGAGACTACATGGTCCGAGACCACCTCCCCTCATACACTATGACGTAATAGTTCTGCTAAGGTAATGACAATACGACGATGTTAGTGGACAAGACTTAAGTTAGAGATAGAGCTAAAGTGCTGAGGCCCAGCCTATGACACCCCCTCTGATACTCACTCGCATCAAGCACACCAACCACACACATACATTCACATGCCTATTCCTATCATCATCATCATCATCATGTTATAAACAATAAATATAAATATGCATGAACAATAATAATAGAAATATTGGATGACATGTTGAATGCACATAACAAGCATACACGCATAGAATCAATCATGGCATTGGACTCAAGAATAAAACAGTTTATTATTAACCAATTAGTTTAGGTCTTGTTCCCTCACCTTTGCTTGATTGTAGATCCTCTTTCAAGCTTTAAGAATCAATTTAATATCACTATTATATCACTAGAAGACCTAATCAAGTCGATAGAATTTAATTAGAATTAATTCTGATTTTAAAAAAACCTACTGTTAACGGGGGTAGCAGGACGGGTCGCAGGTAGGGTAGCAGTTTTCTGTGACCCCCTATAGTAGGGTTGATGCCAGGGTCGGATGTTCCATCGACCCTAGGTGCGACCACCAATAATCTAAACTTCCCGAACACTGGGGGTCGATGTTAGGGTCTGGTAGGGTCGATTCTCCATCGACCCCACGTGCGACCCCCCGTGGGTTTAGTCAAAATTTTCATCCTACAGTCCATTCCTTCGTGTTTGGGTCCTATGGCTTGCTTCTGTAATCCATTCCATACATGTTCTATGGTTTAGAACCATAGTTTATTCACCTACATGGTTTTAATGATCTCCTACATGGTTTTCCATTGAAACCTAACCATTGATGGATGATTTGGGTTTCTCCTAGATCATACTTTCTTCACTATCTATTCTAAGGTCTTTAGAATTACATGGAGATAGTATCCATACCTGAAAAGAATTAGGCTTGTTTCTCTAAAGCCTTCTCTTTGATCTTTTTTTCTACTTTCCTTCTCTTCTCCTTCTCTTCTCTTTCTCTCAATCCAATTAGGGTTCTAAAAAGAGTGAAAGAGGTTTAGGGACGTTCTATTTATAGAGTAGAAACTCCAAAAATAAGTCCCATTGAGATTAGGAAAGAATCCCATTGAAATTTGGAAAGTTTCCAAATCACGGTTTCTATCGGCAGACTGGGGGTCGATGAGGGGGTTGGAGATCCCATCGACCCCTGGTTCTAAATTGTCTGACCCTCGGTTAGAAACTCAGGGTTTGACTTTTATATTGGGGGGGTCCGACCCTGCCTAGCTGGGTGTGCGACCCTCCCCCTTATTTTAGTGTTTTTGGGTCAGTTTAATACCTGGGATCGTGATCTCCTTCACATACTTGGTCCATTTGGCTCGACCATGATGGGTAGACCTAGTTCGAGGTGGTAAGATCGGGTTAGTTCGATACGGGTCTTACAACTCCCCCCTACTTATAAAAATTTCGTCCTCAAAATTGTACATACCTTCTGAGTCAAATAAATGAGGATATTGCTTTCGCATAGCATTCTCTTCTTCCCATGTGATTTCTTCCATATCTCTACTTCTCCAGGTGACCTTAACATAATAGATATCACGATTGCGTAGTCGTTGAACCTTTCGACTAGTGATTTCAGTTGGTGCTACTTCAAATGTCAAATCTTCAGTCAAATCAGGTAGGTCTATTGTCAAAACGTGCGTCGGATCCTTGACATACTTCTTTAACAAGGAAATATGAAATATGTCATGCACACTTGACATAGATGGTGGTAGTGCTAACTGGTAAGCCACTTTTCCACGCTTAGCTAAAATCTCATATGGATCGACATATCTTGGACTTAGTTTCCCTTTCTGTCTGAACCGCTTCAATCCTCGCATAAGCGATACTTTTAAGAATACTTTATCACCCACGACGAATTCAAGGTCTCGGCGTCGAGTATCTGCATATTGCTTCTGACGATTCTGAGCTGTTCTCACTCTTTCCTTGATAATGTTGATCACTCGACAAGTCTCTTCAACAAATTCCGGTCCAACAATACTACGTTCCCCAACTTCATTCCAAAATAAAGGAGTTCGACACTTTCGGCCATACAGTGCTTCATAGGGTGACATCTGTATCGTAGCCTGATAGCTATTGTTATAAGCGAACTCAATCAGTGGTAACTTTTCATCCCATGATCCTTTAAAATCAATTACACATGCTCGAAGCATATCTTCTAGAATCTGAATTGTACGCTCTGACTGTCCATCTGTCTGTGGATGGAATGCGGTACTAAACTTCAATGTTGTACCCATAGCCTTTTGCAATTCTTCACAAAACTTTGAAGTAAATCATGGATCTCTATCGGACACAATGCTTTCAGGTACACCGTGTAATCGCACTATGTTATCCACATACAGCTTAGCTAACCTCTCTAGTGTGAACTGAGGTCGTATAGGTATAAAGCGAGTTGTTTTAGTCAGGCGGTCTATAATCACCCAAACTGCGTCAACTACTCGAGGAGTCAATGGTAATCCTGTGACGAAGTCCATAGTGATGCAGTCCCATTTCCATGCTGGTTCCGGTAATGGCTGTAACAGTCCTGCCGGTCTTTGTCGTTCAGCCTTTACTTTCTGACAATTTAGGTATTGAGACACGAACTTAGCTACATCTGCTTTCATTCCTCTCCACCAATATAATTTCTTTAGATCATGTTACATTTTTTTATTTCCAGGATGTATCGAATAGATGGTGGTATGGGCTTCTTTCATCAATCAATGTCTAATGTCCAAGCTTTCTGTTTCAGGTACACATATTCTTCCTTTGTACTTCAGTACCTTTTCTTCGTCCAAGGTGAACTCAAGGATAGTCCTACCTTTTTCGATGTCCTCTTGTACCGTTCTTAAGTAAGGATCTGATTTGATAGCTGTCTTTACTTCATCAATTATATCCGGTATAATCTTCAATCCGGCGAACATATTTGAAAACCGATGAATAAACCCTTGGTTGGCTGATCCATCTGGTGCATCTATCACAAACTGCTCATTACTGTGATTGAATACCTTCCCGGTAGCACACATTGCGACAGTTGTGCTAACCTCTCCCTGAGATTTTATCATTGCCTTTCTACTCAACGCATCGGCTACTACATTAGCTTTCCCCGGATGATACTGGATATCACAGTCATAGTCTTTCAATAATTCCAGCCATCTTCTTTGTCTCATATTCAACTCCTTCTGATTAAATTGATAAGTAAGACTTTTATGGTCTGATTTAATCTGAAACTTCTCCCTGTTCAGGTAATGTCTCCATATTTTGACAGCATGTACTACTGCTGCTAGTTCCAAATCATGAGTGGGATATTTCTTCTCATGTGTCTTCAACTGTCTTGAGGCATAGACAATTACTTATTCTCCTTGCATAAGTACACATCCTAATCCCAGTCCTGACGCATCAGTGTACAAAATAAACGACTATCCTGGAATCGGAATGGTCAAGATTGGAGTGGATATCAATCTAGCCTTCAATGTTTGGAAACTCTTATCGCATTTATCAGTCCAAACAAACTTCTCGCCCTTCTTAGTCAAACTGGTAAGAGGTATGACAATTCGGGAATAGTCTTCCACAAATCGTCGATAATACCTAGCTAGACCCAAGAAACTTCTAATTTCTGCAACGCTCTTTGGTGCTTCCTACTTCACGATAGCTTCGATCTTGCTAGGATCCACTTTAATTCCTTCAGCGGATACAACATGGCCTAGAAATGCGACTTCCTTTAGCCAAAACTCACACTTTAAAAATTTGGTGTAGAGCTTCTCCTTCCGTAGTCGCTGCAGAGCGGCGTTTAGATTCTTAATATGAGTTTCCTCGTCTTTGGAGTAGACCAATATATCATCGATGAATACAATAACCGACGTATCCAACATGTCGTGGAATACCCAATTCATAAGTTCCATAAAGGTTGCTGGTGCGTTTGTCAATCCAAAAAACATGACCAATAATTCATAATGTCCATATCTGGTCCTGAATGCTGTCTTAGGAATTTCACCATCTTTAATCTTCAACTGATGGTAGCCTGACCGAAGATCGATCTTGGAGAACACTTTGGCACCTTGCAACTGATCGAACAGGTCATCGATCCAAGGCAATGGATACCGATTCTTGATTGTCAGTTTATTCAGTTCTCGGTAGTCTATACACAAGCGAACGCTACTGTCCTTCTTCTTTACGAATAATACTGGCACTCCCCATGGTGATATGCTAGGGCGAATGTAACCCTTGTCCAGCAGTTCTTGTAGTTGTACTTTCAATTCCTTCAGTTCAGTAGGAGCCATTCGATAAGGTGCTTTCGATACTGGTGCGGCTCCAGGTATAAGATCTATAACAAACTCTGTAGCTCGGTCGGGTGGTAATCCTGGTAGTTCTTCAGGAAATACGTCTGGAAAGTCACGCACGACATCAATATCTTCCATTCGTGGTGCTTCCTTGGTAAGGTCTACTACAAATACTAAATACCCGACTGCTCCTTTCTCAAGGCACTTCTTAGCTTCAATGCAGAGAGTATGAGCTTTCGTTTACGGGGAAGTTTGGTTCCCGAAAATTGAACTTTGCTCCTTCCTTGTCTTTAAATATCAGCTTCTTTTCGACACATAATAGGTTTACAGAATGCCGAACCAACCAGTCCATTCCCAAGATGACGTCAAAGTCTGCCATCTTGAGTTGAATCAAGGTTGCATCTAAGGTTTTCTCGTCAATGAGAACTGGACATGGCCCATAACCTTTTTCTAATTCCACTTGTAATCCCATCGGTAATCGTACAAGTAGTTTGTAGTCTAATGTTTTGATGGGTAAATTCAGCTTCTTTCCAAATGACACAAATAATAAAAGAGTGAGTAGCTCCTAAGTCAAAGAGTACTCTAGTGGGTATGCCATTTATAGGTACGATACCTATGATTTATTTTGATTTAGTCTAGAATACGTGAGTCAATCATCATATACTTCATTCTCATATTTTAAAACCACTAGCAAATGCAAATTTCAAAATTTTCAGATCATTCTGTCGAAAATGCTGTATTTTCACTACAGGGTCGATGGTGGGGGTCGATGGATGTCCGACCCTCAGTCTGCGACCCTGAGGAATCACCAATTCTTCCAGAGAGCCGGGGGTCGATGGGGGGGTCGGAGGATGTCCGACCTAGGGTGCGACCCCTAGTTCTCTATCAGATTCTCGAGAGCCGAGGGTCGATGCGGGGCTCGATGGGTGGGTTGATGGTTTTAGTCGAATTTTCCGACCCCCGGACTAAAAATCAGATTTTTAAGTTCCGATTCAAAGTCCATTTCCCATTCTTTCTTCTCCGCTTCGACTCGTCTCGTCCCTCTGAGTTGCTACAGTGACAACTCCGATCCGTTGGTGGTTTGCACTCCTTGTTTCATTGTCTACACCTCCGCTACAAGTATATCTTCTACATTTTCATGTTTTTAGGTTTCCTTACCTAGGTTTTTGCTCGTATATCTCGTATTTTTTAAATTAAACTTTTTCCAACCGTAAAAATTCAATTTTTATTGGGGGCTTTCGTTGTTGGTGACTCGAGGAACGAAAGCCCTCAAAAATGTTTGAGTTTCATCGGTTGGTTATCGAGAAACTCAAATTTACTCTTTTTGCCCTAATTTTTGTCGAGATTTCAAATTTCTTGAAATTTCTTCCAATTCAATCTCATTAACTAAAATTTCCGACTGTATGAGTCTTACAAGATAGTTTAGGATCTATGTAAGTCCTCTTGCCCACGTGTATGGGTGAAAAGTGAGGCTTTTGACCAATTTACGTCGTTATTATGTTGAAATTTCGGGTTTTTCATCTCCACTAAGCCATTATTTGTTTTTCTTTCTTATTTGCAGATACCATGACTCGTACCAAGGTACCTAGTGTTCGCGACCGTCTTCGCTTCCGTTCCACTGAAGCCGAGACACAATATGCCTGCTACGCACATAAGAAAGTAGAGGTAGGCCGCAAAGTGGACTTGGCTAGCTTGGCCTTGTTCAATGTGGAGGGGGCTTTTGGCGATATGGGATGGCTCCCTATCATCACCTATGACGCCTGTACTTGTCCTGACTTGGTACGCCAGTTCTATTGTAATCTCCAAGTGGTGGGGGATTACAACGACGTTGAGAGGGGTGGTGAGCTTCGGATCACTAGCTATGTAAAGGGGGTTGATATTTCTTTCGACTATCGACAGCTAGCGGACTTGCTGGGTATCTCCTATGGCGGCTCCTTCGTATTCTGTGCCCCAGGAGAGCTCCAGTTCTTTTCATTACAGATGAGGGCTGAGATAGACCGTCAGCTCATCAGACCTGATCGCTGGGAGATGAAAGCGAGTTATCTGTGTTCAGATCCACGGGTGTACTGTAAGATCATTCAGCATAACCTGATACCACAGAGTGGACACTATGAGAGGGTCTCCCAGTTGACCCAGTATCTGCTGTACTGCATATGCACTAGGCAACCCGTCTGCCTTCCCTATATCATCATGCGGATGATGATCAGTGCCACGTTGCCCAGTCATACTGGCAACCTTCCTTATGGACGTATGATCACTACACTGTTTACCCGCCTAGGGGTTGATTTGTTGGATGAGAAGATTCAGGAGAAATCCTTCTCATCGCCTCTGGTGGGAGGCCATCTACAAGATGGGCATGCGGGATGCCCAGGTCAGCGATGAGGAGAGGAACGCGATGGTGCGCCCTCGCACTCGAGTGGAGATGGCTGACGCTGAGGCAACAGCAGCAGCCGTTGGAGCAGGGGTTCATGGGGATGATGACGATCGACTATACATGGATGTGGATGCCATACCTCCTCCATCACCTACTCATGCTACTGGAGCTGGTCCGTCTTCTTCAGCTGGTCCTTCACATGCAGCTGGTCCTTCGTATGCTCCTTCTGATGACATGATGGGGATATTGCACAAGATACGAGAGGCTCAGCGTATGTCTGACTTGAGGATGGAAGAGCTCTTAGAGGCTCAGCGCTTTCCCGATCAGTGGGTGGGAGAGCTAATGGATGCTCAGCACATGATCGACTAGCGTGTGCCTGCCCTCACAGCTAGTCTGCAGACGACCCAGACTCAGATAGCTTGGTTGACTAGAGTCTACGCTGAGGACTATGATAGAGACCGTGAGGCACCGCCTCCCCCATCTCCTCCAGCTTCTTGATGTATTCCTTTTATCTTTCTTTTGTACTTCAGAATAACTGTCCAGGCTGTGGACTATACTCTACTTTAATCATATGTATATAAATGTTTGTTCTTCCTTTAGTTGTATATAAATTTGTTTCTCATTTAATAAATGCATTATTCTCGTTCAGTTTTGTCTCAAACAACACAGATGCTTATGGTGTGTTATTATTACATCTTTTTAAATTTTTATCCTATCTCAGTTCACGAACATTTGTGAAAGTATACTGGTTTCACAGACAGGGCCTGAGATGCTCTGATACCAAGTTGTCACACCCCAATTCTGCACCATTCAGAACGGTGTGATGAACTGCTAATAAACCAATGGTTCAACCAGGATCTCTATAGGCTGTGTCTATTAAAAATAAAACCATACACATCCACAACTATAATCAAAATAAATACACAATAGCAGAAGTCTTATAATAAATGAACTGAGAAATCTAACTGTGATAACCATAATAAAATATCAAGTTATTGTTGTATCAACTGAGACATAAATAAATAAAGTATCAATTACATTCCCTTAATAATTCAAACAAAAATCTAATCGAATATGCATGAGTTGCACTCGCATGAGGGATCATGCGTATCCACTAAGTCTTCGGCTTCTATTGCAGCAACATACACGAACATCGGAGCACTCATATAATCTTCGACAGTGGTACCTGCATCATCAACTAAAAATATTCGACGTCGAGAGGGTGAGCACACATCATGGCTCAGTGAGCAAACAAAACAATGCAACAAACATATGCATGCATTCAATTCATATCTATGGTCTGGTAAATAAGTTTGCAATGCGCTATAGAAAGGTTCGGTGGCCGCCTCGCCTCTATGCACAGGGTGTGGAGGCCCGCCCAAAGGTTAACGTTTATTGTCGTCCCCATCCACCCTACCATGGAATAGAGATAGAGCTAAAGTGCTGAGGCCCGACCTATGACACTTCCCCTAATACTCTACCCATACCAACACGTAAGCCCCTGCTGGCGAGGGCTCGCAAACTGGGCTCGCAACTAACCAATCCTAATGTCAAACAGTGTATCCAAGGCCTCACCCCAGCATCCCTCAATACGTCCATAGAGTAGGGCTAATGCCCCCCGACAGAGTCAGAGACTACATGGTCCGAGACCACCTCCCCTCATACACTATGACGTAATAGTTCTGCTAAGGTAATGGCAATACGACGATGTTAGTGGACAAGACTTAAGTTAGAGATAGAGCTAAAGTGCTGAGGCCCAGCCTATGACACCCCCTCTGATACTCACTCGCATCAAGCACACCAACCACACACATACATTCACATGCCTATTCCTATCATCATCATCATCATCATGTTATAAACAATAAATATAAATATGCATGAACAATAATAATAGAAATATTGGATGACATGTTGAATGCACATAACAAGCATACACGCATAGAATCAATCATGGCATTGGACTCAAGAATAAAACAGTTTATTATTAACCAATTAGTTTAGGTCTTGTTCCCTCACCTTTGCTTGATTGTAGATCCTCTTTCAAGCTTTAAGAATCAATTTAATATCACTATTATATCACTAGAAGACCTAATCAAGTCGATATAATTTAATTAGAATTAATTCTGATTTTAAAAAAACCTACTGTTAACGGGGGTAGCAGGACAGGTCGCAGGTAGGGTAGCAGTTTTCTGCGACCCCCTATAGTAGGGTTGATGCCAGGGTCGGATGTTCCATCGACCCTAGGTGCGACCACCAATAATCTGAACTTCCCGAACACTGGGGGTCGATGTTAGGGTCTGGTAGGGTCGATTCTCCATCGACCCCACATGTGACCCCCCATGAGTTTAGCCAAAATTTTCATCCTACAGTCCATTCCTTCGTGTTTGGGTCCTATGGCTTGCTTCTATAATCCATTCCATACATGTTCTATGGTTTAGAACCATATTTTATTCACCTACATGATTTTAATGATCTCCTCCATGGTTTTCCATTGAAACCTAACCATGGATGGATGATTTGGGTTTCTCCTAGATCATACTTTCTTCACTATTTATTCTAAGGTCTTTAGAATTACATGGAGATAGTATCCATACCTGAAAAGAATTAGGCTTGTTTCTCTGAAGCCTTATCTTTGATCTTCTTCTCTACTTTCCTTCTCTTCTCCTTCTCTTCTCTTTCTCTCAATCCAATTAGGGTTCTAAAAGGAGTGAAAGAGGCTTAGGGACGTCCTATTTATAGAGTAGAAACTCTAAAAATAAGTCCCATTGAGATTAGGAAAGAATCCCATTAAAATTTGGAAAGTTTCCAAATCACGGTTTCTGTCGACAGACTGGGGGTCGATGAGGGGGTCGGAGATCCCGTCGACCCCTGGTTCTAAATTGTCCGAACCCCAGTTAGAAACTCAGGGTCTGACTTTTATATTGGGGGGTCCGACCTTGCCTAGCTGGGTGTGCGACCCTCCCCCCTATTTTAGTGTTTTTGGGTCAGTTTAATACCTGGGATCGTGATCTCCTTCACGCACTTGGTCCATTTGGCTCGACCATGATGGGTAGACCTGGTTCAAGGTGGTAAGACCAGGTTAGTTCGATACGGGTCTTACAAATACCTTATCACCTATGGTGAATTCGAGATATCTGCGTCGATTATCTGCATATTGCTTCTGACGGTTCTGAGCCACTCGGACCCTTTCCTTGATAATGTCGACCACTTGACAAGTCTCTTCAATAAATTTCGGTCCAACAATACTCCATTCTCCAACTTCATTCCAAAATAAAGGAGTTTGACTTTTCCTACCATACAGTGCTTCATAGGGCGACATCTATATTGTAACTTGATAGCTGTTATTATAAGCGAACTCGATCAATGGTAACTTCTCATCCCATGAACCTTTGAAATCAATGACACAAGCTCGAAGCATGTCTTATAAAATCTGAATGGTACGTTCTGACTATCCATCGGTCTAAGGATGGAATGCAGTACTAAACTTCAACGTTGTACCCATAGCCTTCTGTAATCCTTCCCAAAACATTGAGGTAAAGCGTGGGTCTCTGTCGGACATGATGCTTTTAAGCACACCATGCAATCTGACAATATTATCCATATATAACTTAGTTAACCTCTCTAGGGTATACTGAGGTCGTATAGCTATAAAACAAGCTGTCTTAGTCAAACGATCTACAATCACCCAGACCGCATCAACTACTCGGGGAGTCAATGGTAACTCAGTGACGAAGTCCATAGTGATGCAGTCCCATTTCCATGCTGGTTTTGGTTGTGGCTGCAATAATCCTACAGGTCTTTTCCTTTCAGCCTTTACCTGCTGACAATTCAAGCATTGAGACACAAATTTAGCAACATCCGCTTTCATTCCTCTCCACCAATATAGTTTCTTCAGATCATGATACTTCTTTGTACTTCCAGGATGTATCGAATAAGCGGTGGTGTGGGCTTCCTTCATTAGTTTGTGTCTAATATCCAAGTCTTTATTTTCAAGAACACATACTCTCCCTTTGTATCTTATTACTTTCTCAGAATCCAAGGTGAAGTCAGGGTTAGTCCTACCTTTTTCAAGGTCTTCTTGCACCATTCTCAGATAATGGTTTGATTTAATAACTGCTTTCACTTCATCTAATAAATCAGGTACAATCTTCAATGTAGCAAACATGTTTGAGAATAAATGAATAAACTCTTGGTCAGTTGATTCATTCGGAATATCAATCACGAACTGCTCGTTATCGTAATTAAATACTCTTCCTGTGAAACACACTACAACATTTGCACTAGCTTCTTCCTGAGATTTTGTCATTGCTTTCCTACTTAGTGCGTCATCAACTACATTAGCTTTCCCTAGATGATACTGGATATCACAATCATAATCCTTCAATAACTCCAGCCATCTTCTCTATCTCATGTTCAACTCCTTCTGATTAAAAAGATAAGTGAGACTCTTATGATCTGATTTCATATGAAATTTTTCTCCATACAAATAATGTATCCATATCATGATAGCATGTACCACCACTGCTAATTCCAAGTCATGAGTGGGATAGTTCTTCTCATGTGTCTTCAGTTGTCTTGAGGCATATGTAATTACTTGTTCTCCTTGCATAAACATACATCCCAAACCTAACTCAGATGCATCGCTGTACAAGGTAAATGGTTGTTTTGGATTCGGAATAGTCAAGATGGGAGCTAATATCAATCTAGCCTTTAATGTTTGGAAACAATTTTTATCATTTGTCTGTCCAAACAAATTTTTCTCCTTTCTTTGTCAGACTGGTGAGAGGTACGCGATTCTAGAGTAATCTGCCACGAATCGTCGATAATAACCAGCCAAACCTAGAAACTTATAATTTCTGCAACATTCTTAGGTGCTTCCCATTTCACAATGGCTCCATTTCACAATGGCTTCAATCTTGCTAGGATCCACTTTAATCCCTTCAGCTGATACAACATTGCCTAAGAAAACGACTTCATTTAGCCAGAACTCACACTTAGTAAATTTAGCGTAAAACTTCTCTTTTCTTAGTCGCTGCAAAACGGATCTTAGATTTGTGACATGAGTTTCTTTGTCCTGGGAGTATACTAGTATGTCGTCAATGAATACGATGACAGAAGTATCCAACATATCGTGGAATACCCGATTCATGAGTTTCATAAAAGTTGCGGTGCGTTAGTCAATCCAAAAGATATGACTAAAAATTCATAATGTCCATATCTAGTTCTGAATGTTGTCTTCGAAATATCACCTTCCTTAATCTTCAAATGATGGTATCCTAACTGAAGATCAATTTTGGAGAACACTTTGGCACCTTGCAACTGATCGAACAAGTCATCGATCTGAGGCAACGGGTATCGATTCTTGATTGTAAGCTTATTCAATTTCTGATAATCTATACATAGTCGAACGCTACTGTCCTTCTTTTTCACAAAAAATACTGGCGCTCCCTATGGTGATATGCTGGGTCTAATATAGCCCTTGTCCAATAACTCCTGTAATTGTACCTTCAGTTCCTTCAGTTCAGTAGGAGCCATTCGATAAGATGCTTTTGATACTGGTGCGGCTCCGGGTATAAGATCTATAACAAACTCTGTCGCTCGGTCAGGTGGTAGTCCTGGTAGTTCCTCAGAAAATACATCCAAAAATTCACGCACAACTTCAATATCCTCTATTCGTAGTGCTTCCTTGGTGAGGTCGACCACGGATACTAGATACCCAATTTCTCATTTCTCAAGGCATTTTCTAGTCTTTAATGCAGAGAGAATGAGTTTTCGTTTACGGGGAAGTTTGGTTCTCGCAAAACTAAACTCTGCTCCTTCCTTGTCTTTAAATGTCAGTTTTTTTTCCGCACATAATAGGTTTGCGGAGTGCCGAGCTATCCAATCCATTCCCAAGATAATGTCAAAGTCTGCCATCTCAAGTTGGATTAAGGTTGCATCCAAAATCTTGTTGTCAATAAGAACTGGATATGGTCCATAACCTTTGTCTAGTTCCACTTCTAATCCCATAGGTGATCGTACAAGCAGTTTGCAGTCTAAAGGATTGAGGGATAGATTTAACTTCTTTCCAAATGACACAGATATAAAATAATGAGTAGCTCCAGAGTTAAAGAGTACTCTGGCAGGTAAGCCATTAATAGGTACGATACCTGTGATTTGATTTAATTTAGTCTACATGCTCACACAAGGTAGTATAAAACGAAAGGTTCAGGTAATACCTATGACCACATTAGGCGATGCGGTAGCATCCTCAGAAGTAACTGCATAAACCTTTCCTTGCTGTAGCTGCTTCCTTGGCTTAGGACACTCTTTTGAATAATGTCCTACTTAATCGCAATTGAAGCATTTGACTCTAGCATTACTTTGCTTCTGTTGAGGTTGGGCTATCGAAGTAGTCTTGGCTGCAGTATTAAAGCCTTGAGTACGGAAGGGTTTAAATGTCTTTGAGTTCCCTCCGTGTATGAGTTTCCATTGGGCCTCTTTATACCTCTGTTCCGAGCAAAATAACTTTTCCTCTGGCTCGATTCCAGTACTCAAGCAATCTGTACTACTTCATTATATATTTTCTTTTCTAATCCCAATACATGCTCACAGATGCTTCCCCTAAGTCCCATAACAGACCTTCGAATTTTGGTATTTTCCTCCTGCATGCTAGAGGGAGCAAAGAAAAACAGTTCTTTATAACGCTGTTAATATGCGTCTACAGTCATCTATCCCTGATACAGACTCAAAAACTCCTTTTCTATTTGATCTCTGAAACTCCTTGGAAAATACTTCTCGAAGAAAGCTTCTTTATAGATAACCCATGTCAGTTGGGCGTGCTTTGTTAATAGATAACTTCTAGTTGATTTCCCACCAATGGTGTGTGTTACCTTTCAATATAAATGTGGCACATAATACCTTCTCTTCTTCATTTATAGTCATCATCATAAAGTTTCTTTCCATTTCATCGATCCAATGAGCTGGCCACAACGGATCTGATGGCTTGCCTATGAATTCCTTCGGCTTCAACTTCAGGAAATGCTCGATCAATTAAGAATGATCAAGCTGATACTGTGCATACGCCCCATACAAAGGCGGTTGGTACTGATAATTACCTTGGTTATACCCACCTCGCGGTGCTTGGGGTATAGTGTTGCTATCACCAGGTGCAATACTAGCTTATCCTACAGGTAGAGATGTGTTTGCAACTGAAAAAACAATTCCCATAGTAGCTTGCATGTTGACTTGCATTTGCTGTATATTCTGCATTTGCTGTGCTAAATTCATCACCACAGTAATCAAATCCGTAAGTGGTGCAAGTAAGTTGGTTGGACTGGCTTGGGTGTGAACATTCTGAGGTGCAGCATTTTGAGCTCCAATATTTCCTTCCTGTCCTTGCTGACCTTCATTATCATTAGTCTCCATAGGTGGTGGAGATGGGTTTGCATTCTGTCTCCTTCTGCTTACTCTGCGCCCAGTCATTTAAACTCTTGGGTGGTATGTTATTGGCAAAGCTATACATGTGAAATAAAATAGAATGGTAGTATTGGGTTAGTCTCACAATAGAAAGCGAGAGAAGAACAAAATTAATAGGCAAAAGTTTGAACATAATCAAAATGCAGACAACAGTCAGTTATATGATCGATGGCCTACGGTCGCATGTTTTGTGATCATAGGTGCGACCTTCAAAATCCTGGCAACTTTCCGAGACCCTATGGTCCATCATACGGTCGATCATACTGTCGCATGTTTTGATCAAATTGTTTGACCGCAAAATTCAAAATCAGTTTTAAAACCTGTTTTCGAGTTTTTTCCCTCTCATTCTCCTTTCCTTTCCTACGGTCACAACTCAACTCGCCTCCACTGATTTGCTATAGTGTCTACCGTACAAACTTGGTGATTTTTCCATCGATCCACGATCTCCATTCCATTCCTTGAGGTATGTTATCTACTTTTCTCCATTTTTAAGCTTTCATACCTAGGGTTTTTGCCATTTGTAGAGTTTTCTTCTAATTAATATTTTTTCTGGCCGTAAAAATTTAATTTTTATTGGGGGTTATTGCTATTGGCCATCCAATGGATGAAAGCCCTCTAGAAAATTTGAGTTTCATCAGTTGGTTTGGTAAAATTTTTGAAATTTCTAAATTTTGACCTAGATTTTGGGATTTTTCCCAATTGTCAAAATTTCTTCAAATTCGACCTACCTAGTTGAAATTTTCCATTGTATGAGCCTTGCAGGATGGTTTGGAGCTATGTAAGTCCTCCTGCCCAAATGTTTGGGTGAAAAGTGAGGCTTTTCCCATTTTATGTTGTTATGCTGTTAAATTTTCAAATTTATCTAACTTGTTTTTCTTATTTTCTTCTCTTGCAGTTATCATGGTTCGCACTAAGGTTCCTCGAGTTCATGACCCACGACGCTTCAGGTCCGTTGAAGCGGAGGTGCGATATCCTTGGTTTGACTAGAAGAAAGTGGAAGGGGGTCGGTGTGTGAACTTAGCCCACTTAGCCCTGTTTGATGTGGATAGGGCATTTTGTGATATGGGTTGGCTTTCAATGATTCTGTACGAGGCTTGCACTTGCCCGGACTTGGTCAAGCAGTTCTACTGTCACCTACAGGTAGAGGGTGACCTAGAAGATGTAGAGAGGGGTAGAGAGCTTTGGATTACCAGCTGGGTGAAAGGGGTTTCGATCTCTTTCAACTGTCAGGAGTTGGCTGATCTCCTATGTATCTCAAATGATGGTCAGTTGGTTTACTGTGCACCCAGGGAGCCACAGTTTTTGTCTACACAGGTGCGTGCAGAAATAGATAACCAAATTCTTTGGGATGACCGCTGGGAGATGAAAGCAGTCAACCTGCGTCCAGAGCCACGGGTCTACTGCAAGATTATCTAGCATAATCTTATTCCCCAAGGTTTACATTACGAGATGGTCTCACAATTGACCCAGTACCTGCTGTACTGTATTTGTACTAGGCAACCTGTCTGCCTCCCAAAGATTATTCTTTGGACTATGTACAGAGCGACGTCACCTGACTCGAGAGGTAACTTTCCCTATGGGAGACATATCTCCACCCTACTAGCTTGTCTACAGGTGGAACTGGTGGATGAGAGGATCTTTGAGGACACCTTCTCTGCTGACCTTGATTGGGAGGCCATCAGCAGGATGGGCATGAGAGAGATACATGTTAGTGATGATGAGAGAAATGCTATGAGACGTCCTCTCACTTGAGTAGCGGTAGCAGATGCAAAGGCGGCAGCAGCAGTAGCAGAGGCGCACGTGAGTGATGATGAGGAGGATGATGATCGGATGTACATGGATGTGGAGGCCATCCCTCCTCCATCACCACAGCATTCTACTGGAGCTGGCCCTTCTCGGGCTTCTCATTTAGCTGGCCCTTCACGCCCACCACCAGATGACATGATGGGGCTACTACGTGGGATTTGGAAGACTCAGTGCATGACTGATTGGAGAGTAGGAGAGCTTCTAGATGCCCAACGATCTACATACCAACGGATAGCAGATCTAACAGCTAGTCTCCGAGCAACTCAGACTCAGGTGGCTTGGCTCACGATAGTATATGCTGAGGACTATGATAGAGATCGTGAGGCACCTCCTCCTCCAGCACCTCTAGCTCCATGATATCATTTATTTTTTTTCCCTTTTTATAATATAGAGTAACTGTCCGGAATGTGGATTGTACTCTAATTTGGATGTATCTTATCTTACTCCCATTTGGATATATATATATATATATATATATATATATATATATATATATATATAATTAGTTTTTCATTTACATATGTGCATTATTCTCTTTCTTAGTTTTTGTCTCATACAACATAGGTGCTTATGGTGTGTTCTTATTATAGTTTTTAATTTTTTTATCCTAACTCAGTTCATGACTCATGTGGAAGTCGTTAGGTCGATGGGTAAAACTTGAGATGCTCTGATACCAAGTTGTCACACCCCAATTCTGGTATAACTAGAATAGTGTAATGAACCTCCAATAAACCAACGGTTCAACCAAGATCTCGTATAGGTCGTACCCACCATATCAAACCATACACACATTCCACAGTAATAATCAGAGGTAATAAACAAATAAGCGAAAGTCTTACAGATAATGAACTGAGAGTCTAACAGTGATAAATAACTATTTAATCTAATTATCTCCAAACCACAAGACATAAAAATAAATAATCAATTACATATCTGATGTTCAAATTATAACTAAACTTAAGCAAAAACACATTGGTTGCACTCGCATGATGAATCTTGCGCATCTTCTTCAGCTTCAACGTCCATCGCAGCAACGTGTCCATACGTCGACGCATTCATATATTCTTCAACAGTAGGTCCTGCATCATCAACTAAAAAAATTCAACGTCGAAAGGGTGAGCGCACATCACGGCTTAGTGAGTTATAGAAAGGTTTGGTGGCCCCCACACCTCTATACACAACTGTGTGAATCCGTCCAATGGATCAAACACTACTGTCGTCCTACATGCACCCACCATGGAATAGAGATAGAGCTAAAGTTTCCGGATCAAACACCGTTAACACTTCCCTGATGCCCTACCCATACCAACACGTAAGCCCCTATTGGCGAGGGCTTGCAAACTGGACTCGCAACTAACCAATCCTAATGCCAAGCAGTGTATCCAAGGCCTCACCTCAGGATCCCTCAATATGTCCATAGAGATAGAGCTAAGGCCCCCCGACAGAGTGAGAGACCATACGGTCCAAGACCACCTCCCTGACCTACGACGTAATAGTTCTGCTAAGGTAATGGCGATGCGATGATGTTAGTGGGCAAGACTTGAGTAGAGATAGAGCTAGAATCTAGTGACGAGGTCAAAGACCAGCATGCCACGTCCTCCCCCTGATGCTCCACTCGCATCCAACACACCAATCACACACATACATTCACATGCTTATTTCTAGCATCATCATCATCATCATGTTATAAATGAAAAGAATTAAATATGCATGAACAGTAATAGCAGGAATATTGGATGGCATGTGAGATGCACATTACAAGTATAGAATCAATCATGGCATTGGACTCAATAAAATAAACAGTTTGTTATTATCCAATTAGTTTAGGTCTTGTTCCCTCACCTGCTAGCAAATCTCGATCTCCTTCCAAGATTTGAAATTCTCTTTCAATCAATCTAACAACCTAAAAGTTATATGAATTTAAGTTAGGGTTCATATGTCACATGTTACAGCAGTAGAAAATCAAAATAAAGCACTGATAGGTGTCCGATTGGTCCTATGGTCTCATACTGTATCGACTTTACTGCCTACGGTCGATACCCTACGGTCGCATATGGTGTGACCGTAGCTGCGACCATATGATTTCTGAATCTTCCTGAATGCCTATGGTCAATCCTCTAGTCATGCTGGTCATGTTATGGTCGACCGTAGCTGTGACCTTGAGATTTGTGGTCACAGACTACGAGAAATTTGAGTTTTTCTTAGGTCAAATCCTCTACTCTTCAATTTGATTTATTCTAAGATCATCCTATGGCTATCATTAGTAGTTTCTTATCAATCCTAATCATCAAACTCTCTCTTCATGGTTCTCCTTGGGATTTTCTCAAGGAAATCACATAGATCATAATAGGTTGATATTGCCTATCTTCCATAGAAGGTCTTATTCCTTAGAGTTTACATCTTCAGAGATTAGATTCATACCTTTTCCTGTGATAGAGAGTCAATCTTTGCTCAGCAAAATCCTCACCTTAGCCTTTTCTTCTTCTCCTTCTCTTCATTCTCTTCCCTTTTCTTTCTCTAGGGTTTACTAAAAGAGTGAAAAAGAGTTGAGGGACATCCTTTATATAGCGAAAAATTCTCCATATAGAGTCCTCTTTCAATTAGGAAAGAAATCCCTTAGTTTAGGAAAGTTTCCAAAACTCAGAGTCTGATCTGGGGTCTCACGGTCGATGGCTACGGTCACAGAACCCGTGACCGTAGGGTCGAAATCATTGACCGTGGGATCCTGGATTTGTGATCTTCATTCTTACCATATGATCGACCATACCGACCCAGGTATGCGACCATATGTATACAGTTTTGGGTGTTGAGTCGATTTTTATACCTGGTTTGTGATTTATCTTCACACGCTCGGTCTACTTGGTCCCGGAATGATGGGAAGACCTGGCACAATACGGTTAAACCAAGTTAGTGGAGTGCGGGTCTTACAGAACCTGTCCCACTTGATGACTATCAAAGAAGGCGAGAAGGAGCCTCTCTGACAGGTCATAGCCGGTTTCCTTGGGTTGGTCGAAGAGATTAAAGATTTGTAGCTTGATGTGGTGGTGTCAACTCTGTCAAAAGCCTGCCTCGACCCCCAGTTGGTGTTTTTCCTCAATAAGAAGCGTCCCAGGACACATGCTAAAATCTTCAGTAGGTGTGACCGATACGAGTAGGGAGCAGAAGCTGTAGCGGAGCTACCCGGGCGAGTGTACGCTTCACCCGCAGTTGGGGAAAAGAAAAAAAGTAAAATTTTGGAGAAGGCGCCTAAAGAAAGAAAAACAAGCAAGAAATCAAAGGTGGCCAAGGAATTGTACCTGGCCCTCCCCACACCAGAGTACACCCTACTAAACCATACTATGGTTGAGATTTTAAATATCAAGCGAGGCGACACTCTACTGGTCCCTCCCCCTAAGATGATATCTAAGCCGGAGGAGCGCAACCACCGGCTGTATTGTGTACATCATCAGGATCACAGTCACGACACCAACTCATGCAGACATCTAAAAGGCCTAGTTGATGATCTAATCTAGCATGACGATGGACCGAGTTCGTGGGACCCAGGTCAGCGCCACCTCCTCCCCCTACACTAGCAGCGGTACTCCCACCTCTCCCCCTGCAGTAGCACCTGCAAGAAATGAGAGGGTCGATAATCGACCTCTACCACCACCAAGATCACCCCCAAGGGGGTTTATGGGTCAAGTTGATCTCCTCCCTTGGGGTCACCTCCTCCCTTGGGAGCACCAGGAAATGATGAGAGGGCAAACTGCTAGAGGGCTGCGAACAGTTCAAGAAGAGAGTCCCCCCAAGAGATTATTGGGCAAGGCAGGGCCAGAGTAAGGCTTTGGCCTAAGTGATGATGAGTACGTGACCCTGAGCAACCCAGAGTCAACTAAAGGAAAGAAAGTCAGAGAAGGAAAGGAAGAAATAGGAGGGTCTTCCTCCAAGTATGGGGGCGCGCGTAGGGAGCGTGTAGGGAGCGTATAGTGCTCTTGTTTTATTTGATTGTACTGTCATTGATTTGAATTAACTGACTCAGGAACTTTCCCTTAGGGTGCATTCCTGGTGAGTAAGCCGGGTTCTTCCCTTGATAGAAGGACTCGGTGAACGTCTTTCAATGCTTTATTTCTTAGCTTAGTTCTCCCTGCTTTATTAGATCCTTTAAGCTTAAGCTTCTCTGCTCTGAAAAAGCAGTCACGTCTTTACTTGCCCTACAACTAGACCTGACCCGCCTGACTCAAAGCATTCCTTTAGGCTTTTACTCTTTGTTGACTGCCTCCCAGCTTCTCTTAAAGGAGGAATTCCTTAAGAGGGAATAATCCTTAAGGCTAGCAACCATAAAAGAAGGGCTTAAACTGTGGGATCCACTACAGTTCAAGCTGGAAGAACTCTTTCGTGAGCACGGGGGGCGCTTGCCCGCTGCTATAAAAAGAATCGAAATAGCGAAATGGCTTATAGACCGACGACTCAAATTCATAGGGGCAAACCCTTCCCCAGAAGCGTTAAGGGAGATCCTTTCCAACTTACACGCAAGGGGGTGCCGGTCGCCTTTTTTTAGGGAGGCATGCAACATAGAGGGAGAGCTCTCCCAATACAACCGGAATGAGCTCAGCGTAGCCTCAACTAACTCCAAATCCCTCTCAACAAAAGAAATGCATCGGCATAGTTTTATTGGGTAAGGGTGGTCGTAGATCAGCGCTTGTTGCCTCCGTTTGCTTGGTCCGACCAAGAAAGGCATGGAAGCAAAGAATCCACTCCCTCAGCGCACGTTAGCGCGTGCCTGAGCGCTAGCGCGCCCTTTAGAGTAAGTAAAGCGCGGTAGCGCATCCAGCAACAAACTACTTCGCCCTCCGCTTTCAGAAGCGAGCCAGAGTAGCGCACTAGCCTTTTTCCGTAGGCTGCTCTGCTAGTTGTAGCGCGATAGCGCGCGGAGACTATATCATGATCTTACGAATCTACAACTCTCTTTACTAAGCGAGACTCCATCCTTACGCTCCGAGATAGCATCCGAGAGAAGCGATAGGTTGGTTAAGCGAGCCCATGCCTGACTCATATACCTCCCCCCTGACCTCCCCTCTATCCAGTTTCGGAGATAGGATCACACTCGAGAAAGAGTCTACTTCAAGGCTGCAGAAAGTTAGGTACTAGGGGTACATTTACTTCGGTGACGATGACCTTATTGATGTGGTTACCCCTCACGAGGATCCTCTCGTTATCAAAATGGCAATTGGAGAAGAATTGGAAGTGAGTCACATACTGGTTGATACTAGGAGTGCTTGTGAGATCCTCTACTACGACACGTTTCGGAGGCTGGGATACAAGGATGAGCAATTGAGGCCCATTATATATTCTCTTCTGGGGTTTAACAGAGAAGGAGTGCGAGTGTAGGGAGCCATCTAGATAGATACTCATCTGGGAGCCTATCCAGCGCTAGTATGCGTCAACATGAAGTATATGGTTGTGGATACCCGGTCAAGCCACAATGGTATTTTTGATAGATCTGACCTCAATAAGCTGCGGGCTTGTCTATTGACCTACTACCGGCTTATGAAGTTTCCACTGAGTAGGGGGTCGGATATTGCAAGGCCTATCAATTTGTGTCCAAAAGGTGTCATGCGGCTACTCTGGCCACACTCGATGAAGATCAGCCGGTGCAAGTGATTCAGCTAGACGAATATCGCGATGACTTCCCAGTAGAGTGGACTACTCCAGTTGAAGATCTCATTCCCTTGCCATTCACCGACGACCATCCAGAAAAGATCTTCCTCATCGGCTCAGCCCTCCCTGAGGAGCAAAGACAAGAACTCATTGAGTTTCTAAAGGCGAACGCTAATGTATTTGCCTGGACTCCAGATGGTACGCCTGGGATCCCATGATCGACCATGAAGCACCACTTGAAGATCAATCCCCATCATCACCCTATCCGATAGAAAAAAAGAATTGTATTGACAAAAAAGCAAGTGATCATTGATCGAGAGGTCAAGAAGTTGTTAAGGGCCGGATTTATCCAGGAAGTGTACTATCCAGACTGGCTGGCCAACGTTGTACTAGTGCCTAAGTCTGATGACCGTTGATGTGTTTGTATTGATTTTACAGATTTAAATAAAACGTGTCCCAAAGATTCCTACCCCCTGCCTCGAATAGATCAGCTCATAGATTCCACTGTCGGGCATGAGCTGTTATCTTTTTTAGATGCATATTCTGGGCATAATCAAATAAAGATGGCTAAGGAAGATGAGGAGAATACTGGCTTCATCACCAGCAAGGGCACCTATTGCTACATCGTGATGCCTTTCGGGCTCAAGAATGCCGGAGCAACTTACTAAAGGCTCATCAACAAAGTGTTTGAAAAGCAGATCGGTTGAAACATGGAGATGTACGTAGATGACTTCTTGGTTAAGACAGCAAAGGTGCCTGGTCATCTGAAAGATCTCAAAGAAGTTTTCGAGGTGGTTCGAAGGAATTCCATGCGACTTAATCCCTCAAAATGTGCCTTTGGTGTGCAATCCAAAAAATTTCTTGGGTTTATGGTGTCACAAAGAGGGATCGAGGCCAACCCAGCTAAGATCAAGGCTATCTAAAGTATGAAGTCTCCAATAACTCCGAAGTAAGTACAAGTGCTCACAGGGCGGATCGCAACATTGGGAAGATTCATGTCTAGGTCTGCTGATCGATGCCTCCCATTTTTTAAGACTCTTAAGGGATCCAAAACCTTTGAATGGACAGCATAATGTGAGGAAGCGTTTTGGAGCTTGAAGAGATACTTATCTACTCCTCCGTTGTTGGTGAAGACAGAGACATGAGACAATCTGCTACTCTACCTGACGGTTTCCCCTTGTGCGGTCAGCGGGGTATTGATCAGGGAGATAGACAAGGTGCATCATCTTATTTATTACATTAGCAAGGTGTTACTCGATGCAGAGACCAGGTATCAATCTATAGAAAAATTGGCCCTAGCTGTGGTCACTTCCACCAGAAAACTGCGACCCTATTTCCAGTCTCACTCCATCACCATATTGATAAACTGACCCTTGAGTAAGTTCCTCTCTAGAGCAGATGTGTCGGGCTGAATGATCAATTGGGCGGTCGAGTTGAGAGAATTCGACCTCAAGTTCCAACCCTTGACCACTATCAAAGCACAAGCCTTGGCGGATTTCCTAATAGAGAGTACCCTACTAGGTGGAGAAGAAGAAGGATTGAATGCTGAAAGGGCACTTGAAGAGGCTAAGGTCAAGATTTTTCTCGGTCCTGAAGAACCTTCCTAGGTCATGTATATAGACGGAGCTTCCAACAAGGAAGATGCTGGAGAGAAAATTGTCCTCGTCAGTCCCGAGGGGTTCAAAGTATTGACGTAAGTGTGTTTTGGCTTCTCAACAACCAACAATGTGGCAGAGTACGAGGCCCTGGTTCTTGGGCTTAAGCTAGCCTGAAAACTTGCAGTAAAGCGCCTGCTGGTTCATGGAGATTCTCAAGTGGTCGTGCGGCAAGTCACAGGGGTATATGAAGCACGACAGAAACATCTTGCCAAATATCTGGCCCTGGTGAAACAACTAATCAAGCCTCTGGAGAAGTTTGAGATGGTCAGCATACCCTGCGATCAGAATACAGAAGCAGATGTCCCTCCCACTTAGGGTCGGACGATCTAAGCAGCTTCGACATGACAGTGTTTGTGGAATATTTATCTCAACAAAGCACCGACCCAGTAGCTGAAGTTATGCTTATGGACATCGAGCCCTGTTGGATGGATCCTCTACTCACCTATTTAAGGGAGAATGTCCTGCCAGAAGACAAGAAGGAAGCCCGGCCCATTTAGGCCCAGGCGGGGTCGTACGTCATTCATGACGAGGTACTCTACAAGAAATCCCATACTCTACTTTTACTCCATTGTGTCCCCCCATCGAGGGCAGAATATATCATGGCAGAGGTACACGAGGGGATCTGTAGAGCTCATCATTGCAGATGCACCATGTGTTTCAAGATTATCCGAATGGGTTACCATTGGTCCCATATGATGAAGGACTACAATTGATAAGACCTATGAACCATGCTAGAAGCATGCTACCATATCCCACTGCCCGTGTGCCCAACTGCAGCCCATCCCATCATCTATCCCCTTCGAGGTCTGGCGTATGGATATTTTACGACCATTCCCACAAGCGAAAGGATAGCTCCAGTATATTCTAGTGGCAATTGACTACTTCACCAAATGGATTGAATTAAAGGCACTGGCAAAGGTTACCGCACACAAAGTGGTGGAGTTCTTCAGACTTGATGTACTCTACAGGTATGGGATCCCACAAGTATTGATTACTGATAATGGTCCACAGTTCTCGAGCTGGGTCTTCTGAAAATTCTACCGTGACCATCGTATTGGCCATAGATTTGCGTCAGTGGCACACCCGAAGGCTAATGGGCAGACGGAGATCACCAACCCCACCTTGCTACATGGCTTAGCCCAGCAAGTGGGAGAGAAGAGGAAATTATGGGCTCAGGAGTTGCCCAGTGTAGTCTACTTGTATCGAAACACAGAGAGAACTGCCATCGGAGCCACTCCTTTCAAACTTATTTTTAGGTCATTATCCCAGTCGAAGTGGTGGAAAAAAGCTATCAGGTGATGAATTTTAGTGAAGATACCAACAAAGACATTCTGCTTATGGAACTGGACCTTCTGAAAGATGTTCATGAGACTGCTCGACTACACATAGCAGCATACCAACAAAAAACTGCCAAGTATTACAACTCCAGGGTTAAGGAGAAATTGTTTTAAGTGGGTGACTTGGTTCTGCATGCGATTGCTGTAACTGAACCCACCCAACAAGGCAAGCTAACCCCAAACTGGGAGGGGCCGTACCGGATTGCAAAGGCTACCAGACCGGGGTCGTATCACTTGGAGACAATGGGTGGGTCGGCCATACCACGCACATGGCATTCCAAGAACCTCTAGAGATACTATGTGTAAGGCTTTTTCTCTTATTCAATGAAAAACTCTTTTACGTCTAGAGTAGTCTCCATTCAAGCAAGTAGATGGCCTTAGTCGAAGACTAAGCTCGTCAACTTAAAGGGTAGTCTTCGATTTTGGCTTAAAAAAAAAAAAAAAAGAGGCCTACAGGTTAGCAAAGCAAAGGCCTACGGGTCTTGAAATAGAAAAGGCCTAGAGGCTCGCAAAACAAAGGCCTTCGGGCTCCAAAAATAAATGGCCTATGGGCTCGCAAAGCAAAGGCCTTTGGGCTTGAAAAAGAAAAGGCCTATGGGCTCGCAAAGCAAAGGCCTCCGGGCTCAAAAAAGAAAAAGCCTACGGGCTCACAAAGCAAACACCTTTGGGTTTCGAAAAACAAAGGTCTAGGGTCTCGAAGAACGAAGGCCTAGGGGTCTTGGAAATCAATAAGTAGATAGCCTTAGTTGGAGACTAAGCCCATCAACTTAAGGGGGTAGTCTTTGACTTTGGTTTGCACATCAAAAGCCCTTCGATTCTGACTAATAGTTGTAGGCAGAGCACAACACTATCAGACAGAGGGATAATAGAGGTAGTGGTACGTGTATTAGTGCAATGATACATATTACATATTAGTGTGATTGTTAATATCGGTCAGCCAAAGTGTAAAGGAAAAATAGTACATTGATATTAGCAGTCATAAAATAAAAAGAAAGTGCCCTTACAAAAAGAAGAAATGCCAAAGGGACTTAAAAAAAAAAAGAAGAGAAGAAAGAAGTTCTGTATTCAGTCTTGTCCCTTAGGAGGGATGTCTATGGGAGATTCAGTGGGGAAGGCATTTCCCAGAAGTGTCTTTGAAGGTGTTGCGCCTTGAGTTTCTTCTGAAGGATTGGTGGAGGGGTCTTCGGGAGTCTTTCCTGGGGTCTCTTGCAGAGGAACAACAGATAGAGGAGAAACTTCTTGAGGAGAAGGTACCATAATTTCCAATTCAGTACAGGAGACCGCTGGAGGAGGAAGAGTCGAGGTTTGACCAAGTTTACCTCTAATCACCTTGTTCATGAGAGGGCTGCAGGAAAAGTTGAAGGATGGGAGATGAGCAGACAACTGCGAGTGGACCATGAGGAGGGCTTCTCTGATTGCTCGAGCCCTCTCTTTCCTGAAAAGATCCTCTATATCGTCAGATTCCATCAAGATTCTCAATGTCTTCTCTTTATCCTGGGCCAAAGTTGTTTGGGCCTGAATCAAATCTTGGGTTAGACAAGCAGTTGTCACCTGAGCCTGGACCATCTCTTTGGCCAGACGAGTTATGAAAGATTGCAAGTTGACACCCTGGTTCCTCATGGCGGCTATCTCCTCCTTGAGGGTGTTCTCTATGGTCAGGTGTGGGTTAACTCAGCCTGTAACTTATCGTTCTCCACCGACAGGATTGCTTTCTCCCCTTTCAGTACATCACGGGCCTCCTGAAGACCTTTAACTTCTTGTACCTGTTGATTATTGAGAGTGATTGTTGCCCCAAGCTGGTCTGACATAACTTCGTTGGATAGCCGCATATCCACCAATTCTTTCTGGGTAGCCTCGAAGACTTTGGCATGGGTGGTGAAATGCTCATCGAGCCTCCTGTGCTTGGTCTTCTCATCAGAAAGCCACCTCCGATTCAGGTCTGGGGACGCTTCGGCTGATCGCCATCTTATCTCGACATCATTGGCTTGATCCTCTGCTTCCTTAGCATGGGTCTCCGCATCGTTCCTCTCCTGTTCGACAACCTCCAGCTCAAATGACAAGTTATCCCTCTCCTCGACCCAGTTTTGCTCAGCCTCGGTCCTAGCAAAAATGACAGCATCTCGGTCGCGAATGTCTTGGTCGTGCTCTGCCAAGGTGGTCGAAAGAAGCTCTTGACTCTGTTGTGACAAAGCCTGCATCTCCTTGAGCTTGCATATGGATCCCACTAATGTCTTACAATAGTAGTTCGTGCTGCACATCAACTGCAAAACATACTAAAAGAGGATACCAGATAAGTAGGAGTTTAAAAAGGGAGATAGAAGTAAATATAGCAAGAACAAGAGAATGACTCACATGGTACAAAGCCGCGCATTGGCTCTGATCTATAGTGTCAAGCTTGGCTTGTCTAAAGGTGTCCGTATCCGAGGATAGACAAGCATGGTGGACTATCTTCTGAGCCACAGATTGGTTAAATATACCATTATCTGTGTCAAGGACCTTCCATCGGGGAGTAAATAAGGCCGGCTCCATTGGGGAGCTAGAACTGGCAAGTGTAGGGGTCGACCTTTGGGTAGAGGTAGGATTAGGAGTAAAGACAGGAGTCATCAGGGCTGGACCCTTACCTTTGGAAGTGGCATCTGTGGGCAGGGCAGAGGGGGAAGGCTGCACTGGTATGGACAGGGTGGATATCTGTGGAAAGGTGGAGGGGGCTAATAGTGACAACATCCCTGAAATTGGATGGAAGGTGGTCACCACCGTCGAATCGATAGGGATCGACGGTGAAGTTGATGGAGGGATAGAAGATTGTTGTGCTGTGGCTGCTAAACTGGATTGCTGTGTGGTGGTTATTGAACTAGAATGTGATGCTACTGTTGTGGCTGATGTGCTTGCTGTAGTGAGTGTGGTGCCGAGAAGAGAAGAAGAACCTAGAGGGGCTGTACGGGCCGTTGAACATGTATCTGCGGCCCTGGGAGGGACGAGGGGAACCTCCGGGATGCTGATCGTAGCAGGAGCAGAAATGAGAGAAGCGCTACTCGAAAGACTGACAGGAGCAAATTGGATGACTGCATTTGGCGGTGAGATAGACTGTAGTGGCTGAGGTCCTGTTGGAATCCTCTGAAGGATATCTTGAGGAGTGTCCTTGGGGTAGATTATCCTGGGGGCCTCAGGGGTAATCTTTCTCCTCTTTGATCGGCGCAAAGTCTCTGAGACTGTGGCCTGGTCATCATCCTCTGCAGAAAAGGGTAAATGCGAAACACTCATAAATGTATTCAGAAGATTAAACTTGGGGGATGGAACCGAAAAAAATAGTAAGATAGTGCAGAACTAACCATCCTCTGTGATGTGGATGATCGGAGGAACAACAGGCTCCTTCGTTGAAGCTGGAAGGTCAAACGATTGAGAAGAAGACGACTTGCCCACTGGATCAGGCTCAATGGAAGGATTGACCTTGTCTGCAGGGTCAAAAGATGGGATTACGTCCTTTGAAGTTGGTGGAGGGATCTCTGCAGGAAGGGTAGGAGCTGCATCGGCGGCCCTCTCAAGAGCCTTCAACTTTTGGGCCACGGTGGCGATTATTTCCTCCCTTTCTCTCTTCTAGTGGCAAAATAGGTCTGCCCCCATCAGATCCTCCCACATGCTATCATCAGGGCCCTCCTCTGCACAAAGAACAAACCATTCAATATTAGTGGTCGAATGAAAACACAAAGTGCAGGATGCTGAATGACAGGTCAGTGTTAGCAGGGGTCGAAAGGGAACTTACTCAGCCCATACAGGATCAAGAACTTGTTGTTGCTCAGGTCCTTGTATTGGACTGCTCTCCCTCTTTCTTTTACTCTCTGAAGGGTCGTCGTCTCAAGCGATGTTAAGACAGGAGTGACCCCTACAACTGAGGGATTGATGAACTGCCATCGGTTAGCGATGGGAAAGGCAGACATACCCATCAGATTATGCCCTCGTTTCACTATGGCACCACATAATTTCTCATTCCAGTGTGGGATAGAGGAGGGGGTGGACTCGATCATCGGGGGAACCTCCTTTAAATACCGGCGGAAGAAGTAATATGTCCCGCTAGGCTCGGTTTTATGGGTCAAAGGGTTAGTCCAAGGGATACCCTTGATATCGAATATATATTAAAAGAGCCTTAGGGTAGGAGGCTCTCTACAGCGGAGAAAGAAGATGATGAAGGAATGGATATGAGCCCAGGAATTGGGCAGAAGCTGGGTGGGGGCCAAGCCGTAATAGCCCAAGATTTAGAATACAAGGGGATGGCAGGGGAAACAAAAACTGGACAAGAACATGTTGTAATTTACTACCATCCTATGAGAATAGGGGTGGCTGGCTCAATCTTCATTGTCCAAAGTTATCAACTCAACGCATTCAGGGACGAGAAAAGAAGCCCTAAGATCTTGAATTTTTGCCTTGATCATTATGGGTTTAAGTGAAGAAGCCACACAGTGAGGACCAGCTGCCCCAAAAACATTAGGGGGAGGACTCTCAGGGTTAACACTTGAGCTACCCTCACCCTGAGTAGATCATCGAAGTTGAGATCGACGCAGAGTGGGTAAAAGGTTCGCTTCATACTAAAACCCGCAGGACTGTTGCAACCGTCTGACTAAAACCGCTCGCTTCATACCTATACGACCTCAGTATACACTTGAAAGATTAGCGAAGCTGTATGTGGAAAATATTGTTCGGCTACACGGTGTACCAGAAAGTATTGTGTCCGATAGAGATCCCCGATTTACTTCCAAATTTTGGGAAGGATTGCAAAAGGCTATGGGTACAACGTTGAAGTTCAGTACTGCATTCCACCCACAGACAGACGGACAGTCAGAGCGTACAATTCAGATTCTAGAAGATATGCTACGAGCATGTGTACTTGATTTCAAGGGATCATGGGATGAAAAGTTACCATTGATCGAGTTCGCTTACAATAACAACTATTAGGCTACTATACAGATGTCACCTTATGAAGCACTGTATGGCAGGAAGTGTCGAACTCCCTTGTTTTGGAATGAAGTTGGAGAACGTAGCATTGTTGGACCGGAATTTGTTGAAGAGACTTGTTGAGTGGCGACATCATCAAGGAAAGAGTAAGAACAGCTCAGAACCGTTAGAAGCAATATGCAGATACTCGACAAAGGGATCTAGAGTTCGCCGTAGGTGATAAAGTATTTATGAAGGTATCGCCTATGCGAGGATTGAAGAGGTTCGGACAGAAAGGAAAACTAAGTCCAAGATATGTCGGACCATATGAAATTCTAGCTAAGCGTGGAAAAGTGGCTTATCAGTTAGCACTACCACCATCTATGTCAAGTGTGCATGACGTTCACATTTCCCTATTGAAGAAGTATGTCAAAGACCCAACGCATGTCTTGACAGTGGATTTGCCAGAATTGACTGATGAATTGACATTTGAAGCAACACCAACAGAAATCACTAGTCGAAAGGTCCAACGTCTACGCAACCGAGATATCTATTATGTTAAGGTCACTTGGAAAAGTAGAGACATGGAAGAAATTACATGGGAAGAAGAAAATGCTATGAGAAAGCAATACCCTCACTTATTTGATTTAGGAGGTACGTACAATTTCGAGGATGAAATTTTTATAAGTTGGGGGGAGTTGTAAGACCCGTGTCAATCTAACCCGGTCTTACCACCTTGAACCAGGTTTACCCATCATGGTCGAGTTAAATGGACCAAGGGCGTGAAGGAGATCGAGATCCCAGGTATCAAATCGACCCAAAAACACTTAAAATAGGGGAAGGGTCGCATACCCAGCTAAGCAGGGTCTGACCTCCCAAAACAGAAAGTCAGACCCTCGGTTTTGGAGGGAGGGTCGGACAGCTTAAGACCCTAGGGTCGACAGGATCATCGACCCTCCCATCGACCCTCGGTTCCTGTCGAATATAGAAATTAGGAAATTTTTATATTTTTCGATTGGGATTCTTTCCAAATCTTAATGGGACTTATTTAGGATGTTCCTAGTCTATTTAAAGGACGTCCCTAAGCCACTTTCACTCCTTTCACAACCCTAATTGAATTGAGAGAAAGAGAGGAGAAGGAAAAGAGGAAGAAGAGAGGCAAGGAAGGGAACCTAGCAAAAAGGAGAAGAGTTACAAAGAAAGATTAATCTTCTCAGGTATGGATACTAATTCCATGAGTTTCTACAGACCTTAGGATAGTTATTGGAGAGAGAGTGATCTTGGAGAAACCCAAACCATCCATCCATGGTTAGGTTTTTATGGAAAACCCTAGGAGAATGCATGAAAGTCATCTAGGAGGATGATTCATGGTTTCAGACCATGGAATGAACGTTTAATGGAATGTGGGAACAAACCATAGGACCCCAAACACGAAGAATGGATTAAAAAGTGGAAATTGGACCAGAGTGCACCGAGGGTCGCACCCAGGGTCGATGACCGTCCGACCCTAGGTGTTTCTGACCATAGACCCTCAGCATTCGGGAAGTCCAGAAAGAAGGGAGGGTCGATAGACCCATCGACCCTAGCATCGACCCTAGCATCGACCCTCAGTTGACATAATGGTTTTTAATTATGAATAAATTTTAATTAAATTCTATCGATTTTGTTAAGTCTTCTAGCAATATAATAACATTGTAAAGGTGAAATTAAAGCTTGGAAAAGTATCTTATAGCAAGCTAAGGTGAGGAACCTTAACCCCAAACTAAATTGGTTAATAATAAACTGTTTTCTATTTCTTGAGTCCTATGCTATGTTTGATTCTATGCGAATATGTTTGTAATGTGCATACAACATGCCATCCAATATTTCTATTACTTGTTCATGCATATTTACTTTATTGTTTATAACATGATGATGATGATGATAGGAATAGGCATGTGCGAGTATCAGGGGAGGTGTGATGAGAACGTCAATAAACGTTAACCTTTGGCGGGTCTCAACACTTTAGCTCTATCTCTAACTCAAGTCTTGTGCATTGACATCGTCGTATCGCCATTACTTTAGCAGAACTATTATGTCGTAGAGTATCAGGGGAGGTGGTCTCGGTCCTTGTAGTTTCTGACTCTACCAGGGGGCCTTAGCTCTATCTCTATGGGCATTCTGAGGGATGCTAGGGTGAGGCCTTGGATACACTGTTTGGCATTAGGATTGGTTAGTTGCGAGCCCAGTTCGCAGCCCTCGCCAATAGGGGCTTACGTGTTGGTATGGCACTATATAGCAATAAACGTAACCTTTGTTATATAATGTTCATGATTGGGTGCATGTGAGTTGACGATAAACGTGATCTTCGGTTAACGTCACACACTCGTGTATAGAGGCGGAGTCAATAAAAGCGACCTTTGGCTACCTCAACCTTTCTATAGCATACTGCAAACTTTAAACCGGACCAAAGATATAAATTGACTTTTTGCATGCATATGTATTGTTGCATTGTTTTGGCTACTCACTGAGCCGTGTTGTGTGCTCACCCCTCGACGTCGAATATTTTTAGTTGATGATGCAGGTTATACCGTCGAAGACTACATGAATGCGTCTGCATACGGGAATGTGGCAGCTATGGAAGTTGAAGCTGAAGTGGATGCACACGACTCCTCTTGCGAGTGCAACTCGTGTGTATTTGATTAGATATTTTATAGGTATCTTTAATCGGATTTTATTCAGACATGTATTTGATATTTAATATTTATGTCTCAGTTGAATACAGAATAATTTGCTATTAAATTATTAATATCATTTAGTTTCTCAGTTCATTTTATTATAAGACTTCCACTATTGTGTATTTACTCTGATTATGACATGGATGTATGGAGGTTCAGATAACGCGGGGATAGCCTATTTGAGATCCTGGTTGAACCGTTGGTTTATTAGCAGTTCATCACACCATTCTGGTTAGACCAAAATTAGGGTGTGACATAGATAGTCCTAGTGGATCTAAGAATAACCCTATTTGGGTCAAAATATGGATAATCCATTCTGGGTTAGAATGTGGATAACTCTATCTGGGTTGAAATGTGGATAACCCTATATGGGTTAAAATATGGATAAAAATCCTAGCGGATCAATGGATAGTCCAAGTGGACTAAGATGTGGATCTGAGTTTGGGATTCTCCCAAATAGCCTACGTATCCTGGGGTTTGCCCTAAGAATTAGAATCCACGTAGTTCGAACTGGATAACCCTATTTGGGTTAAAATGTGGGTAAATATCCTAGTGGATCTATGGATAGTCCGAGTGGACTAAGGTGTGGATCCAAATTTGGGTTTCTCCCAAATGGCCTAGGTATCCTAGGGTTTGTGTCACACCCCAATTCTACACTATTCAGAATGGTGTGATGAACCGCAAATAAACCAACGGTTCAACCAGGATCTCAAATAGGTTGTGTCCGTTTGCTTAAACCATACACATCCACAACCATAATCAGATTAAATAAACAATAGCGGAAGTCTTATATATTAAATGAACTGAGAGTCTAACTCTGATAGAATAAATAAATTATCCAATTATCTCCACAAGGATTAAGACATAAATTAAAATAATTAAATCAATTACATTGTATAATTTAAACCAAATCTAATAAAAAACACAAGAGTTGCACTCGCATGACGAATCATGCGACTCCATCATAACTTCAGCGTCCATCGCCGCCGCATGTCCATATATCGGAGCATTTATATAATCTTCTATTGTGGTACCTGCATCATCAACTAAAAATATACGACGTTGAAAGGGTGAGCACACATCATGGCTCAGTGAGCAAACAAAACAATGCAACAAACATATGCATGAATTCAATTCATATCTTTGGTCTTGTTCATAAGTTTGCAATGTGCTATAGAAAGAATAGGTGGCCACCGCACCTCTATACACGAATGTGTGGAACCACCCAATAGATCAAACACCATTGCCGCCCCCACATGCACCCACCATGGAATAGAGATAGAGCTAAAGTGCTTAGGACCGCACTGCATCACACTTCCCCTGATGCTCTACCCATACCAACACGTAAGCCCTTATTGGCAAGGGTTTGCAAACTGGGCTTGCAACTAACCAATCCTAAATTCAAATAGTGTATCCAAGGCCTCACCCCAGCATCCCTCAATACGTCCATAGAGATAGAGCTAAGGCCCCCTGGCAGAGTCAGAGACTACACGGTCCGAGACCACCTCCACTGATGCCCTACGACGTAATAGTTCTGCTAAGATAATGGTGATACGACGATGTGAGTGGACAAGACTTGAGTAGAGATAGAGCTAGAGTCTGGTGACCAGGTTGAACCATAGTGTCACGTCCTCCCCCTGATGCTCCACTCGCATCAAGTACACTAACCACACACATACATTCACATGCCTATTCCTAACATCATCATCATCATCATCATGTTATAATAATTGAAATTAAATATGCATGAACTGTAATAACAGGAATAGTGGATGACATATAATATGCACATTACAATTATATAAGCATAGAATCATTCATAGTATTAGACTCAATAAACGAAAACAGTTTATTATTAGCCAATTAGTTTAGGTCTTGTTCCCTCACCTTTGATTGAGTGTAGATCCTCGTTCAAGCTTTATGAATCATTTTTAAATCAGTAGAAAGGCCTAACAAATCGATAGATTTTAATTAGAATTAATTCCAATAAATTTAGACTAACTGAAATCGTAGGGTCGCAGGTAGGGTAGCACCTAGGATAGCAGTTTCTGCAACCCTAGGGTATAGGGTCGGACGTGGGGTCAGATACCATTCGACCCTACGTGCAACCACACCCTCCCTGGGACTATCCGAGGGCATGTGGTCGATCCTGTGGTCTCGTAGGGTCGGTTATCATTCGACCCTACGTGCGCCAAACGTATTTTGAGTGGACCTTTCATTCTAAAGTCCATTCTTTCATGTTTTGATCATTTGGCTAACTTTCATGGTCCATTCTAAGATTGTTCTATGGCTCAAAACTCTAAGTTTTACACTGTTCATTGTCCATAACAATTTCCTCAATGGAATCTCTTAGAACTTATCCATGGATGGATGATTTGGGTTCCTCCTAATCTTATGTTCTTCATAACTATTCTAGGATCTCTTATTCAGATAAGGAATTAGGTTCATACCTTTATTCAGAGTTTTCTCTGAAGTTTTCTTCTCTTCCTTAGTCTTCTTCTTCAAGTTTCCTTCTCTTCTTCTCTTCCTTCTCTTTCTCTTTCTCCCACATTCAATTAGGGTTGTAAAGGAGTGAAAGAGGCTAAGGGACGTCCTATTTATAGAGGAAAACCCTCCATAATAAGTCCCAATGAGTTTAGGAAAGATTCCCTTGGAATTAGGAAAGTTTTCTTAATTTTCAGTTTCTATCTATCATCGTAGGGTCGGACATAGGGTCGTAGGATCTGTCGACCCTACACTTCTTAGTCATCCGACCCTATGACTAAAAAGTCATGGGTTGAACTTCTGTTGAGGTGGGGTCGACCTTACTTGTTTAGGCATGCGACCCTACCCTCACATTTACTGTTTTTGGGTTAGACTCATACCTGGTCTTGTGATTTCTTCACGCACTTGGTCCACTTGGCTCGACCATGATAGGTAGACTTGGTACAAGGTGGTAAGACCGGTTAGTTCGATGCGGGTCTTACAACTCTCCCCCTCTTATTAAAAATTTCATCCTCGAAATTTGTACATACCTTCCAAGTCGAAAAGCTGGGGATATTGCTTCCGCATAGCATTCTCTTCTTCCCATGCGAACTCTTCTATCTCTCGGCTTTTCCAGGTAACCTTAACATAGTAGATGTCACGGTTATGTAGTCGCTGAACCTTTCGACTAGTGATTTCAGTTGATGCTACTTCGAATGTCAAGTCATCAGTTAGATCTGGTGGATCCGCTGTCAAAACGTGCGTTGGATCTCTGACATACTTCTTTAATAATGAGATATGAAATACATCATGCACACTTGACATAGATGGTGGTAGTGCTAACCGATAAGCCACTTTTCCACGTTTGGCTAAAATCTCATATGGCCCAACATATCTCGGACTGAGCTTCCCTTTCTGTCCGAATCGTTTTAAACCCTGCATAGGTGATACCTTCAAGAATACCTTATCACCTACGACAAATTCAAGGTCTCTGCGTCGAGTATCTGCATACTGTTTCTGACGATTCTAAGCTATTCTAACTCTTTCCTTGATAATGTCGACTACTCGACAAGTCTCTTTAACAAATTCTGGTCCAACGATGCTAGGTTCTCCAACTTCATTCCAAAACAGAGGAGTTCGATACTTCCTTCCATATAGTGCTTCATAGGGTGACATCTGTATAGTAGCCTGATAGCTGTTGTTATAGGAAAACTCGATTAAGGGTAGTTTCTCGTCCCATGAGCCTTTAAAATCAACAACACAAGCTCAAAGCATGTCTTCAAAAATCTAAATGGTACGCTCCAACTGTCCGTCTGTTTGAGGATGGAATGCAGTACTGAACTTCAACGTTGTACCCATAGCCTTTTGTAATCCTTTCCAAAACTTTGAAGTAAAGCGTGGATCTCTATCGGACACAATGCTTTCAGGTACACCATGTAATCTGACAATGTTATCCACATATAGCTTGGCTAACCTCTCTAGGGTATACTCTGGTCGTATTGCTATAAAACGAGCTATCTTAGTCAGACGATCTACAATCACCCAGACCGCGTCAACTACTCGAGGAGTCAATCAATGGTAACCTGGTGATGAAATCCATAGTGATGCAGTCCCGTTTCCATGCTGGTTCTGGTAGCGGTTGCAATAATCCTGCAGGTTTTTGCTGTTCAGCCTTCACCCTCTGACAATTTAAGCATTGAGACACGAATTTAGGTACATCTGCTTTCATTCCTCTCCACCAATATAATTTTTTCAAATCATGATACATCTTTATACTTCTAGGATGTACCGAATAGGCAGTGGTGTGAGCTTCCTTCATTAGTCGGTGTCTAGTGTTCGAATTTTTTGTTTCAGGAACACATACTCTTCTTTTGTACTTCAGTACCTTTTCATCGTCCAAGGTGAACTCATGAGTCGTCCTACCTTTTTCGACGTCTTCTTGTACCGTTCTCAGATAAGGGTCTGATTTAATAGTTGCTTTTACTTCATCCATTATATCAGGTACAATCTTCAACGTTGCGAACATATTTGAAAACTGATGAATAAACCCTTAGTTGGTTGATTCACCCGGTGCATCTATTACGAATTGTTTATTACCATAATTGAATACTTTCCCTGTAGCACACATTGCTACAGTCGTGTTAACTTCTCCTTGAGATTTTATTATTGCTTTTCTGCTTAGCGCATCAGCAACTACATTAGCCTTTCCTGGATGATAATGGATATCGCAATCATAGTCTTTCAATAATTCCATCCATCTTCTTTGTCTCATGTTCAACTCCTTCTGATTAAAAAGATAAGTGAGACTCTTATGATCTGATTTAATCTGAAATTTCTCTCCGTACAAGTAATGTCTCCATATCTTGACAGCATGTACTACTGCCGCCAATTCCAAGTCATGAGTCGGATAGTTCTTCTCATGTGTCTTCAGTTGTCTTGAAGCATACGCAATTACTTGTTCTCCTTTCATAAGTACACATCCTAAACCCAATCCAGACGCATCAGTGTACAAGATAAATGGCTATCCTAGAATATGAATAGTCAAGATCGGAGCAGATATCAATCTAGCCTTCAATGTTTGGAAACTTTTCTCACATTTATCAGTCCAAACAAACTTTTCTCCTTTCTTAGTAAAACTGGTGAGAGGTACGGCAATTCTGGAATAGTCTTCCACAAATCGTCGATAATACCCAACTAGACCTAGGAAACTTCTAATTTTTGCAATGCTCTTTGGTGCTTCCCACATCATAATGGCTTTAATCTTGCTGGGGTCCACTTTAATTTCTTCAACGGATACAACATGGCCTAAGAAAGCGACATCATTTAACCAAAATTCACACTTCGTAAATTTGGCATAAAGTTTCTCTTTTCTTAGTCGTTGCAGAGCGGCTCTTAGATTCATGACATGAGTTTCTTTGTCCTTAGAGTAGACCAATATATCATCAATAAACACTATGACTGATGTATCCAACATATCATGGAATACCCGATTCATGAGTTCCATAAAAATTACGGATGCGTTAGTCAATCCAAAAGACATGACTAAAAATTCATAATGTCCATATCTTGTTTTGAATGCTGTCTTTGGAATATCACCATCCTTAATCTTCAACTGATGGTATCCTGACCAAAGATCAATCTTGGAGAACACCTTGGCACCTTGCAACTGATCAAACATGTCATCGATCCGAGGCAATGGGTACCGATTCTTGATTGTCAGCTTATTCAATTCCTGGTAGTCTATACACAGTCAAACGCTACCATCTTTCTTCTTTACAAACAATACTGGCGCTCCCCATGGTGATATGCTAGGTTTGATGTAACCCTTGTCCAGTAATTCCTGTAACTTTACTTTTAATTCCTTCAATTCAGTAGGAGCCATTCTATAGGGTGCTTTAGATACTGGTGCGGCTCCGGGTATCAGATCTATAACAAACTCTATCACTCTGTCGGGTGGTAATCCTGGTAGTTCTTCAGGAAATACATCTGGAAAGTCACACACAATATCAATATTCTCCATTTGTGGTGCTTCCTTGCTGAGGTCGACCACTGATACTAGATACCCAACTCCTCCTTTCTCTAGGCATTTTTTAGCCTTTAATGCAGAGAGAATGAGTTTCCGTTTACGGGGAAGTTTGGTTCCCGCAAAACTAAACTCTGCTCCTTTCTTGTCTTTAAATGTCAGTTTCTTTTCTACACATAATGGGTTTGCAGAATGCTGAGCTAACCTGTCCATTCCCAAGATGACGTCAAAATCTGCCATCTCAAGTTGAATCAAGATTGCATCCAAAGTCTTCTCGTCAATAAGAACTGGACATGGTCCATAACCTTTTTCTAATTCCACTTCTAATCCCATCGACGATCGTACAAGCAGTTTGTAGTCTAAAGATTTGAGGGGTAGATTCAGCTTCTTTCCAAAGGACACAAATATAAAAGAATGAGTAGCCCCAGAATCAAAGAGTACTATAGCGGGTATGCCATTAATATGTACGATACCTGTGATTTGTTTAATTTAATCTACATGTTCACACAATGTAACACAAAATGAAAGGTTCAGGTCATACCTGTGACCACATCAGGCGATGCGACAGCATCCTCAGATGTAACAGCATAAACCTTTCCTTGCTGTAGCTGCTTTCTGGGTTTAGGACACTCCCTTGAATAATGTCTTACTTGGTTGCAGTTAAAGCATTTTACTCCTTCATTGTTTTGCTTTTGTTGCGGTTGAGCTGCTGGAGTAGTCTTGGCTGCAGCATTGAAGCCTTGAGTGCGGAAGGGTATGAATGTCCTTGTATTCCTTCCGTTATATGAATTTCCGTTTGACCTTTTAATACCCCTGTTTTGAGCAAAGTAGCTCTCCTTTTGGCTCGACTCTATTACTCGAGCAATCTGTACTACTTCGCTGTAAACCTTTTCCAATCCCAGAACATGCTCACGGATGCTTCCCCTGAGTCCCATGACGAACCTTCGGGTCTTTGTGTTTTCTTCCTGCATGCTGGCGGGTGCAAAGAAAAACAGCTCCTCATAACACTGTTGGTATGCATCCACAGTCATCTGGCCCTGATATAAACTCAGGAACTCTCTTTCTATAGAATCTCTAAAACTTCTAGGGAAATACTTCTCAAAGAATGCCTCATTATATATAACCCAGGTCAATTGGGTGTGCTTTGTTAACAAATAAGTCTGTGTCGACTTCCACCAGTGGTGTGCATCGCCTTTCAGCATAAAGGTTCCACACAACACTTTCTCCTCCTCATTCACTGTCATCATCGTAAAATTTCTTTCCATTTCATCAATCCAGTGTGCTGGCCACAAAGGATCTACTGGCTTACCATTATATTCCTTGGGCTTTATATTTAGAAAATGCTCAATCAGTCGGGAGTGGTCCAGCTGATACGGAGCATAGGCCCCATACATATGTGGTTGGTACTGGTAACTCCCTTGAGCTACCTCAGGATTCTGCACTTGGCATAGGTGTCGTATGTGCAGCCTTCTTATTGGCTTGCACCTGCTGTATTTGCTGTAGCTGTTGTCGCAAGTTCATTACCGCTATAGCCAGATCTGTAGGTGGGGCTGGCAAGTTTGTAGGATTTGCTTGGCCACTAGCCACTGGCGGTGCCATATCCAGATTCTCCTGTGTTTCATGATTTACATGGCTGTCTTCCTCCACAGGTAGTGGTGGTGGAATTGGGTTACGGCCTCGTCTGGTCACCCTTCGCCCAGCTATTTCCTGTTCTGGTGGTGGTAGTGTCTGAAAACAATCATAGCACATGTGAGGCAATCAACATAAGTTGTTCTCAAGTAAAAATCCAATTAATCAATATAAATTTCAAAATTTTCAGATCATTCTGACAAAATACTGTATTTTCCATTGTAGGGTCGACGGTAGGGTCGGTCCTTATGCGACCCTAGGGTATGCGACCCTAATAAACCCTGTCAGCTTACCGAGAGCCTAGGGTCGATTATAGGGTCGGTATATGTCCGACCCTAGGTCCGACCCATGGTTCTCTGTCAGATCACCGAGAGTCTAGGGTCGATGGTAGGGTCATTAATTGTCAGACCCTAGGTCCGACCCATGGTTCTCTGTCAGACCATCGAGAGCCTTGGGTCGATGGTAGGGTCTGACGTAGGGTCGCGCATTTTGGTCGAATTTTGCGACCCTACGATCCAAAATTAGGTTTTTAAACCCGATTTTGGATTCATTTCCCATTCCTTCTCTTTCCTTCCAACTCGACTCATTTTCCTGAGTTGCTACAGTATCAACCCCTAGTGTTTGGTGATCTTTCCTTCTGTTCGCGACTTCCGCTCCTTCTCTTCAGGTATGCTCTCTACTGTTTCGCATTTTTAAACTCTCCAAACTAGGGTTTTCGCCCATTACATCGTTTTCTTCAAATTAAATTTTTTCCAATCGTAAAAATTTAATTTTTATTGGGGGCTTTTTCTATTGGTCACCCAATGGACGAAAGCCCTAAAAAATATTTGAGTTTCATCGGTTGGTTTTCGAGAAACTTGAAATTTTCCATTTTTGACCTAATTTTCAAGATTTTTTGAATTTATTGAAATTTCTTCAAATTCTATCTTTCTAGATTAAATTTCCAATTGTATGAGCCTTGCAGGATGGTTTGGAACCTATGTAAGCCCTCCTGCCCAGTTGTTTGGGTGAAAAGTGAGGCTTTTGGCCAAATCATGCCGTTATAATGCCAAAATTTTGAGTTTTTCACCATTACTAATATCTTATTTGTTTTTCTGTGTCTTGACAGATAGTATGGCTCATACCAAGGTTCCTAGGGCTCGTGACCCAGTTCGTTTCCGCTCCAACGAGGTTGAAGCTCAGTATGCTCTCTATGAGCGTAAAAAAGTAGAGGGGGTTCGCTGTGTAAACTTGGCTAGTCTAGCCTTGTTCAACGTGGAGGGTACTTTTGGTGACATGGGCTAGCTCCCTGTGATCACTTATGTGGCTTGTACCCGTCCTGATCTGGTGAGAAATTTCTATTGCAATCTCCAGGTAGTGGGGAATCGCAATGACACAGAGAGAGGTAGGGAGCTCAGGATCACGAGCTACGGCAAAGGGGTAGAGGTCTCATTTAATTGCCAACAGTTGGCTGATCTTTTGGGCATATCAAATGATGGCCCCTTGGTGTACTGTGCTCCCAAGGAGCCCCAATTCCTATCCTTGGAGATGCGTGCTGAGATTGATAGTCAGCTCATCAGAGATGATCGCTGGGAGATGAAACCGTTCAACCTACGTCTAGAGCCTCGGGTGTACTGTAAAATTATCCAGCACAACCTGATACCCCAAAGTGGACATTATGAGAGGATCTCTCAGTTGACTCAGTATGTCCTCTACTGTATTTGCACCAGGCAGCCTGTCTGCCTTCCTTATATCATTATCTGGACGATGATTCGTGCTACGCTGCCTAGTCAGTTGGGCAACCTACCCTATGGACGTCTGATCACCACATTGCTCACCCGCCTACACGTTGACTTAGTAGATGAGAGGATTCAGGAGAAGACCTTCTAATCGGATCTTGACTGGGAGGCCATCTGTAAGATGGGTATGCGGAATGCTCAGGTCAGTGATGATGAGAGGAACGCTCTGGTGCATCCTTGTACTCGAGTAGAGGTAGCAGATACCGCAGTGGCAGCAGCAGCAGCAGCAGCAGGGGTCCCTGGGAGTGAGGCTAAGGATGAGGATGGTATGTACATGGACGTAGACTCCATACCTCCTCTATCACCTCTACATTCTACTGGAGTTGGTCCATCTCGGGCTCTGTCACATTCTGCTGGTCTTTCACGCCCACCCTCTGATGATGTGATGGGGCTACTGCATGAGATTAGAGAGGCCCAACACGCGTTGAATCAGTAGATGGCCGAGCTGGCTGCTAGTCTCCAGGTGAATTCCCACTCATAGAGCCCCTCCCCTATCATTGTGTGCGGTTCTCCGGGCAGCCCCCCTACTCGTGTGTGTGGGGCCCAGGCTCCTACTCACATTCGTTCGTGCGGGGAAGCGCTTGTTTGTGCTTGCCTGCCTCCCATCCATAATCGGTAGGACACTACTTGGTTGTTGAGCTTCGGACCGCAAAACATTTTTCTAGAACAGAAGGACTGGTAGATCTATCGAAAGCACAAGCGGTAGGAAACGATCGAAGAAAGGAAAGATCACCAGACTCAGGTGGCCTGATTGACTAGAGTGTATGCTGAGCACTACGACAGAGATCGCGAGGCACCTCCTCCTCCAGCACCTCCAACTCCATGATGTATATATATATTTTTTTCTTTGTACTACAGAGTAACTGTCTGGGTTGTGGACTGTACTCTGATTTGGATATGTATAAACGTATTTTTTTATTTGATGTATATAAAACTTGTTTCTCATTTTAATAGTGCATTATTCTCTTTCTTAATTTTGTCTCATACAACACAGGTGTTTATAGTGTGTTATTATTACAGCTTTTAAATTTTTATCCTAACTCAGTTCACGAACTTTTATGGAAGTATTCTGGTTTAATAGACAGGCCTGAGAGCTCTGATACAAAGTTGTCACACCCCAATTTTGCATTATTCAGAATGGTGTGATGAACCGCAAATAAACCAATGGTTAAACCAGGATCTCAAATAGGCTGTGTCCGTTTGCTTAAACCATACACATCCACAACCATAATCAGAGTAAATAAACAATAGTGAAAGTCTTATATATTAAATGAACTGAGAGTCTAAATGTGATAGAGTAAATAAATTATCCAATTATCTCCACAAAGACTAAGACATAAATTAAAATAATTAAATCAATTACATTGCCTGTATAATTTAAACCAAATCTGATCGAAAACACAAGAGTTGCACTCGCATGACGAATCACACGACTCCATCATAACTTCAGCGTCCATCTCCGCTGCATGTCCATACATCAGAGCTTTTATATAATCTTCTACTGTGGTACCTGCATCATCAACTAAAAATATTCGATGTCGAAAGGGTGAGCACACATCATGGCTCAGTGAGCAAACAAAACAATGCAACAAACATATGCATGCATTCAATTCATATCTTTGGTCTGGTTCATAAGTTTGCAATGTGCTATAGAAAGGATAGGTGGCCGCTGCACCTCTATACTCGAATGTGTGGAACCGCCTAATGGATCAAACACCATTGCCGCCCCCACATGCACCCACCATGGAATAGAGATAGAGCTAAAGTGCTTAGGACCGCACCGCATCACACTTCCCCTGATGCTCTACCCATACCAATACGTAAGCCCCTGTTGGCAAGGGCTTGCAAACTGGGCTCGCAACTAACCAATCTTAATGTCAAACAGTGTATCCAATGCCTCACCCCAGCATCTCTCAATACGTCCATAGAGATAGAACTAAGGCCCCCCTGACAGAGTCAGAGACTATATGGTCCGAGACCACCTCCCCTGATGCCCTACGACGTAATAGTTCTGCTACGGTAATGGCGATACGACGATGTTAGTGGACAAGACTTGAATAGAGATAGAGCTAGAGACTGGTGACCAGAATGAACCACAGTGTCACGTCCTCCCCTTGATGCTCCACTCGCATCAAGTACACTAACCACACACATACATTCACATACCTATTCCTAGCATCATCATCATCATCATCATGTTATAACAAATGAAATTAAATATGCATGAACAGTAATAACAGGAATAGTAGATGACATGTGATATGCACATTACAATCATATAAGCATAGAATCATTTATAGTATTTGACTCAATAAACAAAAATAATTTATTATTAGTCAATTAGTTTAGGTCTTGTTACCTCACCTTTGATTGAGTGTAGATCCTTGTTCAAGCTTTATGAATCACTTTTAAATCAGTAGAAAGGCCTAACAAATCGATAGATTTTAATTAGAATTAATTCCAATAAATTTTGACTAACTGAAATTGTAGGGTCGCAGGTAGGGTAGCACCTAGGGTAGCAGTTTCTGCGACCCTAGGGTATAGGGTCGGACGTGGGGTCGGATATCATTCGACCCTACGTGCGACCACACCCTCCCTGGGACTTCTCGAGGGCATGTGGTCGATCCTGTGGTCTCGTAGGGTTGGTTATCATTCGACTCTACGTGCGACCACATGTATTCTGAGTCCACCTTTCATTCTAAAGTCCATTCTTTCATGTTTTGATCCTTTGGCTTACTTTCATGGTCCATTCTAAGATTGTTCTATGGCTCAAAACTCTAAGTTTTACACTGTTCATTGTCCATAACAATTTCCTCCATGGAATCTCTTGGAACTTGTCCATGGATGGATGATTTGGGTTCCTCCTCATCCTATGTTCTTCATAACTATTTAGGATCTCTTATTCAGGTAAGGAATTAGGTTCATACCTTTATTCAGAGATTTCTCTGAAGTTTCCTTCTCTTCCTTAGTCTTCTTCTTCAAGTTTCCTTCTCTTCTTCTCTTCCTTCTCTTTCTCTTTCTCCCACTTTCAATTAGGGTTGTAAAGGAGTGAAAGAGGCTAAGGGATGTCCTATTTATAGAGGAAAATCCTCCATAATAAGTCCCAATGAGTTTAGGAAAGATCCCCTTGGAATTAGGAAAGTTTTTCTAATTTCCGATTTCTGTCTGTCATCGTAGGGTCGGACGTAGGGTCGCAGGATCCGTCGACCCTACACTTCTTAATCTTCCAACCCTAAGACTAAAAAGTCATGGCTTGGACTTCTGTTGAGGTGGGGTCGACCCTACCTATTTAGGCATGCGACTTACCCTCACATTTACTGCTTTTGGGTTAGATTCATACCTGGTCTTGTGATTTCTTCACGCACTTGGTCCACTTGGCTCGACCATGATAGGTAGACCTAGTACAAGGTGGTAAGACCGGATAGTTCGATGCGGGTCTTACAGTTTGCCCTAGGAATCAGAATCCACATAGTTCGGACTGATGGGTGGATATCCAAGTGGATCTATGGATAGTCCGAGTGGACTAAGTGTGGATCCAAATTTGGAATTCTCCCAAATAGCCTACGTATCCTAGGGTTTGCCCTAGGAATCAGAATTCACGTAGTTCGAGATCTGGATTGAAATGGTTAGATATCCTAGTAGATCTATGGATAGTCCGAGTGGACTAAGGTTTGGATCCGAATTTAGGTTTCTCCCAAATGGCCTACGTATCCTAGGGTTTGCCCTAGGAATCAAAATCCACGTAGTTCAAACTGATAACATGTTCTAGGTTAGAATGTGAGAACCTGTTATAGGTTTAGGATTTAGAACCTATTCTAGGTTTTGGGTTGAGAACCTATTCTAGGTTTAGGGTTTACCGAGGGGGAAAATCGTCCTGAATTATCCTTTTCAACTTAAGCTCTAATTTTAGAAAGTTTGGCAAAATATTTTCTTTCTTTATTAAAGTTTTTATTATCTCTATTATGCCCTTCCCAAGAATGTGGGTGCCGAAATGTATGTCCCCACACCTAATATGTTTGCTAGGTGTACAGATATGGCAGTTCGACTAGGGTGCAATAGAAAGTAAGTTATTGCCAAAAATGGGATCATTCAAACATGGTAGTATATGCAAATATAGCAATGGCATCTTAAACATGATAGTAAATGCAAATACAACAGTGTAAACAAGACATATACTCAATCTATAGTCCAGACTTAAAGAAACTCTCACATCAATAATATCACATCAGATCCTCAATCTAATGGTTAGATTTCTTCAAAATATTATGATCATCTACTCATATTTCATCCAAACAGCCAAGATCAACGGCTCAGATTCATCCCACATCAAGTCATCATGATCAGAGTAAGATCTAACAGTTCATATCACTCAAAACAATAATATCACTTTTGATGGCAATCCAATGGTTTAGATCACTCGAAACGATTATCTAACCTTTTAGATCAGGCATCAACGTATCTAAAATCAACGATCTAGATTTAGTCATAAAAAATCCCATGATCAATGGTCCATAATTATTTACATCAAAATCCCAAGATCAATGGTTCATAAAATTCCAAATTGATGGTCCATATTAACTTCACATCAAAATTTCAGATCAATGGCTCAATTAACATTCGATAGACATGATCAATGGTTTAAAATAAACATTAAATAGCCATGATCAGTGGTCTGATTTCACACATCAATACCATGAAATTAAAATCCAATAATGGCTCAGTTGCATCAAAATCTCACAATCATAATTCAGATCAATATTGGTAATAGTGGATTTCGGCCAGGTATGTATAGGGCTGTAGAACTGGTTCAATTATGGTGGATGTTGTGCCATAGGTTTTTTTGCTGAGTTGTTGATGGAGAGGGTGATGGTTGAGTGCATGTAGGGACAGATCAAGGGGCTTAGAATGCAGATGGGATCCGTGATGGTGCTTGCAGTGATGGTGCTTATAGATGTGGGATGTTGGTTATGGTTTTAGGCTGTAATTGATTGGATGAACAGGTGGGGTGTTCGGTGAGCAGAGGAAATTGGAGTGGTGGTGTTGCAAGGTAAGGCCAAGTGTTGGGATCATGATAATTGGCTGTTAGGTGATGAGCAGCAGGAGGTGGCAATGGATTGCAACAGAGATGTAGGTGATCGGTTTATGTAGCAGGCTGGAGTATTGCAGTTTCAGCAAGGATTTTGGGAAAAGAGATGGTGTTCAGTTTAGGTGGCTAGGTGGTTTTGGAGATGGAAGTGAGTGGGATCAGGTAAGGTGATGGGTTTGTACGGTAAACAAGTGGTCTGTGGGGAATTTCTGCTACTGTAACAAGTGGAGTGCTGATTTGAGTGGATAATGTGATGGCTGGGCTGGTATTTTAGGTTTGGAACAGGTCTTGGTCCATGGCTACAAGTGGAGGGATGAGGAAGATGTGGTGTGTGAGATGCTTGGTTGTTAAGTGATATGAGCAGCAGGAGGTGTGATGGTGAGGTTGCAAAGAGGCTGGTGAGGTGGCTGGAGGTTTAGTGGGATTCTTGAGTAGGGAAGTGAGTGCACACCGAATAAAAAAATAAAAGAAAAGGACCAACGTACCTGATTTTCTTCTTCCTCTGATCTTCCTCTTTTCTTCCTCATCTCATCTTCTGCTGCTCGTCTTCTTCTCTTTTCTCTCTCAATTTCTCCGCCTCTTCCTCTCTCTCTATTCTCCTTTCTTCGTCTTCCCTTCTTCTTCTTCTTTCTGCTCTCTCTCTCTTCTTCTTCATCTCATCTTCTGGTCTTCTCCTTTCTCTCTCGTTCATAATTTTTTTATTTTTTTTTCTCTCCCTCACTGCTCAGTCCCTCTCTTTCTCGGCTTCCTTTTTTTTTCTCTCCCTACCGCTCAGTCTCTCTCTTTCTACTCTTCTATTCTCTCCCTTCTTCTTACCATCCTGATTCTTCTCGGATTCCTCCCTTTTCTATTTTTTTTTCTTTTTTCTTTTCGACAATCTATCCTGCTCCTCTCTCTCGATTCTCTCTCATATCGCTCCCTTCTTCTCAATCTTCTCAGATTCCTTCCCGATTTCTTTTTTTTATTTCCTTTTTTTTTTCTCTCGGTCCTCTCTCCCAGCCCTCTCTCTTTGAATCCTTTTCTCTTTCAAAATTTTCTCCTCTTTTCTTCTCTTCGAATCCTCCTCTTTTTTCTTTTTTTCTTTTTTATTCTTTTTCCCAATCTCTCTCGGATTCTCCTCTCTTCATTCTTTCCTTTCTTTTTTTTTTCAATCTTCCTCCCAATCTCTCTCGGATTCTCCTCTCTTCTCATTCTTTCCTTTCTTTTTTTATTCAATCTTCCTCTCAATCTCTCTCGGATTCTCCTCTCTTCTCATTCTTTCATTTTCTTCTCTTCTTCTCTCTTTTTCTCTTATTCTCAATCTCTCTTTCCTATCCCAATTTCTCAATTCTTTCCTATTCTATTTCCTTCCAAAATTTATTTCCTGGGTTGCTTTCTATATCTTTTTTTTCTTTTCATTAGAATCCTCCCTTTCTTTCCTAATCTTGGTCGGTCTCTCTTGACACATATAATGTACATTTATACAATAATATATCATAAAATATACGTAATAATATGTAATAACATACATATTAATATATATAGTATATAATATATTCTATATAATTACATATATATATGACACTATGCACATGGACGAACCGGTTTAGTCTAGACTGGTCCGACTTAAGTTGACTAGGCTAGACTGACTTAAACTGAGCTAGGTTAGACTGAGAATGACTTGAATTAACTGGGTTGGGCAAGGCTCGCTTGGGTTGAGCTGAGTTGACTGGATTGACTGGGTTTCTCTCTCTGTCATTTCGTGGGCTATTTTCGCTGCCATTCTGCATGGAATTTTTTGATAGCCTTTATTCTGAATTTTCTATGTTCACTTTATAGAACACTAAAAATGAGGAATAAAAGAACTTGAATCATCACATTTGGAAATAAAATGGTCGACTTATGAATTTCTGAAGTTTAAGCAGACCAATTATCGATGATTTGGCTGACCATTTTGCCTGGGATCCTTCGAAGACTTCTACCAGAAATTCTTTACATCTACTTTGTAGAGTACTAAAAATGGAACATAATGAAACTGAAATCACCTGATTTGGATATGGGGTGACTAAAATATGAATTTCTAAAAGTTAAATGACCATTTCCATGTGTAATTTTGCATGGGACCCTTCGGAGGCTTCTACCTGAGATTTTTTACGTCCACTTTGTAGAACATCACAAATGAAGAATAATGACATTGGAATCATCTGAATCCGACGTAGAACGGAAAAGATATGAACCTTTGAAGTTTTAACGATAATTTTACATGAAAGCTTGCATGGGGCCCTCTGGTGACTTCTACCCCGGATTTTTTTACGACCACTTTGAAGAGGACTGAAAATAAGGAATATTGGCCTTTGAATTATCTGATTCCGATATCAGATGACCCAAATATGTTGTCTTGAAGTTTGAATGATAATGCATGCATGACATGATAATTATGTAAATGCCCTTGCACTTTCAAACTGTGATATCTTCCTTGTTTGAAGTCAGAATTTGATGATTCCAGTCTTATTTCGAAGATAATTTCACAACCTATTCATCCAAGTAGATAATAGCCCATGACCCTACTGTGGGTTTCAGTAGAGAATCACAAATCTTTGGGTTAAAGGCTGAAAACCTGCCATATTGGTTCACTTATGCAGAGGGTGGTAAAAATGGGGTGCTTACCCCATAGGCAGTACGCTCCGCTTATGGGGTGAAATTAGACTGGGTGATCAAACGAAAATGGCTCTGCAAATAACAAAGTCTGTCATTTACCAAAAAAAAAAAAAAAAAAAAAAAAAAACGAAGTTTGTCCCATCATCTATATGATTGATGAATAAGAAGGTTGAAGAGTAAACTCCTAACCATTCATGTTTTGTTCTCCTATTTCCGATTTTAGCAATTTTTTTTTTAGATATTCTAGAGTTGAGTTGCAGTAAGGGTCTGTTTGATAAACTTCTGCTTTAGATTCTTTACTTCCAGTTTGGAGTAGTTCTTATATTAGGCTACTCTAGGATTATTTGGGAGTAAAAACATGTTTGATAATGTAGTTTTGGAATGGATTCAGAGCGTCTTTAGAACAGTAACATGTAGAATTTACGCGAAGACTGGATTTGTTGAGCAGAGGTCGTCTTGGAATTCGTTAACCCAGCGGTTGGGCCGCCAGTGAAACAGTTCATTTTGGGATGTTCTACAATGATCATAGATGATTAATGCACGGATCCATGTCTTGTTGTGAGATCTCTTTATAGTAGAAGCTGTCTAAGATCATGATGCCTTGAAATAGAAACTTTTCGATCATTGTAGACCATCATTCATTAAATTAAAATAAAGTTAATAAATGAATATGTGATGGATAACCAGAAAGAAATTTCTTCCAACATTAATAACACTATTTCAACTTTGTAGACGACGAACCTTCAGGCTTCACCTACCAAAAAATCCTCTTCTGGATGGCATCAGATCACTTGGCGCATACCCAGCTAATTAATTTTTCTGCGGCTGTTATCGTTGCTTGGGATGGCACCAATATTCCTTGGGAAGAGTTGAGAAGTCGTGATGTTCAGGTTAGAGTACTTACTGTGTTCATCACCTGGGTAGGTCTTCGATTCCTTCAATCGCTAATTAAGGTTGGTTTCAGACCAGGGTTTTTGTGGGTCACAGCCTCAGGGAAGGGTTCGTGGATAATATCAAATATAGCCTGTTCTGGGTTGTGTTCCTGGATTTTATTTTTACCTTTAGTGGCCAAGCATCTGTGAGTTTACAACTATAGATTTGTTTAATTGTTGTCCCAGCGAATTGACACCAATAAGATTCATGTAATCAATGCCGATTATTCCATACACAGAGGATATGTGGAACATGGGGACTGTGCAGATGAAGGTCTGCTCTCCATCTTCCAATCGATAAAAAAAGATTAACGATCGCTTGAACTATCGCGATGAGATTCCGATGCGACGAAACTACGCCCTTGTTGGCACCGGGAACCTTAGTCCCAAACTGGGATTCTTTTAAAAAGAAAAGAAAAATCACCAGGGTAATCGATTTAGGAGGGTAAATAGGTAATTTTATATTTTCTATTACTCAATTGAATAGCAAGGGGTGTGGTTGAAATTAAACATGAACTTTGGGGTTGGCTGATTTAAAGGCAAAGTATACGGGGGTTCGGTGAAATTTTCCCAAAAAAAAGGGAAAAATGTCTACCACACCCCTTATAGTATAGCTAAGGGTGTCAAAACTAGGCCCGGCCCGGTAGCACAGACCGAGCCGGCCCGATATAACCCGAATTCAGCTCGGACCGAGCCTTAATGGATAGGTTTTGGTCTAGGCTTGTAAAGCTCGACACTGTTTCTGCCCAGATTGAAACCAGTCTAGACCGGCCCATTAAGAAACCCGAACTAGCCCGAACCGATAATACCCAACCCAAACACCGGTAAGGTTTGCCCAGGCCCTGTTTCTTAATTTTAATGGTTTTAAATTTTAATGGATTGTGTTACACTGTTATAGTTCACTCTTGATCCGAAAGATTATGTGAATCTATAGTTGAAAATATTATGTTAATTATTACAGTTTACTAAATTACATACGTATGGAAGGAATGATGCTAATTATAGATAGAAATAATAAAATAAACTATATAGCTTACATAAAAAATGGCCCCGATAAGCCCGGTCAGGACCGAACCAATCCAAAATCACCTCAATAAGCCTAGCCAGATAACAAACTGACACCGGACCAGCCCGTTAGTTATTGTGTCTAGCGTAGCCCACCCCAGCCCGAACTTTTAATGGACATGTTTTAGGTTGAGCTAATAAAACCCGACATCGATTCAGCCCAGATAGAAATCGATCTGGACCGGCCCATTGACACCCTTAAGTATAGCGTAATCTCACCTACTGATCTTTGTTTGTGATAATATCCTTAACACCCCCTACTTTTGAAAATATGTATCAAATACCCCATGGCCGTTGACCGATGACGTGTCACTGTCTTAAATTCATTAATAACAAAACTATACTCATTCATTTTTTACCCTTTTAATTTTAAAAAAACTTAAAAAGTTAATCCGGGATCAAAATTCTGATGACAATAAGAAACACCATCGGAGCCCACGATCTCCTCTCCTTCCCCAAAATCACAATGAGTTTAACCCTGTCAAGGTGGGCTTCAATGGGGTGTCCTTCTCTGGGGCTGTCTTCAACCTATTGACGAAAACCGTTGGCATAGGTATCATGGCACCACTGGCAACAGTCAAACAATTGGGCCTCCTTCCTGGTTTAGCTATGATTAAAATGAAAATCTTGATCATTAAAAGGGAGTTCTATTGTATTCCACGGTATGCTCCCCTATTCTCACTACACCAGTTAATGGCGGCGTGTCCCTTGTCTCATATTTTATTGTGGGTTTTTGTATGTGAGGAGGTATGAGATCAACGAGGGCAAAGCCACTGCACTGGACATCGTGCTTGAGGATAGTAGAGGACGTTGCACAGGGGTTAGCATACATACTCCAAGCATTCAAGTCTACGACAACCTCCAATCCTCCAATGTCCTTCTCGGTCCGAACTTAGCGGCCTGCCTTACTAATTACTGCCTGGCTGTACTTGCAGACACCACCGTTAGTGATGACGATGTCAACTTTGCTCGGTACAAAGCACCTGAGATGTGCAAGTCGATCCGCCAGGCCACACCAAAATCCAATGTGTACACCTTCGGTGTTCTCTTGCTGGAGCTTCTCATGGGGAAACCTCCGTCTCAGCATCCATTCCTGACGTTGATGGAGCTCCATATGTGGGTGAAGTCGATGAGAGATGAAGACATTGGGGAAGAGAATCGGCTGGCTATGCTTAAAGAGTTGGCTGTTACTTGTCATCAGACTTCTCTAGAATAGAGGCCGACGATGTGGCAAGTGTTGAAGATGATTCAGAAAATTAAGGAAACATTAATGATGGAGGATAGTCACCAACTCCAACTGGATTTTTCTTAACTGTTGATAGATGGATCATATTTGTAAGACCCATGCCCAAACCCTGTTACGATCTGTCCAGTTTGGGCAGGTGTTGGGTCTTTCCACGAGCGAATGTATCGTATCGACATGACCAAAGACAATGACATATTCATGAGGTGAAACCATACCACTATTTTGAACCTCTCATGCATTAGAGCGCACGAAAGTGCATTAGGAGAAAACTCGGATCCAACCTATGTGACCCCTAAGGGCATAGCATGCATGCACCTAAGCTGACTAGCCAAAAAGGTGGTTCGGCGCAAGGCAAAGGTGGTGCGGTCTAACATCAATGGCATGCTGTGCCACAGCACCTCCAGGCGTGAAATTGGCTTGTGACAGATTAAATGTGGGACCCACCAATTTGAATCTAAATTGTTCCCCTGTAAGGAAAGCCTATCACTAACGGTTTGAGAAAGGTAGAGAGGGAGAGAGATTTCTCCTCTTACCATTTTAGTTTAATGGAGATCCCAAAATCCATCTCTTACCTTAGGGATCGACATTAATCTCTCAGTCTAACCAAATCTAACTAGAAACCAAGAGATTGGTGTAAGGAACCTCTGATGCACGAACCTAAAAAGAAGAGAGAAAAGAGAGGAAAGAAAGAGAATAATAGAAGAAGAAAAGAGAGGAAGCACTCTCTCTGAATTACCGACCAATAGAGAGAGAGAGAGAGACCGAGAAAGGATGGAGAAGAAGAGGAAGAAAGAAGAAAGGAAGAGAGAGAGAGAGAGAAAGAAAAAGGAGCCTACCGCTAGAGCAACTGTTGCTTGCTGAGACCTCGAAGGAGAGTCGGATCTTTTGTAAGTATCCTCACACTCTAAGATCTGAATCAGATAATGAAACCTACAAGTTATAACTAGATTATTAGAAATTTCAAAGGGATTCAATGAGGTGGTATCACTCACGTTGATGATTGCAATGAATGTTTATATGACTAAATCAGAAGAAGGATAACCCATCATCCATGGCGGAGCCATGAACTTGCAGGCTACTGTTCATAGAGATAGACCATGGAGAGTAGCATGCAAAGTACAGTCGAATGGTGGAATCGAACCTTTGAAAATAAAAATAACTATTATGGACCATTGGAAACCTTGGAATGACCCTAGGAGACTTGGATCATGGACCAATGAAGGGATCCGAATGTTTTGAAGTCGGATCTGAAGTTTAAAACCAGATCTGCTATCTTGGCTATTTACCAAATCGAAAAGGTATGCATAACTCGATGTAGAAATCAAATTCGGAGCTCAAACTCCTTATTCCTACTAGGAAAAATATGAAAAACACCCCGGAGGAAGTTGGCAAGCATTGGACCATGTTTTGACGTGCGATCGATAGGACGAGCCGCATAACCTGCCAGTCGTGACATGCGGTCGATGCCATCTGCCGCATGCCATTTTGATGTCAGACTTCGACCAAACTTGGCCGGTGACTTCCTATAATTTATTTTGATTTATTTAAGGGCTTAGAACCCAAAAACAATATCCTATGATGAAGAAACCCTTTGTGTTTCATATATACCAAATGTAAGACCCGCACTCCAATAACTTGGTTTAACCTTGTTGTGTCAGGTCTTCCCATCATAGCTGGACTAAGTGGACTGATCGTGTGAAGATGGATCACAAACCAGGTATAAAAATCCACTCAACACCCAAAACTATATGCATATGGTCGGATACCTGGGTAGGTATGGTCGACCATATGGTAAGAATGAAGATCTCAAATCCAGGACCCCACGGTCGATGATTTCGACCCTATGGTCAGTGGGTTTTGCGACCGTAGCCATCAACCGTGAGACCCCAGATTAGACTCCGAGTTGGGAACTTTCCTAATTTGAGGAGGAGTTTTTTCCTAATTGAAAGAGGACTCTATATAGAGAGTTTTCCTCTATATAAAGGACGTCCCTTAACCCTTTTCACTCTTTTAGAACATTAGTAAACCCTAGAGGAAGAGAAGGAAAGGAAGGAAAACAAGAGAAGACTAAGGAAAAGGTTTTGCTGAGATGATTTTAGCTCTCTACCATAGGCAAATGTATGAACCTAATGCCTGAAGATGTAAATTCTATGGAATAAGGCTTCTATGGGAGATTGGAGATGTCAAAGTAGTATGATCCATGTGATTCCTTGAGTAAATCCCAAGGCTAATCATGAGGGGTGAGTTTGGTGATAATGGTTGATGAGAAACTACAAATGATGACCATAGGATAACCTTAGTATGAACCCAATAGAAAAGCCGAGGAGTTGACCCAAGAAGAACTCGAATTGAATATAGTTGGTGACCAGAAGTCTTAAGGTCGCAACTACGGTCAACCAAAGCATGACGAGCATACCAAAGGATCGACCATAGGCATTCAGAAAGATTTTAGAAATCATATGGTCGCAGCTATGGACTCACCATATGCGACCGTAGGGTATCCCCCGTAGGCAATGAGGTCGACACAATATGAGACCACAGGACCAATCAGACACATATTAGTGCTCTATTTTGATTTTTGACTATTGTAACATGTTACATATGAACCCTAACTTAAATTCATATAACTTTTAGATTATTAAATCAATTCAAAGAGAATTACAAGGCTTGGAAGGAGATCAAGTGTTGCTAATAGGTGAGGGAACAAGACCTAAACTAATTGGATAATAACAAAATATTTATTTATTTGAGTCCAATGCCATGATTGATTCTATACTTGTATGTTTGTAATGTGCATCTCACATGTCATCCAATATTCCTGCTATTACTGCTCATGCATATTTATTTCTATCTATTTATAATATGATGATGATGATGATGCTAGGAATAGACATGTGATTATGTATGTATGGTTAGTGTGCTTGATGCTAGTGGAGCATCAGGGGGAGGACGTGGCATAGTGGTCTTGACCTGATCACTAGACTCTAGCTCTATCTCTACTCAAGTCTTGTTCATTGACATCGTCATATCACCATTACCTTAGCAGAACTATTACGTCATAGGGCATCAGGGGAGGTGGTCTCGGACCATGTAGTCTTCGACTCTGTCGGGGGACCTTAGATCTATCTCAATGGACGTATTGAGGGATGCTAGGGTGAGGCCTTGGATGCACTGGATGACATTTAGGATTGGTTAGTTGCGAGCCCAGTTTGCAAGCCCTCGCCAATAGGGGCTTACATGTTGGTATGGGTAGGGCATCAGGGGAAGTGTTGGCGATGTTTGATCCGAACACTTTAGCTCTATCTCTATTCCATGGTGTGTGCATGTGGGACGGAAATGGTGTTTGATCCATTGGTGTGAGGATAAAGATCGTAATCTTTTTTGGAAGTCGCTACTTAGATTAAGGTTTAGGACCTTAGAAATGTGAAATATCACCCTAAGGTAAAACTTCGATTGACTCATGAGCCTTAAATTAGATTTCTGGACCATCAGAGATTGGGTAAGCATCAGGTTACGGTTATGGGAAGGGGTTAGGCACCCAAACCGCCTGATCGAAATCAGTCTCCTATGCCTTTCCTATACTAGAATCTATCTATTAAACCGAACCAAACCAAGTTCTATCGATAATTCTGCAGGAAAGCTTGCATGGGGCCCACTGATGACTTCTACCCGGGATTTTTCACATCCATTTTGAAGAGGATTGAAAATAAGGAATATTGGCCTTTGAATCATCTGATTCCGATATCAGATGACCAAGATATGATGATTTGAAGTTTAAATGATAATGCATGCGTCATACGATAATTACGTAAATGCCCTTGCACTTTCAAACTGTGATATCTTCCTTGTTTGATGTCAGAATTTGATGATTTCGGTCTCATTTTGAAGATAATTTACGACCTATACATCCAAGTAGGTAATAGCCTATGACCATGCTATGGGGTTCATTAAAGAATCACAAACCTTTGGGTTAAAAAGCCAAAAATTTGCCATATGGATTCACTTATGCTGAGGGTAGCAAAAATGGGGTGCTTACAATTGGGTGGATTCACACACTGGTGTATAGAGGTGCGGGGGTCACCAAACCTTTCTATAGCATATTGTAAACTTAAAAACCAGACCAAAAATATGAATTGAATGCATGCATATGTTTGTTGCATTGTTTTGTTTGCTCACTGAGCCATGATGTGTGTTCACTCTTTCGACGTTGAATATTTTTAGTTGATGATGCCGGTCTTACTGTTGAAGAATACATGAATGCGCCGACATATGGACACGTTGCCGCCATGGGCGTAGAAGCTGTTGAAGATGTGAATGATCCTTCATGTTAGTGCAACCAGTGCATATTCGATTAGTTTAGCTATATTAGATTATTGAAACATGTACTGGATTATTTACTTTTATGTCTTGAGTCATTTAAAGATAAATGGATTAAGTAATTATTTATCATTGTTAGATACTCAGTTCATTATCTATAAGACTTTCGCTTATTTGTTTATTACCTCTGGAATGTGTGTGTGGTTTGATATGGTGGGTACGACCTATATGAGATCCTAGTTGAACCGTTGGTTTATTGTCGGTTCATCACACTAATCTGGTTAGACCAGAATTGGGGTGTGACAACAGAGGTAGGTTGTGGTTTACATTACAAAACGACCAACCATGCGCTACCTTTGTGATTTGAGACCTTAAACTGAACCTATAGGGACTAGGCAACACTTTGGTGGTGCGAACATTGTCATTTGTCCACTTGGAAACGTGCGGTCAATGGCACATGCCGCACTCTTATGGTCAAATTGTGCAGTCGATGCCACGTACCGCACAAGATTCTAACCTCTGTTGTTGACCATCCTTGGTAAGTAATTTCTTGGAATTTTATTCAATCTATTTAAGGGGTTGGATCCATGAAATCCTGTTTATAGCTATGTATTCTCCGTTATTTCAATTAATGACCTTATAGCCCGTTTAGTTTGCTTGTTGTTAACTATTCTAAATGCTAGAAACCTCTGAATAGAAAATGTTGGACCTTAAAAATTAATAATCTGATCTTTATGAGGTGTTAGAACACGTTAGAAGAATTCCTTCTTAGTATTAAGGCTAATAGAAGGTAATTTCTGACTAATAAGTGTGCTGTTTCATGGTATGCTAACCCACACTTTACCTACCTTGTATAAACAACATGGTTATTATACATTAGAAGTTATCCTTAGGCTATGAACAATAACAAATGGAATTAATAATAAATCCCTAGATGCTATGACACGACAAACAAGCAGTAAATATTAGGCATGGATTATTAGATAAGTACTAACGCAGTGAACACCAGAATAATAAGCTTAAAGAGAAACTAAAATAAACGATTGGATAATCTGTTAATGAAAATTCATTGCTTGTGATTCTGATAGAGATACAAGGACTCTAGTAGAAGGCGGCGTAATCGAAATTGCAATAGTTTACTCTCTATCTTTCGGCAAGGAAACTAAACCTCTTGGATGCGTATGTTTCTCTTATTTAATATGTTGTGTGATGGTGTAAGACCTGTATCGAACTAACCGGTCTTACCACCTTGTACCAGGTTTACCTATCATGGTCGAGCCAAAGGGACCAAGTGTATGAAGGAAATAGCAAGACCAGATATTAAACTGACCCAAAAATAGTAAAATAGGGGGTAGGGTCGCATACCTAAATAGGTAGGGTCGATCCCACCTCATTAGGAAGTCAGACCCCTGATTTTTAGACCGAGGGTCGGACAACTGAGACCCTAGGGTCGACGGGATCTCCAACCCCCTCATCGACCCTAGGATCACCAACAGAAACCGTAAATAGGAAACTTTCCAAATTTCAAGGGGATTCTTTCCTAATCTCAATGGGACTTATTTTGGGAGGTTTTACTCTACAAATAGGATGTCTCTTAGCCTCTTTCACTCCTTTTGAAACCCTAATTGAAAGAGAAGAGAAGGAGAAGAGAAGGAAAGTTGGAGAAGAAGACTAAAAGGAAGAAATTCAGAGAAACCTCTGAATCTCAGCAAACCTAAGGTATGGATATGCTTTCCATGAGTGATTTAAGACCTTAGAATAGTTCATAAAGAAGGTATGGTCTAGGAAAAACCCAAATCATCCATCCATGGGAAAATTTCAATGAAATCCATGGAGGGAATTATGGTAAACAAAGTAAGGAAGTAACCTGGAGTTTTAAGCCATAGAACAAGCATAGAATGGATGGTGGAAGTAAGCCATAGGACCCAAACTTGAAAGATTAGACAGTAGAATGAAAAGGTCGACTCAAACCAAGTGCGGTTGCACGTAGGGTCGATTGGGAATCGACCCTACCAGACCATAGGATCGACCCCTAGCTCTCGGGAAGTCCAGGGAAGCTACGGTCGCACCTAGGGTCGATGGAACATCCGACCCTAGCATCGACCCTATACCCTGGGGTCATAGAAAACTGCTACCCTAGCTGCGACCCGTCCTGCGACCCTAGCTTAACAGCAAGCCTAAAATTGTCAGAATGAATTCTAATTAAAATCTATCGACTTGTTAGGTTTTCATATTGATGTAAAAGTGATTCTTAGAGCTTGAAAGAGGATTTACGCTCAAGTAAAGGTGAGAGAACAAGACCTAAACTAATTGGCTAATAATAAACTATTTTTATTTCTTGAGTCCAATGCCATGACTGATTCTATGCGTGTATGCTTGTAATGTGCATTCAACATGTCATCCAATATTCTTACTATTAATGTTCATGCATATTTAATTCTATTTTATTTATAACATGATGATGATGATGATGCTAAGAATAGGCATGTGAATATATGTGTGTGGTTAGTGTGCTTGATACGAGTGGAGCATCAGGGAGAGGACGTGATATTATGGTGTGTCCTGGTCACCAGAATCTAGCTCTATCTCTACTCAAGTCTTGTCCACTGACATCGTCGTATCGCCATTACCTTAGCAGAACTATTACGTCGTAGAGTATCAGGGGAGGTAGTCTTGGACCGTGTAGTCTTCAACTCTGCCGGGGGGCCTTAGCTCTATCTCTATGGACGTATTGAGGGATGCTGGGGTAAGGCCTTGGATACACTGTTTGAAATTAGGATTGGTTAGTTGCGAGTCCAGTTTGCAAGCCCTCTCCAGCAGGGGCTTACGTGTTGGTATGGGTAGAGTATCAAGAGAAGTGTGATGCGGTGTGGTCCTAAGCACTTTAGCTCTATCTCTATTCCATGGTGGGTGCATGTGGGACGATAATAAACGTTATCTTTGGGTGGATTTACACACTCGTGTATAGAGGTGAGGCGGCCACCGAACCTTTCTATAGCACATTGCAAACTTAAAAACCAGACCATAGATATGAATTGAACTACATGCATATGTTTGTTTCATTGTTTTGTTTGCTCACTGACCGTGATGTGTGCTCACCCTTTTCGAATTCGAATATTTTTAGTTAATGATACAGGTACCACTGTGGAAGAATATATGAATGCTCCTGGATACGGGCACGTTGCTGCAATGGAGGCTGAAGATATAGTGGAGATGCAAGACTCTTCATGTAAGTGCAACTCATGCATTTTTTATTAAATTTTTATTTGAACTATTAAGGAAATATAATTTGATATTTATTTACTTATGTCTCGGTTGATACAACATAATTTGATATTTTATTTATGATTATCACAGTTAGAACCTCAGTTCATTTAACATTAAAACTTCCGCTATTGTGTATTTATTCTGATTATGGTTGTGGATGTTTATGATTTAATTTAAAGGACACAGTCTATTAGAGATCCTGGTTGAACCGTTGGTTTATTAACGGTTCATTACACCGTTCTAAAAGGTGCAAAATTGGGGTGTGACAACTTGGTATCAGAGCTCTCAGGCCCTGTCTCGTAAACCAGAATACTACCACAAAAGTTGTGAACTGAGATAGGATAAAATTTAAAAGCTATAATAATAACACATTATAAGCATTTGTGTTGTTTGAGACAAAAAATTGAAAGAGAATAATGCATCTATTAAATGAGAAACAAATTCATATACACTCGAAGGAAGAACAAACGTATATACACATATCTAAAGCAGAGTACAGTCCACAATCTGGACAGTTACTCTGTAGTACAAAAGAAAAATAAAAAGAAAATACATCAGGAAGATGGAGGTGATGGGGAGGCGGTGCCTCGCGGTCTCTGTCGTAGTCCTCAGCATAGACCCTAGTTAACCAGGCTATCTGAGTCTAGGTCGTCTGAAGACTAGCTGTGAGATCAGCCACCCGTCGATCAGTCACGCGATGAGCATCGAGAAGCTCTCCCACCCTCAGATCAGACATGCGCTGAGCCTCTCTAATCTCACACAATATCCCTATCATGTCATCAGAAGGTGGGTGCGAAGGACCAGCTGCATGTGAAGTACCAGCTGCATGTGAAGGACTAGCTCCCGTAGTATGTGTATGTGATGGAGGAGGTATGGAGTCCACATCCATGTACAAACGATCATTATCCCCAGCATCACCCCCATGAACCCCTGCTTCGGCGACTGCTGCTGCTGCCTCAGCGTCTGCTATTTCCACCCGAGTACGAGGACGCACCAGAGCGGTCCTCTCATCGTCGCTGACCTGAGCATCCCGCATGTCTATCTTACAGATGGCCTCCCAATCCAGAGGTGATAAGAAGGATTTCTCCTGAATCCTCTCATCTACCAAATCAATACCCAGGCGGGTAAGCAGGGTAGTGATCAGGCGTCCATAAGGTAGGTTGCCAACTTGACCGGGCAGTGTGGTACTGATCATCGTCCGCATAATAATATAAGGGAGGCAGACAGGCTGCCTAGTGCAGATACAGTAGAGTAAGAACTGGGTCAACTGGGAGATCCTCTCGTAGTGCCCACTCTGAGGTATCAGGTTGTACTGAATGATCTTGTAGTACACCCGAGGCTCTGGACGTAGCTAGATCGCTTTCATCTCCCAGCGATCCTCTCTGATAAGCTAACGGTCTATCTCAGCCCTCATCTCCAAGGAAAAGAACTGGGGCTCTCTGGGAGCACAGTACACCAAGGGGCCATCGTATGAAATGCCCAAGAGGTCCGCTAACTGTCGATAGTCAAAGGAAACCTCTACTGCCTTGACGTAGCTCGTGATCCTGAGCTCTCTACCCCTCTCAGTATCATTGTGATCTCCCACCACCTGGAGATTACAATAAAACTGTCTCACCAAATCTGGACGGATACAGGCGTCGTAGGTGATCACAGGAAGCCAGCCCATGTCACCAAAAGCTCTCTCTACATCAAACAAAGCCAGGCTAGCCAAGTCCACACGACGACCTGCCTCTACCTTCTTACGAGCGTAGCGGGCATACTGCGCCTCAGCCTTGTTAGAACGGAAACGAACTGGGTCGTGAACCCTAGGTATTTTGGTACGAGCCATATTATCTGCAAAAACAAAGAAAAATAGATAATGGCTTAGTAAAGATGAAAAACCAAAAAATTTTGACATTATAACGACATAAATTGGTCAAAAGCCTCACTTTTCACCCATACTCGTGGGCAGGAGGACTTATATAGATTTTAATCTATCCTGTAAGACTCATACAGTTGGAAATATCTAAGAAGATTGAATTTGAAGAAATTTTAAAAAATTCAAAAATCTCGACAAATTAGGGTAAAAAGGGGAAATTTCAAGTTTCTCGATAACAAACCGATGAAACTCACAATTTTTTAGGGCTTTCGTCCATTGAGTCACCAACAACAAAAGCCCCCAATAAAAATCAAATTTTTACGGTTGGAAAAAGTTTAATTTGAAGAAAACGATATAAACGAGCAAAAACCTAGTTAAGAAACCCTAAAAAACATGAAACCGTAGAGAAGATACCTGTAGAGGAGGAGTAGACATCGAAAGGAGAAGCGAAAATCACCAATGGGTCGGAGTTGTCACTGTAGCAACTCAGAGGAACGAGCCGAGTTGGAAAGGAGGAGAAAGAATGAGAAATGGATTCAAAAATCGGGATTAAAAACCTGATTTCAGTCCTAGGGTCGGATAATTCGACCAAAACATTCGACCCTACCTCCGACCCCCTCATCGACCCTAGCCTCTCATTGATCTGACAGAGAACTATGGGTCGAACCTAGGGTCGGACACCCATCGACCCTAGGCTCTCGGTAATTATCAGTGATTCTCAAGGTCGCATACCCTAGGGTTGGACATCCATCGACCCTACCATCGACCCTACGATGGAAAATACAGTATTTTTGACAGAATGATCTGAAAAATTTGAAAATATCATTGACTAGTGGATTTAAATATGAGAATGAAGTATATGATTATTGCCTCACGTATTCTATGACTTTCAGGCATTACCACTATCAGAGCAGATAATGGCTGGACGTAGAGTGACCAGACAAAGTCGTAACTCTATTCCACCACCACCATCTGTGGAGGAAGACAGCCATATACATCCTGAAACACAGGAGAATCCAAACACGGCACCGTCCGTAGTTAATGGGCAGACAAATCCTACAAATCTGCCAGCTCCACCTACAGACCTGATTACATCCGTAATGAAATTGGCACAACAGCTGCAGCAAATACAACAGGTATAAGCTACTATGCAAGCTGCCATAGGCATGGCTTTTCCAGCTGCACAGACGACACCGATGCCCGCAAGACAGGCAAGCACAGTACCAGGGGGGCGTAACACAGTACCCCACGCACCTCTGACTCCCATCATGCAGGCTCAAGTACAAAACCCTGAAGTAGCTCCAGGTGGATATCAATACCAACCACCTATGTATGGGGCTTATGTTCCTCATCAACTAGACCACTCTAAACTAGTTGAGCATTTTCTGAAGATGAAGCCCAAGGAGTATAGTGGTAAGCCATCTGATCCGTTGTGGGCAGCACACTGGATCGATGAGATGGAGAGAAATTTCACAATGATGACAGTGAACGAAGAAGAGAAAGTATTGTGTGCAACGTTCATGCTGAAAGGCGATGCACACCACTGGTGGAAGTCCACACAGACGTATCTGTTGACAAAGCATGCCCAACTGACCTGGGATATATATAAAGAGGCATTCTTTGAGAAGTATTTTCCTAGGAGTTTTAGAGATTCTATGGAGAAGGAGTTCTTGAGTTTGTATCAGGGACAGATGACTGTCGATGCATATCAACAACGTTATGAGGAGCTGTTCTTCTTTGCACCAGTCAGTATGCAAGCAGAAGATACAAAGACTCGAAGGTTCGTAATGGGGCTTAGGGGAAGCATACGTGAACATGTTCTGGGACTTGAAAAGAAAATCTACAATGAAGCAGTACAAATTGCTTGAGTAGTAGAGTCGATCCAGAAAGAGATCTACTTTGCTCAAAATAGAGGGATAAAAAGGCCTAATCGGAATTCTTATAACGGAGGGAACACCAAGACATTCAAACCCTTCCATACTCAAGGCTTCAATGCTGCAGCCAAGACCACTTCAGCAGCCCCACCGCAACCAAAGCAAAATGGTGAAGGAATAAAATGCTTTAACTGCAATCAATTGGGACATATTGCAAGGAATGTCCTAAGCCCAAGAAGCAACTACAACAGGAAGAGTTTATGCTGTTACATCTGAGGATGCTGCTGCATCGCCTGATGTGGTCACAGGTATGACCTGAACCTTGTCATTTTGTGTTACATTGTGTGAGCATGTAGACTAAATCAAAAGAAATCATAGGTATCGTACCTATTAATGGCATTCCCTCCAGAGTACTCTTTGATTCAGAAGCTACTCATTCTTTTATATCTGTGTCATTTGGAAAGAAGCTAAATCTACCCCTCAAATCCTTAGACTACAAACTCCTTGTACGATTTCCGATGGGATTAGAAGTGGAATTAGAAAAAGGTTATGGACCATGTCCAGTTCTTATTGACGAAAAGACTTTGGATGCAACCTTGATTCAACTTGAGATGGCAGACTTTGATGTCATCTTGGGAATGGACTGGTTAGCTCGGCATTCTACAAACCTATTATGTGCCAAAAAGAAGCTGACATTTAAAGACAAGGAAGGAGCAGAGTTCAGTTTTGTGGGAACCAAACTTCCCCGTAAACGAAAGCTCATACTCTCTGCATTAAAGGCTAGGAAGTGCCTTGAGAAAGGAGTAGTTGGGTATCTAGTATCTGTGGTCGATCTTACCAAGGAAGCACCACGAATGAAAGATATTGATGTCATGCGTGACTTTCCAGATGTATTTCCTGAAGAACTACCAGGACTACCACCCGACCGAGCTACAGAGTTTGTTATAGATCTGATACCCGGAGCCGCACTAGTATCTAAAGCACCTTATCGAATGGCTCCTACTGAACTGAAAGAATTAAAAGTACAACTACAAGAACTTCTGGACAAGGGTTACATCCAACCTAGCACATCACCATGGGGAGCGCCAGTATTATTCGTAAAGAAAAAGGACGGTAGTGTTCGATTGTGTATAGACTATCGGAAACTGATAAACTGACAATCAAGAATCGATATCCATTGCCTCGGATCGATGACTTGTTCGATTAGTTGCAAGGTGCCAAGGTGTTCTCCAAAATCGATCTTCGGTCGGGCTACCATCAGTTGAAGATCAAAGACGGTGATATTCCCAAGATAGCATTCAGGACCAGATATGGACATTATGAATTTTTGGTCATGTCTTTTGGATTGACAAACGCACCAACAACTTTTATGGAACTTATGAACTGGGTATTCCACGATATGTTGGTTATGTTAGTTATTGTATTCATTGATGATATATTGGTCTACTCCAAGGACAAGGAAACTCATATTAAGAATCTAAATGCCGCTCTGCAGCGATTACGGAAAGAGAAGCTTTACGCCAAATTTACAAAGTGTGAGTTTTGGCTAAAGGAAGTCGCTTTTCTAGGCCATGTTGTATCCGCTGAAGGAATTAAAGTAGATCCTAGCAAGATCGAAGCTATTGTGAAGTGGGAAGCACCGAAGAGCGTTGCAAAAATTTGAAGTTTTTTGGGTCTAGCTGGTTATTATCGACGATTTGTGGAAGACTATTCCCGAATTGCTGTACCTCTCACCAGTTTGACTAAGAAGGGTGAAAAGTTTGTTTGGACTGAGAAATGTGAGAAGAGTTTCCAAACATTGAAGGCAAGATTGATATATGCTCCAATCTTGACCATTTCGATTCTAGGACAGCCATTTATTTTGTACACTGATGCATCATGATTGGGATTAGGATGTGTACTTATGCAAGGAAAACAAGTAATTGCTTATGCCTCAAGACAATTGAAGACACATGAGAAGAACTATCCCATTCATGATTTGGAATTAGCGGCAGTAGTACATGCTGTCAAGATATGGAGACATTACTTGTTTAAATGCTTAGAAACCCCCTGATGAAGCCTTGGACCCTGTACTTAGGAGAAAGGACTGAAATTAAATCATTTCAAATTCTCTGGTGTGAGGCGGTCGACCAAGGAGGTCGACTAAATTGAGTTGATCGACCGCCTATGCGGTGATCGACCACATGGCTTACAGTGAGTTATATTCTTGGTATTTTTCACTCTAATTGATTATTTGGACTATGTTAAGTATCCTACATCTCAAGAATAACATAATAAACAAGTTGGAAAGATTGGATTGAGTAGAATGTGCTCCCAAGTGTATAGGTACGTGAGGTTGCAATGATGATATTTTCTATCATGGACCATACTTGCACATAACCTATGAAAATGGGATTCTACCCTAACCAATGACTTAAACCCATCATAAAACATCTGTAGAAGTTAACCTACAGAGGTGCAAGCCTCTGGAACTCATTTAGGCTAAATTTACCTAGGTGGTTGACAAAACAGAGATGATCAACCACCATAGCTAATCGATTACCTCATGACAGCAAGCCTGTTTTGGTTGTATTTTCAACCATGGACTTTGAGACTTAACCATGTGACCCTAGGACATGTTCCTAAAACTAATGAAGATACTCTAGACCTAATGGAAGTGAGAATAAACAATCCTAAGTAACATTCATACCTCGATTGTAATAGGTAAGCCGACGTAAGAAAACAAGGAAAAGGACTCTGTCTGCAACAGAGTAAAGATTAGCTCACCAGATTTAGGTGAGGGGTTAGTACATGATTTATTTTTTTTTGTTTTTATGCGTATGTGTGTGCTACTTGTTTGGATTACTGTGTGATAACTTGCCATCCAATACCTATGATATTTGTTCATGCATTTGCATATTATAACTCTATTGGATTGGTTGATTATGGAATTATTTGATAACATGTGGATGTTTGATAATATGATTGTTTACCATTCACTTGTGTCCTAGTAGATCCTGCTAGCTATTATGGGACGGTTTATCTTGGTCCATTAAGCTAGGATATGGGTACCTACATTAATGCTAATTCTTGGTTTAGGTTTCAACATCTCGTAATAGGCAACCCTTACCAATAGGGGTTTAGGTATTGGCATAGACTTATTGTGGGCTAATTTTGGGTAGATCCCTTTTACAACTGGAATAAGAAAACAAATAGGTCTGGTAGCCAGCCTCTAGTATCTCAGGTGAAAGCTAGGGTTGAGTCTATTCTATGTGTTTAATCATTAGGGATTGGGCAGTTAGAACCTAATGAAGTGGTTGAGGCATGGAATAAGATGCCAAGAGGAAGCCTATGATGGGGGAATGCTCGTACAATGCTGGGTTGGTATACTTGGGTTGTATTTTTCATTCTTTCGGTAATGTATTACATGAGGTGAGGAGCTAAGTGTGTTGCATTGGCCTCACCCGTGCTTGCATGTTCATTACCTGGATTTAGGTGTAACGTGACTTGCGCATGTTTATTCATAGACCATTTTGATCTTAATAATTTATCATGCATTGTGTGTTTGAGTGTGTTAATTTCTCATTGAGCATGTTGTTCGCTCACCCCTTTATACGTACGATTTTTTTTAGATTCTTGTGTAGAATACTTGATCATAATTATGTGATTGAAGATAAAGAACTTGAAGATAATTCACATGATTCTATTTGTGAATGTGATGACTGTCTTTATGGTTAGAAGACAATGACTCTAAAGAGTAGAAGACTTCTCTATCTGAGAGAGAAGATTATTTTAGTAGTTTTTTCTTAGGACAAGATACAGTTTATTTAGTTCTTTGTTTCAAGCATTGTTTTGACCCCTGAGTTTTTATTTAATTACTCAGTACTTGGTATTATGTTAGTTATGTCTTGGTTTGAAGCCAGATAAACCTTTACTATAGTTATTTAATACAATTAGACTTGGTTTGATGGTTCCTAGTTATTTATTCCGCTATTATTTGATTTGCACTCTATATTTTTCCATAATCTATGCTGTGATTAATAGATGAGTTGTGTTATGATATGAACTATGAATGGATCTTAGTATGGTAGTACTTGCACAGTGAGAAAACCATGATCATATCAAAATGCAAGGGTTTTGGGATGTAACAAAAGATAGTATCAAAGCAATTCACTTTACATACATACACAATCGCAATCAGAGTAGTCGAACCAGAAACCAGTTAAGATTAAATAAAAACTTATAAGAAAACAATAATAAGCACTTGTTGGTTGAGACCGTAGCATAAAATGTAGAAAGACCATAATGCACTAAGTTTTCAAGCATCTCAATTCTCATTATAAAATAATGTTTGATACAATACAGAGTGTAGATCACAACCCAATCAATCACTCAACAAACTAAAAGAAAAGAAAATACATACAAGAAAAATAAACTACGAACTAAACCTAAAAAGAAAGGTAAAAGTATATGCACCTAGTCTGCAGAGAATGAAAAATAATTTAATGACCCCCACTTGCTGGAGGGAAAATAAGCGTGCTACTTTCATAGTCTCCTGCATCTCATGGACCTCATCCCTAAGTCCTTGGATGATGGCATACAAATCTCAAATTGTCAGCTCAGGAATAGTAGGCGTAAGACTATGAACATCCACCGATGTTGGTGGTATATCCTGACCCTGAGTGATAGACGTCCCCTACTACTGAGTGACCCCTGCATCATCCGCATCGTCATCATCATCATCCACATCATCATCTGAACTGGCAAAATCCATAGGAACATCCTCTGCCTGTGCACCCTCTACAGCCATCGTCGTAGCTTTAGCTTCTGCCTCCTCCTCAGTAAGTCCCCCAAAAGCAATAGGAGCGATGATTGGTAGAAGAATAGCCTCCAACTCATCGTCACTCAGAACTACTTCCTGTAATCTGTACATGTGACCCAATGCATGCCAGCCGAAGTTTGAGTGCACTGACCTCTCAACTCCCTCGTCAACGAAGATGTCAATACCCATCTCCCCGAACAGCCTCGTAAGTAGTCGGCCATATGGTAAATTCTCTTGCCGCCATATGTGGTAACTATCATCATCCTCATCAAAATGTAGGGTAAGCATAACTGGTAACGAGTATAGACACAATATGTCACATACTCATTGAAGCTCGTAATCACATCCTTGTGACCACTCCTAGGGATGATGTTATGCTTAATGATCCAACTGTAGACCCTCAGAATTGGTCTATATCCAGATTCTACATGCCTCCATCTAGGTATACACAACTATCTCCAGATCTCCTGTCTGAAAGTCTTTGAGATGATATCAGAAGAAGAAGAACCCGGCCCGGCGTATACGCAATCGCTTGCCGCTGAAACATGTAACCACTCCACCAACTGATGGACGTTGAAGGAAATATCCCAGCCAAGCACCCTGCTGCAGATCTTCAGACCCAAGTTCAACTACTCATCCTCGAGATCAGTCTCCACTCGAAGATTATAGTAGAATAATCAGACTAGGTTAGGCCTGGTGACTACCCTGTATCTCAAGACTAGTGCCTAGCTTAAAGTGGTGAAAGCCCTACCCATAACAAAGTGCTATAACCTCCCAAAGTCTACAAACCTCCCAGACTCAATGAAAGCTTGTTGGAATCTAGGCCAATCATCCTACTCAGCCCGAGAACAGAACCTGTGAGCATCAAAAGCTGGTGATCTAACCATTTTGCTACAAAAACACACAAGAATGGAAATTGTGTGAGGAATTAAGTTAAAGAAAAATTTAGACAATGTGAGTATTTATAATGGAATGATACACATTTTAAATTGATTACAAATCAAGTAAAAAAAGCTTCGTTGGAAATTTCGATTAAAATGCACCGATAGCCGACATGGAAACATGGAATGTGTACCGATATGCAGAAAAGAGATTCTAAATGGCTAGAAATATTTTAAACATATCAAAGAATGACTATTTTGACATTTTAAGCATTAAAAGTAGACAAGTGATTGATTAGAAGCAATTTGATGAAATTTAAGAAAAATCGATATGGGAAAAACTTGAAGTTAACAAAAGTGAGTTGATCGACCACCTCGATTGACCGCCTACTAACAGAAGACCATGTTTGAGTATTTTTGGATTTTTCATCACGAAACCAATTGTTGCGTGCTCTAACATGATTATAAAGTGAATTTGGATGATAATTAATCATTAGAGCATAGTTCTGTTGTATAGGATTAGACAACATCTTTTCCCAATGGCCCCAAGCACTCGTGGCAATCAACAGAATTTAAGTGATAACCAAAATCCCAGGGACAACACCCCTCTACCTGCTGCCACTGGAAATGTTCCACCTCTACGTCCCCCTGTGAGGACTAATGCTGACCTAGCAGCTATCATTGAAAACCTTGCAAGATCAATGGCACAACAGTAGCAACAGCAACAGTTGCAATAGCAAACAATGAATGAACTCATTGCGGTTTTGCGATAAACCCCTATACAAATCAGAGTGCTCCTTGCTTCGACAGTCACTATTGTGCCACCCCCTCCTAGATTGACTGCAAATGTGCTAACCACTGCAATTGCCCATCCTACATGTTTGCCACAACAGATTTACCATGTCAATTTGAAAGCGCCTACTAGCCCATTCCCGAATCAAGCCGCCCAAACTAAATGCTCCAGATTGCTGGAAAGGTTTCTGAAGATGAAGCCTCTAAAATTCACAGGTATGGGTGATAACCCACTACAGCCTGTAGTCTAGATGTAATCAATCGAGAAATGTTTCAAGATGTTGATATTGACTGATGAACAGCGCATCCTTTGGGCAAGTCACATGATGGAAGGTAAACCCTACACCGGGTGGGAATCGAACCAGATAATTCTTGCAACCTTGAATCCCATTGTAACTTAGGCTATGTTCAAGGAAGCATTCTTTAACTACTTTTCAAGAAGCTTCTGTGACAAGAAAGAGATAAAATATCTGAGTCACTACCAAGGCCAAAAATCTGTTCAAGATTACCAGACTGAATTTGAGTCACTCGTTGATTTTGCACCGGCTTGTATGCGTACTGAAGAAGCCAAGGCAAGAAAATTCTTCAAAGGACTTTGGGGAACAATCAGAGCCACTGTCGAGACTCATGGACATACTAGCTATGCTATAAGACCTGCACTCCAAGAACCCTATCTAACCTTATGTTCTCGTGTCGTGACAGGTCATTCCATCATAATCGGCCCAAACAAACCAACCGTATGAAGAACCACAAGACTAGGTAAGCAACCAGTTAAATTTAGTTTGGGTGGTCAACTATTTTAGTTTGTGTGGTCGATGGATTTTGGGACCAGTGAGTCAATCGATCAATCCTAGAGTTGGACTCCGAGATTAGCAATGTTTCGTAATTTAGAGGGGTCTCTCTCTTAATATATAGAGGACTCTATATGGAGGTTTTCTCTCTCTATATAGAGGACCTCCCTCTATCTTTTCTCACTCTTTTTATCAGTCTCAAATCCTAAAACTAAGAGAGAGAAAGAGGGAGGAGAAGAAGGAGCTTTGCAGAAGGTGTGTCATTGGAACTCCAACCTATCCTATCAAGGACCAATGGTAAGTACCTTATCTCTGTAAAAGGATAGGTTACAGTACGATCGGAGATTGGGAATATATATTGCAAGGAAATTAGATCTAAACCATGCTTTCAATCCTAACATGTTGATTATAAATTCATAATGAGGACTATAATGATTAAGGTTATAATTAATCAATTAAATAAGAGACAATGGCAATAGGATGACCAAAGGATGAATCCCATTGTTAAGCCGATGAATCAACTCAGGAAAAAGTCAGATTGAAAGACAAACCTGGAGCATGTCTAGAAAGTTGTGCCATCGCTTCATTGGTCAACCATATAGCGACCAGCGACCAGTGAGTCCACCATAAACTTTCAAAAAGTGTCTCAGGGTTTGTGCGGAAGTTTCATCGATCGACCATAAAGCGACCACTGAGTCAACCACTCAATGACTAGAAGATATATATCAGAGACCACTAAGCCAACCTTTTGATGACTGGAAGGCATGTTTTGGAGACCAGACAAGGGTTCCGACTGTTGTAACTTGGTAAAATCAAACCCTAATCTAAATTCATAAATTGTTTAGGTTTTCAACTAGTTCAAGGTAATCTCCAAAGCTTGGAAGAGGAACAAATATCATTCATACGTAAGGGAACAAGACCTAAACTAATTGGCTAATAACAAGCTACCCTTTGCTTTCTGTTTGTTTGACTGATGCCATGATCTGTATGTTATTATGCTATATTGATTATGCATATAACATGTCATCTAATAACGGCTATTCTTGTTCATGTATTTTTATTTATTATTTTGTTCTGTAATGATGATGATGATAAGAATAGGCAAATACTTGTGTGTGGTTGGTCTGTTAAATGGGGAAAGGTTGGAGCATCAAACCGTTCGTTACATTGACATCGTCGTATTGCTATTACCTTAGTGAAACTAATACATCATAGGGTATAAGGGGAGGTGATAGTGGTATGGGCCCTAGTCTAGCTGTTGGAACCTTAGCTCTATCTCTATGGACGTATTGAGAGATACAGGGGTAAGGTCTTGCATACAAACTTTTGATGACATCTAGGATTGGTTAGTCATGAATCCAGTTTGCAAGCCATCACCAGTAGGGACATACGTATTTGTAAGACCCGCACTCCACTAACCAGGTTTAACCGTGTCGTGCCAAGTGTTCTTATCATAGCTCGATGAAGTGCACCAACCTCGTAAAGAAGGACCACAAGACCAGGTATGAAAATCAATCCAAAACACTTAAAATCAAGTGTATGGCCGACTACCTAGGTAGGTATGGTCGACTATACGATGGCAAATAAAGACCACTGATTTTGAAGAGTACGGTCCATGTTTTTGAGAGTATGGTCGACGGAATCAGCTACCATACCATCCGACCGTACGACCCCAAACCAAACTCCGAGTTTGGAAACTTTCCAAATAAAAGGAGGATCTCTTTCCTATTGTTGGAGAACCTTATATGGAGAGTTTATCTCTATATAAAGGACGTTCCTCAACTATTTTTCACTCTTTTGGAACACTATCAAACCCTAGAGGAAGAGAAGGAAGAGAAGGAGAAGGAGAGAAAACTAAGGAGAAGGCTGAGAGAAGAGTTCTACAAACTCTCTGCAACAAGTAAGGTATGAACCTTGTCTCTGTAGCCATAGAACATCAAGAGTAGGAATTTCTAGTATAATTGTAATACCAAACCCAATGTAAGGATTTAGTTATGAGATTCTTTGAGCAAACCTCAAGAGGAGATCATGGAGAATGGGATAGAGCAATTAACAAGGTAAAACTAAGAGTTTTGGCCTTAGAATGATCACTAGGGAGGACCCCGTTGATAAGCTTAGAGGAAGAATTCGTATTGAAAGCAAGAGACCACATTACACTCGTTTGGTCACAGATACGGTCGACCATAGCAGGACCAGACTATCGACCATAAGCATTCGGGAAGAGTCTAGGAACCGTATGGTCGCAGGTGTATGGTCGCATATAGTGCAATCGTAGGGTATCGACCGTAGGTGCTAAGGTTGACACAGCATGAGACCATAGGACCAATCATTCACCTATCAGTGATCTGTTTTAATTTCTGACTACTATAACATGTTACCCATGAAGTCTAACTTAAATTCATGTAACTTCTAAGTTACTTAATTGATTCAAAGAGAGTTATAAGGTTTGGAAAGAGATCGAGCTTTGCTAATAGGTAAGGGAACAAGACCTAAATTAATTGGATAATAATAAACTTTTATTTTATTGAGTCTAATGCCATGATTGATTCTATGCTTATATGCTTGTAATGTGCATCTCACATATCATCCAATATTATTGTTATTACTGCTCATGCATATTTACTTATGTATATTTGCTACCATGTTGGTTGATGATGATAGGAATAGGCATGTAATTGTGTATGTATGGTTAGTGTATTGGATGCGAGTGGGACATCAGAGGGAGGACGTGGCATTGTGGTCTCTGACCTGGTTACCAGACTCTAGCTCTAGCTCTACTAAAGTCTTGCCCGTTGACATTGTCATATCGCCATTACCTTAGTAGAACTATTACGTCATAGGGCATCAAGGGAGGTGGTCTCGGATCATGTGGTCTTTGACTCTGTCGGGGGGCCTTAGGTCTATCTCTATGGACGTATGGAGGGATTCTTGGGTGAGGCCTTGGATACACTGGATGACATTTAGGTTTGGTTAGTTGCGAGCCCAGTTTGCAAGCCCTCGCCAATAAGGGCTTACGTGTTGGTATGGGTAGGGCATTAGGGGAAGTGTTGACTGTGTGTGATCCTGACACTTTAGCTCTATCTCTATTCCATGGTAGGGTAGATATGGATGACAATGGTGTTGATTCATTGGGTGGGCTTACACACCCGTGTATAGATGTATGGTGGCCAGCAAACCTTTCTATAGCACATTGCAAACTTATAAACCAGGTCAAATATATAAATTGAATGCATGCATATGTTTGTTGCGTTGTTTTTTTTTGCTCACTGAGCCATGATGTGTGCTCACCCTTTCAACGTTGTATATTTTTAGTTGATGATGCTGGTACTACTGTCGAGGATTATGTGAATGCGTTGTCGTATGGATACATGGTGTTGTGGACGTAGAAGCTGTTGAACATGCGTATAATCCTTCATCCGAGTGCAATCAATGCGTCTTTGATTAGTTTAGTTATATTTTGGTTAACGGACATGTAATTGATTATTTTATTTTATATTTTGAGTTACTTGGAGATAACTGGATTCAATATTTATTTATCACTGTTAGATACTCAGTTCATTAATTATAAAGACTTCTGCTTATTTGTTTATTATCTCTAATTATTACCGTAGAATGTATGTGTGGTTTGATAAGGTGGGTACTACCTAAACGAGATCCTGGTTGAAC